>OY735255.1:3146247-3760669 GCA_963457715.1 Argyresthia albistria
AATTGTGATCTTAGGCCTTAATAGAGATACTGTAGCTCATAAGCAATCTCAAGTTTATTTCATAGTTTTGGAAATTAAATGGTGAGGTTTTATGGCATATTCACCTGATTTAGATAAAATAAAGGGGTTATTTTGAAACCATTAGCCAAATTTTCACAGCCATTCAGACCATCAAACTAAACAACTCAGTATAGGTCCAACTCTGAAATCGCTAAATAAAATATATTTTATGTATATTGTATATATACTAAATAATCTGTTTTACTTGTATGAAACGGCTGTTTTTTTTAAAAACTAATAAGTAATAAAATAGTTCCGTAATTTCATTTCAGATTCTTCTAATTAACTACAATGGCTCTCTCAAAACCAAAACGCGCCACCTGGTCTGAAGACAACTTAGCAGCGGCTGTTGAGTCTATTCGTAATGGTTTGTCTACTTATAAAGCAGCGGCTCATTATGGTATTCCAAGGAGAACTCTCAGAACTCATGTAGCAAATGGGATAGTTACCAAACGACTAGGAAGGCATACAATACTCACTACGGAGCAAGAAAAAGATTTTGTCAGGCGAATAATAAAATTTTCAGAGCTTGGTATACCATTAACGCCAAAAATGATTAGGATTCAGGCATTTGCTTTTTGTAAAAAATTTCAAATACCCCACAATTTTAGTGAAGAAAAGGGACTGGCTGGGAAAGGGTGGTTACGGCTATTTTTGAAAAGACATCCGGAACTGGCGAAACGCAAAGCGCAATTTCTGAACCCGGCTCGAGCCCAAAAACTAAATAAAGCTATTGTCGCTCATCATTTCAAAGAAATTCAGAAACTGTACGATGAGCTCGATTTACATGACCATCCTGAAAGAATATATAACATGGATGAAAAGGGTTGTAGGCTAACATTACATCACCAGCAGGCAGTGGTCGCCCAAAAAGGTGCCAAAAGGGTCCACATGCAGGTAGCTGAACATGGTGAAAATGTTACAATTGTTGGATGTGGAAATGCTTTAGGGAATCCAATACCTCCTACGATTCTTTTCAAAGGCAAAAGGAAGAGACCCGAATATGACGAGAATCTACCCGCAGGATCAGTTGTGCACATGGCTCCAAAAGGTAGCATGACAACTGATATATTTGTTTTGTTTATTCAACACTTGGCCAAATTCAAGGCTTTTGGCAAATGTCTCCTAATTTACGACGGCGCAAAAAGTCATTTAGACTTTCGCATTGCAGAGGAAGCAGAGAAAAATGATATAGTTTTGTATTGTCTGCCATCTAACAC
The DNA here is from genome assembly GCA_963457715.1 of Argyresthia albistria. Taxonomy (NCBI): domain Eukaryota; kingdom Metazoa; phylum Arthropoda; class Insecta; order Lepidoptera; family Argyresthiidae; genus Argyresthia; species Argyresthia albistria. The sequence goes on from OY735255.1 coordinate 3,147,528, forward strand.
TACGCACGAGCTGCAGCCCATGGATAAATCGTGTTTCAAGCCATTTGAAACTTACTGGGATCAGGAAGTGTTGAAATTCCTGTATGAAAATCGAGCAAAATCTATAACAAAGAAACATTTTAATACAATTTTGAGTAGGGTGTGGTCAAAATGTATGACCAATGCAAATATAACAAGCGGGTTCAGAGCCACGGGTCTTTACCCCCTGAATGAAAATATTATACCGGAGACAGCTTTTGCACCGTCTATCTTAACTCAGCGCCCGACTTGTCCTGAAACGGAAAAATCCAATGAAACGTCTGCAGACTCTAATGACTCCCGAACTTCGTCACCAATTTCTACCCTTCAAGAACTCCAAAATTTAATATCGTCAGAAAACCTGCCTACAACACCCAATACACCTGATCTTCAAGTACTACAAGCCTACTCTCCCACAAGCCACAAGTCAGTATTTGCAGATCAAGAAAATTATAAAAACCTTCCTGGGCCCAGTGGTTTGCAGACGAATCGTAGACGTCTTGTGAATTATAGTGACTCTGAAATAGACAGTGATTCTGAAACTGAAATCATGAGCCAATTGATAAGAAGGCCTATTGAAACACGACGTTTAAGAATTTATTCATCTTCCAGTTCAGAAGCAGACTCAATCAGCATGCCTCAGCACTCTAATGCAAACCCACTGGAGCCAACTCTGCTACCACATTCTGAAACACTTCTTCAGAAAACTGTAAAATTAAGCGCACTACCTCAGAAGATGGGCTTGACCATTGCAAGCCCTCAACCCAAGGAAAGAGACCCGTTGAACGTAAGTCCACTTTCTCAGGAGATAGGACCGACGATCGCAAGCCCTCAACCCAAGGAAAGAGACCCGTTGAACGTAAACGCTCCACCTCAGAAGATGGACCTGACGATCGCAAGCCCTCAACCCAAGGAAAGAGACCCGTTGAACGTAAACCCCCCACCTCAGAAGATGGACCTGACGATCGCAAGCCCTCAACCCAAGGAAAGAGACCCGTTGAACGTAAACGCTCCACCTCAGAAGATGGACCTGACGATCGAAAGCTTGCTACCTCAGATAGGAAAAGAACGAGACACGAGCCCAGTAAACATAATTGAGAGAATAAATGCGGAGAATTTGAAAACTGTGAGAAAAAAAGCCTTTATGTCTCGAAACTCATCAGACGAAGAAGACGTCCCTTTATCACAATTAAGTACAAAGCCAGATTTCCATAAATTTATGCCAACTCCAGACTATGGAGCTATTAAAACTCAGCCACGTAAGAAAGCTTTAAACTACAAAGGTCAAAGAGTGACAAAAGATTTATTTAACAAGAAAGAGGAAGAAAAGAAAATAGCAAAACCTATTGAAAAGAAGAAAATAGCAAAACCTATTGAAAAGAAGAAAATAGCAAAAAAAGTGCAACCAGAAAGAAAAGAAACCAAAAAGAAAGGCAATATTAAACTAAACGATAAATCTGCAAAGAAGAAAACCATAACAGGAAAGAAATCCAAAAAGAACGAAGAACGTTGGTATTGTCATGCATGTCATGAAGAAAAGGTGGAGGATATGAGACCATGCATTAATTGTCATAAATGGTTTCACGAATCTTGCATTGGATTGACAAAAAATGATTTAGATGCCTTTGTGTGTCCCGATTGTGATGTTTAGAATTAAGATTTATTTTTACTTATTATGACTGATTTATGTTCTATTACTTAATATGACTGATTTATGTTCCTAATTTGCTTTATAAAGTTGTTTTCTTTGGAGGCCATATTAAAACATTGTTACCAAATAAGGCCTAGCCAAAAACAAAATAAAAAATATATCTTTTAGTTTTTTTGAAAAGTTTAGTGCCTAATGTTGTGTTTTCTACTATAAGTATTGAATTTTGTGAGAATTTTAGTTAATTAGTTTATTATGAGACTAAAAGTCTGATTAGTGATTAAGTGCACTAAAAACAAAATATTTTGTTACAAGTTTTTCCATAATATAATTAAAACATAATAAAGAATCTGAAAAAATAATGTTTTATTATATTTGTTTTAATTAATTTTAGTTATTTTCTTGGCTTGAACATAGTAGGCCTTTTTAAGTGTACGTGATTTATTACAGCCAAAAGTAGGGTTTCAGAAAATTGATTATTTTTCCTATCTTTTGTCATAAATCGTTCATTTTTTTTGTCAGAAATTGCCATTAATTAATCATTCATGAATTGTAACTTAGGTTATAGTAGTTAATAGGCTTATTTATTGAGATCAAGGGCTTTAAAGTTAAGTAGGCCTTAATTGTATCAAGTACCTTATAATCAATTCACAAACAAAAAATACGAAATCATCACCTAAAATATCCGGACGAACTCCGAATCTCCTCCTTTTTTGAAGTCGGTTGAAAATGTAAGATCGTAGGATAGTGGACGAATGACTGTGGCCGTAAATTCGAAGAATTTAGTCGGAGGTAAACGTAATTAATTAGGTATAAGAATGTAATTAATTAGTATTTGTTTCTGGTAAAATTAAGGGAAAGCCAGACTCTCAATTTAAAAAATATATTTGTTTCTGGCTCTCGAAATAGAAAATGCGATAGAGTAAGAAAATGGCTTAATCTATCAAAATAATCCACAATTCATTCATCATAATTAAGTGCGACAAAAATACTATGTCACTAGTCGGATAATTCTAACAAAACATAGTACAAAGCATAATGTTTATACCTTAGAGTAACTAAAATTTATACTTATTTTAATATTGTTGTCAGCAAATTAATGGAAAGAGTGAGAGATGCCCATCGACCTGGTTGTGATACGAATCATCAAGTTCATAATACTTATTAATAATAATGTTGGAGTCACTCGCATTGTAGATGAACTCCTTAAGGATCAGTGATATTGTGATTGTCATTTACCGTGCGAGCTCGAGAGCTACACCAAGCACGTATAAATTATAGATTTCCTAAGGAAAAAACGTAATTCATATTCTTATTCTTTTTGACAGTTTGAATATGTGTTTATTCAAGCGTCAAAATACACAACAAAAGTGACAAATCGTATGAGAGCAAATTAATTTATGACTTGTCCTGGGTCAAAAAGACGGCGTAAGCGTAACCTTTGATCCCAGTTTCCGAAGGGAAAATTCGCTGTGAAACCGTAAACTAATTTCAGCTAACCACGTTATCGCTTGTTACATTTGACTAGTCTTTCAGAAACTGGGGTTTAAGTATATGCCAACAGTAGTATCTGCAACGTGATACAGTTTCCAACGCGCAGGGTGACGAGCCCCCGTCTGAAGGGTGGGAGTTGGCGCCGCCGGATCGTATACACCTTGAGACTACAAATCGTCTTGTAACGTGACACGTTGCGGTACGCCGAGCGTGAAACTTCGTGATTTGAAACGCGATTTCACTTGATCATCATGCTATGTAATATGTGAGCCTGCCTTTCAATACAAAACTCATCAGCGAAACAGAAAATAAACGGTCAAGTGCGATTAGGACTCGCGCACCAAGGATTGCGATCACACTTGTAGATGGTTACCTCGTAACTGGTGTAATGACACTGTTGGGGTGTAACGACCCCACGGACCCGATCCAGCGAGTAGCCTGCGCCCTCATCTCCGACCATCTGCGGCCTGAGTGGCACCCGCAAGAGGACCAAGTCTCGCAGCTCTGCCTTGCCTTAACCGGCCGGCCAGATTATCTGGTGTACACTCGTAGGGTGGATGTGAAACGTAAGATGGCGAGTGGGCGTACGTGATGGGGCCCTAAGGGTGCAAGTGATCGTCGTTTAAGTCCAGTTTCACCTCTCCACCCTAAGCCGTTCACACCATTTGTTGCCCCCTTGCCATCATTTTTCGTCGGCTGGATGGGGGGCCCAATTAGTAGACGGCGAGTCACCACCTGCTTATTTTTGATCATAATTGAGACTGGATTCAGGCAGGTGTCTCAGAAATATCCTGGACTTACTTACCATTGAAAATGCAAACACATAGCCCATTCCTTAGTTTCCCCTTAATTTTTGCAATAGACCTGTGTACATTGAGTGCAATTTTGGTGTGGGTGTATTTGGGGACAGACCCAACGGGTGCATCACATTTCATATTTGTTTTAATAAATTGTTTGAAAGTGGCCTCTATACGTGTTGGACCCATGTCCCCACGCAAGCCTATAAAAAAGACCGGGACATCACTGTCCCGTGAACGGTAAACTCAGATAGTTTTTATTCCTCAGCTGGCGTTCGAACCCGGGATCCTCTCGCTTGTATAAAAATATAAACGAAAATCAGCAGTCGAAATGAATTTGATACAATGAATCTAATGAGCCCAAACTAGATGAACTTACAAGTAAACATCCCAGGGTTCTCTCTTTCTCCTTAGAGCTCTATCATCAGACCAGCCTGATACAACTTATACATTCTTGTATTTTTATTTGAATTTCATACACATACCAAATAACATAATAGAAGAACCAAATGTAGGCAAAATTGCCATTCCTATATTTTTTCACAGTGTTATTCAGATTCAAGTGGACCTTATAAGTGATATGGTATAAAGCATTCGAGTCCTAAAAAAACACGTCGTCATATATTTAAGAAAACATCCGCAAGAAATCGCCGTATCACCGGCATACTTCACTTAATTAAAGCCTTTTTTAGCCGTTCCCAGCAGGTAGGGCCGGGTGAGCCAGCCTAATGAGTTTTCGACGAAGCAATTACTAAGTGGGCCGGCACTGGAAACGTTAAATTACTTCGAAGTTTTAATTGCATTAGATGATTGCACTTGAAAACTAGCGCGGGGGCAGCCATAAAAGGTGTAGTGAGAGCTTCAAATACGTTTAGTTTGTAGTTAAAAGTAGGAGTAGAAGTGATCGCAAGCTAACGAGCTTGCGATTTTGGTATAATGCTGAAATTATTTTTCTAAAAGATTTTCTGTCTATGCTTGCATTCATGTTGGTGGTTATTTTGAAGTAATTTTTTAACGATTAATGAGAGTGCATTCATATCTCCATAACATACCTAACTTTCTTGTGTCTCTGCCACCCCAAAATAAAAAAAGTATAAATCTATGTGTTTGTGTTATTTTAACTATGCGAGTAAGCTTACAGTTAGTTCATGCAGTTGAAAACAACACTCAATAACTCAATGTCGCTAACAGCGCAACGAAACGCGTAGCAACTTATTTACGCGCGTAGTCGCGTAGCACCTGCTTGCGTAGCGGACTGTTACGAACTTTTATATTCGCCCGGAAAGTTACATACAATACATACATACTATACATACTTACACATATAGTATATATACATAGTTACTATAACATAGCAGTTACATTCGCGTCACACACGGTCCGTTAGTGAAGAAAACTGTTGTTGTTATTGTTTTCTTTCGAAGGGAACTTTTCTTGCAATACATGATAACACGATTGCTTGTAAGAACTGAAACTGTATTCGGAAGTGTACATTATGATTTGCAAGTAGTTGAGAGGAACTACAAGAAGGTTTTTCTCATGTGATTTAGGATATTTGACATAAAATTCCAACAATTACCTATATCTGCTGTCGAATTAATTAAGGCGAGGTATGAATAATTACAAACCAAAGTCAACTAAGATTGCGGAAGTGAGAAGCGAATATAACTCGGGAATAGGAATAAGTGGGATGGCAATTGTGCGCTCGCGCCTAATCTGAATCAACGTAAGCGCCAAAACGGAAAAAAATACATAAAAAATAAGCTATTTCAGGGAATTACATTTCAATCTTCAAATCGCTAGTAACAACAATTTTCCACATATTACAATTAATATAAATATCATATTTACTACTACTGCGGTATAATAGGAAAAAATATTGGGATACAGGGTTGACTTTGGATTTCTTTTCTATTGAGAAAAGGCAATGCAATTTTTGCCATACATCGCTGGCATAGTAGTTTTATTTCTTGTGGCCACAAATAAAACCTAGGCCATATGTTAGTGGACTGTATGAGAAATCAATATCAAAAAGAACTAGGTCTACCAACCTCATCGGAACCAAGTTAGAGAGTGTTTAGTATATTGCTATAATATCTTAACAGGCATTATTCCATGTGTGATATTTTACAAAAAATAATATTTTTCCTTTGTTGGTCTTGGATTAGGAAGAGCTCCGTGTTCTAGTGGGTTTAACACTTGCTTCTCACGCAAGATATGCAAGTTCGAATGCGCAGGTTTGCGTGTTGTAGTAAGAATGCAAAACTTGATGAAACATTGCTAATACTTAATTGGCAGGCGATAGCGCACATACTTCGTATATCTCTTGATAGAAGGGTTTAATGATGGCGCAACTGAACAGTATAACATAACAAAGCGTCACGCATTTTCCATACGGGGTGGCAGAGGCACAACGAATCAATGTAAACCTCTACCATCGAAGAATTGGCAACGCCTGCCAATTAAGTATTTGTAATGTTTCATCAAGTATCTTTGTTCCGATACGGTATAGAGACCTGATTCTTTTTGCATTAGATTCCTGGTATTGTCCTCTAACATATACCTAGGTTTCATTTCTGGCGAAAAGAAAAAGTTGAACTATGCCAATATATTGCATTGGCCTTTTATCCAAACACGTTCTCCTTCATGAAAACCCTAGATTATACAGTCAAATTACATATATATACCAGAAATTGATTACGATTTGCCTAGTATTTCCTGAAATACACATGAAAAAAGCACCCCTAATTTATTCATGAGGCGCCTTCATTGTTAATGCAGTAAAAACTCTTGATCGGAAATTCCATTTTCACCTCACTTGAAGAGTATAGAGATAAGCCCAGAAGTAGAGTCTACTACAGGCTGATGTGGTATTAAAAGATGATAATATGATGATACAGTATGATCGCAATGCGGACACTCCCTGCTTATCGTTGCCCGACATCGGATATGTTGGGAGCGGCACGCAAGGGCCATTTTGTACAGTCGAATACAAAAGAGCTTGCTAATATAATTTAATTGAGTTTTAGACGGGAGATTTTATGCGAATAATTTTATTGAATTATTTCCTACATAATTTGAATATTTATTTCGTATTTAGTGATTTCTTTATTGTTTATTTGTTTATAATGTTACTTATCTGATTTCTTTTTTCAGTTCCCATTTTGAGGGCAAATCGCCTCTTTTTGCGTATCAGGAATCTCCGATATCATATACCCAAGTGTCGCGAGCCGATATAAATTTCTAGATGTATAAAACTGAAAAAAAATAATGAACGATTTCTGTGAACACGGATTTTATGACTAAGGGCATTTTATGAATTTTACAAGGCAAATAAAATCGACTCGTTCTGTGTATTTAAATAAAGTATTGTGTTGTTGGAAATTTAAATACGGGTGTTGTGTGAATGAATGAAATGTTGGATCTTATATAGTTCCTGGTGAAAATAGGATTTATTTACATACATTAATGCTTGCTTTAGTTGGAATATTGGGGCCAAAACGGAGACTTAAGGTCTGTGTCTGTGATAGAAATGTTAAACTCAGATAAGTTTAATAAATAATGTGTACATGTTCTTAGAATTTTAATGGATTTTTTCGTAACAAACATTGTTGCAAACTTTTTAATATAAGCAATAAAATTAATTAATACAATTAGTGCACAGGATGATATTACAACATAATTAAATATGTTACGTTATAAATAATAACTTCTGGCGGTTACTGTACATTTATCCACTGGTGGTGATAATGACAGCACCTCAAAGCGTTATCCACTTGACTCCATTCACTTGATTAAGTGGACTTTGTGTCATAGCTGTACAGTCACGTTGGCAAGTCGTCTCAGGTGTTGACGAGAAGTTCATTGTACCTATCAAGTACCTATATACCCACAAACATATTGTTTGACATGACTGCATTCAATATTTGTATGAATCTTTTGAATAAAGGCTCACCGCTGCGCTGTACCCAGAGTAGGTAGTTTAATCATTAATTAAGGATAACTAACTAAAGGATTTTGCATGAAAATTCTAGAATGGGTTTAATTGTTCATTAAATGACTCTGAGTATGGCGGTCAGATAAACTTAGGAACACATTTCCCTCGACACGTTTAATCGTCATCTTCATGTTCACTGTTCAGCCCACATCGACCGACTATTAGGGCATAGATCTCTTCTCTATAGCATAGCGCCAATCTATGTAGTTCCGAAACCGTACACCCGTACAGAGAATTGTTTCCTGTGGCCTAAATGCATGGCATCTTTGTTTTAGGTTGTACCTATTATTTATTTATTTTATACTTCAATAGCAAGTATAATTAGTTTTATCCAGTTTATTTTTATCTTTGTGCACTAGGACTATCCTCTCAGCACCATCTTTCCTGTCCTGCCTGGGTTTGCTGGTAGAAATCTCTCTTAAGAGATAAGCTCGCCTTTGCGCACTATATGTTATTTAAGTTTTATTATTAAGTTACTGTGCAGAGAATATGAATATGGTATTGCACAAAATACTTTTGCTAACTCTTAGGCAAATTCACAAATTAATTATTCATCATAATAACAAAGTAATAGTCCCCTAGTTAGTAATTGTGGGGCAACAATGCGATGTTTATAAATGATAAAAATTTCGCCTGTATTAATTTACTTTTCATTAAAAGTTTTGGGTAAATCAGGTTACAGTACCTGCCAGGCTGACAGTTTGTTAATTATTTATTTATCTAAAGTAAAGTTAGTAAGTGGCCGACCGCAACTGCAGACGACGTGTCGCGTGAGTGTGTGAGTGAGACAGTGAGCGTAGATATCGGTCTATCTGCAAGGTGTAAATGAATTAACGCAAAATGGGACACCACTTTGTTAGGGACATCATTCTGAGCAACTTTCGTTTTGAAACTAATTTAATCAGTCAGGGAAGGTGAAGGCTGAAGGCCCATTTATCCTTCGTATGAGGTTGACATGTAAGAACTAAAAAAACAACGCAAACGCATCATCGCACTAATATTAAGAATTTTTGCTCGCTGTTTTTGCTGAGCAAATAGGAACCTAACAAAGAATAGGTAAAATAGAAACTACATCCTGCTGCATAAAAATTTACCGCATGTTGAGACAAGAAGATATTCAGTCACGTACCTAGTTGTACCTGCTGTCTAGTTTTCAGACGCTTGTGGTAAAGTATTAAAGGACAATGGTTTCATCGGGCGCGACCACGTCCGCTCTGGAACTATGTCGGACGGACGTGCCTGGGCGGATAAATACTACGTAAGTATGACAACGGATATAGACGTGTCCAGTATCGAAGATGCACGCCTTAATGCGATATGGAAATGTGTTTGAATGAACGAACATGTGGCACGTTTTTTTTCCATACGGTCTGGCAGAGTCACAGCTGCGCCCACTAGTCAGGTAATTAATCCATACTCAATTTGATGTATCAAAGTGTCAATTCCTTCACTCGCAGAAGCACACCGCTCGAACGACCGAAGAATGAAGAACTATGTTATATAAGATGTGTCGGCGAACCAGTTAATCTGTATGATAAGGAATTATTGGCAACACTTCGTGAGAGAATTGTTCTCTAATTTATTCGAGTAGCTGAATGCGAGTCCACCATAATTTTGATGTCTTGAACCATATAGAGGCTGTAACAGGGTGTAAAAGCCGAAAGAGGGTTGTTAGGGACATCATTGTGAACAACTTTCACTATGGGACCAACTTGATCAGAGCCACTTTATTTTTCACTCCACCATACAGATCAGCTGAGCGCTAGGCCCGAAATGTACTGAACTAATAAAAATAAAGTTGTTCTGATTAATTCGGTCCCATAGTGAAAGTTGTTCAAAATGATGTCCCTAATAACCCTCTTACGGCTTGTACACCCCTTTCTGTTACACCATGTTTAATAGTAACACATAATTAACATTTTCGTCGCTGATTCGAACCAACTGCAAGCCAGTGTTTATAAGCTTCTGTTCAACCCACTGTTTTCTGTCGTTTGTCAAAATTGGAACACGTAAACTCACGTCCAATTTACTACTTTACTTTACGATAGGTACGACCATTACGTAGTATATTATATTATCTTTGGGTACGACAATAAAGACGAGAACGGCAAATGCTTTTTTACGTTTAGAAACAAAAAAGTTTCAATGGGCTTTAATCATGAAAGCTGTAGGACAGCGACTCATAAGAATAAAGAGAAACGAAAACGACAAAAAAAGGCCTCAACATGAAATATAAATAAAAGATATATTAACCTACAAAATAGGCAGATGGATTAGTTAGTAACTATTATACTATAGATACTATAGGCAAACACTTCCAGTATTAAATTGAAAGCAAAACTCGTACGTTTGAATAAATACTACGTCGTACATAGAGTATTATATAGTATCTGTGGTCGTACTAAATATTTGGAATCTACACTTAAAACGTTCGTGCAGGCAAATATTGCTAACTGCCCGTATTCGCAGCTTTGTAACTTATATTTATATTTCACGCGACGCCAAATCAAGTTGCGTAGAAAATTTAGGTCGCGTTAACCCTCCACGGACAGCGACCGTTTCCGAGTGATGTCAACTGACTAGAATTCCATTACACACCGACAACAACGTTTCTGCAGACACGTGCGCTCTAAAAGATGTCGAGACGATCACGAATCCCTCAACGAAATGACCGTATAAACAGAACAGCCAGGGCGATATTGATATAATTATTGGTAAGCGCAAAAATATGGTAACGACGCTGCATCTGTGTCAGGCTTTTATCTAACCACGGACACTACGTTTGTGTCAGGAAAAAAATATCAAACTATGTAGGTCACGTGCTGACGTGGGTACATAAATAGCATCGTAAATACTTGGGTTTTTTACACACAACGAAGGCTGTTACTTTTGTCCCTCGCCCCTTCAGATATCTGCGCATTTCTATAACAGTCTAAATAAAACCTTTTTGGAGTCGATAAAACGAGCTACTGAACGTGTTAAACTGTAAACGTACGTTTTGTTTATCCATATTTTATTGTGTGAATAACGAACACTTTCAGCCTTTAGGTTGTTTGCTTGAGACACGTCTTCAGTTTATGACGTATGTAAAAATAAAAACCTTGCGAATATATACAGACCGTGCCAAATACAGATTTCCATAGCGCAGCATCTTTTGGCGTGCGATGACATGTGGAACTAACGTAACTAACGTTTTGTAGCGCATTTCTTGTAAAACTCCATTAAATTAATTAATAAATAAATAAATAATAAATACATATAAAAGTTCCTCTTGAATCACTCTATCTATCGAAAAAACCCGCATCAAAATCCGTTGCGTAGTTTTAAATATCAAAATAGTAAATAGTAAAAGTAAATGTAGCCCATTAATGTCCCCACCGAGGGGCACAGGCCTTTACTCCTTTACTGTAAAATAGTAAATAAATTTTTAAAATAATGGGTGTATCGTAAATAACTATTCCGTAGAAATAACCAGTTTTCCTTCACAAAACTGGAAATTGCGCAGAGCAATTTAAAAGTTGATACTAAAAATGGATTTGCAAAACTCGTCACGTAGAAAATGCTGGAAAATGTAATTCGAAAAAGTTTTGTATCCACTTTTCGCAATAATATTACGGTGCATCTGCCACCCCGTATGAGAAAAGACGTGACACTAGTTTATGGTCAGTATGAGTATTCAGATTGTCTAGTAGGTAAATAAATGACTGTTCTTAAGGAAAACGAAATATAAAAAAATACAGAAGGTTTATTGTAAATTGAGTTTTTCTTTTTTGTAAATGCTATAGTTTTCAAAAAAAAAAAATATGAAAACAATTTCTTATTCATTACTTCAGAGTACAGCTGTTTTGGATCTAAATAGCTTATGCTATTAATCTAACAAAACAAGACAATATATTGGAGAGGAATATGGCTAGCACGTTCAATCTTGAATTCATAAAAGTTCGTTTAACCCCCCCGCCTCCGCCGCCGGTTGAATAGCTCTGAAAAGTACCCGTTTCAGATTATCCTTTCTTATTTAGGCTTTTGATAAAACTAATGGACGGAAGGAGTAGGCATATGTGCCCTGAAGCCCCTGAACCTTAAAAGGGTATCTAAGCCGTATTTAACAGGTAAGTTCAAAGACCTTTATTTTCAATCATTTCAAGTGGTTTTAAGTGTTCATCGCAATGTGGACAATTGAAGGCTAATCCCCTGAGAACAATTCGAGGCGTTGGCCACGATTAATATAGCTGCTAACCTTTTAAGTTGATAGGACACGAGCCTTCGTATAAGAGTCGATTTCATCACACGAATGAGATTCGTCTCACACGAATGAGATTCATCTCACACGAATGAGATCTTAATATACTTCATTGCGCAATAAATTCGTGTGACGTGAACGAACGGTGTTACGCACGCTGCAAATAGCGTTGCAAGCGTTACGAATCTTCTACGAGGGTCAATTTGACAAATATTTGGTGTCACACGAATGAGATTCATCTCACGAATGAGATCTTATTCGTGTGACGGAAAATGGATCCATTAGCATTTGTTAGTTTAGTTTAAATAGTTAACGTGGAAAGAAGTTGTTGTAGACCAGCTTTACCAACAAATGCCGTAGCTTTTGTGATGTAAATGTGTATTTAGGATTATGTACTACCTCAGTTCCACAACGTACAAAAATAAGCCAAAAATAGCGCGTTGGCATCGCTTCTGAAGCGCGTTGCAAATGTGACTAACGCGCGTTAGGAGCGAAACGCGCGACTGCATCGCTGTAAAAGATCGCCGGGGGCGAGGGCTCTATAAGATGTACAGTACACTTCATTTCCTACTATTCCCTGAGCCAACACACCTTAGATTGCAGTTCGAAGGATACAACCCGTTGACGGACGGACATCGAAGCCTTAGTAACAGGGCCCGTTTGACACCCTTCGGATAAGGAACCCTAAAAAGTACCATTATTATCGACAACCCTTTTCCTAAAAGCGGATAATTTGCACCTAAATTTAGTTCGTAACACAAATTAGCTCAATATTTCATTTTGTATGAGTTTGCTTGCTAATAATGGCCGTTCCCAATAACTATCTTCTATCCATAATCTGCAGATTTGAGATTGCTTGTGTAAATTTTGACATACATCCCATAGCGCAACTGTCAAATGTAACGAGTAATCTGCAGATCACGGATAGAGATGAGTTATTGGGATCGGCCGTTAATGTATAACGTCAGAATATTTGCAATTAAGTATTCCATAGTAATTAGCATTTTAGTCACGAGTATACAGTAAAAACAATCAATCAATTGCAAATTATTTTTCCAATTAGAGTTCTAAAATTAATTACAGTGAATGAATCGATTCACATCAGGTTGTAAATGTATCGTGAAGCGATAAAACTGCGCAGCTAATGAATTGAACCGTTCATGCTATGCCGTAAGCACGAGAAAATAAACTTAAGTTAATAAATTAGTTATGCTGGTTGTTTACATTTACATAACACATGTTGAGTCACGAAGAGTCATAAACGTCTTTCATGATCACCATTTCATCTAAGATACTGCACATTCCGGTCAAGGAGAGTTGGACTCATTCGAAGGGTTACGTACCAAAGTACAAGAAAACCCGTTTTGAGTTTTAAAATTTATCCTGTCCATCCTGGGTTTGCTGGAAGAAATCTCTTTTTAGAGATAAGCTTGCCTTTGTTCATGCCTTTTCTGTATTGTTTGTGTTTTTTTTCTGATATGTGCAATAAATATATACGAAATACGAAGAAAAAAACCGTAAAACTCAATTGTCCCCTTGAATAAAGTGTGAATATTTGTTGATTTAGCAGATTAATACACAATCTGTAGCTTAGAGAATAGAGCCTTCTAATGGACAGAGACGGTCAACGAAGGCTTCGTAGTAGGCCCCGTTTGGCACCATTTGCATACAAATTCCTAATAACTAAGTATGTGTACTCATGCTTAGGTACTGAGACTGCGCAATTATTTTTCAACGGAAAACTACTTACAGGCGCAAACAGACCGAGTTTAAAATAATATTTCACTGTTCAACTTCTAGTGAAAAATTGCTGGGAAAATGAAGTTATTTATTTGCTTTCTTCTCGCAGTGAGTTTTTTGCCACTTTTCACTCCAGCGAATGGAACTGATGATGAAAACAATTTTTCAAACACAATGTAGGCTGAAATATTGAATATCAGTGCCTCATGTCACGAGGAAAACAAAAGGCGTTTTTGCTTTGCGTTTGATTTTGCTTATTGAAAGCAAAACAGCCTATGATTGTGATAATTATGCAGTTTGATGAATATAAATGATATATTTATTGTTTTTGTGTTTGTTAGATATTTTTTACATATCCGCAGATCATTCAAACCGCCAACTTTGAGGCTCTGAGCGACGATGACGAGTTCTCTGAAGCAGGTAACTAAATTATGGCTTAGGAGACCCGAAGGATAAAATATTTATTTCAGTGTGCTAAATTATTATTTAATCAGCCAAGTGCGAGTCTGAATCTCACATGAAGGATTCCGCATCTTGACACACGGTCAGACGGACGGACAACGAAGTGATCCTATAACCGTCCGTCCGTCCGTCCGTCCGTCCGTCCGTCCGTCCGTCCGTCCGTCCGTCCGTCCGTCCGTCCGTCCGTCTGTCTGTCTGTCTGTCTGTCTGTCTGTCTGTGTGTCTGTAATAACGTGTGGATGTATCAAGCTAAAATATTTTGGTCTGTGGTCGCTATAGTTGTGAAAACTTCGATCTTGAATTGTGTAAACAAAAGTAAAAACAAAAAACTGGTCTTGTATTATGTCCTAGTGAGAAATGTTTAAGATGTCAAGTTTTGTGTTACGTTGTAAGTCCATATTTTTATGTCGCCTGTCATTGTTTTTTCTCCAAATAAATAAAATCAAATAAAAAATCAACCTTCTAGATCAACGCAATTGAACGCTAACGTTTATGATGTAAAAATGTTGGATTTTCATAGTAATCGCAATGAACCCAAAACCTATAGGGTACTTCCCGTAGGCCCACAATCATGAAATTTGGCACATAGCCAGGTCTTACAGCACAAGTGAAGGGAAAAATCTGAAAACTGCACTGTCTTTCTATAAAAATATACAATTTGGTTTAAATGGATGACATCATACTTTAGTTTTTTATGTGGAAATTAACCCAATTACACATATTGCGCTCTCCAAGTATGATCGGAACCCTTGGTGAGCGAGTCCTACTCGCACTTGATCGTTTATTTTTCCTTGGATCGGAACCCTAAAAACAACTACAGATTGACCAATCAGAACACGATTAATGTTACGATGTCCTTTTGTTAGGTACATGGTTGGATTAAATTATGAGATGATTAAAATCTGGATGTTTTATCTTTACAGACTATTCTCTGATCAAATCATTGCGAAATAAGAAATATGAGTCTTCTGGTGAAGATGCAGGTATTAATAAAAAATAAATTCTGACAAGATTAATTATTTTTATCACTACTTAGATCTCTAACTAACCATGTTTTTTACAGAAATGAAAAAGTATCTTCACAAATTATGTAAGTATTTTTTTAACCCCCAAACTCGAGCCATTTTTTTTATTTTTTTTATAAAAAAAAAAATACATTAAAATTAGTTTGACAGTGGGTACCAACGTCAAAAATTAGACATTCATTGACGTCTTGTCAAAATAATTTTAATGTAATTTTTTTATAATTTTAATGTCAATATTGTTCCAAGGACTCTTTTGTCCTTACGCTACCGTGGGTGTTAAGACAACATTGATTAACTCAGTACATTTCGGGCCTAGCTCTCAGCTGATCTGTATAGTGGAGTGAAAAATAAAGTTGCTCTGATCAAGTCGGTCCCATAGTGAAAGTTGTTCAGAATCATGTCCCTAACAACCCTCTATCGGCTTGTTTACCCCTTTCTGTTACAGCTTATTTACTTGTTCCACTTGTTCATCATCAATCACAATCACGCATTCGGTTGTTTTTTTGGCAAATACCAGAATTATCTAAAGTTTCTTGTTCTTATGCTTCTTCTTCTTCTTCTTCTTTTTATTAATGGCGTCCTAACCTCTTTTGAGGTTAATTTTGCCAGTGTCAAGTGGTCAGGTTCTCATTTGAGAACCTGGAAATTATAATGTCTTGAGATGATTTGATGACTATGATGATGATGATTTGTCGCTCGTTAGCACTACCCGGGAAGGACGTGAAGGGCTGTGGGTTCTAAGTAATTCCTTCGGACGTGAGCGACTGCCTCCCCGTTCTTATGCTTGTTTTTATGATTTTTCCAGACCAAACTCATGTAATGATTGCCAAAAGCGAGTACCGTAAGTATTTTTTTTCGAAACGTACATCATTAGTATCATTAACGATAAAATATATATACTTAGGCATTTTTTGTGGTTACAGACAAATTAATTGAAGAGGATGGTTTGTATGAACACAGACTTACTATAATAAACTAAAAGTATTTTATATAAAAATACCAAAAAGCAAAAAATTACGAAAATCTGTACATTATGTATGACATAAAATCTAACCTATGCTGTTATGACATAGTTTAGTAATATCTATGTATCTTGTCTTTCAGAGAAAAAACAAGAGGATTATTTTAAAAACATTTTAAAAGGACTAAAACAAGCTGCACAATAATAAATTTTATTATAACATGATGTTAGTTGGTATGGTATATCTATTATTAGCAAAAAGAGACGCCTTTGTACAAACGTAAGTATTTTCTTATTTCACATGGAATATCGTAATGTACGAGTTAGTCAAAACATTAAAATAACACATCAATTATGTTTATCTTTATTCCTATCGATTAATTACCTACAATAATACTTTAAAAAGCTTTTTCTGTATCACAATCATGATACTCAGCCCACATCAACCCACTGTGGGGCAAAGGCCTACTCTTCTCGATAGCGCCAATCCGCACGGTCCAGCGCCAAGATATCGTCGGACCATCTGGCAAGCTGGCCCTGTCTCTCCCCTTGTCCAACACTCTGTAAATACTTTAGTCCACCGTCCCTTACCCCGCCTAGCCAAGTGTAAAGAAAGAAAGAAGAACTGCTTATTTGCCACATAAAATTATAAAATGAACATAGCATGAGATACAAATTATTTTATTTGTGGCAAAAAGGACTGCACTCAGCTTATGCTGAATGATGTGACATCATCACAGCGCTGTTTTTCAGGCCAGACCTTTTTACCTAAACTTAAATAAACTAAAATAAAGAGAGAGAAAAAAAAAACAATAAAACAATAAATTATCACAAAACGATAATTATCTTTGTCACATGTGCACATAGAAGCTTATGCACATAAAATAAATAAAAAAAAATACGCGTGTAGCACCGTACACGTGTTAGAAGTAAAACTTCTGTAGCTAGATCATTAAGTGGTACCTATACTATACACCTATACCTACCTATACTAAAAGAGATTTAAATTTCCAATTTTGAGATCCAATCTCTGCTTCAAGTTACTTTTATGTTTCAGACGTCCGATTATTTGAAATTATTTTATACTTGTACTTACTTTTAATACGTCATGTCATTTATTTCCCACCATTCCTTATCTACAATTTGTCGCGCTCGTGGTGATATACTTAACTCATTCAATAGTGTCACTACTATTTGCATCTCGCTCAGATTATATACCATCTGACGTCACGTCTTTAAGCCGTCTCGCTCAAATGTATGCATTGCTTTGCTTGTCTCTGTGCCCAGTCCCTTTATTTAATTGATCGAGTACGTATTTTCAACTATTCCAAGTTAATGTGTACCTGCGGGGCTACCATAAGGCTTGCCACTCACCTCAGTCGCGCAGATAAATGACAAAGAAGATGGCTAAATCAATATATGGACGACTGCCCCAGACATGTACAAAGACTTCTCAACAGCCAATAGCATTTAAATATTCATTCATAAATTTAATTTACTGCGTCTGTATTTAGTTTGTAGAACTTGAAGAAAAAATAAAAAAAATAGGTAAATAAGAGTTGTTACTCAATACTCCGTGATTCCAATATGATTCCGTGACCTTTGCCGTCGCTAGAAATAAGCACCATTTTGCAATAACATGCAACATAACGCCATCTAGCCACTCCTCTGGAAACCTCCTGTTTTCAACAGTTTTGCTAGTTGGCAATTGGCAATTATGTTGCATGTTATTTTTAACGATGGCAAAAGTCACTAATCAATGGCGGAATCATAGAGTATGAAGTGACAACTCTTAATTATTTAATCATTTCCTTCAAGTTCTACAAACTAACTAAAGACGCAGTAATTTATGAGAAAATATTTAAATGCTATTAGTTGGCTGTTGAGAAGTCTTTGTACATGTCTGGGGCAGTCATTTTGCCAAATTGCCAACTCCTTTCGCGTCTCAATGATGTTTCTCCATAAAATAGCGCGCATTCATTATGATATGACATTAAATTGTGACAAAATGCGTGGCTGGGGTGACTAGCGTGCCTTATGATACCCCCGCTAACCTATACATACCTACTTTGCTAGGATATTTTAGGGTTACTTCATCGCGAAGCGATGACGTAACTCTTATTTAATTTTATTCTTGACATTTCCTTAGTCCGCCATACGACATACCTCGATTTTGATATTTTACTTCAACATTATTGACTGGCATGAAGCATTAACTTTAAAATTACAAAAGCTTATTAAAATCAAAATCGTATAATTTCAACAGTTATAACAACAATTCAACTTTAAAATATGTATTACAAAAATTACATACAAACAAATAAGCGAAACAATAAGCCATTAAACTTATGGCTCTGTAAGCTGTAGACCTCGCTTTGGCCGTTTACTACAGATAAACATTAAATAGGTAGGTATAACACGTACTTAGTAGCTAAACTGCTAATTTGTGACTTGAACTGCACTATATAATAAAAAGTGGCTTTAGAACAGTTCTAGGTACCTACTTATTGTTTTCAAGAAGTCTTAATGCAGCCATCCATCACATCGGAATTTGCTTGAAAACTAAATATCACATTTGGATGATTCTAAGTGACTTTATGCGATTACTAGCTGCCCGTTGCGCGACGACGCAGCGCGTTTTAGGTACCTATTCCATAGTTACCGGCCACAAAACGATTCGTTCATCATTTTAGAAATCCATATCGACCCGTGTGACATTGATGAAACTCTTTTTTTACAAACTGTATGGATCGCATCGCACAACTGTCAAACATAAGTTCCGGTTCCAACAAAGAGGTTGAACGAAGTAGTTTTTGGTCACGTCACTGGTTTTGGCCATACCGGAAATCAAGAACTCGTGGAAGAATGCTTAAAATAATTTTTATTTGATAACGTTTCATCAGGTTTTTCTCTCACTAATTAACATTCTTTATTGTACGAATGTATTATTATCTTATCTGATTAGTTAAAAACCGTATTGAAAATAGTTGCGGTTTTAAAAGTCTTCAGCCGACCCTGACGTCACCGATTCCAATTTCCGTTACATTTCTTAGCCACTCGTGATAGCACCCGACTAGTAGTAATTGAAAAGCAAATATATGAATAACCCACAGTTGAGAGGTTAAATAAATTTTACCCCCGTGCCCCAAGAAGTTTTACTTCAATAACAAATAACTGTATGTTTATGCATGTATGTATGTGTTTGCAATTGTGTTTATATAATGTAGTGTGCAGTGCAAAACGTATGTATGTACCTGAAATTTATATGAAAAAATATATAATACGGTCGGTTAGACTTTTAGAAGCTTCTTTATTATTAATTGTCCTGCTCATCTCTTAGCCTCAGTCTCACTATTAGCTTACCTACGTCCTTGCGTGTTTAACATTAAACATAAATAAATTATAAAGGTATTATCACTAAACAATGGGCAGCCCACTACATCGGACTTGGCAGGAGTACCACGCGCTTGCCCAGTAACCACTGGGTAAAGTGCTGTGATATGTAGGCGTGCATTGTGTCGGTGTCAAGTATTCTGTTTTAATTATTAATATCAAATCAAAATTTTATTTATTCCCATTTAATCTAATTTAATCGTCAAATCATTGAATTGTTTCATAATTATAATTAGTTTTTTATTCTATTGACATTATTTTATATTAAGTTGACATTTATTTTGGTTTCTCTAAGATTATTTTATCATTGACATTTAACTTTCTATTTTACTTATAATTTGTATTGTATTGGACTTTATGTCTGGAAATAAAATGATTTAATTTAATTTAATTTAATTTAATTTAATTAATTTAATTTAATTTAATTTAATTTAATAAGAATTAAATTGAAATACACTAGCGGGCGAAGGGTCAGAAAATGTTCCTCATGTGTAAAGAAAAAATTACTTCAGAACGGAAACCAAAAGATACAAATAACTTTACAAACATCGAGCGCGCGTATTTTACTATAGAAAGTGGTGAAAAAGGGTATGGGAGCCAAGGGTCAGTTACATCTTATACGTCAGCAAAACCAACAATTCAATGTTGCCAAAGTAATATTTTCCACAATATTTTATTGATAAATGCCAACTTAGTACCAGCCTATCCATACCACCCTAGGCCCTATGGCAAGTGCAGCAAGTACTAAACTAGCCTTTATCTAGGTACCGTATCTGGCAGACCGCATGCGACAGCTTCTGCATAAAACATGTGGTGATTTACGGCATGAATGCTTTGAAAATGGTGCAGTTGGACACACGGCAACAGTAAATAACTGTACAAATTGAAATGACATGATATAATGATGATGTATACAATTTATGAATATTATGTACCTAATTAGTTTATGATTATGAAATTGCTATGCCACTATTGGTAAAATTACGCTAGGACATTGTATTTAACAACATAACATCTGTTAAACTTACTGTAATTTATCGCAAATAAATTGAATTGAATTGAATTGAATTGAAAATCTATTGTAGTATAATTTTCAGTTACCTACGTAAAACTATCCTTCCTTCATCCACTCGCACTGACCTCGGTGGGGTCTCTCTCTTTCTGTGCCTAAGGCACCCTATCTGAAAATAGGTACCTACTAGCCTTCTATTCTTCTATTCGAACAGAAAATAAATCAAATTATCGAACGCCAGAAACAATGTCGATATAAATCTTTAGGGCGCATGTAGTGAGAATGCGCTGTAGTACATTGTACAAATGCACGATAACGTTGAAAATGTCTTCAAGATATTTTATTAGGGTTCCGTACCCGAAGGATGCCAAACGGGACCCTATTACTGAGACTTCGCTGTCCGTCTGTCCGTCCGTCCGTCCGTCCGTCCGTCCATCCGTCTGTCACCAGGCTGTATCTCATGAACCGTGGTAGCTAGACAGTTGAAATTTTCACAGATGATGTATTTCTGTTGCCGCTATAACAACAAATACTAAAAATCAAAAGAAATTTAATATTGAGGGGGGCTCCCATACAACAAACGTAATTTTTTTTGCTCATTTTTGCTCGATATTGATAATGGTAGCAGGTAGACGCTTAAAATGTTCACAATATATTGAGTATATTATTTACTTAAAAAATAAATAATTAAATTGAAATTAAATTAATATTTAGGGGGGGCCCCCATACATTTTTTTTGCGGTATTTTAAACAAAGCGGAGCTTCCTGGTTGCACAATTACTAAACCGAGTGGTCATTATCATCATTAGAAAAGACTATTAGGGTGAACTTAGTAATCTATCACTTCAGCCAAGAAACTTGCTACAACGTTCAAGCTTAGAAAGATATAATTGATTGAATTTCAACAGAAACTAACTACATTCAGCATTTTCAAAGAAACCTAAGAGGTTTACGCAGTCTGTGTAAATAGCTACCTATTTACTTAATAGCTCAACAGATCAGCGGCTTTTGTGGGCGCAACTCGTCGGTAGGTACTACTCCGTTAAAATGTGTAACCAGGGTTTTACAGTTATGTGGTACAATAAACGCTGTACTAAAATGTTAAACTGATGTTGTAGGTACAGGTCAGTTATTTAGATCTTGCACGTTCACTGCACTCACACAAATGCAATTTCACTATACAGTAAGTTTAAAACACACACTGATACTCGCGCTTATTCAGTGACACTATACGAGCACAACGTGCAAATGTGTTGAACGACTGAACGTGCCAGCTTTTGATAACCGATATATACTAGTGATGTATTGTGAATTGAGGGCATTACATTACATTATGCATGTTAAGTTAACACACAGGATGTTGACATAAATTTTACTTTACTTTATACTTTATTTCACAGTAAACATAATACAGAAACTTAATATTAGAAAAAAAAACATGTACAAAGGCGAGCTTATCTCTATTAAGAGATCTCTTCCAGCAAACCTATGATGGAGAGGATAATTTAATAAAAGGTAGACCTACATAAGTGCACAACGATAAATATTAAAATAATAGACTACTTACTAACAAATACATAAATACTGATAAAAACAGAAAACAAATACATAGATACAAAGGTATATTAAGGTAGAGAAAGATAGTGATCCTTCAAGCGTTTTTTTTAAATGTTAAGTGAAGGACTGTCCCATTTACTTACACATGGTAGAAGATCTTATTGCACGACGACGTAAATTCAGTGCTAATTTGATTCAACATTGACATATTTGAAACACTGTAATGTACTGAATCGATTGAAGACGCTTAACGTATTTTATTTGTGTGTCGTGTATGTAGGTATAGCGCTAGTAACTACAGCTATGTTGAAGTCATAATACATCAATGTAGTACCAACATTATCAGTATCCATGAAGTTTACTTTTACTTTCTTGTAACCCATCGATGCACTTTATGTTCGGGAATAAAAATCGTAAACCAGACCGTGAACAGGATACACTCAATTCTTATCATTGCATGGTAATAGTTGACGCCATCTTTCAAAAACTGGTTCAGATCAAAAGCCGACTCTCGTTATTAAACTCTGTACCTTAGAGGTAGACAATAGTAAGTCCACTTTTAGAGGTAGACAATAGTAAGTCCACTTGAGGTAGACTCTAAGGTACAGAAATGAAATTTTCAAAAAGTGGACTTACTGTTGTCAACCTCTAAAGTACAGCTGTTTTGGTTTTATTTCAATCAAAAGCCTGAGGCATAGGTATAACCGGTGTTTAAACGGCCTAAGGTGTTGCGTAATGCCAAACGAAATTGTTACGATTTTTACATGTATTATTTGAAGACACATCTCAAGCACAAAGTCATCTGATCCAATTATTCTGTGACACAACTGTGGGCCGAATTACTGTTTTGTTACCAGTTCGCAATAACGTGAGTCGATAGAATTGACTTGCGGACAAGTTGATAGAAGGGTAGCTAGCCTGGTAAGGCAGTATCGAGAGGGTCGGAATCGTTTATTAGACAAACATCGATTCTCGATTCTCGATCCAGCGAGATGAGACGTTGAGGGTCGCCGTCGGGTTTTCAGCAAAGCCCGTTATTGCGAGGGAACCCAAGTAGAGAGCTACTACCATACGGGTATTAATCGTGAAGTCGGGTACTCGAGACTCAGTAACGGGTTATCTATTCCCACTTAGGCTGGTGGATGAAAAAATTAAATTTTATGAAGTGTTCCAGAAAAAGCGGGTTATTGGCTTGAGCACAGCCAGCGTGTTAGCACGCAAATACTCTAATGTTAAAATTATAACAGATACTTACTTATAGCTGGCAAGTTATTCTAATAAATCTTGCGTGCCAGTTATAAGTATCTGATATATCACATGTTTTCTATCATCGTCTTCTTATTAAATCTCAAAAAAAACCCGCACTGACGGAAATGTTAGGACTTATTTAGTCGGACCTTTCTGATGGCCTACTGTTCGTAGATCCAGAGTGGCGATGCTTTCATGCTGATTAACTCAACTCTTGCATTCCATATAATTTTAGATAGGCCAGCAGCGTTTGCTGTATGTGTCTCGCTCTCTCTGTATTTGTGAGAGAGCGAGACACACACAGCAAGCGCTGCTGGCCAAGTTACATTCCGGGAGTTATAACCTGACGGGCTTGACCTTTCAGAATTCCATTGAAACTTTGAATGGACTACAAAGGCGTAATATATTAGAGAATTTACTAGTAAATGAGATAGGAATGACAGAGACATACAAAAGGCTTCAGGATCTGTAATTATAATATTCTAGTTTATTTATTACTGGTGATTTCGGTCTAAGGAATTGGTGCTTTATTAATCCATTTACAACAGTTTAGTACAACTTTGTTGGAATAGGTAGGTAACTTAATAATCATTTATTGCAACGAGACAGAAATTCAGAATTGAGAGCAACAACATGAAGATAATATGAAATGGAATTGGAAGGATTCAGTCTAGAACCAACCGCAGACTGCAATACCGTCTGAAATCCCGAGATGATATTATATCTTTGGTTTCAAAATTGTTTGGTTTATTTTGTCGTTATTTTGTTATTGGGATGTATAAGTATAACGCTGATTATACACTTTTAGTATACAATACAGCTACTAATATAATTTACTATTGCACCCTTTACTATTGCAGCAATACCAGTCGATGGAGCACGAAAAATCTGATTAGATGTTATATCTTTTGCAGATACAACTCTTTTAATCGGTAGATGTCTCATAAGGGTGAACAAACTTACAATGGAGAACTGATGTGCTTTTCCCGGCAATATTGCCATAAAATGTATGAGGGCAATATTGCCAATTTAGGGGGTTGCTAGGAAGACCATTCTGAGCAACTTTTACTATGACAGCTTTATGACACCGATATGATGAGACTCCCTTAGAAAACTTTTCAAAGAAATTGACATATACTAAGCAAGGCATATATGTAGCAAGCATCGATATAAAGTCTGTGGTATCAAGTCAATTTATTTTCGTAAAATATAATGTACGTACGAAAAAACCTTTCGTCATCTTCCAAAATTAGCGATAGCTGTAACGTTAACCTAAGGAGTCATAGACTAGTAGCACCCCGGTTTAGACTCGCGAAAGTAAAAAGAAAAAGTATAGCAACCCCTCAAAATATGACAACATCTTTCTGTTACATCCTGTATTGTATACTATTTGTCACTCTCACACCAGAGACAATATTAATTATACCTAGAATACCTACCCATTTGATGACATCCGTCTAGCAAAAATGACTCGCACTAACATGTGAATTGCAAGAGCTGAAGCTCAACCAAAATGATCATGTCGTACAAATAAATGTATTCATAGCACGTACTCTTGTGTCAATCGATGCAATACAACCCTGGGGCGAATTCGTCCATCAGCCTTTTATTGTACCGTTGTCGTGCTCATTACGATGGCTTTTTTGTTTACCTACGTTTTGTGAGTACTTGTTTCGGATTTTGCACTTGAAGGTAACATGTATTTCTGCCTGTGACGTTCCTACTTGGAGATGTCATACGAATAAATAAATAAATTCCTGATTAGTTTTTGAAATTCACAAAGACGACTGTCCTTTGCTTGGGGTAGCAGTCATGCACATATAACGAATGTTTTGTGAGGATGTCAGAAGCACAGAAATATTGCATGCCAATTCAATTTTGATTTGCATATCAAACTTATGTTACCCATTAAATATGGATAAGCCATAATTCTGTTTATTCCGTTTCCGAAAGTTTAACGCTTAAATCAAAATCATAAATATTCGTATAGTCATATTCGTCTACCTATGTATTAAGGCCCCAGTACACAATGGCCTGTGATAGGCTATGCTTTGCAATGCACAACTGTGGGCCACGATCACTTGGTGTTCATACAATTTCAAGTACTGATTCAATAAAAAGTGCACTATCCCGGTCAGCAGTCGGTGACGAACTCAACAATGAGCCATTGTGTGAATAGCACAAGCCATGCTACGCCACAATTCCTTTGAAGTATGCCCAAAATCCGACAACATCCCGATTGCGCGCCACGATCATGCCACGATTGTCACTTGTCCGCCACTGCATACCATTGCCCCTAGTACACAATGGCGATGGCCTGCAGTAGGCCAGCATACTCCATTGTGTACTGGGGCCTTTACGTTCTATAAATAGTATCGCACGCAAAACGCATGTATATTTTGAAGCTGTAATCCTTTGTAAACTCTGTACATCATCGCAATGGATTCGCCGAATCGCAAAATTTTACTCGCAAATGACGTGAAACACGGCACTCAGTTTCATTACGGCATATTGCATGAAAGGATGTTTTTGCATATTCGGAAAATAATTATTTGGATATCAAAGCTAGGAACATGACATATAAATTGACTGTCGTTGTTGCTGTTGATAGTTTTCTCGTGGATTTTGTATCAGAAATTTGTTTATAAAATTATTGAATTAATGTTGCACATAATTTCAAGTCTCGAAACTAAATAACCGGCCAAGTGCGAGTCGGACTCGCGCACGAAGGGAATACATCTGTGAAAATTTCAACTGTCTAGCTACCACGGTTCATGAGATACGGCCTGGTGACAGACAGACGGACGGACGGACGGACAGCGAAGTCTCAGTAATAGGGTCCCGTTTGGCACCCTTCGGGTACGGATCCCAAAAAAGGATAGAGCAGGACACTTGGCATGGAAAGAAGACTAAAGAGTAAAGCGGTTACAGTGCGGATAGTCAGAACCACACTATGACCATTGAGCCAACCACCGGCCACATGGATGAAAATATGCAGTGGATGTTGAGGAGGCTCAGGACCGGACTAGACGGCGGCGTGGCGTAAAGGCTGGATTAATTGAAAGTGAGGGTTATCGTTGATTATCTCGAAGGGTTGATGCCGGTGTGGGGGTAATGGGGGTGATGATTATTATATTGACGTTGACTAAGTAATATGTATGATTTTATGGACAATATTTTTTTTGAACTGTACTGAACTGGTGTTAGAATTAGTTGGTTAGAGTTAATTGAAAAGAACACCAACGGGAAAGATAGTGTCTGTTCACTTTCTCATACAGTTTCTTCTTGTTGTATTTGTAAGATTGTCTCTTGCGCGATATTGACGAGGTAGCGTCACGTCATGTTTACATGTTGGGTAGTTGCAAAAGCAGCATATATTAGTGTTTAAAAGCAGTGTTGGGTGATTGAATGGATCAAGGAATGTTAGATTTACTGTTTGCTAACTGGTGTTTGATTAATTAAACACACGAATTAAAGATTTTAACGTATATAATTTGTTGGACTACGTCTGTCGCCATTACATTGTGATTGAAAAGGTAAAAAGTACAATAAGTTTCTGTTAGGGGGCGCGGCGCAAGCGGCCGCGTTCCGAAATGCGCTAGCGCGCTAACAAGGAATAAACGGGAAGTGAATGGTAATTAATTAGGGAATGGCAGGAAGAAAGGATGTGGGGTTTTGTTAAAATAATAACTGAAACGGTTTGATTATATATAATGAATACTGAACAAAGGCCTATACCCAGTTACGGGTCAAATTAGGCTGATTGATGATGATGAGTACGGTCGTGAATAAAAAAAATCGTTGAACAGTACAAATCAAATTAATATTATTTTAAAATAGATGGATATTAGGATTTTTTACGAGCTCTATCATTTTCCCAAATACCTACCTAATACTTAAATCTATCATCATAATTTAGGAACTTCAAATGATGGTAGGTTCCTACATAATTATTCACGACTTCTCGTACTCAATGACAAAGAATACACTCTTGAAACTAACGTTATGTTTCTTAATACCTTCCATATTCACCCGGTAGAGGTTTGTACAGGTAAATGAAAACAGTTTAGAGTGAATGGAAGCGAGCTCGCGTGTTGGCAGGACTCCAGGGGGAATGGAAACGCAATGCGGTTGGAAAATTTTATGGGTTTCCAGGCAAGGCATGAACGTTGCAGGTGCAACCTAATTTGGAGTCAATTTCTATCATAAAATGCAAACAGAATCATAAACAATTTACCAATATATCTTATGTATTTTATTCCTAATGTTATTCAGTTAAGACTTAAAAGTATATGCATTTTATCTCATTTATTTATTGGTAACAATCTGTGTTTGTGCCATTAAAATATGTGATCATTGAGATGTTACGAAGATTCAGTTACTATTAGAGGAAAACATATGGAGTAGTAACTTAAAAACCTAATTATTTTCGTCCTTACTACTAAATACGAATAAAGTAACGTACGTAGTTAGCAACTAAGTAAGTATATGTAAACTTGTAATTTGGCCAGGACTCCGCGTGACAGGTTAAACCTAGTGTGGGGTCCACATGCAACTCGTATATTTCAACCCAATCAGTTAAATAAAGATTTTGTATTTTGTATTTGTATTTGCGTTAAGTATCGCATCGAGTATCGAAATGTTCCGATAAAAACATCGAACATAACAATCAACGAACGACATGAAATGTATTAACAATTAAACATAAATAAAACGTAACATCGTCACGCGCTGACGACATAATATCGTAAATATTTCTGGATGATCAAAGGTATATCAAGACTTAGGAGTAAACTTTTATAATCTCCTTTACCTGCGGCGTAGAACGAGCCTTCTGCCTGTCACACAAAAATAAACAAATTGTGCCTCTGCAACCCCGTATGCATCGATAATCGTGATGCTGTCAGTTTTGTTTAATGTGAGGTTACAGCTGCCAACTTAACTGTGAACTGACGGGTGTCGCTAGTGGCTTTCTAGTATTGCCTTAAGTAAGTATTTAGGAATTGCGTCCGAGCAGGATGTTTGGTAGATCGATGCAAAGACTTAAATCGAAGCTAGAATATACCATTCAGAACGATTTGATCTACATATTATGCTTTTGGCGAAGTCTTGTTTAAAAATCTGGGAATTTTGGCCATAATCATCAATAAAAATGAAAAGGTGACTTAACCATGGGCATATTTGGTTCCTAATGGCCTGTACTAGCTTCAATTAAAGTAATTGCATCGATCTTCCAAACACCATGTAGAAAGGCGATTCAAAAATGGCGGTCGTAGTTTTGAATTCTGCGTAATTCTGTCGTTTCACAGATAACTGGTAGGACTGTACTGGAAGAAATTAACGAGATGGTTTTCGGCCTCAAAGCGTAACCATGCCAACAGGATTGCCTGATTTGCAATCCGGTCTGAGTCGACCGCGCTCAAAGTGGGGTCTATCGGAAAATCCTTTATTGCCACTCAAATTAGACTTGGGTTGTCCTTGACATTGGATATCAACGTCGGATTGATTGATCTGGATTGGGCAGAGTCTCTAAATGATAGTCGAGGCTTGAGCAGAATTTGAATCCTTTATGTTAGCTGTAGAACTGAAAGCTAGAACCTGTAGCTAATCTACTGCTCGAACAATTCTTAGGATATAACACAATAATTGTTTGTTGCTGCATGTTATAATTTACTTACGCAAAATAAACATAGGAAAATGAACAATAATAAACGGAATGACAATACAATGGCGAAAAATTTATTGAATACGAATGACTGTTGGAGAAGTAAGTATATTGTCCTAACTCCTTCAAAGCCGGGGTCCTATCTAGTGCGCCCTGGTGAGTCTTGTTGAGTAAATATTTTTTTATGAAATGATAAAAAAGCTCTTCAATTCACTTCTACATACGTACTTGTACTCTTAAATTATCGTGGAGTTAATAAGATGTTTGTAGAAGTTCGATAAAATTGTTCTGTTTACTCATAAAGCATTTTGAGCGACATTTACCTTCAGTGATCGATTGATCTCCCATATGTTAATTAAGTTACAAATAGTCTCCGGGGTAGAAAGATATCATAAAATTATTCGGTACCCGGATCTTGTGAATGGTAATAGGACCCCTTATCTTCATTAAAGATAAGACCTCTCGATCGTCATCAAATAACTAAATCGGATTCTGTTGAATGAGGCATTCTTTAACCAAACAAAACGACAATAGGAAAAGAAAAATAAAATATTGGATTATTATTTTAACCTTTGTCTCTTTAGATTCAGGTTTGCGTTGTGACGAGTTATTTTTATGAAGGGTTCTTTGGTAACGAAAAAATTTAGTCTTTTGTGTATCGTTTCGTCAGCAGGCATTGATGAGGCATGATTAAATTGTTATTAAATTTTTATTCTGAGGCCAAGGATAACTTTATAAATGTCTTATTTTTAGAGTTATTACCGGCTCTATGGAAACTGGGATGAAATTAATAAATTAATCTATTGTGCTTAAAATCAGTAAAATATAAATGACAATAAACAAAACAGAATATATCTTATGTACATTATTATCGGACGTTCTAATTTCGTGATGGGAAACATAATTAGGAAACATTTACCCCATCATAGCTGTGGCATTGATAGCTGACACGTAAAATTGAGTTTTGGAAAACTGGGAAAACGTGGGCACAATATTGTGCCTCTGCAAACCTGTACGAGAAAGGGCATGAAGCTATGGATTCAGTAACAATAATAATTGATTCTTGTTGCCCTTGGTGATTCCAGCCTCTTGAAAGTAAAAAGCAGCAATTCTTAGGAAAGCTCTAAGTGCCGGAAAGGAATACGAATCTATCACTTTTCACGGGTCAAATAACATCAATTCGATTTGTGCAAAAACCCGGTACAATCGCGTTAGGACATCACTCACAATCACAACGACGGACGTTGGGGGTAGATAATGGACGGTGGTCGGCAGAAAACTGAATTATGTTTAGTGCAGCAAAACGTGGGGAAGCTACTTTTCTATCAAATAATTTACTAAGTACTTCTACGTTTTCGCTTGCCTTTGTACAGTAGGTACTTTTAAGTTTATTTTGTTTTAAAAAAAATTGTGTGCAATATAAAAAATATTAGTTATGAATAAAAGTACCTATTCAGACTACGTTTATTCAATTTATCGATGAGCATATTTTGTTCCGTAATATCCCCAATTAATCCCTGAAATAACGTTTCGAAGGGTGTTTTCCAACTTTCTTAGCATGACAAATATTTTAGACACATTTCCAATCCATTTACGTTTAATCTATACTTTTGACATGCGATCTAATAATAAAAATTTCTCAACTTACTTAGTGCCTAAGTAGTAAGTCCCCTAATATGGGTTTGAAGCTGTTGTAAAGACCTAAAACAATATCATTTCAGTCGACAAACACAGTTAATCCTGGGTTTTAATCCCGCTGGCTAATCCCCAACATAAAACTACAAGTGAAGACGTGATAATCCCTCGCAGCCTACCGTAGGCTGTGAGAGAAGATAACTCGGTGGGTATACCAATGAGTTAACGCAACACACGTGGCAGAGTTTGTCAGTTAAAATAAATAACACAACCTATTAATAAGAGGTACCTTTATGTAACGAAAAAATATTTTATAGCTTCACCCCCTTCACCCCCTTTGGGGTTTCAAAATCAGCTGTTAGAAAATGTTTGATAAAGTCACAACACAAAGATGTGTAAAGTCTTCACAAAATAAAAGGCCCGTTTTGACATTTAAGCTTGCCTTTGTAAATTACTTCTGTGTATTTTCTGTTTTGTCTTTTATGTGCAATAAATATATACGAAATACTGTTCACGCCTATGAAGTTTTAACCCCTTATACGTAGGTAATAAAAGCCAACTGTTGCGTACAAGCAAAGCGTACAAGTTGCAACTAGGAAAACCTACGCGTTAGGGGTTAAAACTTCATGGGCTTGAACTGTCAAAACGGGCCTTTTATTTTGTGAGGACTGTAGCGCAGCGCAGCGCAGTATCACAACTATGTCAACCTGAGGTGTTAAACATTCTATCCAGTATCTTCTTTTGATGGCATAACAGTCCCTTAGGACCTCTTTTGAGTTTCAACCCTAGGGCACTGTGAATTTTCTCTCTGCAACCTTTTTATAGCTAAATGAGAATTTATTCTGGGGATTTTGTCTTGGAATAAAAGGTTACCTTTATTTCGAAAATATTGTGCCTCGTTAAATTTTCCGGAAATCATTTCTCGACGACAACGAATTAAGGTCAGGGTAAATCACTCGAGTATAACAATATGTTTCTACACCTAATTACAGTATTACTCGGCAAAGCTAAAATGTTTTAGAGTAATTTTCACACAAAATGTCTAATGTTGTAGTCAACATTTGTGAGGTGCACCCTATGAAGATTGGTTACTCGTTCGTAAGATAATCGTTCGACTATTTCTTCTTGTAAACTTGTAATAAGTAATAATAAGTATAAGTATAAAAGCCAGTCTAGTCTTATCCAGAGTTTTCCTTTATTTTTATTTATATGCGTACTATAGTCAGAAGGGGAGGCATTCGCCCAGCAGTGGGACGCTATAGGCTAGATTAAATTAGAAGATGTGTCCCACTACGCTGGATATTTGCAATTACAGTCGATTTTTTATGTACCAATAGTAGAAGGGGGCACCATATCTCTAATACAGCTGAGACCAGCTGAGGTTTCTTCATCAGATACTTCAGACCTTCGATTTTTGACATCAAATGAGCGGCCCACCAAGTTGAATATTTTTTGTAAAGGCGATGTCGATCTCTAATAGTTTGGTTGGGCTCTTGTGTTTTCTAATCAGGGTCACCTCACCAGGTACTCCAGATCTTCGATTATCCTAGTTTTTTTTTTTTTTTTTCCTTTATGTGGCCATTAAACTCTAACTCTGTACCAAATTTCAGCTCTCCGAGTTTATCGGAAGTACTATTATGATGATCATGAGTGAGTGTCATAAATGTTAAACTTTGCTTTCGCTTAACTTCGGAACTAAATGACCTACAGACTTGTAATTTTGGATTTTATGTATCTGATTATAGTTTACTGGACCACGAAAATTTCAGCGTTCTGGTCTTATCCAGAGGTTCTCAAATAGGGGCATGAAAAAGCAGCGAAATGGTTCCAGTAAAGGATGGTACGGCAGTGTTTGCTTCGCGCTCGACTTGGCGGGGGCACTGCCGTGCCCCCCGATAGCTCGATAGTACCTTAATTCAAGTTAAGGGAAGAACCCTTTTAAACCGGTCTATTTTGATTGTAGATGCATTGTGGGCACGATTCATACGAGAGAACGCTGTTGAAAAATGTTTTCTCTGATAATGTAATTAACAGGGTTAAATTTATCCGACGAAGGTAAATTATAATTGTAAAGTGGGTGATTTTATATCGTACATTAGTAACACCTACATTGTGTTTGAATTTCCCTTCCCGCGTTTTCGGGTTAATAGGTTTGGGGGTTGAGTCTCTTGGGTACGTGATATAGGTTATTGATTCTCATCCCCAGTGATTATCACATAATGGCTCTGAATATATGGTGAATTTCAGTCATAATTTAAGGTATTATATATCACACATACTCGTATTACAGATAAGGGTTTAGTATGAATATTTAATCATCTATCTATCTTGGAACATGATTTAAACTTTATCTCGAAAACATAACACAAAATATAGTTATTTTTTCATTTTCCTTCAAAAAGAAAGCAGAGAGGCTCTCTAAGTAATTAAAATATACTTATCATCGATTATGCACAGGATGTTCCCTAAAAGCCTCCAACTGGCGACCCTTCAATCCTGACCTCATTAACCCCTGTAACATAATTTCGTAGTGGTTCCAATTAATCAATGTTAGGGAGGCTATTCAATTAGGCCAGGAAATTGCTTACAGTTTTGTGTGCTTGACCTGTAAGATTGAAATCGATTTTGTGCTAATCTCACCTTGTACATACCCACCAATTAATCCACAGTTTTTCGAAAATTAGAAATCTTTCGGGACTCGGCGGTGCCGCGGTGCCGCGGTGCCGCGGTCAAATCAGACATTATTGGAATGGAAACATGGGAGCGCGTGAGGCCGCGAGCGTCACTTGTCACAGGCTTTTTGTTTTATATCTGGCAAGTGCATGGTTGCACACTACATTTCAGAAAATGTATTTTAGCTGACAGATCAAATCTAATTCATACACTGAAAAGCTCTACATTATTAATGAATTATATGAATTAGCATACACCACCGTTACCTCCTAAACCTCATAAACTTCTATTGATGTGCACAAAAGGGCCGATTTTAACAAGATTTGTTGGTAGCATAACTTTATATGGGTAGGTACTTACATCATTATAAAGGAATAAACGGTAGTCACTGTTGTCATGAAACCGGATGAGGCTCTTACCTGAAAGGAAAAAATGGAAATAAGTATGAGGAGTTTTTCAAATCCTGTCTCCTTAACCGCGCCGCCTATTAGGCTTTCGTTTAACTATATGTATGGTCTATTTGTGAATTGTTGTAACGACTATCACATAATACATTCTCGCTAGTTACTGAAAAGTTCCGGGGCTACCCTTAGGTATTCATTCATCTTTATCAGTTACTACAATAACACCTATATTTTTCATCATTATTATTACGCAATCCTAATAACACATTATACAATTCGAGACTAACAATAATGTTTATCATGTTCAGACTGTCATGAGTTTATCAACATCCAAATTAATGAATAATGTTTTCGATTTCAAAAGGCTTTATAAATGTCTTTTGTTTTTTAAGTATAAAATTAGCTGTTACCTATAGAACAGTCAGTTGGGTCTGTGGTTCAAGGAATAGCAGTATACTCATGCTTCAGTCATGTGGAATACATTGCTCTTAATTTTTGCAACAGCAAGTGTAAGTTACGGGAAATTACACCATAGTATTAATATACAGCAAGAATGGTGGGAATCAGCTGTAATTTATCAAATATATACGCGATCGTTTATGGACAGTGATGGAGATGGTATCGGCGATATTAATGGTATGGTTTTATTTACTTATTTACTAATTATCTAATATTATTCTTTATAAGTATATTCTGCTATAAGTATTTTGCGTATCAAGTTGAAATACAACATTAGTGCTTGATTTTTGTTGAAAGTAATAAAATAACAAAACCGGTAGGATTTATATAGGTAGTATGTTTATTTTATAAGTTTTAAAAGGTGCTTTAGCCTGTGAAACAAATGTAGAATTACTGGTATATCCCTAATGACTGTGTCATAAAGTGTGATATTAGTATTAACTTGTGTCAAATAAAGAACTTTGAAAAACAAAACAAACAATATTATTCTTGGTTCCTGGAAATTAACTCTTGATGGTATAATCTGTTAAATATTCACTTCGCAGCTCTTTTAAAAACATACATAATCAAAAACCCATCAAACGTGAGATTGCTCATCCGCCATTTTCGAATTCGATAGTCTACCTTCAAAGCGTATTTCGTTACAACCTCAAAACCGCAAACACCGTACCTAAACTACACAGTACGGGCTCATAAACAGAATATATAGTAGTTTAACAGAATATATAGGGCTCATAAACATAATATATACAGAATAGTAGTTTGCACTGTCTTACAGGTATAACTTCCCGACTGGAATATCTGAGAGAGTTGGGAGTCGATGCCGCTTGGTTGTCGCCCATATTCAAATCTCCAATGCACGATTTTGGATACGACGTCTCTGATTACTACAGCATTCACAGTGAATACGGGTCGATGGAGGATTTCGAACAACTCTTGCAGAAAGCCGGCGAACTGAGTGAGACCTTTTGCTACTCGTTGATCGCACTCTCAAATTTATGCGATAAATGATCAAAAAGTCGGATCTCCCCTCGAAACTTTCGGGACGAGGGAAATGACAGAGTTTTGAGTGCAAGTGTTTCACACTTTGTGATCCTTTTTTAACCGATTTCAGAAAAGGAGGAGGTTTAAAATTCGTCAGGATATATTATATTTTTTATGTATGTGCCCGATTGCGCCTAGACGGAAGGACCCATTTCGAAAATATTTTTTTGTTTGAAGGTGTTTACCTTCCAATTGGTCCCATTGACACCAGGTTAGGATCTGATGATGGGATCCTGGAGAAATCGAGGGACTATGGAATTCGTAAGAAGTTAGTACTGGCGCCTTACATCATATGAGGTAGTTATGATTTTTTTATGAGTTGGTAGTGATGAAATGGTTTATGACAAAATCCAAGTTTTCCACCTCGGAAGGCCTCCGGATCACAGTCAAATGAAATTCACTCGAATGTTCTTTAAAATTTATGTAATTTTTCAGTTTTTCACGATTTATAAAAAAAAACCACACATATTTGTTACAGGACGTGTATGAATAAATCAAAAATGATGAAATTATGCGTCGATGACAAAAAAAATATATTACCAAAATTGGTTCAAAGTTCAAAGCTTTTTTTTGACCATAAAATCATACAGATTGCTTTATTACAACGTCAAAATCAATATTAATATTTTTTGTATACTACACCGCCCGCTTGGTCCAGTAGTTTGTCTTTTATGGGGGT
Source organism: Argyresthia albistria (assembly GCA_963457715.1). Taxonomy (NCBI): domain Eukaryota; kingdom Metazoa; phylum Arthropoda; class Insecta; order Lepidoptera; family Argyresthiidae; genus Argyresthia; species Argyresthia albistria. The sequence goes on from OY735255.1 coordinate 3,183,679, forward strand.
CCAAAATACTCCAAAACAATCAAGATGGATTTTCAGTCTTGTATTTACCACGCAACATCCGCATAGCTTTTGCGACGCAATACTACCTCCATCCCTACTGCATGTTCCAGATCATCTTCCAGGCTCTTAGGCTTTTAGGTTTTTAGGCTATACCCGTTCACGGCTTTGAATACCTACTTTATTTGCTACTTAGGACTATGGATACGAGCTATATCCAGGTCCCGCAAGGCAACTCCTGCCATGTCACCTGTTAGATGTTACTGCATTTCCATCCATCCAAACTACTGGACTAATTATAACAAAAAAAAATGTCTTCTTTTAGAAATTTTGTCTTCTTTGATTTACTTACATACATATTTTAACAAGTATGTACGGTTTTCGGATAAAAAGTGAAAAACGAAAAAAAATCCTGTACTTTCAAGTTTTTAACTGTGATCTGGAGGGCTTTCGAGCTAGAAAACTTGGTTTTGTCATAACCCATTTCATTACTACTTACCAACTCATAAACAAATCCAAACTGTAAATGTATGTATGATGTAAGGTAAAACTACCAATTCCATGGGCTAATAGTGATTTTTGTGTTTTTCATAATAACTCGTGCATTTACTCATGGTAAGCTAAATTGTAATTATTTGTAATGCGGAACTGATGATGAAGACCACACATAGCCACCAGTACTTGCTCAATACTAGTTACAAATACAATCTTCTATGCGTGGCTGAGGGGCAACGCATAGCCTAAACCGGTAGAGCCATGAAACTTTGTACAGGGGTTCCTTATGTAGCGTAGGGTATGTAGCACTGCGATGGGGTTTGACGAAATTAATTCTCGATGTATTTTCAATGTTCGTACTCGCATACTCCAAGAGTGGTAATATTTATGAACCGATTTCTATAATTATTTTTTTGATTGAAAGGGTGCCTATCAGGTTTGTTTCAATATTTGAAAATCTGGAATCAGACCAGTACTTAGGTTACTACATAAAAACAACCTGAAAAGTATGATGTCATTGAGGTAAACAAAATTAGGTATTTCTGCCTTTCTGTGACTTTGTGGTGTTAACCATAGTTTATTATTATTATTATGAGCCTGTACTATCCCACTGCTGGGCAAGCAAAGGCCTCTCTCCCCCTCTTCCACTCCATTCGATCCTGAGCGGAGAGAACCATAGAGTAACTTATATATAGGGTAAGTGTTAACGTCATTGTCATGAGATAAATTCTATCTGGTAGACCGATATTCGTTTATATGCGTGATCCAGAAGACAGATTTCGTAGACTCGTTTCGGTGTCCATCGATGACATTCGCATCCCCAGCGGGGTAGATTAAATGGAGTCAGGTATTTTTTTTAAAGGTTTTAACTTGTTGAATTATTTACTAAAAGTTACCTTTATGTTTTTTTAAGATATAAAAATAATTCTGGAATTCGTCCCGAATCATACGAGTAACGAGAGCGAGTGGTTTTTAAAATCGGCAAGCAAAGACGAGTATTACAATGATTGGTATGTTTGGGAGAGGGGCTATATTAGTCATGATGGTAAAGTAAATCCTCCAAACAATTGGGTAAGTATTTACAGTATTAAGTAAGTAAAATTATTCAGATGTTAATAATTATATTTTACAATTATGGAGGCATCAGTCACTCGCCCGTTAGTTTTGGTTTTAGGGAGTAGTCTTATCTTTTTCTGAATTTATCAAGCCCTTCCCAATGCCTCGTATCGCCCTAGAATGATCTGACTGTCGTAGTAATGAAAACGCTCTTACTAGCTCTGAGTGTTTATCTCAAGCGAATGAAAATTGCAGATTTACAATGTGGCAACGACCCAACCAACATTATGACAATAGCTGAGACAACTATTAGAGTGGTTTATTATCCCGGGCCTCGGGCTCAAAATAAACACGAAATGTCCTTCATGTAAAGCAATCTATCATCCCCGAAATTCTGAAGCGTCATCCAGCACTAACAGGGTTATGTCGATAGTTGATTAGATAGTACAAGCTCACCCTTAATATTGGGATAATCCAATCATGCTGCATGTTCTACCGCGAATATTGGAAAATTACATTTAATGCAGAAAATTTAATTTTAATGGTGTTAAAATCAAAGAGGTTCAAGAGGAAGGAGTTTCTTCAGGTGGGAACTGACCAACCTTATGAGGTGTAATGTAACAATGTTATACAGCGAGCATTCATCCAGTACTGTATAAACTTTCCCATAACACTACGTCTGACTGCATGAATATATTATGTGTAACATGTTACATTAGTCCTTGTAAAGTTGGTCAGTTTCCACCTTTCGAGTGATACAAAAATTACAGTTGTTTTTACGAAATCAATTCTTAAATTCAAGTATATAATTATACTAAAGTATTATTGTATTATATCGATTATATGTATAATATCTATTATTTGTATTATTGTATGTATTACAATATTGTAAAAAACTGCTCCTAATAGTAGATTTTTCTCTTTCAGGTAAGTGTTTTCAAAAAAAGCGCCTGGACTTATAACTCAGAGAGAGATCAGTACTATCTGCATCAGTTTAGTCCCTTTGAACCAGATTTGAACTACAGAAACCCGGTCGTCATTGAGGAGATGAAGGTTTGTTTGGTTTCTCATTTGATAGGACAATGATAGTTAAGTGACAGCACAGACACTTAAATATTATACTAATAGTGACAGGGATGTGTCTCAAATTGCAAATCCAAACCCTGGGGCAGCCAGCAGACGTAATGTAATATTCTGTTACAGAGCATTATAAAATTCTGGCTAGAAAAAGGTGTGGCAGGATTCAGTATGAATTCGGTGAACCAACTGGTTGAGACAGACAAGTATTCATACGGGGGCAGATTTCCTAACGAGCCTAGATCTGGAAAACCGGGTCTGGGACCTGATGACTACGGCTACCTGAATCATGTTTACACCAAAGACCAGGAAGAGAGTTACGAGTTGGTCTCACAGTTTCGAGATATCTTCGATGCTATCACGATTCGGGATAATATGACTAGGTATACAACTTAACGTACCTACCTACAAATCGCTTTTCACAAAAAAGTCAATTATGCCATACGCTTACTTAGGTACGAGTTGATTCTGTAATTATTATTAAATCCAGTTTGGTATCAATCACTTAGCATCTAAAACCACAGTTCTAATGTTCTTGAAAGTTTTATCCCAAATCTTAAAAGCTTTTGTGTAGCTTTTCAACCTTAAAATATTTACTTAGCTCAGCTATAGAGGAAAAATTTCAGGATAATGATATCAGAGGCGGTGACAGGTATCAAGAAAGTTGTGAGGTATTATGGTGACGGTATTCATGGTGGGGCCCATATTCCTATAAATATGCTCCTGATGGACGAAATTAATAAGAACTCTGATGCGCGCGACTTAATGGCGATTATTAACCGATGGATGACATACAAACCATTGAGGAGACACGCCAATTGGGTGGTAAGTTTTCAACCTTGTGTATTACAACTTCATTAGTCTGTGCATATGTTAAGATGCAGGCAAAGCAGGCCACCACGCAGAAAAACTTGCAGGGCAGTGCAAACTCGCGCGTGAAGAAAAGACATCGCCAGCCCTGCCCTAAAAATATATTCTGTGGTCTTTATCATCGCAGCATAATATGCCCATTTAGTGATATATTCTGTATGTCGTACATCCAAAACTTGATATTTGCTAAAATAAAAAAATACTTTTGACATCTAATACATTTTGTTTTCAGTTGGGAAATCACGACAAACACCGCGTGGCCACCCGCTTCGGACCAAATTTAGTTGATGCTTTCAACATGCTCGTCCTTTTACTTCCGGGTATTGGGATCACTTATATGGTATCGTTAATAATTCGTTTTCTACTCTTAGTAAATATATACTAAAAGATCACGGCCCAGCGGTGAAGGCCTAAGTCCAGCATAGGAAAAGAACAAACGAGAACTATTAACAAAAGGATCCTGCGGTTTTTAGGTCGCTCTTGTCTCTCTCGCTCCGACGTGTATTGTTCTACACTACATTGTAAGTTTGTTCGGCCTGTGTCCTGAGTATAGTAGGGACTTATGTTGTCGAAAAGAGGGACAAAGTATATAGTAGACAAGTAAGATATAAGTTAGTATTTAGATTAAACTTTTAGTAACGCCTTATTGTTACTTTAAATTATTTTAGTGGCCCTTTACCAAATATAGTAAGTAAGTAAGTAAGTAAGTAAGTTTATTCATGTAGGCACAAAACATTTATACCCTTTGAGGGTAGCGTCGCATACTAGAAAAATCCGTAAATATGGCTACAATGTGCCTTTTGCCATCACGTTTGCTTTCATTACGTAGGTACTATTGCTCCATTTTAAGTTTATTTGGCATATGTCTTAATGCGAGTATACCGATCTATTTATATTAATACACCGAGACTTCATTTAAGGGTGAAGAGATCGGCATGGCAAACGGAGATGTACCGTGGGTGAACACCAAGGACCCACTGGCTTGTAATACTGATGACCCGGTCAATTTCGTGAAGGAGTCACGTGACCCGGCCCGCACGCCGTTCCAGTGGAACAACAGAAAAAACGGAGGTAATATGCTAACACATTTGACAACAAGCCGAAATAATAATAATAATACAAGGTGTAAATGAATTAATGCAAAATTAATGCAAGCGGGCTCTGGTAACGGCAAATATACCTTGTGTATTGTAGCCCGCAGGCCTGTGTCATACCGATGGAAAGCGTCCTGACGGCCTGACCATGCTTCCCTGGGAGAGGGGGCGCTCATTGCTCTGGGATGCAACCTGTGTTTGCATTTCGCCCCCTCTCACCTGGCGTCTACCGTGTCCACCCCGGGTGCCGCGGCGGAAGAGGCAGCGAGGTTGAAGACCCCAAAGTATTCTGTACTTTTGGGTCAATATATCTTCGTCCCGCTTGCCATCGAAACCACCGGGGTCTGGGGTGAGCAGGCCTTTGTTAAGGAAATTGGGCGACGCTTGAGGGACCGAGGCTATGACCGCCGCTCTGGATCATACCTCATGCAGAGGATTTCCCTCGCTGTGCAGCGTGGCAACGCCGCCAGCGTGATGGGGACTTTTGCATCAGGTATGGTCCGGGGTGGTTTATTCGACAAAAAGGCAGCTGATAAATCTCTGCAAACCGTTGTTTTGCTAATTCAGGCGCACAGATGCCAACAAAAGCTAGTATAAAAAATTGTATACCTATCTCAGATTTATAAGCTTACTGAAATAGAAATAGTTGCGCCGATGCTTTCCATTTTCCTTGGATGGTCACGATAAACGCTGATTTCATAAGCTCGTTAAAATTTTGCCTTGGCGTCTATTACGTTAAGGCTTTTATGCAGACTCATATCGTGGTAAAATAAAAATTCATGGAACGGAGATACTTCTCGAGAAAATAACTAATTAAACTAAATCTTCTAATCTATTCCCGTAATATCGATTCAGTTAGACAGTTATCTAACTCTGAACTCTGTCCTGTAGATACTCCCGGATTAACTTTACTCTCGGAGTAAAACTTTTTATAAATAAGGGTTTATAACCCCCGGTTTCTGAGATTTACGATTTATCTAACAGAGCGATTAACTAATTTCAGCCAATGACGTGCCGCTGTTTTAAATTAACCACCGATTAGTTAATCGTGACCTGTGATCAGCGTCTCAGAAACTGGAGGTAAGTGCCACTAACTAGAACTTGTGTTAACGCTAAGCACAAATTAACTCTGACGACTGCATACTTTAAAAAGAGTTTATATTTCTAGAATAGTATAGGCGTTTGTTGAATCATCGCAGCGTTAGATCACTTCTATCTAGTGGCACGAACTCTCCTCCTCCACAGGATTCTCAACATCAGATCCCTGGCTCCCAGTCGCTGACGGCTACGAGCATTTGAACCTGGCAGCTCAGAAGCAGGCTGTCAGGTCCCACTACCAATTATACCGGACTCTGACAAGCCTTCGCCGTCGTCCTGCGTTCCGTATCGGACGATTTGAGTCGAAGTGCTTGTCAAATGACGTCTTTGCTTTTAAAAGGTGAGGTTGATTTGAATGCATGCTGGATATTCCATTGTCGGTGCTTCTTTGTTTTTATAAATCTGTAAGGGCCGGCTGGTAGATTGTGGCTAGTCAGAGATGAACATCGCAAAACGCGGCAAAAAGTTCTTATCCTTGTAACACCGTGTATGCCAGTCTATGTTACCGGCAAAGAATGGAATCCGTCATTCTACAGTGTTACTGGTCAGTTGACCTACAGATTGATTGATTGATTGATTGATTGATTGATTGATTGATTGATTGATTGATTGATTGATTGATTGATTGATTGATTGATTGATTGATTGATTGATTGATTGATTGATTGATTGATTGATTATACTTTATTGCACAGAAAACATAATACAGACACTTAATATTAGAAAAAACATGTACAAAGGCGAGTTTATCGTAGAGAATGAGGGATTTCATACTTTTACGGTGAAATAAACATCAATGCCACTATAAAAGATAATATAATAATATAATATAGACATCAGTGTGGCCGCTATAAAAAAACACTCGTCCAAGATACACTGGCCAAAGTCTAGTCAGTTTTAATCTCTGAATAATGCTAATTTGAGAAGTAAATCTCTGCATTTCGTCTGATAGTCCAGCACCTATATATAAGTAATTTCTTGGATAAACACGAATTTAAACACAAGTCACTGCTATCAAAGTAAAGGCAATAGTTACAGTCGATTCGGTGAAAGTTCTTTAGTAAGTATTATGAAGAGATCTTGCAATAGTAATTCTGACTGTTGTTTGTATCATTATCTGCATGACGAAACTAATTAACTAATGTTAATAAATAAAAGCTACTATACTTTATTAGATTATTTAAGTGATAGCCTACAAAAATAAATTAGCTGCCTTCTCCCTCCCTGTGTTGCTGTGCCCGTAAGGGTCCATAATGTGAGACAATTTAATATTATTATTAAGACCAAATGTACATACCATTATGGAATGCAAATAAACTATTGAGTATTGAGTATTGACGAGCACTGATTCGATAACGTTCGTAATGCAGGTAATCGCCACCCACAAGGAGTTTGGTAGTTTGAGGCCCTCTAATGTGTTGTCAAGTTACCTATACAATAGAAACTTCTATGTTGTCTCGCAATAAGATAACAGTGCTGTTACTCTGATTTTCGGTATCAACTCTGACCGCATCTATAGACTATAGATACACAGATAAAGTAACTTGAGATATGTTGAAAATTAATTACTTAATTCTAATTACTATAACTCTAATTACTTATAATTATGATACATGATGTTATTCTCTTGTCTCTAGATCTGTCATTGTTTCTAATCTTATTAAATGGGCCAACTGCCCATCAGTTGAGATAATAATGCAAAAAAACTATGTTACTACTATAATGGTACGGAACCCTTCGTGCCCGAGTCCGACTCGCACTTGGCCGGTTATTTAATACATAGCGTAACTTGAGTTGTGTACAAACATAAATAGATTGTTTCCTCAACATTACGTAATGCCACGAAAAATGGACCCTGTTTGGTCAAACTTTGACTGCATTAAAACAAAAAACACTGGATTTTGATTTAAAAACACTGGATAATTATCGTGATAATTATCAAAGGGCATATTTATCTTGATAATTTCAAACCCTGATAGAAGCTAGCTCATCGCGTGGCAATGGAGTAATGAATGGTAATAACCAGTATTTCCCCTAAATTACTGCAATCCCGGGGCATTACCAATCTGTTCTTCTTGTCACTGAAGCACCTTTTTCATAAAATATAGAAATTACTGTTACTTCTCATCTATCATACTGTAAATCACAGTAATAATACCTCATGTAATAAAGTTATCTTGTTTATGAATTTTACCAAGGATACTTTCAACTACTAAACAGACATTACATATTTTTTTAACCGACTTCAAAAAAGGACATCATATCAATTCGGTTGTGTTTTTTTATCATCATTATTATTTTTAATGTTTGTTACATCGAAACTGGTAGGTACTTTTTATGAACCGATTTCAAAAATTCTTTCTTTGTTCGAAAGGAAAGCCCAATAGTTTGGTCCCATTTTTTGAAAATCAGGAATCGGTTTAGTAGTTAGGTTTCTACATGAAAAAACTGTGAAGTTTAATTTGTTTTTACCTGGATGACATTATACAGCCAGTCTTTATGGTGTTTATTCAATGTCGCGAGATAAATTCTGGCTGTTAGGATCGTATATTTGTTTATATTATGTAATACTTCACTGTATGGACTTCACTGTCAGGAGACAGATTTCGTAGGCTCTTTTTTGGGTCTATAGATGACATTTGTGTACCGAGCGGGGAGGGAGGGCTAAGTGATAGGACATGAAGTCGTTTTTTTTTTAGGTTTTTAACTTGGTGAATTATTTATCAAGCTTTGGAAGCGTCCGTGGCCGAGCGGTATCCGCACATCGGAGACGATCGTGAGGGTTAAGCAACATTTGGCCGAGACGGGTATTGGATGGGTGACCCGTTTCTATGCGGCATTTGTTTCGGGCGCTTCCGTTTTCGCATGACACTTTAAGCTGTAGGTCCCGGCTACTATCGCTACTCGGTGGTAGTAGTCCTAAAGCCTCTAGTACGTAATCTGTGTCAGAGGCTCTGATAGGGCAGGTTGATAACTTCTGACAGTCGGGTTGGCCACTAGTCCGACACCCCTCCACCAACCCGCACTGAGCCAGCGTGGTGGAGTTTGGCTCAATCTTACTCGGAAAGGCCCTTGCCCCTCGATGGGGATATTAATGGGCTACATATATATATTATTATTTTTTACGTAGCCTATAATGTGTCCCACTGCTGGGCAAAGGCCTCCCCATTTCGAGCCCACACATCTCTAGTCAGAGCTAGATTGACCCACTCTAGTTCGAACGTGTCCAGGTCGTCCCGCCATCTCCTTCTGGGCCTTCCTCTACGCCGGTGTCCGTCTATAGGCACCCATTCAGTAGCTATCCTCGCCCACCTGTCTGGGTGCATTCGGCACATATTATTATTGTGTTTTTTTATGTTTTCAGATGGTACCAAGACGACACATACATCGTGGTCATGAACGTCGGAAAGTCCTACGCGAATGTCAATCTGTCAGAATTCGATCTGGTCTTCGGGCAACTGGAGGTCGAAGCCAGTAGCCTGAAGTCGCCAAGGGCTTTCTCGTAAGTCAATTCCAGTGATTACTACTGACACACATTAGTCCATAGCTGTGGCGACGGTTTAGCCCCCCGTTACGGAAAATGGAGTTGAATATTTGGCTTATAACTTTAGCATTAAAAACCCCCGCATAAAACCAGCCTTCCAGTTTCATCACCAGGTCTCATCATCAGGTGAAATTAAACGGTCTCATCACAACGAATCTAATGAGCGTAAACTCGATGGGTTTACTAGTAAGCATCTCAGGGTTCGAGCTCCCACCTTCGATCTTCGCACTCCATCATCAGATCAACTCGATGGTACCATATTCTCAAAAGGCTTGTCACAAAAAACAAATCGAGTGTTGGTGAAATAGCTACTTACAATCCAAGGTTAGCATTTTACTTTTCTGAAGTAAATAAAACATTCATGCAGTTTGTAACTGAAAGGTGCAGTCATATTTTAGGGATTTGTAAGGGACATCATTCTGAACAACTGTCACTATGAAACTGATTTGATCAGAGCAACTTTACTTTTTACTTCTCCATACTTCTCGTGCCGGGCGATCAGCTGATTTGTATGGAGAAGTGATAAATAAAGTCACTCTGATCATATCGGTTTCACAGTGAAAGTTTTTCAGAATGATGAAACATTACGCACCCACTATAAAGCATACCTAGTAGGTACGTAATAAAACTATGACGTACTACTATCAAGCATAGTCTGCCGTAACGTGATTTGAAAATTGAACGTTTTCTATAAACATGCAGTTTGTTGCAAATGCCAACTTACAAGGCCTCTTTTTACAGCAGTAAATCCTACTACTGAGCATGAATGATGTAAAATAGTTTTTCATTGTGTATTTCATAATTTTCCATACACACACAAACTCTTTTTGGATTTCCACGATACAAGGTGTCCTATTGTGGGGCCGCCAGTAGAAATTTATTTCTATGTATACTTATACACTTTTATGTTTTTGTTCTAGGGACAACCTACAATCAAAGTCCGTGGAACTATCACCCAATGAAGCCCTGGTTCTGAGGATGCAAATATAGAAACAAAAATCATTGTCAGTATATAAAACAGTGAAACATGTATTTATTTCAAAGTTAATAATATTTTAAGATGGTATAATTATTGAACAGTTTCATTCATTTTGTAACTTGAATTCAACGTTTCACTGGACGCGAGTTCAAAGGGATGAACTGACTCAATTTTTTTAGCAACATTATAATAAATAGTAGGAATTTATTGTTTTATGAACGTCAAAAGAATAAAATTTAGATTTTTTTAATAAAAGTTTTGAATTCTGTAAGTAGTTACGTATGTAATGTACGTATGTAGCCTTCAGTGAATATTCTACAATGTCCAGTTTATGCACCAACTTCAGGCTCCAAAAACGTTCCGAACGGGATCCCATTACTAAGCCTCCGCTGTCCGTCTGTCTCTCCGTCAGCAGCGGTCCAGCGGTTTGCCACACTTTGGGCATGGAATCCTAGAAATGATATGGCTAACATCACTTCTATTATTTGAGACTATTCGACTTCAAACTACAGAATTCTGCAGCAAGTGCTAACAAAATGGTGAAACATACATAATTTGATAATATATGTAGAGTAGAATTACCCATATTAGAGCAGTCCAGTAATAACTATAAGATTTTAGCAAATAAATACATATCTACGATGTTTGGGCACGAAATCATTCCTTGTACGATATTAAATCATCTTTACCTGTTGACATCGAGGACGTAGGCGGGGGAGTTACCTGGCCTAAAGTGGCGCAAGATGACACTATGGAGACAGATGGAGGAGGCCTTTACCCGAAAATGGGTGTCCCAATACTAATTATAATATCATACAATTAAAACATAAACACAATTAAAACATAAATACAATTAAAACATAAATACAATTAAAGCATAAATACAAGTCAAACATAAATACAATTAAAATGTGAAATTAATTAAAAATAAATTATTCTTAATTGTTTTTATAAAATTTGCATGCAATATTAATAAATTATTTTAAAATAGGAATGATTATGTATTGTACTAAAATGAAATAATTTATTTAAGCAAGCTTAACTAACTTTGGAAATAAAGGGCTTCATTATCATTTTTATCATTACCTGTTTACTTGGAAAGTTTTCTTTGGAGTGTTTTGTGAAACTAATCATAACAATCTGTTTGACAAACTGTTATCGGCGTTAGTATTTCAAGTGGTAGGTTCATTAAGTTCATATTACAGAGTAAATGAAATAATTATTTAGAGGGTAGTTGACCAAACGAGCGAAGGGCTCTATTTCGACAAGATAGGAGGCCGATTTTGCTTTCATCTGTCAGTATCTATTATATTATATATGTAAGTATGTCTGTCAGTTCCAGCCTAGGGGCCACAGATTTAAAGCAATCCTCACAAAACTTGGCGAACGTGTTCCTTGAATTAAAGTTATTTTTTGTCGAGTGTCATCAATTTTTTGTATGGGATTTGAATATTTTTTTGCTAGAACCTATCGTGTAGGGTATCAAATCAAAGGGCTTCTCGAGCCGGTTCTAAAAATATACTGCAATAATACCTTTCGGCCACCTGTTTTCTAAAAATTCAAGAAATATTTTCAAAACATGCCAAGTGTGGACAGTCTCCCCTGTTCGCGAGGACTACTGCCCACAGGGCCACTAGTTTATACATTTCCAACATCATGAGATGACTCGGTAACTCAAATTATTTATTAAGTAAATAAACAAAGTTAAAACATAATTATTTTAAATAAAATACGTTCGTTCCACTAGCCATAATCAAAATCACATTAACATGTTTATTTGCTCATGCAACGTTGATTTTTCATACTCTGTGTTAATCATTATATCATTACAATGGGTAGTGTGATGTGACGAAGCCCATTCGTGTACAATTATTGTACATCATGCAACAGGACACACTTTAACTCTATCTTAAGATAACACCGCATTGGAAAACCACTTGAGGGTAAATCAAACTTAAATACTGAATAGAAACAAATGATAATCGCATTTGGTACATGTCGAAGCATGAAGTAAGATCACTGAACTGTATTGTGAAGTGCAGAGAGTGCAGTACAAAGTCGCATTTGAATGTTTACAAGAGATTACTAGCTCTTAGAGGAGAAGAAACATTCATACATGGAAGATATGAGTCTGTTGCATTAAACAAAGATGTTTTTGCTTTTAGAAGGTAAAATATTTAAGTTTTATTTTTGCTTCTGGAAAAGTAGGTAATTAACATTTATTTATTTTATTTATTTACTTAATTATTTGTGCCATTACAGCTAAAGCCAGGTCGACACAAATATAAAAAATACAATAGAATTCAATTATTTCTAATTAATGTAACTGTCTTTTATACGTACAATATATACATAACGACCTATGTGGCGCAGCGGTTGCGCATCGACTGCCTACCATGCGAGAGGTCCCGGGTTTTAATTCCGGCTGGGGAAAAAAAACCCCAGGTCTTGGATGTTTACATGTTTGTGAATTGTGATATTGCTGTTTCTGGTTTCCACGACACAGGTTATCCTAGTGTAGGGCCAGAAGCAATGTATGTCCCTGTATGTAAATATTTTGTGTTTGTTTTAATGTAGTTCATACCTTTTTTTGAAGCTCGTACAAGATTATTTTTTCTGAAAAAAGTTGGTTTATTGCGAGTTTTTTTTTTATTTCAATTTTAATTTAATCCATTATAGTAATACCATTTTATATTACAGATGGTATAATGGTGACACTTACATCATTGTTATTAATATGAGGGATATTGGATATACCCTGGACCTAACCTATTTCGAGGGTGTTACTGGAAACCTAGAAATTGTCATCGCAAGCAGCCAATCTTCAAAGAATGCTGGGTAAGATAGTTGATTATGATAAATCTTTCTTGAAGTTCGCAGCCGTTATTAAAATCACTTCGTTGAACTGTATGTCGGTTGTAAAGACCCTTTTGAGATAGCGCAAATTGAAGTAATCATCAGTTAGTTGTTAGTGCACGATTCCATTTCGCATCTGTCCTATTTGCTTTATTTTGTTTGTTTATTTTATTATATATTTTTATTATTTTATTTGTTTGTTTATTTTCAGCGATAGACTCCCAGCAGAAAGAGTACCACTTGCCGGAACCGAATCTTTAGTTCTTAAAGTAAAGATACAAGATTTTGTAAAAAAAAAATTGCCAATATCTTGGGCACTTGATAAGATCATATAATTGTTAATAAATAAAGATGATTTATTTTACAAATACTCAGTTAGTGTTTATTATTGTTGTACTGTTTAGCTTAACAACAGATAAGGCTACTACATGTGTATCATACTAACAGAGAGCTGCTGCTGCTGACTGATAGTAAAATAAATTTTAACTTTTTTAAGGATGCAATCCAATAAACTACTGGTGCACACATACACGCCGTCAAGCAACTGATGGAAAAATGTAGGGAGTACAACCGCCCCCTCTGTCTAGGTTTCGTAGATTACGAAAAGTCTTTCTACATGGTTAAACACTGGGCGGTGTTCTACTCTCTCCATCGTTGCGGAGTCGACAAAAGGTATGTCAATGTCCTCCGGAAGCTCTACTGTTCCGCGACGATGCTGGTGCGTATGCATGAGCTAACCAACGCCGTAACCTCGGGCCGAGGTGTGCGACAAGGTGACACTATTTCCGCTAAGCTCTTAACAAATGTCCTTGAGGGTGCACTGAAAACTCTGTCGTGGGGGGAAAGGTGTCAACAATAACGGCACGCAGTTTACGCCCTGAGGTTCGCAGATGATCTAGTACCTACTCATAGCTGAAGACGTCGGCAGTATCCAAAACATGCTTGAAGAACTGCACACAACCTCTTTGCAGGTCGGCCTTAGTATGAACATGTCTAAGACAAAAAATATGATGATTCATTCATCAGTACTGAACATAACCGTCGGTAATATTGATTAGGTATTGAGGCAGTGGATAGCTATTTTTATCTAAGATATCTTAGATAAGGTCAAGATAAGGAGATTGCTAGGTGGATTCAGCTGGGTTGGGCCACTTTAGGGAAGCTGAAAGACGTCTTCAAGTCAAAAATCCCTCAAAACCTGAAGATAAACATAAAGAGAGTTTACAACCAATGTGTCCTGCCTACACTCACGTATGGTGCCGAAACGTGGACCCTTACAAAGGCGAATATGCACAAAATAAAAGGTGAGACGGTGGGAAGGTAAACCAAAGCGGTAACGGAATGGCTACTGAGAAAACACTAAGTAGGCAGACCACCAGCCAGATGAACGGATGAAATCACCGCCATTGTCGGTAGGCAGTGGATGCGGGAGGCACAGGACCGGAGCGGATGGCGTGGTAGAGAAGAGGCCTATACCTAGCAGTGGGTAGGTGTGGGCTGATTGATGAAGGATGCAATCCATATCATTTGGATTGACACTCTGATATGCTATCATTTATATGTGTGATATATTTCAAGTGTTGAGCTTAAACTGACAATCACTATGCGTTTCTTTAGCTATTATTATGTTTCATACTATAATGCGATAAGAAATCTCTTGATCTAAAAGTATAGTGCAGGAAAGGCTGTTTAAAACCAACTAGAATTATTCAGACATTTATGTCTGCATCAGGGCAATAGCTTTAAAACAGATTTTTGACGTTGATATACACAGCACAGTAAACCAAACCAATACATTCAGAATGATACACTTGGACCTGAAAATTTCGATGTCATTTTATTTGCTTGCTTAATTGAAATATATTGCTCATCTTACACATCGGAAGTCTCAACGGAATTCATAATATGAAATTTGTATTTCATGGTGTCATACAATATAGTCGCGGGTAAAAGTAACGCATCATCTTTTTTATATGTAGGTAGTTAAGTGGTTTTTGAATTAAAAATCTGCTCAACTACTTACCATACCACACTTAAAATTTTGCGCTGTTATAGGTGGACCAATTTAAATATCAAAATCGGAAGCATGACGAGCCGTCACCTATACAGTTACTAAGCATCACTTGAACTCAACCTATCCGTATCTAGCCAAGATAACTGCGCGTACGCGGATTATGATGTATAAAAGAAAATTTGATATTGTATACAAACAAGTGAAAATCCTACTCGGCTTGGAGCAAGATCACCACAAGTAGTACATTGTGTGTGTGAGTAAAGACAGATTTAGACTAGTGACATATTAGCCGATTTAAATATCAGACAAACTAATATAACTGCAGTTGTAAGTGTTAACAATATAATTTGATAAAATCCCTGTGAGATTTGATTACATTTGCCGTCTAATAAGATAAACATATTTTTCTGTGATAATTGCAATTAATATATTTTATTTCAAGTCTCAAAATGCAAGTCTGGCTTTTGCCGCTTTTCCTGGTGTTTGGTCTGTCTGGAGCAGCCAATGCTGAGAAAGACCTGGAGTGGTGGGAGACAACGGTCTTCTATCAGATCTACCCGAGATCCTTCATGGACAGTGACGGCGATGGTATCGGTGACCTGAATGGTAAACAACTTTAACAAAATCTTAACGTGCAAAATTATATATATCCAAATTTCAGTGAGTGACATAAGGTGCTGTTATATTTATTATTATTGAAAAAAGACATACATTTTAAAGAGACGAACAGAGTGTTACTAGATAGAACTTTTGAACATTTAATTTTGTGATTTCAGGCATCACATCGAAATTGGAATACTTAAAGGAACTTGGTATTGGGGCCACATGGCTTTCACCTATATTCCAGTCACCAATGTACGATTTTGGATATGACGTTTCTGACTTCTACGCAATTCATGATGAATATGGCACAATGGAGGATTTTGAAAGATTGATTCAAAGGGCCAATGAACTTGGTACAAAAAAAATACATTTATATAATTTATATTTTTTACATTCGATTAATTCGATAATTACATTTTTTTTTAACAGACATAAAAATAATTCTTGACTTCGTGCCTAATCATTCGAGTAACGAAAGTGAGTGGTTCAGAAAAGCTCTTGAAGGTGACGAGAAGTACTTCGATTATTTTGTATGGGAAGATGGAGTAGTCGATGACGATGGCATTCTTCAACCTCCAAACAACTGGGTTAGTACTGGACTGTTCGGAAGGCATGTTTTTGGGACTGCTGTTTTTTTTTGCGGAATCTGTACCAAAATATATGTTTTTCATAAAATCATATTTTTTTCTAGATAAGTGTATTCCGTAAGAGTGCATGGGAGTATAGAGAAGAAGTTGGCAAGTACTACCTTCACCAGTTCGTCATTGGCCAGCCTGACTTAAACTATCGTAATGCAGAGGTTGTTGAAGAAATGAATAATGTCCTAAGGTTTTGGCTCAACAAAGGCATTGCTGGCTTCCGAGTTGATTCAGTCATTTATACATACGAAGTCAAAAAGGAAGATTTTGGAGGCAAGTACCCTGACGAACCAAGGTCTGGTGATGTGGAAGCGACACCTGAATCTTACGAGTACCATAACCACATTTACACTAAAGAACAGAACGAGATGTACGATTTAGTATTCCAATGGAGAGAAATATTGGATGAATTTGCAATGAATGATGGAATTCCCAGGTTGATGATGACTGAGGCAAATACATCTCCCAAAATAAATGCAAGGTTCTTCGGTGATAAAGAACATAAAGGTGCTCAAATCCCATTTAACTTTGCTTTACTTACTTCTATTGATGGTAACTCGACTGCTGCTGATATCAAATACGCCGTTGACGAATTCATCACGTACAAACCTATTGATCAATCGGCAAATTGGGTGGTGAGTTATGCTATCATAAAATATACATATACCAGCGTAGGTACTAGCAACTAATTGATATATTTTTTCTTAAGATCGGAAACCACGACGGTAGCAGAGTTGCGTCAAGATATGGTCCTGAATTGGTTGATGGATTAAATATGATAGTGCTCTTACTGCCAGGAATTGGAGTTACTTATATGGTAAGATTTAATAGTAATGTAAAGTATGTTTATAATTTTATGTACCTCTTTTTTATTATGCTCCTATCCATATTTTCTTTAGGGTGAAGAAATCGGAATGATTGACGCTTATATAAGTTGGGAAGATACAGTTGATCCCAGTGGTTGCAATACTGATGATCCCATTAACTACTGGAAGGAATCCCGGGATCCTGAGCGTTCACCGTTCCAATGGAATTCCGAACCAAATGCAGGTGAAAATATGTAAAAATTTAAGATGCACTGCTTAGTGAATTTGACGTTAATTTATTTAAAGTTAGGATTAACTTATCGTAAAATGGTCTTGCAGGTTTTTCGACAGCACCTAAAACATGGTTGCCAGTAGCTGACGGCTATGAAAGCTTGAACGTTGAGATACAAAAATTGACACCCAGGTCACACTTGAATGTATACAAGAGCTTGATAGCTCTGAGAGGAGATCAGGCGTTCAGATATGGAAGATACGAGTCTGTTGCATTTAACCAAGACGTCTTTGCTTTTAGAAGGTATGAAAATTAGTCCTGAAATAACTAATGCACCTCATTCACAGGTGGGTCAAATTGGGATGAACATGAAAATGATAATCGGATGGAATGTGGAGAATGAAATGATGATCATATGAGTTGATAAAGTGTGCAGTGGCATTATGAAGAATAGTACGTACAAACCAGTTAGGTATGATTAACATGAGTTCTTAACTTCGTGTTACAGGTGGTATGATCGTAAAACTTACGTAGTCATCATCAATATGAGGGATGTTGGATACACTCTGGATCTGACTTACTTCGAGAACGTTACTGGAAACCTAGAAACCGTGATCACTAGCATCCAGTCGGCGAAAAATCCTGGGTAAGATATTTTTATTGAAGTCGATTTGCTAACGTCATACTAAGGATTACAAAGTAAATAAATATCAATATATTTTGTATTTAACAAAACCACAGAAGTATAAAAACAGTTTGATATAATATTTTAAATCAAAGTATCTTTGTACAATACAATGTACCTTTTAGTAAATTATAGTCTCCCAATTTCTGAAAGAGGTGGTCAAATGGTAATTATTAGAGATCAATAAAGAAAATATAGCGGTACGTGATAGGCGGATATGAGTTTAACAAGAGTTTAACAAGTTGTTACAGCATTATTTATAAGTATTTATAGGTATTTTCGGAACAGCGCGTAGTGTTACCTATGTGATAATATGTCATTATTTTGTAACTGACTTCAAAAAAGGATTATCAATTCGGTTGTAATTTTTTAATGTTTGTTACATCGAAAATGGTGTTATTTAAGAACCGATTTCCAAAATTCTTTCTTTGTTTGAAAGAGAAGCCCAATAGTTTGCCCCATTTTTTAAAAATGGGACCAAACTAAAACATCATAAATAATAACAATTAACAATAACAAACAACACAAACCTAACGGTTTCTACATGAATCGAACTGTAAAGTTTAATTTGTTTTTACCTGGATGATAATAATTAAACATCCGTGACTTTGTGGTGTTTAATAGTCATTGTGACGATATAAATTTTGTCTGCTATATCGTATTTCATAATTTCATAATTTCTTTATTGCACACAAACAGTTACAGAAAAAGTTACAGAAAAGTTATAGAAAACATGTACAAAGGCGAGCTTATCGTTTATTCGTTAATATACACAAAATTGTCTTTATAAAATACAACGGCTAGGAATATACAATTCTGATACTGTCGAGTAATACGTGTGGACATAGCTGGCAGGAGATAGATTTCGTTGGTTCGTTTTCGTGTATATAGACGACATTACCATACAAAAAGGGAGGGAGAAATAGGTCTCCAAGTCGTTTTTTTTTATTCTTGCTGATTATTGATTGTTGTGTTTTTTTTCAGCACACATTTCTCAGCGGAAAGCGTACCTGTTGCCGGATTGGAATCATTGGTTCTAAAAGTTACGGCTAAGGAATAAGTTAGATAATATACCTTTCTTTTATTAAGGACAGGGAACTGCACAATGAAGTATAAGACAATAAAAAAAACTATTAACCTAAATCGACCCCGGGACCTGTCCGAGGTAAAGTTTTCCATGACGTTGCTCATCTTTTGCGTCAGTCGAAGTCTTTGCCTAGATTTTGGACTATTATTGTTAATATTAAAGCTCTTTTTGTTGATAAGTAAAGTTGTATTGAAATCTTAATTTGTTTTATTATTTATTTTGTTTGAAAGAGTGCCATTTAGTTAACACAATAAACGCTGTACACCAACGAAACAAAAGGAACTAGTTAAAGCTGTTTTTATTAATAATTAAAATGTTATTAAAATCTTAATTTGTTTTATTATTTATTTTGTTTGAAAGAGCGCCTTATAGTTAACACACAAACGAAACAAAAGGAACTTAAAATTTACGTCGCAACATTCAACAACACTGGTTTCTACATTGTACAACTCTAAATGTGGGCTTGATTTGGCAACCAGTACGGGAAAAGGCTTGACGCTTGTGTTGATTATATTAAGTATCTATAATAATTGAAACAAAAAGTAAACTTTAGAAAAAACCGACTTCCACAAACCCTATTTGATTAGATTGAGTTTAATACAAACTGTAACCCCTTATCCCCCCACCCTTGGGGAATTAATTTTGTCAAATCCCATCTCAGTGCTACCCCACGCTACTAAGGAACCTCTGTACAAAGTTTCATGGCTCTAGGTCCACCGGTTTAGGCTATGCGTTGCCTGCCCGTCAGCCACGCATTGTATTTGTACCTAGTAGCAGATCTGGTGGCCATATGTGGTCTTCATCAGCAGTTCCGCATCACAATATTATGCTTACCATGTGCATTTGCACGAGTAATTATGAAAAACACAAAAATCACTATAGGTCTGCCTATAATATTTGAAGAGTTCCCTCAATTTCTCCAGGATTCCATCATCAGATCCTGACCTGGTGTCAATGGGACCACCCTTGAGGTATTACCTATACGCCGAAAAAAGATTTGTTCAAATCGGTTCATAATTGGCGGAGTAATCGCGTAACAAACATAGAAAAAAAAAAAAACATACGGGTCGAATTGAGAACCTCCTCCTTTTTTGAAGTCGGTTGAAAACCTTGTTATAATTATATAACGTACTCGTATGCCCGTCCAAAGTCCACGTTTTCAATCTACCCACATCGAGATAAAGTTCAAAACCTATGAAAAAACATTACTATGGAAAGTGGAATGGATGAACCAGCGGACCTTTGAGTGGTTACCTATGAATGAATTATTTTTTATCACACCTGCTCTGAAAATACATACTAATTATACCAATTAGAGGGAAGAAACGCCTTTATCCCGCCCTTCAAATCCTTTCATCCCAAGGTATGGAAGTTTGTATGAAAATCCTTCCGACCCAAGGGTGGGAAGTATGTATGAAATTCCATTACATACCCGGTTTTTTTTTTTTTTTATTTGTCAGCAGTCATACTGCAAAGAGACTAACTGTCTACTAATTAAATTTCAAGTAAATTGTTACTGGCCACATACAGTTTTTTTTACCAGTTACCAACCTCCTTGGTGCATACAGAAAATTAAAAACGAAATTATTTTTGTATAAAAAACGCGCGGAATCACGGAAGAAGTGGCTGCATGACCTTATGATCTTAGCCTACTCCAGAAACGGGCGAATAAAAAAAGGAAAAGCCCGCGCATTTTCGCAAAAACTTCGGGCAATACATTTTCAGAAAATGAAGTCGTTTTCTTTTCATAAGTACTGCAGATTTCTATGCATTTATGTCTATAATTTTCCTCGTAGGTGTAATAAAAAGCACTATACATATCTCAGGATAAAGTACAGTTCCATACCTCAAATGGTTTGCGCCCCTCGCAAGCTCGTGGCGCAAATGCCATAATCTCGGTATGGAACTGTCACTTTCTTCCCTCTGAAGTAATGTACTATTACTTTAGTACTTAGTACTAATATAACAAACAACATGACATGTAATACTAACCTACTAGTGGCCCTGTGGACATTATACCTCGCGAACAGTGGGACTGTGAACCAATTTATAGGTATTTTAATTTTAATCAAAATCAATAAAATAAAAATGTTTGTTTATCATTGTGTGTACATAGCTCTTATATTATTTGCAGTGTTTCCATAGTGTTTCAAAAGATTTTACCCAGTAGTACTGGGTGTACAAATATTTGGCTTAATATATAACGTCTTAAAATATTTGGCTTAATATATAACGTCTTAAATGTAAATTTAGAAAACAGGTGGCCGAAATGTAGTATATTGTAGTATATTTTAGAACCGGCTGATGAAGCCATTTCATTTGAAACCCCACACGATAGGTTTCAGAAAAAATATATTTCAAATCCCATACAAAAAATAAAATTTCATGGCAGACGTGTGCCAAGTTTTGAAAGAATAGCTTGAAAACTGTGGCCCCTAGACCGGAACTGACAGACATACAGACATACATAGAGACAGACGAAAGCAAAATCGGCCTCCTATCTTGTCGAAAATGGCCCTTCACCTTCACTCGCTCGGTCAATTAGGAATGAAGGTCCTATGTCTTATGTCTTATTTAAATAGTATATTTAGAAGAATTTTCGATGCTGTGACCCCACAATAAGAACTTCTTCTCTTAATATAATATAACAATAAAATTGTAAAAACCAGACACTGAGGTAACATGATCATCATGACAGGTCTCTCAAGGCTAAATAAAGAAGCATGTGATACCTAATTTCCTCTACCCATATTAACCAAATTCATAATGCGCCAAAAAAAAAACACAGTAGTCTTCAAATGTTGCCATCATGTAATGTCTAGAATTTCTTGACAAAGTATACGCGATAAGTGTCTGTGTAAAAATAGAACACCTAGAAATACTCTTCGGTATTTGAAAATTCTAGTCTAAGGGATAGATTCTAAGAAGTTTGTTTTCAAATCCAATAAATCCATCAGTGGTGCCCTAATATGACACATATTATGTTGTCATTGTTTTTTGTCTAGCATTTCTTGACGAAATATATTCTTCTAACTCGCTTGTTTGACCTTGGCAGCTCCTTGACTTGGTCACACTTCAAGGCGTCCTCATAGAGTACAAAACGCTATTTTACTGTTCGCTCTATGGTATTCTTTTTATCGGCTATCGAAATTCGATAAAAGCCAATAAAAAAACGCGTGGCAAAACCTTGTTTTCCTAGTGCAGAATAGTGTAACAAATAAAACTTATGGCATATATATACCTATTCACTAAAGGTAAGACCGCACTAGGCGGAACTGCACCGCAGCGGAACTGAGCGACACGACGACGCGACAAAATATTCTTTCAAGGCAAACATATGGAGCAAACCGCACTACGCGGCAACGGAACTGCACTGCAGCGGAACTGCGCGGCAAAGTTGGGCAACTAGGCAAAACTGACGCTACCTCACGCCCCCGCCCCTCTCTCCTCTTTCTATCTCTTTCGTTCTTTGTTCAAATGGCGGGTGAAACTGTCGCGTCGCTGCAGTTCAAGTGCGGTTTACCAAAAAATGACGCGCCGTGTCGCGCAGTTCCGCTGCAGTGCAGTTCCGCCTAGTGCGTTCGCACCTTTAGTCCGAACTGAGTTAGAGGAGCTCGAAGTTTGAAGCTATTTATTGTTTATAAGATAAAACTTCAAACTCTTCCTCAGTCATTTCATTCATTCATTTCATTTATACTTTATTGCACAAAACATAAAAAACACGTAACATTTACAAAAAGGTATGTACAAAGGCGAGCTTATCTCTAAAAAGAGATTTCTTCCAGCAAACCTAGGCATGACAGGAAAAAACAGATACAGAGATGGAAGTCAGTGCACAATAAATGACTAAATAAATATACGGCCGGACTGAGTAAAAACTTGAAGAGGTATGCATGTCATACTAAGTTTTATTCGTTTTACTATTTAGTACAGTAATTCTATGTAAGTAATCAATGTACCTATGGGAATAACAAACAATTAATACAGTTTTGAAATTTGTGTGGCATGAAGCCACTAGTGACCAAATGAGTCATCATTATACGATCTATTTTTTACACAAAATTGGCTTTATAAAATAGAACGGCTAGGAATATACAATTCTGATACTGTCAAGTAATTTTGTACATATTGCTTCAACTTCAAACTTATTCCTAGATCTATTTATAAAATACCGTATTGAATGCAATGTTTGACAATAATCTCTTGAGTTAGGTTGAGTCGAGGGTGAACCAGTAGAGGTAACGCAACCTAGAAAACCTGGAAACCTAGAAGTTGTCATCGCAAGCAGCCAACTTCAAAGAATGCTGGGTAAGATAGGTAGTTGATTATGACAAATCTTTCTTGAAGTTCCATTATGAAAATCATTTCGTTGACCTGTCTGCCGGTTGTAAAGACCCTTTTGAGATAGCGCAAATTGAAGTAATCATCGTTACTTGTTAGTGCACGATTCCAACTCGCACTTGATTTATTTTGTTAGTCGTTTTTTATTATTATTTTATTCGTTCGTTTGTTTTCAGCGACACTTCCAGCAGAAAGAGTACCACTTGCCCGATCTGAATCATTAGTTCTTAAAGTGATCTAAGATTTTGTGATAAATTTGCCAATGTCTTGGGCCCTTGATAAGATCACATAATTGTTAATAAATAAAAATGATTTATTTCACAAATACTCAGTTTTGTACTTTTTAGTTTAATAACAGAAAAAGTTACTTTACGTGTATCATACCATAACAACAGAGAGCTGCTGCTGGCTGATTGGTAATTTAAACTTTTATAAGAATCCGGATGCAATCCATATCATTTGGATTGACACCCTGATATACTTTCAGTTATCTGTGTGGTATATTTCAAGTGTTGAGCTTAAACTGACAATCACTATGCGTTTCTTTAGCTATCATTTTGACACTTTAATACAGGAGGTCCTTGTATAGTGGTCTAAAGAGAAGATGCAAAGAATAACGAATTATGAGCATAGTTATTTTTTACAGAAGTAAATTAACTCGTTACGCCTTTTTCTGTACGGGTTGGCAGAGGCACAATTGTGCCCATGTACAACTAGACCTCTTATCAACCACTGCGTTACATTATTGTATAACTTGTACTTTACATATTGGTCATAATTTATATGAAATGAACGGTCATTACGAAGCATTATATGTTTAAGTATTATAGTGCGATAAGAAATCTCTTTATGTTATAAGTATGTATAAATATATAGCAGGAAAGGCTGTTTAAAGCCAACTAGAATTATTCAGCCATTCACGTCCGCATCAGGACAATAGCTTCAAATACAGATTTTTGACGTTGATACACACAGTACAGTAAACCAAACCAATTCCTTCTGAAAGATATACTCGTGTACCTGAAAATTTATATGGCATTTTACTTGCATGCTTAATTAAAATTTATTGCTCATCTTAATTGAAACATCTGAAGTCTCATTGGAATTCATAAAATGTAATTTGTACTTCATGGTAACATACAATATGGTCGCTGGTAAAAGTAACGCATCATCCTTTTTATAGATAGGTATTTTCACACTTAAAATTTTGCGCTGTTAAAGGTGTACCAATTTATTAAAATCAGAAGCATGACGAGCCGTCACCTGTACATGCTATGATACACGACAGTAACGAAGCATCATTTGAACTCGACCTATTCGTATCTAGCCAAGATAACTGCGCGTACGCGCATCATGATGTATAAAAGGAAAATTTGAAACTGTGTACAAACAAGTGACAATCCTACTCCGCTTGGAGCAAGATCACCGGATAGTATTGTGTGTGTGTGTGTGTGTGTGTATGTGAAGGCAGTTTTAGACTATTATTGTTACATTAGACATTCTTATTTAACTGCTGTAAGTGTTGACAAAATACTTATTTTTTAAACATTCACTGTGAGATTTGATTTCATTTGCCTTCTAATAAAAAAGCAATTTTTCTGAAATAGTTGCAAAAAGTGACAATTATTTTAATGTACTCGTATTGTTATTTATTTTAATGTAATTCTAGTCTCAAAATGCAAGTCTGGCTTTTGCCGCTTTTCCTGGTGTTGGGTCTGTCTGGAGCAGCCAATGCTGAGAAAGACCTGGAGTGGTGGGAGACAACGGTCTTCTATCAGATCTACCCAAGATCCTTCATGGACAGTGACGGCGATGGTATCGGTGACCTGAATGGTAAACAACGTTAAC
Source organism: Argyresthia albistria (assembly GCA_963457715.1). Lineage (NCBI taxonomy): Eukaryota > Metazoa > Arthropoda > Insecta > Lepidoptera > Argyresthiidae > Argyresthia > Argyresthia albistria. The sequence goes on from OY735255.1 coordinate 3,208,999, forward strand.
AAAATCTTAACGTGCAAAATTATGCATAACGTTAGTATATTAAGGCTGGATTTCACGCAGAAAAAGTTATACGACAGTCGAGCACATGTTGCTGGCATGTCTATCCACAATTGAAACCAGATTGGTGATTCTGGGACAAGCATCATCGACCCATGAGCTCCTTGAACACCCAGGCCTCCTACTCCAGCTTGTGCAGGAGTTGGGTAGGCTGAAATAAGGGAGTGGGAGAAGGGGACAAGCAGGCACTTTAACCCCCTTCGAGAAGACTAGAAGAATAGAAGTTATACGAGATCCAGATCAGATCACGTCATTTTGAACTGTCTGTCATACAAATTATCCCCGGGATAGTTATTCTCGTATAAATTTTTGTTGGTAAAATCCAGTAAAGTTATATATTATATTTTTTTTAACAACGAGATTAAAATTTAATAGAAGAAGCGTTTTACGAACACAGTAGATAAACATTACATTTTGTGATTTCAGGCATCACATCAAAATTGGAATACCTAAAGGAACTTGGCATTGGGGCCACATGGCTTTCACCTATATTCCAGTCACCAATGTACGATTTCGGATATGACATTTCTGACTTCTACGCAATTCAGGATGAATATGGCACAATGGAGGATTTTGAAAGATTAATTCAAAAGGCCAATGAACTTGGTACGAAACAAAAACATTGAAATAATTAATATTTTTTACATCGGATTAATTCGATGACTACATGACGTATTTTTTTACAGACATAAAAATAATTCTTGACTTCGTGCCTAATCATTCGAGTAACGAAAGTGAGTGGTTCAAAAAAGCTCTTGAAGGTGACAAGAAGTACTTAGATTATTTTGTATGGGAAGATGGAGTAGTCGATGACGATGGCATACTTCAACCTCCAAACAACTGGGTTAGTAGTTTCTGGACTGTTTGGAAGGAATGTTTTGGGACTGCTGTTTTTGATCGAATCGATCGAATTGATTGAATCTGTACCAAAATACATGTAATCCATAAAATAATATTTGTTTCTAGATAAGTGTTTTCCGTAAGAGTGCATGGGAGTATAGAGAAGAAGTTGGCAAGTACTATCTCCACCAATTTGTCATTGGCCAGCCTGATTTAAACTATCGTAATCCAGAGGTTGTTGAAGAAATGAATAATGTCGTAAGGTTTTGGCTCAACAAAGGCGTTGCTGGCTTCCGGGTTGATGCAATTATTCATACATACGAAGTCAAAAAGGAAGATTTTGGAGGCAAATACCCCGACGAACCAAGGTCTGGTGATGTGGAAGCGGCACCTGAATCTTACGAGTACCATAACCACATTTACACTAAAGAACAGGATGAGATGTACGATTTAGTATTCCAATGGAGAGAAATATTGGATGAGTTTGCCATGAAAGATGGAATTCCCAGGTTGATGATGACTGAGGCATATACAACTCCAATAAAAAACGCAAGATTCTTCGGAAATGAAGAACATAAAGGTGCACAAATCCCTTTTAACTTTGTTTTAATTACTTCTGTTGATGGTAACTCGACTGCTGCTGATATCAAACATTCCGTTGACCAATTCATCACGTACAAACCTATCGATCAATCGGCAAATTGGGTGGTAAGTTATGTTTTCTTAAAATTTATGTCAATAACTGAATTCAGCGTAGGTACAAAGGCAAGCTTATAAGCTGATAAGCTTGCCTTTGTACATTCCTTCTCTGTATCTTTTTGTGTTTTGTCTTTTATGTGCAATAAATATATACGAATATACTAGAAACTAATTGATATAATTTTTCTTCAGATCGGAAACCATGACAATAGCAGAGTTGCATCAAGATATGGTCCTAAATTGGTTGATGGATTAAATATGTTAGTGCTCTTGCTGCCAGGAGTTGGAGTTACTTACATGGTAAGATAGAATTATGGTCATGTTAAGTAAGTTTATTTATTACTTTATTTACGTACCTCTTTTTTACTGTGCTCCTATTCATATTTTCTTAAGGGTGAAGAAATCGGAATGGTTGACGCTTTTATAAGTTGGGAAGATACAATTGACCCCAGTGGTTGTAATACTGATGACCCCATTAACTACTGGAAGGAATCCCGAGATCCTGAGCGTACCCCGTTCCAATGGAATTCCGAATCAAATGCAGGTGAAAATAAATAATACGAAAAAAAAATTAAGGTGTTCTGCTCAGTGATTTGACATAAATTTATGTATTAACTTATCGTACAATGGTCTTGCAGGTTTTTCGACAGCTCCTAAAACATGGTTGCCAGTACTGCCCACCCGCCAGTAAAACGCAGTAAAGACCATTTTGGTCAAATGGAGTTTTAAACAGATTCTTGATCAGCGATTTTCGCGCTATTTTTCTGTTTTACCCATTTCTTCCTAGGACGCCTAGAAATGGTGGCCAAAAACGACCCAAAGGCAGTAAGAGCCGGAACATTTGATGAAATACCAGTTAAAAAGCAGCGCGGTGGCGTAAGATATGCAGTAATTGCAGACAGACAGGTAGAAAACAGACTAACTCGCAGTAAATTATTTTGCAACTGCATTTTAGTCTTTCTTAACATTCTTACAACAATCATATAAAAACTACCTAAAACGCAGTTCAAGCTTAAATGTGCGATTTTTCTCTTACTGCACTTGAAAACTTTCAGTTTTTTTATTGACTTTCACCACCTAAAACGCAGTAGATAAGAATGTACTGCGCTTTAGGCCGTCAAAGTCAATGAACTGTTATGTGTTATAAAACTAGTTAAAATGCAGTAAAGACCAACGGACTGCGTTTTAGACTGTGTTTACGCATACCTGCAGAGACAATTTAGCCACATAAATTGCAGTAAAAAATTAATTGAACTGCATATTAGTTGGTTGCATATCCGATATCACTGTTCTGTTCTGCTAACTAAGATGCAGTAGTGAACTAAAAAAATGCGTTTTAGATGGTACAATCTACAAAATCCACAAATCATACTGCAAAATGTAACGCGCCAACTGCATTTTAGGTAGTGAAGGTGTGTATGTGTGCACGCACACGATCGCACGCCACGCAGTACCTATGTATGCGCGAGGCACGGAGTCGGTCAGTTCGGCCACTGACGCTAAAGATGGGATGCTAAGGGATGCTAAAGATATAAAGATTTGGCTAGACAATTGCTCAGCTCAAAACAAAAACTGGTGCCTGTTGACCTTTTTGGTGCAGTTTGCCAACAGTGATGAGATACAAGCTGAGTCTATTATCTTGAGCTACTTCGAGCCAGGCCATACATTTATGTCGGCTGACTCGTTCCACCGTGGAACAATCTTTCGCTAGGGCAAAAAAGATTTACGATTTCAAAGACTACGTTACTGCTGTAGCAAAGGCTGGCAAAGTTGAGGTCAAATCAATGCAGGTGGAAGACTTCTTCAGTTATAAGGATTACTCCAATCAGACAAAACTAAAGAAGCGAACACCGAGAGTATATCTCAAGGACATTGTGGAGGTGATGGTGAAAAAGGGAGTTTTCGACTTGCACTACAAAACCGACCACCGGAGCGATGAGTATGAAAAACTCCCTTTCCTCAAAAACAAAATCGTTCCGCTACCAACTGGAAAGACAGCAGCTAAGGGGATTCCTGAAGAAAGGAAAAAAGCTTTGATCAAGACTTTGGGGCCCCTTATGCCAGCCAACAGGCAGAGTTTTTGGCAGAAACTACCGGCCTCTTCCAAAGTGCATCATGTTGAATACGAAACCGCAAACATGGATTCTGAAGAGGAGTAACAATTTATTTCTCTTCAGAATCCATGCGTTTGTTTTGTGCCATCGACCTTGTCAATAAGACTGATTAATTTTAATGTGTAAAATGTGATTTTGCATGGCTTTTGTGAATGAATATCTAATTAAATAGATAGTGCCATTATCCCTATAGAAAATGAGGACAGAGAAATTGTAATAAAATAAGTAACTTATAGTTCTGTGTTGTCATCATCGCCTCGGTCCCCAATCAGTGAGTACACTCGCGACGAAGACAACGAGACTATAAAAATAATTACTTACAATTTTGCTGTCCCCATTTCTATGGGGGCATAGAAACTATACCAATAATGATGTTTCTATAGATATATATTAATAAACATAGCAATTATGTGATTATACGTCTTACTTCTTTAAACGATACCAACGGTACATAGACAAATAAGTAATTTAATAATAACTGTTTAGTTGCATTTTGTGCCATCATACTTGTGTCATCACGATTGTAACTTTAAGACTGAGAAATGTTAATAACTCAAATGTTCCTATGTAGCACATAATAAGTGTTTTAATTGTTACTAATATTTTCTCATTTAAAATAACTTTTATTTTAATAATAAATGGATTGGACTAAAATGCACTTGTTCTCCTTATACTGCATTTTATTCTGTTACATAGATGAATTAAATAGGAATATTACCTTTGAATGCAGTACAGGCCAAATTTCACTGCATTTTAGTCTGTTATACTTTCGTTTTACTACGCAGTAAAGGGTCGGGAAATTGATTGATTTGATTTATTCGGCAAATAATACGCTTATGCATTTATTAAGTATCCAAGAAAATTTGCTTTCAGGCTGTCAAAAACATGCAATAACAAAGTTTGAAATATTCCAATTACAAGTATTTTTTTTATTTTTTTCAAACTTTAAACGCGTTTTTCTCTGAATCACTTTTTGGTCATTACTGCGTTTTACTGGCGGGTGGGCAGAGTAGCTGACGGCTTTGAAAACTTGAACGTTGAGATACAAAAATTGACACCCAGGTCACACTTGAATGTATACAAGAGCTTGATAGCTCTGAGAGGAGAACAGGCGTTCAGATATGGAAGATACGAGTCTGTTGCATTTAACCAAGACGTCTTTGCTTTTAGAAGGTATGAAAATCAGTCCTTAAATAAATCATTGATGGATCTATTCCCAGCAGTATGTCAAATTGGGCCAGAGTTGAAGATGGTGATCGGATATAATGTGGAGGAGGATGATGATGACCATGGTGATGATGATCTAGAGAATGAATATGATGATCATCGGATTTGTAGTGATTCAAAGTGTGCAGTGGTAAAGTAGTTAGTAGAAAGAAATGTGGTTAACCATGTATGAATAGTACATACAAACAAGGTATAATTGACATAAATACTTCGTTCCGTGTTACAGGTGGTATGATTATGAAACTTACGTAGTCATCATAAATATGAGGGATGTTGGATACACCCTGGATCTGACCTACTTCGAGAACGTTACTGGAGACCTAGAAACCGTGATCACTAGCATCCAGTCGCCGAATAATCCTGGGTAAGATATATATATCGAAGTGAATTTGCTAATAAATGAATAAATGGATTCTTATCTTATCTTATCTCATCTACATCATCAAAATACAGAGTATTATAAAGTAAAAATGAACATTATCTTGTACAAACGAAACTACAGAAGTGTATAAACAGTTTGCGTTAATATTTTTAATCAAAGTATCTTAGTTTAATAATAGTATAGTCTCCTAATTTCTGAACGAGGTGGTCAAATGATACTTATATGAGATCAATTCAAAAATTAAACAGTAGCACGTGATTGGCGGAGATGAGTTTAACAATAGTTTTACAAGTTTTTACAGCTTTATATACTTTCGGAACAGGCTTGGTGTTATCTATCTGATAAGGTGTCTTTTTTATTGTTGTGTTTTTTTTCAGTACACATTTCTCAGCGGAAAGCGTGCCTGTTGCCGGATTCGAATCATTAGTGCTAAAAGTTACGGCTAAGGAATAAGTTAGTTAATACACTTTTCTTTATATTATAAGGACAGGGAACTGGAAAATAAAATATAAGATAACAAAAACAACTACTTAACCTAATAATTCACCCCGGGACCTGTCCGAGGTAAAGTTTTCCATGGCGTTGCTCATCTTTTGCGTTAGAAATTCCGTCCCGAAATCTTTGCTTAGAACTTGGACTTTTATTGTAAATTTTAAAGCTGTGTTTGTTGAAAAATAAAATTATATTAAAATATATATTTTTTTTATTATTTATTTTGTTTGGAAGTGTTCCCAGTTAACTAAACACTATACAAGAACGAAACAAAAGGGACTCAGAATACATACTTTGCAAGAAGTCTTGCATCCATTCAAAAATATCTCAAATAACTACAATACCTCGAAGTTCTTTGGGTTATAGCAACTTAAAATACTTTGCAAATATTCGTAATTCGTAATTTCTTTACACTACTCCACAAAAATATATGTAAGAAAAATTTTGAACGAGTGTCGGTGGTACCAATAATGGTGGTACTAAGTAGTTTTAATAAGCTGCCCTGGGCTAACCCTAGGTGGCGCTAGTAAATCGTATCGTTTTTAGGGTTTCGTATCTCAGTAACAGGCAATTTATTAAACCGGTGAAGTTAAAAATTGGTACACATGTCAATATCTGTGACTCAAAGACAGAGGTGAAATTTAAATATATAAATATGGATTATCACTTTTGAGGGGCCAAATGAGAAAAATAAATCAAAATAAATCAAAATATTTCGTGTGACATATCAATTGAAAGCGCATAATGTGAGGATCTTAAATGTAGGTATTATAACAATATAGACAAATTTTGAATAAGTTATGCTCAATAATATGACCGATTCGCATGTCATCAAAACCTTACCGTACTTACCGAAGTCCTAAAAAGCACATGTTTGCACTCATATCCCATAAAAACTCCGAAAGCTACTCCCAAATCTGGGGTGCAAAGTTTGTATGAAAAACTGAATTTAAGGGTACTTGATGAACGTTGATGTTGGTGTTAGTCCTATTATGTTGTACGAAACCCTCTCAATGCGAGTTCTCTCTCGCACTTCGCAGCTTTTTTTTGTACGAAGGTTTCGTTCTTCTCGTCAAAGTAACTGTGTTCTGTGTAAATGACGGAAAGGCTAGCTTGAGCCATTGCATTGCATACCAACAGTATGCGCTACAGATGAAATATTCAGAATATAGGTATACGGACTTTTTTCAAGTTTCGAGACACTGTGAAACGCAACCTCACGATTTACAGCTACATGTTGGGAAACATGTTGTCCCTAGCGTATAACATGTTACTAACGATTTCAATGCCTAATTTTTCGCGCTTCCTATGAAAGCCAAGTCATGGGGTAAGTTCAACACTAAGTTTACTACTTATATCCTCCTACCACGGCACAAAAATAAATTATTGCAAATCTAATATTTTATTGACATATTAACCATTGTGATAACCAAGAAAGACTAGGAAAATTTTTTAAACGACTTACAGACGACTAAAGGTGGTTTACAATTCGTCCGGATGTTTTTTTTGTGATAGCGCCTAGACGGACGGACCGATTTGGAAAAAAAAAATGTTTGAAAGGGGTTTACCTTTCCATTGGTCCCATTGACACCAGGTCAGGATCTGATGATGGGATCCTGGAGAAATCGAGGGAACTCTTCAAATATTATAAGCAGACCTATAGTGATTTTTGTGTTTTTAGTAATAACTCGTGCATTTACTCACGGTAAGCATAATATTGTGATGCGGAACTGTTGATGAAGACCACATATATGGCTATCAGAACTGCTCAATACTAGGTACAAATACAATGCGTGGCTGACGGGCAGGCAACGCATAGCCTAAACCGGTGGACCTAGAGCCATGAAACTTTGTACAGGGGTTCCTTAGTAGCGTGGGGTAGCACTGAGATGGGATTTGACAAAATTAATTCCCGAAGGCGGGGGGGATAAGGGGTTACAGTTTGTATTAAACTCAATCTAATCAAATAGGGTTTGTGGAAGTCAAATACTTTTTGTTTCAATTATTAAGGACAAACATTTGGATAAATGACAAACATTTATCCTTACATTGAAAAGTATAAAGTATAAAAGTAGAACGTCAAATAACAATTAAGGTTAAATGTTAATGTTAATGTTAAGATAATGTTAAATCCTAATTATAAAAAGTTTTGCTAATATAAGGCTACTTAAAATAATAAATCTCGCAAGCCCTTATAAAGCTGCACTACATCTTGAAAATTATTAAGAGTTTGATTGTAATTAACCGTATATTATTGGAGTAACAATTGAACAACTGGCTAAAAACAATGGTCACGAATTGTGCTTCTGTCAGTCCGTTTTGTAAAATGCGTGACGCTACATTGTGTTATTGTAAAAAAATAAAGCTAGCGTTATTCAACAGGATTTAAGAGGTACATTTGAGCCATAATACGTTACACTACAAATATTGCACGCACACTAGCTAAAACCCGCGACTTGTCTACGTAGCTACGCTTTTTGGTCAAACTGCGCTCGCACCGCCTTGCTTACATACGATTTGTGTCTTAATGCTCATTAATAAGTCTCATATTACATCGGATGGTTTTCAACGCGCCCGCACTTTAATCAGTTGCAATTTCCCTGACGCCTAAACTAAGTTATTACTAACTTGTAATAAGGGCATCAGTTCTCTTATTCTCAATAAGTTACCCCCCAAATTTTTGCCTTGTAGCTTTAGCCGTTTAGCCCATGCGACTTGATGACTCAGTCAGTCAGTCAATACGTATTCATAAGTATATTCCATAAAATTCTTTATCATTTAACGTTTTATTAGCAAACATTATCAATACATTTTTGACAAGAGTATTTAGATACAAATGTTCCTTGAGTACAAAACAAAACACTTAAATATTACGACACAGAATATCTAATCTGTATCATATTGCTTGTCTTCACTGAATCTTTGTTAAGTGGAACGAATGAGATAAATTCGCTTTGGATTTGGTTATGCTCTAATCTCTTGTCAGATATCGCTCATGTCATGATACAATAAACCAAAGGTTAGGTATGGGACATATAAAACTGCATGTTACAAGACGTCATACAGTGTTTGATCTGAAGCCATCAACATCATGCGGTTAGTACGTCATTCTTTTCATAGAACAATAGTAAATTAAAGTGACATAACCTTACATAAAACTTCAGTTCTGATTCATTGCACTATAGTCACATTTTTAATAAAAGTTGTTTTCTATCCTAGGTATCTAAAGCAGCATAGTTTTCTAGCATCAGTTTGGTCAGTGTAAGACGTTGATTGCCTTCAAACATATCTGTAAGTGACTCATATCCTCTGTTACTTCCAGGATCAGTGTAAAGAGCCTGCTCCTTCTGCCTTTATTCTTGGTTCTTGCACAGTCGGAGGGGCAAGATGGATTTCAGGAGCTGGACTGGTGGGAATCCACCGTCTTCTACCAAATCTATCCTAGGTCTTTCATGGACAGCAATGGCGATGGAATTGGAGATCTAAATGGTACGGTTTGACTTAAGGCACGCAGGATTTATTCAAAATTAAATAAAGGAGTCATAATAATAAATAAATTAAATAAATAAACGTCAGATTTTTTTTCACGTCTATATGCATATTTTCAACCGACTTCAAAAAAGGAGGAGGTTCTCAATTCGACCCGTATGTTTTTTTTTTTTTTTTTGTTACGCGATTTCTCCGCCAATTATGAACCGATTTGAACAAATCTTTTTTCGGCGTATAGGTAATACCTCAAGGGTGGTCCCATTGACACCAGGTCAGGATCTGATGATGGGATCCTGGAGAAATTGAGGGAACTCTTCAAATATTATAGGCAGACCTATAGTGATTTTTGTGTTTTTCATAATAACTCGTGCAAATGCACATGGTAAGCATAATATTGTGATGCGGAACTGCTGATGAAGACCACATATGGCCACCAGATCTGCTCAATACTAGGTACAAATACAATGCGTGGCTGACGGGCAGGCAACGCATAGCCTAAGCCGGTGGACCTAGAGCCATGAAACTTTGTACAGAGGTTCCTTAGTAGCGTGGGGTAGCACTGAGATGGGATTTGACAAAATTAATTCCCCAAGGGTGGGGGGATAAGGGGTTACAGTTTGTATTAAACTCAATCTAATCAAATAGGGTTTGTGGAAGTCGGTTTTTTCTAAAGTTTACTTTTTGTTTCAATTATCTGCATTCATAATTTCTATTGCAACCCAATCATTATCATCATCGTTGACTTAATCAACTTTGCAGATGTTCATTACAGTTGCTGTGAGTTCTGAGAGTTACGTTTTAGACAACTTAATAGAGTTACCTACGTATTCAACTACATAATGGGTGGTAAAGAGAATTCATCTTCTTTCAGGAATTACATCTAAACTGGGTTATTTGAAAGAGCTTGGAGTAGGTGCTTTTTGGCTGTCGCCCATGTTCCAGTCTCCTATGTATGACTTTGGGTACGATATCGCCGATTTCTACGCTATACATGATGAATACGGAACCATGGAAGACTTCGATCTGCTGATTCAAAAAGCCAATGAATTAGGTCAGTCAGTAAATGGTTCATATTTTTGCTCTTTTCAAAATGTATTTGCAACATCATAATATTGACTTTTTTCCAGATATCAAAGTCGTCTTAGACTTAGTGCCAAATCATACAAGTAATGAAAGTGTGTGGTTCCAAAAAGCTCTAGAAGGCGATGAGAAGTACTTCGATTACTTTGTATGGGAAGATGGAACAGAGGCTGAAAACGGGACATTACTGCCACCAAATAACTGGGTAAGGACCTATAAAACTGCCGTCATTACACACTAGCACTAAATATAAATAAGGGTATAAATTAAACGCATAACTTGTCTTACTATGATACATAAATAACTTCTCGTATAATTGAACTTTAGTTATTACCGTAATAAATCTGCTAGGTACTTTAAAGTATTTAATGATTATTCAAAGATCTGGAAATTGTATTGTCTTGTTTTAACACGTTTCACACTTACATTTTAATGATTTTAAAAAGATACACAGAAAGGTTCTGTATTAAAGCCATATTATTTATAATCAACAGGTTAGCGTATTCCGCAAAAGCGCGTGGGAATACAGGGAAGAGGTTGGCAAGTATTACTTGCATCAATTCGTGATCGGTCAACCCGACTTGAACTACAACAACCCTGATGTTGTGGAAGAAATGAAGAACGTTATCCGCTTCTGGTGCGACAAAGGTGTAGCGGGTTTCAGAGTTGACGCTATCGCACATTTGTTTGAAGTAGACAAGGAAGATTTTGGGGGGGTATACCCTGATGAACCTAGGTCAGGCGTTATGAGCGCTGGGCCGGATGACTATGATTATCTCAGTCATATTTACACAACCGATCAAGATAAAACTTACGAAATGGTTTATCAATGGCAAGAGGTGCTTGACGAATACAAAGCTCAGGATGGCCTCACAAGAGTCATGATGACTGAGGCATATGTCAGTGTGCAGAAGAGAATCAGGTATTTTGGCGATGGAGAAAGAGAAGGAGCTCAGATGCCATTCAACTTTGTCCTTATTTCTGACGTCGATGGGTCCTCTACTGCTGCTGAAGTCAAATACGCTGTTGATCAGTTCTTGACTTTTAAGCCTATTGATAAACAGGCAAATTGGGTGGTGAGTTTTCATAAAATCTTATATCTTTTGGTTAGCTGAATGAAAACATTTCATGATGGCATTTTTTTTTACAGATTGGCAATCATGACAATAACAGAGCTGCGTCAAGATACAGTCCAGAGTTAGTTGATGGCCTTAACATGCTTGTCCTTTTACTTCCTGGCGTGCCTGTGACTTATATGGTAAGTAATATTTATGGGATTTAATTGCCCGACTTTGTTAAACGCTTTTTCATATACGGGGATGTACATAGGTTTGATTTATTGAAGCTCCAGATAAGAATCATATGAGGCTAATAGAATCTAAAGGAATATTTCTGATATTTCGGTATCCTTAAAGACATTCAAACCTTTTATATTTTAGGGTGAGGAAATTGGTATGGTCGATGGCTATGTAAGCTGGGAAGATACTGTTGATCCCAGTGGTTGTAACACAGATGATCCTGTAAATTATTGGAAGGTCTCAAGAGATCCTGCAAGAACCCCTTTCCAGTGGGGTTCAGAAAAGAATGCCGGTATGTTTATTGATTTTTGCAAGTACTGTCCGACGATAAACTAGCAAATACTTGGAAGTTTTTTAACTGCATCAACATTATATTATCTCACACACGCGAAATCTCTTTAATGAACGTGCCTTATAATAGGAACGAATTATTCATGATGAAAATGAGCAAAATTAATAGGAAATAATAAGTAAAACCTTTAATTTTTAATATATTATTCGAAGGAAAATTATCATTCATCGCATGAGCGAACTTCAAAATTGAAGCATTTACTTATAATGAATGGTGATAATTTTCATTGATCATTAATTTTGTTACAGGGTTTTCAACTGCTGATAAAACTTGGCTACCAGTTGCTGACGGATACGAAACATTGAACGTTGAAACTCAGACAAACGGAAAGACGAATTTAAATATTTATAAGGATATTGTGAAATTGCGTGGAGAAGTGCCTTTCAGATATGGAAGATACGATTCAGTGGCTTTAAATGATGATGTATTTGCATTCAAAAGGTAAGTCTAGCACAAACTTGTTATTTTATTAATTCTCTTACTGGAATATGTTTGCCCTAATAATAATATCACGCAATTTCAACACGAGATCTAACGAATCCGTTTTATTTTCCACAGGTGGTACTATAGTGAGATCTATATTATTCTGATCAACTTAAGAGATACCAGCTATATCTTAGATTTGACATACTTTGAAAACGTAACTGGAGAGCTGAATGTTATTTTATCCAGCGTGCAGTCTCCCAAAAATGTTGGGTAAGCTCCAGTATCTTTCACGTTTTGCCACATTATGTCAGACTCACCTTTGTGAAACCTCACAAATGAGAGACACAGACCTATGGTCATTGAGATAGAAATTATGATTGCTACATATACAAGGTGAACGAATCTATATTCGACAAACAAACCAATAATGGCTCAACCACACCACACCACAACAGGCACAGTTATATTTACGTTTATTTAGTAGCGCCTGCACATATTATGTCTGCAGACAGTTACGTTTATTCATCTAAGCCTCGGAGGAATCAGCAGGTCAACATGTCACAGGCTGCAGTCGAGGGGGTCTTAGCTAACGAGATTAACCTTACATTTGTTTTTTGAAAGCCTAAGTAAATATACTACACTATATTTATGAACCTGCTGCAAAAAATATTTAAGTATTCCTTGTTTTTCATTCCAGGGACTTCGTTTCAGCAGACAGCATACCAATAGTAGGAAAGGAGGCTTTAGTCTTGAAGGTATCATCTTAGGCTATTCAACCACGTCTATGTAAATCATATTTGATGATATAGTGTTGTATTCTTTATCTATTTAAGTTAATAAATAAAAATACTTACAATTACGAATCTTCTTTACGAAACGCAACATTGTCACTATCTAAGCAAATTATTTTGAAACCTACACCTTACCTACACTATAAGTAAGTTACAAAGTAAAGAACAGAGCTAGCAGTAAAGGTTTGGAATTCACTTCCACAATAAGCTGCCAAGTGCGAGTTGGACTCGCGTTGAGAGGGTTTCGTACATAATAGGACTAACACCAACAAAAATAACCCTAAAATTCAGTTTTTCATACAAACTTTGCACCCCAGATTTAGGGGGTTAGGGGGTTAAATTTGTGGATTTCGGAGTTTTTATGGGATTTGGGTGCAAACATGTGCATGCATACCAAATTTAAGATTTTTAAGACTTCGGTACTTAGAGGTTTTGATGACATGCGAATCGGTCATATTATTGAGCATAGTTTTTTCAAAAATAGTCTTAAAAATATTATGAAAATACATTTACGATCTTCACACCATGCGCTTTTATTTGATATATCACACGGCATATTTAGATTTTTATTTTATTTTTCCCATTTGGGTCCCCAAAAGTGACCCCCATACATTTACAATAATAAAATTGAACTCTCTGTCTTTGGGTCACAAATATTAATATGTGTACTAATTTTCAACTTCATTGGTCTATTATGTCCTGAGTAAATTGCCTGTGACGGACGGACGGACGGACGGACGGACGGACAGACGCACGAGTGAGCCTATAAGAGTTTCTCCTTCTGAGATACGAAACCCCAATAAATACTTACAAAATCTGACTACGCTTTCTTCCAGTACAGGCGCGCAAAATTAAGGGCATGACGTAATTATAATTTAACTTGACTTATGAATAATTGATGCTGAAAATGTAGATTTGGGCTGTTGATTAAAGCACCCTTACCTTACCTAGAGTACCAACTGAATGCCTAAGAGCAAGAACGGAATGTGTCCATTTAATCATTGAAAGTTATGTAACTATCATCTTCAGGCAAACATACGCGTATTAATCCGTTAGGAGGCCGTGTTGCTCTATGGTATTAATAAATTTTACCTAGGTACTGTATGCATGTGAGTTGAATGTAGAGCAGCAGTACAATCTAAATACGACCATGCGACAAAATTACACAGCAAAGTAAAAGAAAAACTCTACATTCAACTCCCGCGTGATTAATCTGGGGAAACCTAGGAGCTAGGAACCTTGTCCTGGAAACTAAAGACAGACAAGATTGCCGCCTGTCACTTTAGTTTTTAGACAAAATCAATTATGCAAGTAAAGCATTTAACTAATTAAGGTAATGTAATTGTGTAACTAAAACTCGTGGGTACCTAAAGCTATGTAACTGAGAGCAGCTAATTTTACTTAGTCGGGCGGTTAATGGAAGTTTGAAAGGTATTCAGCCGTGTTCGCGAGAAGGATTAGCCGCGTCTTTGAACAAAACCCAGAGATCCAGTTTCAAGGTAGTTCAAAGTGTGATAGGTGTAGGATGTTTAGTTTAGTTGAGATGAAATGAAATACTTAGGACCGGTTTCTGAAATCAGAATTTAGTATCGTTCTGTCTCTGCAGTTGTCACAAAAAAGAACGTGACATCACGATACTTAAGTATAAACTCAGTGAATTTCTCAATTCAGAGACCGGCCCTTAAAGCTTTCCTAAACGGTTAAGGAGATCCGCAATATCATACTAATTCTTACTCTCTGATTTGATCAGGATTATCTTCAATGTTATAATGATTTCGTCGTGTGTATAGCCAAAATCTTTTCTAATTCTTGTAGTCCTTAAAGTAATTATACTAGTAGACAGATTACGTATACGACTGACCCTCAGTTTCTGAAAGACAGACAGACTAGACAGGGAATTAATCGAAAATTAATTAAAAAAAACATGACACTTTTCAGATATTTTCATTTTGTAACCAAACTACTGGACCAATTCCTTATTTTCAAAAAATGGGAACAAGCGTATGAGTTGGTTCATAAATACCACCAGTTTTGATGTACATATTAAACATAATGATAAAAAAAAACATACAACCGAATTGAGAACCCTCTCAATTTTTAAAGTCGGTTAAAAAAGGAACAATTAAGAACAATAAATAGATTCTCGCGCATTTGATATGTCGGCGGCCGATCGTAGAATCGGGCACATCATGATGTGCCGTCATGTGCCCCGACATTTCATGATATGCCCAAGCAATTACTGGACACATCATGATGTGGCGGGTTTTAACGAAAACATGTCTTTTTAAAAGCATTTTTATTCAGCACTACGTGATGTTTTTTGAGTTATACATGTCAAACGAACGCGAAGACTATTCGGTCTCGGCTTCGCTGCGCTCGCCCCCTTTAGTCTTCAACTAAGCTACCGCAGTGTTTGCCTTACGAGATTTTATCGTTTCATGATATTTCACGTTTGGGCACATCGTGATGTGCCCAATTCTACGATCGGCCGCCGACAGATATACGGATATATCTACATCCGAAGGTAAATATTAAAATTATCGCCTGAAGAATTGTCCCAAGGTAATAAATTTTATTAATAGTATAGTATTTAATGTAATGGGTCAGAACAATCTGCTGGTAATGAGGTGTCGTGTTGGTGTCTGTATGTTTAGGGACACTAATCGACGTCTCACATTAGTGACGGAGCGGCTTGCCGTGAACTGGCTAAATGTTTAGTGCGCACATAGAGATTTTAGAATGAAGATGCCATTCTTGCATTCCCCCAAGCCGAAGTACAAGTTTATATAGCGATAATCGCTTTGCTGGGATGGACTTTACCGGACTGCTAGTCCAAAGTGGTTTGAATTAGCCTTTGCCAAGCAGTGGGACACTGCACAGCCTAAATAAAAAGTGGCTATGCGAGAAAATAGTAGATTGTATATACAACAAGCCCATATAACGCACCATCTTACCCGGGACGTACAATCTACCCGAGCCGCAGGCGAGGGGGATAGTCAAGTCGAGGGTAAAATGGGTTTTATGTACGAGTTATGGTCACGATAGGCGGTACGACACAGTGCATCGATTGTGAGGAAATTAAACAGCAATATTGCAAAAAGCAATTACAACACAAAGAAAATATAAGGACTTCCCACCAATACACTCATTTTTAGGGTTCCGTACCCGAAGGGTGCCAAACGGGGCCCTATTACCAGGCTGTATCTTATGAACCGTGTAGCTAGACAGTTGAAATTTTCACAGATGATGTATTTCTGTTGCCGCTTTAACAAATACTAAAAAACAAAATAAATTTAATATTAAGGGGGGCTCCCATACAACTAACGTGTTTTTTTTGCGGTTTTTATAGATAATGGTACGGAATCCTTCGTGCGCGACCGACTCGCACTTGGCCGGTTTCTTATTATTTATACGTGGCAGTGGCACTTAGCTTAGGGGTGTGTGGCTGTTTACCTGAAGACCTTTGTCTTGGAGTCTGAGATTTAGATGAAGATTTTATTTTATGTATAAGTACATAAAAAGTAATTTTATGCAGACTATACCCGACATAAAGACGAACTTTACGAGCATGAGAAATGAAAAGTATCATTGTATTGTGCAGTGAGATTCTTAATGCGATCAGATTTTGTTTGTATTATGTACCTAGTTGTTTCCTTGCATGTACGTTCTCTCCCTCCTCCGTAAAAAATGCCACCATGGCATTTTAGGGATTTTGAGACCGATTCCATTCTTAATTATCCTGAGGTGCACACGACATTTGCGAGGTATTTAAAAACAAGCATAAATTTACGCCGGACTGAATGGTCTGGTTATTTGCGCCGGTTTCGTGTGAGAAATAGCATCTGGTGTTGCATATTTACCTTTTAATAACTAGACACAAGCTTAACATTTCTTTGGGAGGTATTTGAAATGAAGATTTTCATTAAACTCAAAGGAAAGATGAATGAAAAGAAGATAATGCTCTGGGATTGAACCGATTAGTGGATCGGAAATCGAAAGATTATGTTATTATGATCCACTTTATTATTTTCACTCTGCATACATATTATGATGATCAAGGTATTTTTTAGGATTCTGATCCTTAAAAGGCAAAAAAGGAACCCTTATAGGATCATTTTGTTGTCCGTCCGTCCGTCCGTCCGTCTGTTAAGACCTTTTTATATCGAGAACGCGTGGACGTATAAAACTGAAGACCGGTGACCGTGTTGGTCCCATATAGCTGTGAAGAAATCAACCTTCTAGATTTCCAGATCAATACAATCGAACGCTGCGTCCGTCTATGGTGTAACATTATTGGATTTTCATAGTAATCGTAATGGACCTAAACCTATAGGGTACTTCCCGTTGGCCTATAATCATGAAAGGGCATGTAACATAGGGTATTCCAATAGCTTTACAAGCCCGACACAAAGCAAGGTCTTATGTAGCACAACTAAAGGGAAAAGTCTGAAAACTGCAAATACCTGTCTTTTTGCAAAAATATGTAAGTAATTTGGTTTACATGGTGACATCCTACTTTATTTTTTTACGTAATATCCTATTAACACCAGTTAATACTTCACGAGGTAACAATCTCCAAGTGTGGAACCCGTGGCCCGTGAGTCCTACTCGCACTTGACCGTTTATTTTCAATTTGACATGCTGCTGCACAGTTCACATGCAATAATAACCCATTGCGGGTAGCGGGTACACAAGGGAGAAGGTATTCATCATGCGAAATTCACCGTCTCGCTGCCTCCTCTAATTGTCGACATTTTAAATACCTACGTGGGAGAGGCACAATGATGCCTTTATTTTTACTTCAATTAATTAACACAGAATATTTTTTGCGGGCGGACAAAAGGGCGTATCAATTAAAACCGCTTTTTTGGCGTAATTGTCGGCGGTTTCGTTGAAATTATATAACGTGGAAAATTTTACCGCGAATATAGCTTCTGAAAACCGCACGTGTCGTCTGTATTTTGTAGGTAGGGTTCATACCTTGAAATTGTTTCTACTTAACAATCAACCATTCGAGACTGTTACCTAACATGACCCCTAAGCCTAGGTGACTGTAAGTAGTCAATTAGTTATGCAAAAAAAAAGCTGCATTACAGTATACAAGGTGTAAATGAATTAGCGAAAAATTATTATGAAACCGATTTGATCAGAGCAACTTTATTTTTCACTTCTCCATTCAAATCAGCTAACCCACTCAGGACAAAATGTACTAGGAAGTGAACAATAAAGTTGCTCTGATCAAATCGGTTTCTAATAAAAGTTGCTCAGAATGATGTCCCTAACAAAGTAGTTTCTCATTTTGCGTCAATTCATTTACACCTTTTATATGTTACTGTAAAAGCCCGAAAATACCTAAGACCGACGACACGACCTGTTTTGGTAAATGTCCGAATTGAAGAAAAGAGAAACAATAGTTCGGACTTTTACCACTAGAATCTCAGGATAACCAGATGTCCCATTTCTTAAGTTAGTTAAGTGAATAGGATATGCCTCAGTTCTGGGCAGGTATAATACTCTGTTGCGTATGGGATAATGCAAGACGGTATATTTGTGTTTTCAACCGACTTCAAAAAAAGGAGGAGGTTCTCAATTCGACCCGTATGTTTTTTTTTTCTATGTTTGTTACGCGATAACTCCGCCAATTATGAACCGATTTGAACAAATCTTTTTTCGGCGTATAGGTAATACCTCAAGGGTGGTCCCATTGACACCAGGTCAGGATCTGATGATGGGATCCTGGAGAAATCAAGAGAACTCTTCAAATATTATAGGCAGACCTATAGTGATTTTTGTGTTTTTCATAATAACTCGTGCAACTGCACATAGCATAATATTGTGATGCGGAACTGCTGATGAAGACCACATATGGCCACCAGATCTGCTCAATACTAGGTCCAAATACAATGCGTGGCTGACGGGCAGGCAACGCATAGCCTAAACCGGTGGACCTAGAGCCATGAAACTTTGTACAGGGGTTCCTTAGTCGCGTGGGGTAGCACTGATATAAGATTTGACAAAATTAATTCCCCAAGGGGGGGGGGGGATAAGGGGTTACAGTTAGTATTAAACTCAATCTAATCAAATAGGGTTTGTGGAAGTCGGTTTTTTCTAAAGTTTACTTTTTGTTTCAATTATGTTAGAACTAATCAGACATGCGCTGTTAGCAGTAAAAATTCAACCGCAGCAGTGCAAAAACAAGGGGTCACTTTGGCTTCTGCAGACGTCTTGCAAAACCTCTTCATTTCAAGGGCTCGAAGAGCGGGCTGTTTTTACTTGCAGAAAAACTTGAGCAGCTCTCAGCGAGCTTGTTAGCCTACTCCTTAACTAGTGCATGGAGACGAAACTTGCGATATTGTTGGCGTCTCACAGAATAAAACGCTTTCGGCAACTTTCCACGAAGGTGGTTTTGAGCAATTGGTAGGCTTGTGATGTTGATTAAATAACAATAAAATCGAATTCAAAGCGACGAGCTGTAAGGAACTCTTCATTCTGCGGCAATGGCAGTGCAAACCTTCAAAAGATGACTAACACATTGTAATAAAAAGATATAGATATTTTAATACATCGTGTGTGAGTAATCAAATGTAGATAGATATATGTAGTTGATGAACATGTAAAAGTGGCTTTGAATTTTGCCACCTGTTTACACTTCCATGGAGCACCAATCGATTCCGTAAATTCATTGATATAATCAGCTTTGTTACTAAATCAAACATTGTAGCGAGAGGTTTATTTTCATGCAAATTAAGCGTTTATATCAGTATAAAACATAGGTATACCTTAATTATACATTATATTATTATGTCAAATGTACGCACCTTCAGGTAGATACGGTAGGTACAATAGGTTGGCAGATACATGTTTCCCCTGATATTTTTTAAAGTCTTTGCTAAATTAAACATAGAAGTAGGTTCTGTTTGAAAATCGCCAGAAACGCCGCACGTAATTAATGGATGCCCCCTTAATAATGATGCTATTTCAAACTTTTATGAAAACTCGGTGCCGCTTTTCTTTTGCAAGACTCTGGCCAGACTCTATCAACGCTTTTGACAGAAGCATGAGCTAAGGAAAAGATTAGTGTATTTTAGATTTATCCAAATCATTCCAGTCGTTTGCGTGTTCCGCGTTTACCAACATACTTATATATTTTTTATGTATTTGCGTTAACTTACCTTGACCTTAACTTTTGACACTTGACTAATGGAGATAATAGAATGTGAGTCGTAAGTAAGTTGGATACCTCAGCCCCCTTATTCGCTAACTCTAATATTATCCGACTTATTTTGATATCCCTTGGTTACACGATAATTGAACGACACCAATAACTTCCCCCCTAAGTCAAGCCATTGTCATTCTCCTGGCCGAAAAGGGAAAAATATTGACATTAAAATTAGTTTGACAGTGGGCACCAACGTCAAAAATTAGACATTCATTGACGTCTTGGTACCCACTGTCAAAATAATTTTAATGTCATATTTTTTTTATAATTTTAATGTCAATATTGTTCCAAGGACTCTTTTGTCCTTACGCGACAATGGGTGTTAATTTTTACGGATCATCATTGAGTGATCATCACTGAGTTAGCGAATAAGGGCTGATCGAGGTAATGCGTGATGATCAGTTTAGACACATGAACTTTCACTAAAATATCGAGACACAAAACACTCAAGGTTTGTCGACAAAATAGTGTTCTAAAACGCGTATTTCCTTCAATTAACTAGTTGTCGCGCTTACCAGTCGTCTCTTGAATGCGACATAGCCAATTCCGTAAAAGGAAATACTGATTGCCTGTATGCCACTCAGATGGAAACCTCTAATCTAATGAGACAGAACTTTTCGAGACCATTTAGTTGAATGTGTAACAAATTACACTTAAGATATCCTTTACGTACTGACGTGGTTTGGATGACTCATAAATGGTGACGTGACGTTTTATAGACGTCTATGCAATTTAGGTCAATAGAATAAACGTAATTATTTTTAGACATTTTTTGTATACATATAACAAAAATAAAAATCCTCTTTAATGCCATAGACTAAAATTAAACCTAATTTAAGCATTAATCAACATTTATTGGGACATTTGGCAAAAGTTACGAAAAAATCACATTCTACAAAAGATGCACAAAATATCACATTCTATTTAACAAAATATTAAATTTCTTACGTCTTCAACTTAATTTCTAAAACAAAAAAGGAACTACGAAATCATTATTATATTTTATATATAATTTGCGTATAAAATAAATCATATACAAAAATGCTGACCTCACGTCTCAGGGTCACCAAACGGTCGTACAGGTCCAGGGTGTTGCTACCACGAGCGCGCGCACTCGACCTGACTGATCACGCCACCGAAACCCGAAGGTAGCGGGAGGGGCAGGAGCGTCTTTAAAAAAATAACGGCAAGAGACTGTTTTTTGCATCAAGGCCGTCTGTGAGACACCCACGTTACTACTTAAAGGATATAGGCCCTGCCAGGTTTTTTAGCACCCGAAGGAGCCCCTCTCGCTCATGTACAGGTCTCTCTTGCGCATCAGCTAGCCTCTCCTCTTGGCAATTAGGTGCCAAAAAAGGTGGCGCGACTTTTGTCTACACTAGTTTTTACTTTTCTTTTTCTAACGGGGTTCTCCTCACGGCTTGTGATGACAAATATTTTAATAAATAAGGTTATAATTTCAACACCTACTACGAGTATAATCATGATTTACGAAAGGGAAATGTGAAAAATACTTTTAGTATTTAGTAGTGTTTCTTATTCACTTGAGTGAGCCTCTAGTTAGCAGCCTAAACATAATTTCCAAGTACTAGTTAATTAACGACTCTTCGAGTACATAAATACAACAATATTGACTTACAATATCACATTGCGGGAACAGAATGGACCCGTCAAAGAGATTAATTAAACTACAGATAAATTGGATACCAGACCATGAAATTAGGGTAAAATAGAGAATCGTTTACTTTCTTCTATTCCCTCGCCCGAAACAACCTGTAGGAACTATTCTAATTCGATATCTGGAGGCACGGAGACGAGCCAAACGAAGTGCTAGGGCACTACCTACCTTTTCTCGAAACGCTTCGTCGTTATTTTGAACTCTCAGAAATTGGGTTTGGATTATACCAGATCAACAAAAATTTCGGTATGTGTAATTTTATAGTAGGCTTAAAAATAAAAAGTTTCAATTAGGTAGCTAATATACTTAAGATTTTATTGATATCTAAAAAGACCCCGAGTCATCACTGACTCAATCACTGATGATCATCAAAACTCTTAGGCACTTCCTGAAGTCCTAGAAAACTCAAATTCGGTATGTTAGCTACTATTAGTACACAAACAACGAAAAAAATCTAAAACTTGGAATTTTCACCCCCCAACCTCCTAAATTAGGGGATGGAAGTTTGTTTGGGACTTCCGCAAATTTTGACGCTAGAGATCTGAAAATTGATAAAGGGACACTTTGTTATAAAAAATGAAATACGTCTTTCAGGATTTTTATTAAATCCCTCTCACCCTTTAAATTAGGAGATGTAAGTTTGTATGGATTTAACGCTTACGCATGCTTAAACGAAATATAGACGATTATTTGGTTCTTGTTAATGCTGCTATAATATAGACATTGTTGACAAAGTAGCAGGATCCGAATGACAAGAATGAAGCAATAAGAGTTTTAATCCAAAAAGTAACTTACAAAAAGAAGTGAAATCCCACAAAACATTTTCAAGAAAAAAAATGAGGCCAAGACGAGACCGTATGGTTCACACTGTCAAAAAGTTATTAGGGCTTGAAGAGCTAGGGCGTGTAGAGTTTTATCTTCCTCTAACTCGATATGCTAAATGTAATGTCAATGTCAAAATAATGTACTGGCCATTGTTTTAGGCCATTGGCCCTTTTGCTTTTTGCTATGAGATAAGTATATACATATTTCGAGCAGACCTAATTCGTATCATTACATCGTGATCACACGTCAATATTTTGTGCGATAGCTGCTTCGTTTTAATTAATTACAGTTTCCAAGCCTCCGTTACGTTTGATACCAGTTTGAATCGCCACCGGTGCAACTTGACAAGTACCTATCAGGCATCACGAACTTTGTATTTTTGCCAATCAAAAGCACTAAAGCTGTCAGGTAAGATAATAAATAAGCCACCCAAGTGCGAGTCAGACTCGCGCACCAAGAGTTCTGCATAAATCGCCATTTATTGGTGGAGAAACAACTTTCCAGTTTTCCCTGTACTTGTACCGGTACGGTACCTGTGCTACATATTATTTGATTCAAGTTCCTGAGAAAAAGGGACACTTCACAGAAGGACAGATAGACAACGAGGTGATCCTTAGGAGGTTTTTTCTTTAGGGGTACGGAACCTAAAAAACAATTATGTGTACCTTTACATGTAAAGTTTTGAGATCTAGGTATAATTTTTATATTATGAGTATGACTTACTATGGTTATCTAATAGAAAGATCACTTAAGCTACGAATATAATAAAGGTAGGTACTTACATGATAGAAAATATTATGAGAAGATTAATCCAAATGCTTACCTGTGAACAACAATAAAACTTAATTAATCTTATAAAACGATGTAGACTCTGAGAGAATTATTGGAAACATCTTACCAATATTCTCAAATTGTATGTTAAAGGAAGTTTATTAAAATTATATTTAACTAAAGAATAACTAATTTAACTTATTCATTAATACTGACTAACTAGATACACCTTTTTGTTGAAATAATTCAATTTGAATAGAATTATTGTCAATAATCTCTCAAATTAGGTTGAGACAACATTTAATATAGTTACGGTTGTAAGATTAGCCTACTTAAGTAATTAGCAGTGATTGGAATGGGTAGAGCTAATGTGCCTAAAATTTGTGGAACAGAGGCGAAAAGTGGGTCGTCATCAATCAACCCAGGTAACCCAGAAAGATGTATTCTTTAGCACGGACATGTATGCAAACTTTGCCCCAAAATTGGGATAAAATTATTTTCCCAAAAAATTAAAGATGAATTGATTGATGACGACGCCACTTTTCGCCTCTGTTCCACAAACTTTAGGCACATTAGCTTTACTTATTCCGATCACTGGTACACCCATACATGTATACCTACTATCTCTGGCCTTACTTATGGGAGTGAGATAGAGTGAAAAGTAGCGCGGGACAGACAGGGACCTAGTATACAATAGTATACATGTGTCAGGATCGCATTCTCTCAGCGACCAGAATATACAAGTTACGAAATGCTATTACTTACAAGACACACGTTGATAAATGATCCCAATAGATAACCGGTGTGATGTCGGTACTTTAGATAGGAATCTTAAATTGTACGCGGCCGCTAAGATCATGCTTGCAGATAGCCATCATAAGATAATCAAGCCGATGACTAACACCCGTATGCGTATCGTTCCTCCTCCTCCACTTACTCTCGACTCAGCCTAACTCAAGAGATTATTGTCAAACATTGCATTCAATAGGTACGGTATTTTACTATTCAAGGCTTCGAAAAAACTTAGTAGTTGGTTTTTAAGTTTGGTTTTTTTTGAAGCCTTGAGAGGATATATTTCAAAAATCTATGGGATCCAGACAATAGACCCAGACATATCTTAAAGTTCATGTTACAAACACCATGTTACATACAACACAAGTTTTTACAACTTTAACTAACTTTGTAAGGCCCAAGCTTGACATTGTGATTGTAATTTTGTTCAATAAATTGTATGTACATTGGACCTTACTAGGTGAGGAGAAGTTCTTATTGTGGGGTCACAGTATCGTAATTTTTTTAGGGTACCTATTTAAAAATATGTTATATATAACAAGGTTTTTATAGAAACTTAATTTAATCAACACAAGCGTCACACCTTTTCCCATGCGCAATGGCAGACGCAGAATCAAGCCCACATTTAGCCTTTTGTATGTAGAAACCTAATTACATCTATTACGAGGAAACATTTTACAAATGTGATCGGAACCCTTGGTTCGCAAGTTCTACTCGCACTTGACCGACCATTTACCATGATTTCCACCACCGTAAGAACTTTCGTATAAATGCTGATACAAATTTTATGTTAATTAATATATTTTCTTGGCATTATGATATGAGTAAACATCAGTAAGATCTTCATGTTTCTGGAGTTATTATTCGGAAAATACTTTTTAACAAAAAGTGTACGATTAAATTAATTTACATAATACCGTTGACTGGGATGACATTTATAAATCTGTGAACTTAAGCCGACTCTACATGTGAATATTACATTGGTGATATTGTTAATCCTCTAACGTGGATTTAATAGATAAATAGGTCAAACGTTTTCGGTCCGACAACTTGTAATCCCAGCGGTATAATAATGAATGCATTACATTTTGCAACACATATTGAACTTTCTTTGTGATGCAGTTCTATTGCGTTTGTAATTACAATGTTGGGAGAATGAGGTTGGTTTTTCGTTATGTTTTTTATTGTCAAAGTGTCATATAAGGTTTCTAATAATAATAATACGCGGCGTAAGCCACCGAACCTAATCGAAAGCTCGCCTTTGTACAAAATTTTATGAAGATACTTTTTGTCTTCACAATAAATAAATTTGCATTCAGAATGGGTCACATGCAAGTTTCGATACAAACGATTCTATTATCAAATCCTACACCGGTATGCAGATCCGTGTTCGTGTACAGCAGCTTTCCATATAGGGATGTGGGCAGGCCCGCGCCTCGCTGTGAGCTACTAACAATGCCATAAGACTGCCTTGCGACAACTGAGCGATATGAGACTTGCATCCGTTGGTGGATTGCATTTGAACATTGCATTGAACTAAAGGCTAATTTTATTGAACTAAAGGCTAATTGTGGGTGTTGGCATAAATATGTCAACATCAAAAGGTTGAATTAGTATTTTCATTGTATACTTCCGATTGCCTATGGTTTTCATTCCAAAAGGTAGCATGTGCTGACACGTGTCATTTTGAAGTTGAAACCTTATCCCCTCTTCAGTACTTGCTGCTTGCTGGCACCTTTTATAGATATTACGATTTATTATTATTCCACTATTCTTTAGTAAATGAAAACTTATTTGATTGTCACACAATAAGAGGAACATTATATTCAGGTACGTTGGTACAAGATATCACGTGATACTTACTTTGAAAATAATAGTGACAAGACAAGCCTACTTATAGAGATATCATTGTTAGTAGCACCAACAACAGAGCACCACCACTTGTGTTTAAACATTATAATACACACATTGTATGTTAAAGAGACATGTAGAGATTGATATTACAATGCAATGTCAGGTTGTATTGTCTAATTTTATCGGCTGTATATACTTACACAAAATGGCCACAGGTTTTGGGCTACTAAGACAATATAGGCATTTGTTCGATCAATTAGTTTTGTGTAGGAAGATAGACAAGTAAAACAGGCATATGTAGTAGATCAAAATCCTTACTTGATTTTTATCACCATATAAGTTATATTTTTATTTCTTAATAAACTTGCTATAATTACAATACAATATGTATAACCTAACCTAACCTAACTTACGACTACAAACAATTAAATTAAATAAAAAATCGTATAAGTGAAATTGTATATTGGTAATTGCACCAATTTATTTATCGTTTGTTGGAATAGACGATTATCTCATCAGATTTTCTGAATATTAAGTGAAATATATTTTCCCCTGCGTTCCATAGATAAAAAGTGAAAAGGAATAAAAATATACTGCAATTAAAACTATAGTAGATTTATCGTAGCGACGAGTAGAGTAGAGAGGACGACCTTTATGTCATTTTCCACTGATTTTAGCTCACATATGAGAGTTCCAGGCGACTGTTTCACATTTTCATAAAGCTAGAATGGATGCGGTTAGGAAACTGTACAATACGATACGAATCATACAGAATCGTGTCGTCAGAATATCTAACAGAAACGTGTAGCCATGAAGTATATATTTTCAATTTTAAGGAAAATATTTAGGAAATACGTATATTTTTAATGTATTGGTCGTTTGTTAAATCAAATGATATGTGACTAAGTGTAAGGATGGATGGATATATAGAGAACAATACATCTACCTATTTGAAAAAATCTGTAATTGTGGAAGTTGTAAATAACTAAAATAACCCGTAAATATGCTGTTTTATTACCAACAAGTGAACAAACAATGAGAATTCTAAGAATATATTTAATCCTGATGCGATTGAAATTACGGCAATTCAGAGAGAAACGAAGAGATTTTAATTAAAGAGTAATAGTGTGGTGTTGTCGTGTTTAGTCTGTCGGCGACACGTTTCTAAATAGATGTTTGAATTTGCTTAACGCCTTTACGTTACATACAACGCTCGTTTCAGACAATTTTATCGTGGAATTGAGTGTAGGATTTTGAATTATGAAACGTCAATACTATTTCAGACTCTAGTATGAGATTAATGATAATAATCCTTTCTTTTTTTAATAAATATTTTATTTTACAATTCCTGCTAAATATTTAAATCTAGCCCATCGTTGGTTTACCGGCTAAAACAATACTACTTCCGAGACTCGACAAGTGAAAATGCTTTGAAACTTACGGGATAACTAACCAAGTTTGTGTACAAAATAAAAACACGATCGATTAATGACAAATCAGCATTATCTGATAACGTGATAGATAAAACATGCGTACGAACCAATTATGACGTCACCGATAAAGCCTGACACAAGATACGAGTTGATTACAATGTGAAACAAATGAGCTTTTTGTTACGTGCGGTGATGGTTAGTTAAGTTAAACAATGAGGTCACTGGATGACGGTATATTAAAAATGTTTTGGGTTTTATCCTGCCGATTTTTTTTTATTATTCAGATTTAAGTCCAATAACAGTGCGCAATATAACAAAGCTTTGTTAACACATCTTATTTTTCTATGTTGTTATCCAAAACTGTTTTTTTTATGAGCTTAGTTTATTCATCCTCCTGGATATTTCAGCGGAACGCAACTACTATTGTTCAGTTTCTTTATGTTTTTGCGACTCAATAGACACACTAAAATTATTTTTCAATTAAATACAGATACTTCCAGAAGTATGATAAAGTACACGATAAGACCAAAATTTCAAATAATTTAAACACGTTATTTTTGCCTGCTGATTTAATACTGTCAATGTCCTGTCTAACAAAAATAAGATTCCGTTGTCGTTCACAAAATCGATAAAGAAAGGAGATTGCTCAAACTTGGCTTGTTTTTCGAAGTTTTGGCCACTAATCAATCAATCACTCAACTTCGACAAGAAATATCGGGACAAAAATATTGTATGTTTATTTGATTCACAAATGATGACAAATAAATTGGTTATGGACGCTTCGCCTCTAACTGTAATAAAAAGTACAAAATCTTTAAAATAATCTTAATTTTCCTGTCGTCCGTTTATTGAAATAATGCTACCGTACAAATTGTAAACAAAAATATAATATTTGACCTTTGATATTTTAATGCAAATGTAACACAGGAAAATCTTCGAGCCCTTCATGAAATATGTAAGTATGTGTTTTTAATTTCGATACTTTGCCCCTTCGCTTCGCTGAAACTCACCTATAACATAGGAGTATCCGTCTAGAGTAAGGACGCATCTCCTTGGAGCGCCGGATGCAGACCGAATCCTTTGAGCTCGGGGATTAGCTCCCAAAGGATGTCCCCCTCCAGGGTCACTATGACACTTATGTACAAGCTCTTTGTCAGAGCTGACACTAGCACTGCCATCGACAGATCCTTGCCTGCTACCATCTAACAACACTTTTCCACGCCGCATCATTTCACTATAAAATCAAAACATGTTTTTACGCTACTTCAGATCGTCAACACTTCACTCCTCTTTTCACTCTTTACGTCCTTACAGCAACTTATGATTCGAATTCTCAGCACTTCACTTAAAATTCTTGGTTTACTTGATATGTATTCCGTCACCTCACTAAGCTCTCTGCGCACACTTTTTCGTACTTGCAATTTGTAAAACCGGTTTCATTTAATCGCACGTCGTCGTCGGTTTAAATATCGTAATAGATATGTGGCTTTGCAATATTTTGAAATATAGTTATTTGTGGTATGATTCGACTATAACGGTTGTAGTTGTTGACTGTATGGACCTTCTGATACTATTGTTCGTGTCGCTAGAATACGAAAGTAAATATAAGACCATTTAGTGTCGGTTCGATATTTATTCCATTACCTTATGGGTGGGTGTGTCTTCGCTGGGTTAGACGAGTTAACAATTGGTTATCGAGTGTGTATCAGAATGTTTACGAGTATTGCGCAAATACATACTTCAAAATATTCTGCAGGTACATTTTTAATGGAACTTTTTGCCTAAAGTAAATTATACTTTATACTTTATTGCACAGAAAACATAATACAGAAACTTAATATTAGAAAAAAAACATGTACAAAGGCGAGCTTATCTCTAATAAGAGATCTCTTCCAGCAACCCTAGGATGGTAAATTACTGCAATTAAATTAATATTGTTTTTGAGAAAACAAAGCACAGTTTCCTCACATGTAGTTCGTACATAGAACAATGAATAATTTTCTTTTATGGTCTTGATTTGTTATTAAGTAATTAGGGTGATACCTACTGGTAGGTGAGGTACGTACTTAAAATGATTTACCATAATAGCCATAGCGTTTGAGAAATTAGTTGTGAATCATGACAACATCATGGGACTAAGATTAATGATAGTTTAGTGTTTTGCAATAATAACAAGTACAGGACTGATTACTTAACTGTACTTCAACCATGGATGGATAATAATATTCATCTTTTACAAGGAAAATATCGATCTAACTATACAGGATGTCCCAAAAATTACCCGTCACAGCGACACCGAAGGTAGGCCTGCCTTAAATGCATCTAATAAGCCTAACATTACACCAGTGAAAGTCACATGTAATTCGAGGTTTCTTCGATTGAGAGTTTTTTTTTAAATCGCCATTTTTTACACAGTTAATGTCAGCCATTTTTTAAAAAGCCCTTCCTTTAGGATTTTTTAACGCTTACACTATTCTTCGGTATCGCTGTGACGGGTCACTTTTGGGACACCCTGTATAGTTAGATCGATATTTTCCTTGTAAAAGATGAATATTATGTCACCGGTAAAGTATGAAATCCGTCATTGTATAGTTAACCGGGCCTCGTTAGTCAATGTGTGAAATAATATCACAAAATAATCTTTATAACAGGTAACATAATTAAATCTTATTTTTCCCCATTCCTAACCTCTTCAGCAGAGCATTATGACCTTATCCACTATGTCACCCAACTATACAACTAAAGTATGCTCTACATAATCCCCTTTGTAGTACTCTACTCCATATTTCACAGCAATGTTCTGAGCAAGTTATGCCGTTATTAGTGCTAGACCCCCAGGGGTGTTCATTTTCTGCGTGGCACAAACACTAAAGATTAAACAGATGAAAGGTCCTTTTTGGAGCTTTATGAAAACCCTCCATGATATGGCTCTGTGAGCTGTAGACGTCGCGACGCAAGCGACACCGGGAAATAGAGTTTTGTTTTTTTCATTATTATCCATCCCCTCACCGCTCGCAACGTACCTACTTGAAGTTTATCAGATGAACAGATGGAATAATTATAAAAAAAATAACCCGACTGCATTTTCTTTCAATAACACAAACAAACTTACTAGTGGCTCTGTGAGCTGTAGACCTCGCGAGTATGTCGGTGGGATAGCTGAACTGCTAACACACATAAAAAAAATAACCCAAATAATTTTCTTTCAATAATACATACAAACTTATGAATGTACCTGGTTACGTACATGCAGTATGAAAGTAGCCGCACCAATAACTTTGTAAACTAGATTTCGCGATCTTTTATACAACCTATTGACTTTTTACTAAAATTATATAATCTGTTTCACTCTCATAGTCTTTAAAAATCCAACGACACCTCATTTGTTAATATCCATCGAGCCGTTTGGGTTGTAGCGATTTTTTTACATATTAAAACCCCATATCTCCGCCATTTTGAAAAAAATCAAAAAACTGGCTCGAGTAAAAAATTCTATTTATTTTTTCAACCTGCTCACAAAATTTCACGAGAATCGGTTCATAAATGCGACCTGTAGAGGAGAACAACCGGACATACAAAAGCATTTTTGCCCAAACCTGAAACGGAGACGCTTCGCTCGCTTCGCTCGCTCATCTGTTTCACTCTCATGGTCTTTACGAATCCAACGACACCTCATTTGTTAATATCCATCGAGCCGTTTGGGTTGTAGCGATTTTTTTACATTTTAAAACCCCATATCTCCGCCATTTTGAAAAAAAACAAAAAACTGGCTCGAGTAAAAAATTCTATTTATTTTTCCAACCTGCTCACAAAATTTCACGAGAATCGGTTCATAAATGCGACCTGTAGAGGAGAACAACCGGACATACGAAAGCATTTTTGCCCAAACCTGAAACGGAGACGCTTCGCTCGCTTCGCTCGCTCGGTCAATAAATGTACCTGGTTACGTACATGGAGCATGAAAGAAGCCGCACCAATAACTTTGTAAACTACATTTTGCGATCTAAAATACAACCTATTGACTTTTAACTAAAACGATAGTCTGTGTTACTCTCATGGTCTCCACAATTTTTTTAATTTTCAAAATCTATATCTCCGCCATTTTGAAAAAAAAAACTGAATTTACAAAAAAAAATATCACAAGAATCGGTTGAAAAATGCGAACTGTAGAGCAGAACAGCCGGACAGATAGACAGACAGACAGACAGACGGACATACGAAATAATTTTTGCCCAATCTTGAAACGTAGACGCTTCGGTCGCTCGGTCAACAAACAGTCAAAATTTCACGAGAATCGGTTGAGAAATGCGAACTGTAGAGGAGAACAGCCGGACAGATGAACAGACAGACAGACAGACGGACATACGAAATAATTTTTGCACAATCTTGAAACGTAGACGCTTCGCTCGCTCGGTCAACAAACAGTCAATTAAATGGAAAATAAGGGATTAACAGGACGGAATCAGTCAAATGTAGGAATAATAAAACCGTGAAAGTGATTGTCGAAAATTGGACCCAAATCCCGAAATATGCTCAAATATTTTTGTTGATCTAAATTGGAGCAAAGGGATTCATCAAGAGAAATTGCAGAATAATTTGTTACCTTCTGAATAAACGTACTGAAGGCCCGGGCTACAGTAGATACATAGGTATAACAAAAACAAGAGCACATTTTATGCCGTCACAAATGTCAGAAGGAGATTACCCGTGTCGTGTATATATATCTGATATGCCCCGGGATTATTTCAGCATTTCCGTTGGGAATTTCCATTTCGTGCCTGGGAATATTCACCTCCCTAGAAAGCCTGTGTTTTATGAAATTTCCATATATTGGCGTTTCAGGGATTGCAGTTTTTTGCGTCACCCTGATTTCACTTGTCTACTCGAAAAAATCTATTTATCATTTCACATGATACTCGCAACATAAAAAACAGCATGGTTAACTTCCTTACAATGTCATTAACGGATAATAAACTAGTGGCTCTGTGAGCTGTAGAACCTCGCGAGCGACACCGGTTTTTTTTACATAACTTTCCATCCCCTCATCGTTCTTGAAGTTAATCGGATGAACAGATGGAATTATTGTAAACCCAAATAACCCGACTGCATTTTCTTTCAATAACACATAAAACTTGAATGTACCTGGTTACGTACATGGAGTATGAAAGTAGCCGCACCAATAACTTTGTAAACTACATTTTGCAATCTAAAATAAAACCTATTGACTTTTCACTAAAATTATATAGTGTGTGGTCTCCACAAATCCAACGACACCTCATTTGTAAAAATTCGTCGAGCCGTTTGGGCTGTAGCGGTTATTTTACATTTTCAAACCCCATATCTCCGCCATTTTGAAAAAATCCAAAAACTGAACCGAATAAAAGAACTAATTAATTATCCAACCTGCTCACCAAATTTCACGAGAATCGGTTGAGAAATGCGAACTGTAGAGGAGAATAGCCGGACAGATGCACACACAGACGGACATACGAAAGCATTTTTGTTCGATCCTGAAACGGAGACGCTTCGCTCGCTCGGTCAATTAAAGATTTTATCAATCCAAAATGTGTTTAATATAATGATTGAAAGGAAATAAGTATATTCCCGGAGACGGTACATCAGTGGTCGTAATACAAATTTCATGTTTCTTGAGAGCCTTTAGCGGGATAAGGCAGTCGTAAAAATTACAATTAGATAACGAAGAGTCTTTCTGTTTGTTTATTCTCTTTTTACTTCACTACTTATATTCGACATTGTTTTTTAGTTAAAAATATACAGAACCATGAAATAAATAAACAAAACATTTAATTTACAATGTTTATTCCCTCTTGTTATTTGAAGAGCTAAGAATAGCTTCATTTTCAAATCATCGGAAAAAACTGAGAGCATTTTCCTGTTCAGCTTAACTTTTTGTACACAGTCAACGTTTGGACCATTTGTCTTAATGATACGTCACACCAAAAAGCGGAGATGTTGGGAGAACAATGCTTGGTAGTACAATCATTGCTACTATATAATTAACTCATGGTAGAGAGCCGTGTTCGGTAAACTGACCGAATATTATATTTTTAGGGTTCCGTACCCGAAGGGTGCCAAACGGGACCCTATTACTAAGCCTCTGCTGTCCATCTGTCCGACTGTCCGCCTATCCGCCTGTCCGTCTGTCCGTCTGTCCGAGTGTCCGTCTGTCCGCCTGTCCGTCTGTCCGTCTGACCGTCTGTCCGTCTGTCCGTCTGTCACCAGGCTGTATCTCATGAACCGAGATAGCTAGACAGTTTAAATTTTCACAGATGATGTAACTCTGTCGCCGTTATAACAACAAATACTAATAAAACCGGCCAAGTGCGAGTCAGACTCGCGCACGAAGGGTTCCGTACCATTATCTATATAATTGAAACAAAAAGTAAACTTTAGAAAAAACCGACTTCCACAAACCCTATTTGATTAGATTGAGTTTAATACAAACTGTAACCCCTTATCCCCCCCCTGGGGAATTAATTTTGTCAAATCCCATATCAGTGCTACCCCACGCTACTAAGGAACCCCTGTACAAAGTTTCATGGCTCTAGGTCCATCGGTTTAGGCTATGCGTTGCCTGCCCGTCAGCCACGCATTGTATTTGTACCTAGTATTGAGCAGATCTGGTGGCCATATGTGGTCTTCATCAGCAGTTCCGCACATCAACAGCACACATATACAAAATTATACAATAGAAATATGGCGGTATTGTTCTTATATGAGTGCCTACCATGCTATGCTTACCATATGCCATACCATACCTTAAGCATAATATGCCTTACCATATGCTTACCATATTATGCTTACCATGTGCATTTGCACGAGTTATTATGAAAAACACAAAAATCACTATAGGTCTGCCTATAATATTTGAAGAGTTCCCTCGATTTCTCCAGGATCCCATCATCAGATCCTGACCTGGTGTCAATGGGATTAATGGGAAGGTAA
The DNA here is from genome assembly GCA_963457715.1 of Argyresthia albistria. NCBI lineage: Eukaryota > Metazoa > Arthropoda > Insecta > Lepidoptera > Argyresthiidae > Argyresthia > Argyresthia albistria. The sequence continues at coordinate 3,243,784 of OY735255.1, forward strand.
ACCCTTTCAAACAAAAAATAATTTTCCAAATCGGTCCATCCGTTTAGGCGCTATCGAGGCACATACATAAAAAAATAAATTAAAAAAAAAAACAAACATCCGGACGAATTGTAAACCTCCTCCTTTGGGAAGTCGGTTAAAAAAACCGCAAAAAAACACGTTAATTGTATGGGAGCCCCCTTTATATTAAATTTATTTTGTTTTTAGTATTTGTTGTTATAGCGGGAACAGAAATTTATGTTAAGATATATATGATTAATATGTATTCATGTAGGTACTTAGGTATTTATTATATTCAGTAGTTTAGTAATATAATTTATTTATATTTTATTTTTACTTTAGCACATAGGCCTACCCGTTTTGAGTTTTAAAATGTATCCTGTCCATCCTGGGGTTGCTGGAAGAAATCTCTTTTTAGATATAAGCTTGCCTTTGTTCATGCCTTTTCTGTATTGTTTGTGTTTTTTTCTGATATGTGCAATAAATATATACGAAATATACGAAATACGTCATCTGTGAAAATATCAACTGTCTAGCTACCACGGTTCATGAGATACGGCCTGGTGACAGACAGACGGACGGACGGATATCTTGAGATTTTAAGGTACTTTACCTCCAGGGCCCATTCGTTTGTTCCACCCTGTATATGTGTGATCTGTAACTGTATTTTTCATGAAATACCCAAAAAGTTATGTCAGAATAACTTTGTAGCTAGTTGAAAAATAACATTTGAATTGATTCAAAAGGGGAGGCAGTCGCTCACGTCCGAAGGAATTAATTGGAACCCACAGCCCTTCACGTCCTTCCTGGGTAGTGCTAACGAGCGACAAATCATCATCATCATAGTCATCAAATCATCTCAAGACATTATAATTTCCAGGTTCTCAAGTGAGAACCTGACCACTTGACACTGGCAAAATTAACCTCAAAAGAGGTTAGGACGCCATTAATAAAAAGAAGAAGAGGAAGAATTGATTCAGCTTGCCGCGCTTTTAGGGCCTTTAGTACCTACTAAACGCCGCCGTAAGCAGCACTGTCTACAACCTACTCCTACTGGAAAACGTGAGACACCCATCTACAATTTCCGTACAATGAGGTTCACTCACTCATTATGTCAATGTCATGCAGACTGCAAAACATCATTTCAACGCACCAAAGAGTATTTAATTAAAACATCACTGGCAGCCAAACTTGAAGTGGCCAAAAGGAAAAAATGAATTTCTGAGCTCTGAGATTTGTATGAAAACAAAAGTAATTAAAAACTATTAATTTTATAATTATTTTCTAAAAGTACTACAGCATAAATAGAGACGTCGTAATTCATCAATTAATATTTAAAGTCTTTGTAGAAGTCCGGGGACGACATTGCCATATCATTTAAATTTAGTTTCATTAAAAGAAGGCTTACCTACCAAAACAAAATGGCCTTGGTATAAACTTTTCAAGCGTGTTGTGAAGACGTATCTTGTACCGAGACCACTTTCAATTTGTAATATCTCTCGTATTTCAGTATTTGTGGTTGGTGCGGCAACAGATATACACATTCTGTGAAAATTTCAGCTTTCTAGCTATTACGGTTCGTGCAGGCGGACCCGGTGACAGACGGACGGACGGACGGACGGACGGACAGCGAAGTCTCAGTAATAGGGTCCCGTTTGGCACCCTTCGGGTACGGAACCCTAAAAAACGGATTATTAAAAAAAAAAAAGTTATCACTTTTGCATCATTTTAATTTTAATTTTTAATTCTTAATTTAATTCATTTAATTTATTCATTGTATTTATAATTCTATGGGTATACCTAATGACCTGAAATAAACGATTATTTAATTTAAATTTAATTGAAGGGGGCTCCCATACAACAGACATGATTTTCTGCCGTTTTTATACATAATGGTACGGAACCCTTTGTGCTGAATTCTGACTCGCACTTAGCCGGTTATTTTGGGTTTTAAATAATTATGTGCCTACTAATTATTACGCCCCTGATCCGTCGCTCGGGTTGCGACAAGCGATTTGCGGTACAATTTCGGCTCGGTCCGATTTGGGATAATTATCCCCGTTCATTGACCGACCCAGCAACAGTGGACCCTTTGTTCAACGTCAGAATTCAGGTAAGGTTAATTAATTGGACAATGCTTTTTTGCTTACTAATTACAGCAGTTTAGAGTCAAAACGAAGTAATTTCGGCCAATCAACGGCTTGAAGCAATGGGTGCAAATTAGTTTTACTAAAACGGTGAAATTTCCGCTTTAGCGTTTTTGTGTTGCACATCGCTTTTGTTTAGACTTTGGTCATGCGTACCAAAAGTAGGTATGTGAGCTGAAAGCAATTGTTTTTGTTTTTAAATAAACAGTTTTGATTTATTCAGCAGCCGGCGACTGGCGGCACCATGAAATGAATGCTGAACCGTGGCAGGTGGAAACACGGAAATCTATTTTCACGGTTGAGACTGTTGTTTTTCCGCCTTAGTTGCGCGTACAGAGGGAGATCGTAAAAGCATTGCGTCACAGTTTTACGAAGGGGGGGTGCTTTTGTAAACAGATCGTGACGTCACTGGCCAAGCCGGACTTTGGCAAATCGCGACACCAACAGGTGGTCTCACTCCAATTACATTTCCAAATTACGCGACGGATTAAGATTGAATTACAGCCATTCTGATTCACAGAACCGGTACTCAATAAAAAATGCTCAAGTTGGTCAACCTTTTTACATTTCCGATTTTTTGTGGTCAGTACGCGGCGCGGTTTAAGGCTGTGTTCAAAGCATGGGTACGTTCGGTAATTCGGTTGACGGCGGCATTGTACCGCGCGACCGCCCTGCGTGGAAGCCTGCGCGCTACTGCTGTGCTGGGCCGTGGTAAGCTCAGCCCTTGCTGCGGCTGCCACAGGTAGCTGAGCTGGTGTTTGCAGGAGAAAGTAAAAAGTCGAAATACATAAATAAAATGTAGAAAGCCTAATATATCTTTGCGGATACATCTCTTCCAAAAAGATGAAGATTTTATTTATTACTGATTAAACTTTCTAGTAATTGTCAAATAGGTGCTTCACTACTTTGGTAGAAGGTATGCGAAATCATTGAATGTGAAAGGCAAATACATGTGCTTTTTCACTATTGTAGGCAGGCGGTTCTCTCTTTCTATTATTTGCTAAACGCGTGACCTGTTCGACGCTGGTCACTGCCGTCCATCCCCTGAAAAGAGGCGGCACCACATAAGTACAGCTCCTAATAATAACTTTTCCTCCATTTTCTGCAGCACTTCCCGAAAGGCACATTTATATAGGGCGTTTCTGATCCGGAAAATCGAGAGTCTAGCGATTGATTTTGTAAGTGCTTTATCTACAGAGTGGAGAAAGCAAATTCTGCGCAAATTCTCCGGAAATCTGATTATTGCTAATTGGTCCTTGACGTTCAACAAAGGATCTCTACATAAAATCGCGTAGCGTTTTTTCTTGGCGTGATACTTCCAGGCAAGAGTTCTATTGTACGCGCAGATCTTCTCTCTCCGACTCAATTATCAACCTCTAAAACCATGGTTAAATGGAAGACATCAGATCTCTTGTCAGAGATTGCTCTTATTTGCACATGTTTGCTTCTAATATAAGTTGTCTGTACCTGAGAAGTTTTTTTTAGGATTCCGTATCATAAAACGTAATAATCACTTCGTTGTACGTCTGTCCGGCCATTAGTCTGTCTTTTCAAAACCCTTTTTTAACCGACTTCCCAAAAGAGGAGGTTTACAATTCGTCCGGATGTTTGTTTTTTTTTTATGTATGTGCCCCGATAGCGCCTAAACGGGTGGACCGATTTGGAAAATCATTTTTTTGTTTGAAAGAGTTTACCTTCCCATTGGTCCCATTGACACCAGGTCAGGATCTGATGATGGGATCCTGGAGAAATCGAGGGAACTCTTCAAATATTATAGGCAGACCTACAGTGATTTTTGTGTTTTTCATAATAACTCGTGCAAATGCACATGGTAAGCATAATATTGTGATGCGGAACAACTGCTGATGAAGACCACATATGGCCACCAGATCTGCTCAATACTAGGTACAAATACAATGCGTGGCTGACGGGCAGGCAACGCATAGCCTAAACCGGTGGACCTAGAGCCATGAAACTTTGTACAGGGGTTCCTTAGTAGCGTGGGGTAGCACTGATGTGGGATTTGACAAAATTAATTCCCCAAGGGGGGGGGGGGATAAGGGGTTACAGTTTGTATTAAACTCAATCTAATCAAATAGGGTTTGTGGAAGTCGGTTTTTTCTAAAGTTTACTTTTTGTTTCAATTATCATAAAAGCGTTACGCGCGATGCACCAAGTTGAAATGAATATCAATGAATCATGTTTGTGGGCTTTTAAAAATGTAATTTCTCGCTTTCCACTGCTTAGGGTTCCGTACCTGAAGGGTAAAACGGGACCCTATTACTAAGACTCCGCTGTCTCTCCGTCTGTCTGTCGGTCTGTCACCAGGCTTTATCTCATGAAACCTAATTAGACGTGTTACGCTCTCCAAGTGTGATCGGAACCCTTGGTGCACGAGTCCTACTCGAACTTGGCCGGTTATTTTTGTTGCTATAACAACAAATACAAAAAAAAACAGAATAAAATAAATATTTAAGGGGGCTCCCATACAACAGACATGTATTTTTTTGCCGTTTTTATAGATAAGGTTCGGAACCCTTCGTGCGCGAGTCCGACTCGCACTTGGCCGGTGTTTTTTATTTTGATTTTCTTCTTTATTCGTAGTACTATGCATTGTAGCTTGAAATTGTATACATACCTTATCTACTCAACCTATTACTTTCATCAACTTAGTCGCTACCTAAATATTAACCTTATTTAATATATCCTTTGTTATTGCTTAGCTGGGTTGGTAAAGGTTTACAATGTCTTTGAGCAAGGCTTAAATGTTTTGACTTAAATAAGTACCTAGTATTCTTACATAATTCTTAAATAAAACAGTAACGAACTGAAATAACATTTACAGCGGAACCGTTATCAACAAGTAATTTACGATCCATACTTTTCGAGTATTCAAGTCTGAATACTAAAACAGCTTCTTTAGGTGTCTAGCCGTCAGAAGCTTTTATATTCTACCTACACTGTACTTATAAAGCTCTTGGTCCATCTTGTTTATTTTGGTAATATAAGTAACATTATATTTATTTTTACTCTAATTTACGAAATTATTCTATTTGGGTAGATCTACCTATCTCATATAACTATGCAAATCGCTTACGGTAACCGCATTTGGAAAGCGTCATATCCATATCATACCCATATCATATCATAGCAAACTAAATATCATCCTCTTATTCTGCCTGTCCGGGTCTCTCAAGAGACGGATAAACAGTCAGATAACTTTTTTGACACTTCGTACGTGTGGAATGTCAAAAACCCCAGATAAACAGACAGATAAACGCTATCTGAGGAATGAGGAAACGGCACTTAATAATGTCAAGAGTCGAAATAGATGAGCTTTCAGCAACAGCCGACATTTGAGTGGACGTTCTGTACACACTTAAGCCAAGGGATATGAAAAGAAGATATAGAGGCCATCGTAAAGGAAGAGAATCGAGAATTGCTTGGCAGATTCTCCATTTATTATTCCACTAGCGACCCGCCCCGGCTTTGCACGGCTGCAATGCACGGTGCACTATATTCTGCATGTGTTATACATATGAAACTTCCTCTTGAATCACTCAATCTGTTAAGAAAACCGCATTAAAATCCGTCGCGTAGATTTAAAGATCTAAGCATACATATAGAGACAGACAGCGGGAAGCGACTTTGTTTTGTACTATGTAGTGAAGTGATGATGTATCTAAAGCAATGCGTTAAAATAACACCACAACCATTTGTAATTAATCACTTCTAAGCAATAATTCTAACATGTGCTGTGCAATGTCACACACACACACACCCTCACACCCACCCTCTCACACACACTCACACACACCCTTACACACCCTCACTATACACTCTGCATGTCTGAATTGTAATTTTTTCTAAAGTATTTGTATTATTCTTGTTAGAACCGTCTCAATATCCACATCTTACCACAAACACCTCGGACGAGGTAGGGGCCTGCGAGCCATTAATACATTATTATTAGTTGTTTAATATCCTAGCAGCAGAAGCCACAATTTTTAGGGTTCCGTTAGAAAAATCAAGGAGTCTTTATAGTTTCGTAAAGTCTGTCTGTCTGTCTGTCTGTCTGTCTGTCCGTCCGTATGTCACAGCAACTTTATTCCAAAACTATTAGAACTACACAGTTAAAACTTGGTACGTGTATTCTGTGAACCGCTTTACGATTTTTATACAAAAATTAATATATTAAGGGCTCCCGATACATGGATGGAACTGACACCAAAAAATTTTTTTTTTCATCAAAACTATGTTTATGCGGTGTCTATAGATAAGTCTTTGAAAATGACGTTGAGGTTCCTAAAACCATTTTTCCTTAAAGTCAATCGTTAAAGAGACCCTTCCAAAGTGGAAAAAATCGTGCCTCCCCTCCTCTAACTTTTAAAGTAAGAAAGTGAAAAATCTAACAAAAGAAGGGTCAAATTATTCTTAGTATAATGAAAATCAAGTCTTTTTCTTCTAACTTTGTGAACTTCTTGGATTTTTGTGACATAAAAGTGTGTAATATACATGAAGCAAATCAATCTTCATCCATTTTAAATTTTGACAAAGGCCCAACATTCACTATAAAATCAAATTGATACTTTAATTACGTAGTACTGTTATATCTTCTGTGCTTTAATCTGCGTCTAAATTGTCGTTGAAACTGAACCATGAATCTGACCCTTAGGCGCGTAAGCATGTACTCAGCGAGTAAATAAAGTTATTTACATTGGAGCTTGTTTGTTTATACTAGCCGAGCCTTCTGTTTATCAGTTTATTTGAAGGTTGTATTTTGGCAAGGAAAATTGTTTTTTTCCGTAGGCACATAAGGCAATATAGGCGTGATATTACAAAGTAGTAAATCAATAAAACATTTATTTATAAACTATTATAAATATTACATTACAATTGTCCCTCCGGCCGTCTTTGTATTTAATAGAGCTGTTACGGGTAAAGCTAGGAGGCCGGGTAAGCCTAGGTTTACCCGGGTAAACCTAGCATTAACCAAGCTTCTTGGGTAAAGTCCGAAATTTCAATCAACTTCAATTAGTCTTCGGGCTTTACCCAGATAAACCAAGGTTTTCCTAACACTGGCTGGGTAATGCCAGAATAATTTGTAAAATGAAAAACCAACTACATCAATTAAATATTAACTTTCATTCAATAAAAATCATAAATCTTACTATGGTAAAATTAAGAACAAATTCTAGATATAAAGCCATACAGAATGTCCTGCTCCGCCAAATAATAAGTATTGTGTTGTTTTTAAACCTAATAGGGTGTTATTGCTTTTGTGGATTTTTTTTGAAGAAAAAAAATTGTGGCCGTGGTAGATGAGTAGAAATTTTATTTCAATTTTGTGAAACCGACAAATGCCTTAATATATTAATTAATTTACGATAGTGCTTTATCACGCGAAAACGCTAGCCGCCATCCATGATGTTTCGCTCGTGACGTCACTCCGATAGTATCTTAACACACGAGACCAAGTACTAATTTACGTCGATGGGATACTATCGTAGTGGCGTCAAGTCGAAATCAAAATGGCGAGTGGTGTTTTAGAAAAATGACGAATTGTGTAGAAATCACGACTTTTCAAATTGAATTATATTTAGGTACATTGCATTTTTATGGATTAATATTGACGTTTTCCGTTTAGCGTTTTGGATATCTACCTCAGACATGCATTCTTAGATTTATTCTTACATGGGCAATAATACTGTATTACACCGTATGATTATGAATAAAAGTTTAATTTTTGACAAGGACATTACTTATGTTGATATCATTGAAAAAAACCGGCAATGTGCGAGTTGTATGGGAGCCTCCTTTAATATTTATTGCATTCTGTTTTTTAGTATTTTTTTTGTTATAGCGACAACAGAAATATATCATCTGTGAAAATTTGAATTGTCTAGCTATCACGGTTCATAAGATACAGCCTGGTGACCATTATCAAAAAACGGCAAAAAAAACATGTCTATTGTATGGGAGCCCCCTTTAATATTTATTATTTGTTCTTCATTTTACCATATATTAAGATTTATGATTTTTATTGAATAAAGGTTAATTTATTAATGTAGTCGGTGTTTTTATTTTACAAATAATTCTGATATTAACCAGCCAGTGTGGGGTAACCTAGCTTTATCCGGGTAAAGCCCGAAGACATATTGAAGTTGAATGAAATTTCGGACTTTACCCAAGAGGCTTGGGTAATGCTAGGTTTACCCGGGTAACAGAGCCATTAAATAATATAGTCACGGATTAACAACAGTTTCAGGCAACTAGGTACTGTTAACAACGCCCAATGATTTTAATCATTCATCTAATTACAGAGTAGGACACAGCGGTGTAGAGTCATACTTTAGGGGGTTGTTAGTAGGGACTTCTAATATAAATAAATAAATAGATTTGCTTTGACCTTAATCATGACGTTCAAAGCAAATCTGTTTTTCTCTTTCCCAAATAAAGGAGACAGATCAAAGAAAAAACGCTTGATACAGCAGCAGCTCGTGCGCAATATTCGCACTTTGATTGGTCAATCAACGGCGATTTGAAGTAGGCGGATAGCTTTCAAAACACCAATTTCAAAGCAATCGGGATTAATTTCACAGAAACAGAATAGAGCTACTGGATAAATCGACAGATTAGAATCCGCTACTTCTGGACTTCTGTAAGAAGTCCTGCTATAGTGAGTTTGTCTTTGCCCTTCTTTTTTCATAGTGGTCCAATGTAGAGGAGAGGCAAACAATGACGTGAAAAGCATGTTTGATGTCTACAGTAATAAATAATGATAATAAAGTTGACGATAATTCTGCGGATCAAAGGGATATCAGCTAACCTTAGTTTTTCTCTTATTCTTTGATAGATTCTTCCCACATAGTGGGCCAATGAAGAGAAGGGGCAATAAATACGTGTTTTATGTATTTTAATTGCTGTCATAGAGGACCGATCTCCGCCTGTGTAGGAGTGTCTCGCCTCAAATATTTGGTTATATTCTCAGAAATAAAGAAAGACTTTGACTTTAGCACCACTGAAGAGTTGTGTGGCCAATGTTTGTCCAGCGTGGTATGTCAAAGCCAATGGACTCGCGTGTCGAAACTACATTCGTTCGCCAGCCCAGCAATTTGTTTTATCGGCCCCGCCAGATAAAGTTTGTTTGTGCCCTATCCGTGGAATACCAGTTCTATTCTTATTCGCCTTTTATTCTGTAATTTCGCTCGGGGAATACTGTGTAAATGTGGGTTTGTGGGACTGCATATTTTAGTTGCTCTAAGTTCAAGTTAGGTGAAGACATTTTATATACTATGATTTTTCGTAAATTCTGAGTGCCATATTATTTATTCATGCCAGATGTCTATAAAATGTATGTAGCCATACACTTAAATGCATTTACGTACTTAATATAAATGTAATGATCACTAGCATCGCACAGATTGGTGCTCATCTTAAATTATTAAACTTATATGGGTAGGTCAAAGGTCAGCGTGCAATATATGCAATATGCATTACTGAGCATTGAGCAGGTAATTTACGAAAATATTATCTTCAATCTCGTCTCAAGTATTACATAGGACCAAACAACCTGTGTCGTAGTGGTCCCCAATGCATTACCGACTACTCTTAATTTAACGGACACTCAAAGTCATGTAATCACCGTCTCTCAGGAAATAACCATCGTGATCGTCGCTTTGAGTAGCAGTATGTGCATTTAGCCACTAGCCAATAACATTGATTTGCCTTGACCCCTGATGCCATAGCAAATACAGGTTAGTTTAACAGGTAGGAACAGCGGGCATGGCCCCATTGCTATCGAATGAGTCAACAGAAGCTTACGTGTATCTGGAGCGAATAATACACTGTGCATATGACATAGATAGAGGCAGGAAGGCGAGAACTGAGAATAGCGATTGTTGACAAGACTACACTAGACTGACGAAAATTACTTTGCTTCTTCTCAGTCATTGTCGAAGAAGTCGTATAAAGGTGCGTACTGAATGACGTTACGTTACGCGTTACACAGCGAGCATTACATGACATGTTGAGCATCGAGCAGGAAGCCAGGAACAGTTGACGCTCGTTGCTCGCTGGTTTCCCCGTAACACTACGTCTGACTGCATGATTGCTCGCTGTGTAACGTGTAGATAATGCTCGCTGTTCAACGCGCAACGTAACGTCAGTCAGTACGCACCTTAAGACATACGGATGGAAGCACTCACACAAACGCGATTCTCAGAACTCGCCTTGAGCGCAAAACGCTCACTTGCAAAAAAGTACAAACCAACACTACACTACTGTAGCATTGGTTGCAGGAATAACACAAATACTAAGTACTGCTTAATCAGTACACTCTCATCTCATAATAATAAGGACATAGGCCGAACAAACTTACAATGCAGAACAATAGACGTCGGAGCGAGAGCGGCAGAGATATTGAAAGCTAAAATAACAAGTGCTGTTCAACCAGTGGTCCGCGAGCTAGGTTTGGATAATCCTGGTCTATAGTATAACTCACCTATGGTGTAAGTGGCGCCATCTATCTGAAAGGTAGCGCTTTTGCACTTCTTGAAAACCTTCCCGCTAACGACTTGCCGGGTCTCACTACCATGTGTAGCTGGGTTGGAGAAGATTTCGCGCCTCGCCACCGTGGCGCTAGCGTCGAATCTGTTTCTCAACTCGTCAAACGATAAGTCCATGCACAGATCTGGCGACTCGTCGCCCTCACTGCTCTCTTGCCCGCACTCGTCGAGTTCAGCCGATTTTTTGTTCATTTTTCACTCGGATCACTTTACTCCTCAGTTTCAACACTGCACTATTGTACAGCCACACTTCACTGGTCACTTAGACATTCCACAGTTTTGTAAAACATTTTATTGGTTGCTACTTTTCAGGTGTTAATTTCGGGCCTACATCGACGATTTGTTACAATTAATAGAGTTGCAAGTAAGTTATTTTCAAGTTGGCGTGTTTAAGAAAAAAAAACACAACTTTTTCTCAATTATTTTTTCTACAGCCACACAAATACGTTCGCCTGTGGAACGAGTTCACATCACCGATACAAAACAAAAAGTGAAGTCAATCGTGGCAAACTTTGTTTAGAAAACGAATGATAGCTCTAATTTTAAAGCACTCTTGCGTACGAATTGCTGAAAAGATGTTTATTTTTGTGAAGACTGTTTCCGTTGTTGCTACTGTATTCGTAGAAACCACCTGAATGTATCAATCAGTGGGAAAATGCTGGGATTCTGTATTTAAATATAGCCAGAGTTTACTATGGTAATCTGTAGTCGACAGGTCGCATTTCTCAACTGATTCTCGTGAAATTTTATGAGCAGGTTCAATAATTAAATGGCTTTTTTATTGATTAAGTTTTTGGATTTTTTCAAAATGGCGGAGATATGGTGTTTTTTAAATGTAAAATATTGTTACAACCCAAACGACTCAATAGATATTAACAAATTAGGTGTCGTTGGATTTGTGGACACCGTGAGAGTGACAAAGACTATATAATTTTAGTAAAAAGTCATAAGGTTGTATTATAAATCGCAAAATGTTGTTTACAAAGTTATACGTGCGGCTACTTTCATACTCCATGTACGTAACCAGGTACATTCATAAGTTTTTATGTTTATTAAAAGAAAATACATTCGGGTTATTTTTTTTTATAACAATTCCATCTGTTCATCCGATAAACTTTAAGTACTATGGTCTACAGCTCTCAGAGCCACTAGTATTGACACTTTTGAGTTAACCTAAAAATACTCCCTCAAAAGGAAAAAATTGTTATTCATAAGCTATAAATTACTACTTACCCGGTCTTGCTTATCTGTGCATACAAATTTTGAATTTTTCCTACCACGAGAGGCTTCTGCGGGGAATTATCGCCAAAATCATGAAAGGCAATAAGGACTCAATTCGATTGGCAGATTTTTCTCTATTTAGTAGATGTCGTTGGAAAATGTCCAAAAGAATACTTTCCGTATTATGATATCTGCTCACGATATAACGACATTATAAAATCTTGATCGACTTGGCTTTCAGTCAAATATTGAAAGGAGAAACTAGTAAATAAAGAATATTAAGTTATGCACCATGAAAATATGTTCAGTATTGTTTACCGCTTCACGACAATGTTTTGAGTTTCTAGTTTTCAGTTTGTGTTAGTTTTGTGTTATGATGTTTAATTTTATGAGATCTAGATTATGCCTTTTATTTACAAACTTTAACAAGTATGAGAACTAAGAACGATACATCAGTATATTGTACTTATTGTATTAGAGGTCCATAAAACATAAATTCCATTAAACCATTACCGCATACATATAAATACAAAACTCTATCCCAGACAGTTTTCCTCTCCCGTACATCCGAGGGTTTCATCTATTATTTCATTAGGTTTTTAGAAAGCTATTTGTCTTACTTCTTTGAACCATTTCCTAGTTTTAAAATCTCGTTTTTTACATCCCCATTGTTACAGAGTTAAAAAGTTCACTTTGCGTTTTTTTCTCAGCTTTCCTAATTCTAATTAGGTTGGAGTGAGCGCAATTGGAAACTCTTTATAGCTTGAGGAACTCCTATTATAGCTTCACTTTTGATAATGTGTGAAAAGACGACTGCAGTTAAAGACCAGTACTAAATTGTTATGACTGTTATCATGACCTATACTATAATTATTATTATGCTTTCGTTGTGACTCGTATGAAATATGATTAAAGTAAAAATAAAATGATGGACAGGCAAATCGTAAACATTTGGTAAACAAAATATATCCGCGCACAAACTTGTTATAAAGTTTCCTCGCAAATCCTCCCTTGCCGAAAATGTATTTGTACCAAAAATATTTATAAATACGTGTATAGCTTTATCGGAAGCTGATTTCAAAGTTGATCGATTCTCGTCAAAGTTTTCATTGGCCGACCCGTGATTTGGTGTTATCAGCATACATGTAAATGTGATTTTGGTCTTTTATTCAAATCAAGTAGGTACCTATTTGGTGTTTAGATAAATCTGAGTTTCTGCTACCCCCCTATAGGAAACGGCGTAAAGCTTGTTTATTTGTATTCAAAGCAAGCTCAAGCTGCTGATAGATCCCTAGGCCAATCCATGCCATAATTTAAAAAAAAAGTGAAATAAGTTTTTAAAAAAAATCTCACTTTTCGTCCATAATTATAATTGGACACATTCTCATAGATTTTGCACAAAACTCGTATGCAGAATTTCGGATTTTTACAGAAAATTTACTGTCGGCGCTGTTTGTCAGCCGTAATGAGAATAAACCTTTCACGAGAAATTGGCTAAAAATAAATGATGAATCAATACTGATTGGGAAACAAATATAGGACCCAGATTAATTAATACCGTTCGCCATTTGGTGGTCTCATTGTTTATTCAGGTCCCCTCAATCTACTAATTTACCAACGTTTCCCTAATTCCCGTATTCCTAATAGCAACCGAGCCGTGGGTAGAGTTGAGGCGTATATACTAGAACAGGTACAAAAACTAGGTATTTTTCAATACTAGCCCGTACCTGATCCGCAAACGTATGGACTAGATCCAACGAGTATCAAATTTCGAGTACCGAAGCTGAGTATATCTAGTATCAGTAATACCAAGTCTCGGGTATCGATACGCGTAACGCGTGCTAATACGCGTAACGCGTGCTAATACGCGTACACCGGGACTTGTTCTCAACGTCCAAATCCAAGTATTCGGGGGATTTTGTGGGTTCGTACACGCCATCTGTTGGCAAGTAGCATGTAGATATCTTAGTTCTTCTTTATGATTCTAGGTAGAGCTACTTTGTTTGGAGCTATATTTTTTTATAGTTTGGACCGATTAAGTGAACCGAAGTTTGGTTCACTTAATCGGTATAGTATTGTCTCATAAGGACATAGGCCGAACAAACTAACAATGGAGAATACGAGATGCTGGAACGAGACTTAACGAGAGCCCTATCTAGCTATTGTTAACAGACTGCATTCGTTTCATTGTGTTTATTTAAATCACTATGGTTTATAAGTTTATTTACACGATCGTTTAGTTTGTTTTAATTACGTCACAACTGTCGATTGTCCTTGTGCCACCCCGTATGGGAAAGGCGTGAAGCTATGGTATGTTTGTTTAGTGGTTATCACTGGTATCGTCCTAAGCTGTAAGACGTGACTTTCACAGGACTAGGGAGGGGACCCTGATACTAGGACTAGGTGATACTCGAAGAACAGGTATTTGGATCAAGTATTTTTGAGGACTAGGAACAGTTGGACTAAGTACGAAATTTACCTAGTACGACTCATCTCTAGCCGTGGGTAATAGGCCATCTCAGTATTCGCTCTGACGAAGTCAGCTGGATCAAATTAAGTTTTTAGTCAACATTGGGGGCTTTTTGGGAAGTGTCAAAACCACTAAACTAGAGGAACTAAAGGCACCAAACTAGCAACCTTCAAATCCGACAGCTCTTGCGCGGTGGCCATAGATTCCATTTTCAAACACACCATTTTAATTAGTTGAGTTAGTATAGATCGTGTCGCCTCCCAAATCGCAGGCACTGTCATAGCATAGTGAACAAAGGTGACGGTTAGGTGAATACCTACATATCAGTCCACAATGTCCGTGTACAGCTTTCCAACTATGTTTCAGTAAAAGTAACTAATGCTTGATGAGTGATGACAGATTCGTGTTGCGTAGAACTAGCGCCCCACTATAAACGTGACTCAAGTCACGTTTGCCAGCAATTTTAGTCACTGAACCTTTATTCTATTTTTAAATTAAATGTTTGAAATTAAAAAAGGGGATCTTGAGGCAGCAGGCAGATCTTTGCCCAGCAGATGGACAGATAACAGACTATGTGAAGAGTACTATTCGAAAAGAATTATTTTTTACCGCCCCCACAAAAAAGGTTTTAGGAATTATCCCTTTGTCTAAGGCTTTGAAGACGTTAACTCTTTTAGAGATTATTATTTATGAAAAAGGGTGAAAGAGGACATTTTCTTTAACATTTTTTTATAAATATTTAATTTTCCCGGAACGTGTATATAGTATGAAAAAATTGTGAAAAAAGCTTTCGCACTTTTCTACTGCAGCGATTGACGTAACAGCACTATGAAATGATATGAACTTTATTTTTGGGTTGTGTGAGAAATTTCAACCACCGTGAAGTTTACCTTAAACCGTCGTCAATCAATCAACAATCAATTAACCGTCGTAATCATCTATAATTATTAACATAATGCAACATGATTGTTCAATGATTTTGACACAAGTCTCCAACAAGCTATGTACATGTTTGTGTTGCTAATTAGCAACGACAGTACCAGGAGACATTTGAGCTGTTTATTCCTGATATGACACGCTGATAGTACTGCTAATAAATTGAACCGGTATACTATACGGCTGTACGCCATATAGCCTTAGTACGCTGGTAAATGGAAATGCAGTAGATTGGTTCAAATGGATGTAACAAAGACGGATGTACCTCTAGTTAAGGTCAGGAAATGTAAGATAATGTTAATAAAATTTCAGGTTGCCGATTCCATAGCAACATAATCCTAGACATACTGGTAAAACTTCATTCATACACTTAATATCTCTACTCAATATACATTTTGTAAGCTATCGATCATTTCTGAAAACAAATACTTAAGAAAATGAAATCGTTAAAAGAATCTGATGTACACCTATCTATATTCATGCAAATAAACGCTACTTTACTTTACTTTAAAATACTTGCCGATATAAAACTTTGTGATAAAACCTCATACTCATACCCAATGTTTTTCTCATGAAAATGTTTTTCATCACACATAAATTCTCATTTTTTTCAAATGAGTAAATATGAACACATATCGTATATCATACATAATTTAAGCTTTGAACAGACGTTCCGCCATTGGTATTATTAAATGAGTTGGTTTTGCTCGTAAAAAGTTGCAATGAACTTTTTACATGTACCGCATACGCATACCATACATTTTTATGTATTCCACAGAGACAATGCTGTTCTGCCTCACAACACCATCCAATTATATTTTTGTTTCCACTTTGTTAGCACACACTTCTGTTTTTTGTGGGTAATTTGAGGATTATTGATAATAAAGATATATACTTCAGCCGGCGTCATCGTCAGTATAAAATGATACTGTGTTAATTCTTACTTGTAAAATTTTATAAACTATGCAATAGTGAATGTACTGACAAAAACTAATAGAATTGAATGTTGAGTGAATTAATTTAATTCAGAGTTTTAAATAAAACATTTACATGTTTTCGATTGATTTACCTTATAACTTTTGTACAAGGTAGAATGGATGGACCTATTATATAAACATACATATTTTTGTAAAGTTTCAGCAATGAAGACTACTCTCAAAAACTCAAGGCAGATGCATCGTAGTCAATTGTTTCAATTGTATTTAGGGCCCTGAAAACGAGTAAATTTAGGCTTATTATAGTTCACATACCTAAATACGTCAAACTTAACAAATTCTATTCTACTACCAACGTAAAATTTATTTATTTTCTACCTTCAAAAAGGCCTAAACGGGCTAGTTTACAGGGCTGTACACACAATTAAAAAGACTTAAAAATCGCCGGCGCTACCAAGCCGGAAGTGACAAGGAAATTCGATCATACCTGCCACCGCCAAGATCATCAATAAGTACACGTCAACTTCGAGAGACTCATTTAGTGAACAAATCTCTGGATAGACGTTTACCTTGAAATCAAGTTGTTTATAAACCTGTCCGTAAATTGCACTAGTGCTGGATTATTTACTCAAAATTTAGCAGATTTCTTTTTCAACTCAATCCAGAACGCCCGCGGGTTAAGCAAACATAGCGAATTGGCCTGAAATAGGATAAACTAAATAAATATTGACTTTTACCTTGTACAACGGGTTGTATGAAATGTAAACATATGAAATGACATGTTTTTTAAACGTTCACAATGGTAGTATATGGTAGATTGTAATAACCCCTTATTAGTGTAATTGTCGTCAGGAGCCATTGACAATTTATTGAAAAGTAATTGTTGTAAATTACCTGCAGCTGATAATCTAAATAGGTATGTATAAATAGGTATGTCCAAACTAACGTTTATGGATCGCGACCTGATACGATACGGAGGTACGGAACGGATATCTGGACCCAGCTTAAGAATTCATCGCATTAATATCATCATTGGTTTCTTTTTCCAATGTCATTGTTATCATTTATTAGGGTTTCTTTAGAGAAACAAGAAACCCTTATAGTTTCATCAAGTCTGTCTGTCTGTCTGTCTGTCTGTCAGTCTGTCTGTCTGTCTGTCCGTCCGTATGTCACAGCAACTTTATTCTAAAACTATTAGTACTACACACTTGAAACATGGTATGTAGATAATATGTATTCTGTAAACAGCTTTACGATTTTTATACAAAAAAAAATATAAGAAAATAAATATTAAGGGAGGGCTCCACATGGAACTTACACCAAAAATTGTTTTTTCATCAAAACTATTATTATGTTTGGGGTACTGTGTGGGGGTCTATTGAAAGGTCTTTAAAAATGACATTGAGTTTCCTAAAACTATTTTTCCTCAAAGTCAATCGTTAGAGAGACAGACCCTTCCAAAGTGGAAAAAATTGTGTCCCCCCACCCCTCTACTACTTTTAAAGTAAGAGAGTAAAAAAATCTAAAAAAAGAATATGCTGTGTCTCAATACAAACTTTCATCGAAAATTGGTTTGAACAAAATATAATATACAGTTTTAAGATAAAAACATTTATTAATAACCGCAAAGATAACTTTGTCATTCATACAAACACTATGAAAAACAAAGTTACAACGCAAACCTCCATTTCATTTAATTACTTGCTACTACGGAACCCTTCATGAGTGAGTCCGACTCGCACTTGGCCACTTTATACAGCTGACTTACACTAACTATTTAGATAGTTAACTAAGGCGCTTTCACATAAGAAGTTCTGACAATAGCAGCACAGAGACCGTTGTCAATTAAACAGTTCCAGATAAAAGCGACCTTGTTTGAACTAGGGTGCTGGCAAAATGTCGCCCGCGGGCCGCATGTTGATGCCAACATCACTGACTGAAATTAGTAGGCCTAACATTCTACGTGTCTGTTACCTGTCGACAGGGTAATGTGTGTGTTTGCAGCGTTTGATACTCGTACATTATAAATTCAAATCACGCATTTACTCTTATGTATTAAAAAGTTATATAAAGGTATGGTAGGCAAAGTCCTCATCTACATCTGTACATTTCGGTCCTAGCGCTCAGCTGCTCTGTATGGTGGAGTGAAAAATAAAGTTGCTCTAATCAAGTCGGTCCCATAGTGAAAGTTGTTCAAAATGATGTCCCTAACAACCCTCTTTTGGCTTCTACACCCCTTTCTGTACATCCTGTATATGTGTTAAATATGTCGAGACATGTCAATAAGAAATAGACAAAGCTAGCCTGCCTATGACCTACGTACTGAATCAGTACACAAACCAGCTCAATTAATTTCGGTTCTTACTGTACATCATTTAACCTACCCGTTATGTTGATAATAAAAAAAACTTTTGAAATACCCTAAATATAATTCATGCAGATATTTCAAAACCGGCCAAGTGCGAATATGACTCGCGCACGCAGGGTTTCGTACCATTATCTACAAAAATGGCAAAATAATCATGTCTTTTGTATGGGAGCCCCCTTAAATATTTATTTTATTTTGTTTTTCATGAGGTACAGCCTGGTGACAGGCGGACAGACAGATAGACAGATAGACAGACAGACGGACGGACAGCGAAGTCTTAGACAGACAGATAGACAGACAGACAGACGGACGGACAGCGAAGTCTTAGTGATAGGGTCCCGTTAAAAACGTCTTAGAGATCCTAAAACCATTCCTACGTGGTTTTAGGTATTTCCTCTCTCTCTTTCAATGTCCTTGAAAAATCGTATCGACTCATCTGCTAACTGAGGCTGAAACTCAATTATTTCCAACGTCTCGGATACTCATTTTCATGATCAATAAATACATAAAGCTCAGTTAATGGACAATAAAACGTTTATCGTGGAGTACATTTTCGATTTGAAAAAGAAAACCTCTTCTGAAAGAATCCTTCATAAAGCGGCTATCAAGATGAATTGAATCCTTTGTTATTTCGTTAGACAATAATAAAAGTCCAGACAAATGTGATAGGAAAGAATGACATAAAACTATGTTGTTAATACCGATATAAATACCTCACAATAAAATAGCTACACCAACATACAGAGTGGCCCAACTTCAGTGGGCCAAAATAAGATTTGTGCAAAGCTTTTTGTAAACACATGTGACTTTAATTAAGACGGTTATCTCCATTTGTCAATTAAATAAAAACTACGGAACCCTGAAAACTGAACTGTATCTGTTTTAAAAGTAATAAAAAATTGGACCATTGACGTTATGCCACCTGAACATCATAACTGGATCGAAATCACGTCACACGAATGAGATATAATACACGTGAGATGAATCTAATTCGTGTGACACGAAATATTCGTGAAATCGACTCGAATCGTAACGCCGCTTGCAACGCTATTTGCAGCGTGCGTAACGCCGTTCGTGGGTCGATTTCACGTCACACGAATGAGATCTCGAATGAAATCGACCCAACTACATAAAAGTATAAACGGTTTGGTATATTAGTCACAAATACACAAAATCCATAAATACTCTGCTGTTTTTGAAAACTTTAAATATAGCATTGTCTTGGATTAATTATTCAATTCGGTTTCCCTAAACTTAAATTAAGTAATTTGATGCTTTGCAGTAAGGCTTCACCTGTAACCCCTTTTCCGACCTTACAACTCCAAGTAGCAACCCTGGCTTAAAAGCTTGTTATAAATAGGTTTATCCCACACATAAACATGACTGTATTGTATATGTATACATGCAAACATTATTTCTGGCCGCTATAGCTACTCGGTAGTATGTAGTAGTCGTAAAAACCCCACCACCAACCCGCACTCAGCCAGCGTGGTGGAATAAGGCTCAATCTTACTCGTGTCCTGGTAAAGACCTGTGTCCCTTGGTGGCGACAATTAATGGGCTTTTTTAATTATTTTTTTTGAACCAACAGCCAGAACATACGATACTTAAGAAAAGAAAACATTTGACGTACAGTGAATATTATCTTTAAATCGACGTGTGTCGGATGCAAAATTATATTGACTTAACGGAAATTTTATTGATTGAGTTAAGTTTGATTTGATTTCACCAAACAATTCCGTGTTTTGCAATTTGAATAATTGAAACAAAAAGTAAACTTTAGAAAAAACCGACTTCCACAAACCCTATTTGATTAGATTGAGTTTAATACAAACTGTAACCCCTTATCCCCCCACCCTTGGGCAATTAATTTTGTCAAATCCCATCTCAGTGCTACCCCACGCTACTAAGGAACCTCTGTACAAAGTTTCATGGCTCTAGGTCCACCGGTTTAGGCTATGCGTTGCCTGCCCGTCAGCCACGCATTGTATTTGTACCTAGTATTGAGCAGATCTGGTGGCCATATGTGGTCTTCATCAGCAGTTCCGCATCACAATATTATGCTTACCATGTGCATTTGCACGAGTTATTATGAAAAACACAAAAATCACTATAGGTCTGCCTATAATATTTGAAGAGTTCTCTCGATTTCTCCAGGATCCCATCATCAGATCTTGACCTGGTGTCAATGGGACCACCCTTGAGGTATTACCTATACGCCGAAAAAAGATTTGTTCAAATCGGTTCATAATTGGCGGAGTTATCGCGTAACAAACATAGAAAAAAAAAAAACATACGGGTCGAATTGAGAACCTCCTCCTTTTTTGAAGTCGGTTGAAAAGAAAATTAGGTATTTATTTAGAAGTCAGTCTGCATCACCCGAAGTTGTCTAATAATTCTTAAGTAAAGTATTTTGTAGCAAATTCATATTTGGATGAAAAACAAACAGACATTTTGATTATGTTATAATAATAGAAAACGTGTACAAAGACGAGCCTATCTCCACAAGAGGTGTCTTTAAGCTAGAAGCTTTAACTTTGTACATACAGACGTGTACATACATGGCTTAGCTTAGACAAAATGGCGATATTCCATACCTAATCAAAGAGGAGCCACAGATTAATAAAGAGTTAGGAAGGAATATAAGGAGCTGGAGATTAGCGGGCCTATTCGCTAACTCAGTGATGATCACTCAATGATGATATTAGCCGACTTATTTTGATATCCTTGGTTACACGATTATTGAACAACACCAATAACTTCTCAATTTTTACGGATCATTATCACGCTGGGTAGCGTAAGGACAAAAAAGTCCTTGGAACAATATTGACATTAAAATTATAAAAAAAAAATGACATTAAAATTATTTTGACAGTGGGTACCAAGTCGTCAATGAATGTCTAATTTTTGACGTTGGTACCCACTGTCAAACTAATTATAATGTATTTTTTTTTTTTACAAAAAAAATAAAAAAAATGGCTCGCGTCAACCGGTTATTGAGTGATCATCACTGAGCGAATAAGCCCGCAGGTTTACTTATAACATCTTATACATTTAATTGTGTCCTCCCGCGGTTTCTTGCTAATAAGCTTGCAGCTTGTGACTCACAGACACTGCTATTGCGACTCAGCTGCGCCCTGTTATTTATGCTCTATTGTTTATTTACATCTATGATTATCCCCGGTTTCCGAGACGCTGATCAAAGGTTGCGATTAACTAATAGATGATTAATTCAAATACACAATTCAGCTCATGATTGCCTGATAGCGGCACGTGATTGGCTGAAATAAGTTATTTGCTCTGTTAGCTGATCGTAACCTTTGATCAGCGTCTCGGAAACCGGGGATGTGTGTCGTACATTACCTACATACTTATCTATAATGTATATGTCGGCGGCCGATCGTAGAATCGGGCACATCATGATGTGCCGTCATATGCCACGCCATTTCATGATATGCCCAAGCATTTACTGGGCACATCATGATGTGGCGGGTTGTAACGAAAACATGTCTTTTTAAAAGCATTTTTATTCAGCACTACGTGATGTTTTTTGTGTGATACATTTCAGACGAACACGAAGACTATTCAGGGGCTTCCCTTCGCTCACCCCCTTTAGTCTTCACCTAAGCTACCGCAGTGTTTGCCATATTTATGAGATTTTATCGTTTCATGACATTTCACGTTCATGATGTGCCCAATTGTACGATCGGCCGCCGACATATACAATGGACGTTCTAGCGGTGACGGACCTTTATGTCTGCAGCGATTGACGAACCCCCGTCACGAAAAGTGGAATCTATACTTATAATAATTCACAAAGTTAAAAATTTAAAAAAACCGACTTCATGAGCTTACTTATCCCCAGTTTCTAAGCCGCTGAACACAGGTCACGATTGACTAATCGGTGGTTCGAAATGGCGGCACACGATTGGCTGATGGCGGCACGATTGGCTGAAATCTTGAATCTTGAATGCGAATAACGTCTAACAATTCACAATATTACACAAAATAAACTAAATCGTACATCATTCTGAACAACCTTTACAAGTAACCGATATAATTGCCCCTTTATTTTTCAATCATGTCTTTACTTTTTTGCTCTTTATTATTAATCTGCTATTCAATTCAATTCAATTTATTTATTTTCAATCATAACCTTACAGTCAAACCATTTCGTTACAAAGGCGGTACTTAAAAAAAAAAAACTTATCTAGCTCTTGCGCTCTTGCATTCGCCGTTCTGTCATGAATAAAGCAGAAAAATCATTGCTTGAAAGAAGAAGAGAGGAGGTGGTTCAATTTTAAGTATTCATTTCTGGGATCAAGGATAAATCATCTGAACTGCATTATTATAAGATAAAACTATTTTGGACTACATCGTGCTATCACGGAAACAATGGCGTTGTAGATATACCCATCCAAAAGGAAATTCATTGGCCTGTGTCACTCAACGCAAGGTAGTCGTTGACCGTTATCATTACATAGTATAAAACAAAGTTGTTTCACGCTGTCTGTCCCTATGTATGCTTAAATCTTTAAAACTGCGCAACGGATTTTGATGCGTTTTTTTTAAAGATATAATAATGTACACATGCTTAATATAGTGCACCGTGCATTCTTTATGTTTTAGAGATGGAATGCTACAAAAACCTTCAAATATCCGGAGTAACTTACCTTCAATTAGTTTAAACAAATATTAACTCAGAAATAGATATCTCTAGACCATTACAGATAAAACAAAATTTCCGGAAACTTTAATTGGACAGGAAGTTTTGGCGACCTGGGTTACTTATACGTAAATATATCTAAGATTGATGCTACTAAAAAGAAAATGATAAATTAATATTTTTTAAGATATAAACATTGATTATTACGACCACTACAAAACGCATATGGTGCGTTGCTGGCATGAGGTGAATGTTGTATAAACGCACACGGTGCGTTGCTGGCACTGGAAGGATTGAAGGTATTTCTGTGCATCTGGGTGACCCATCGAGATTTGGTTACGGAACGCAAACGAATAATACATTCCATTACAAAGTGTTTACTATGTAAATTGTAATTGTTTGGAAATATATTGCCTACTTTGTTGAAGTAAACGATGTTTGTTGTTTAAGAATTACGAGTTGACTTTGTATACAACCTATTACAGCGAGTTACACAAAGGGTTGTGAAAATTCACATGTTTGTTTATTTCCCAGTTATTATGTCCCAGTTATTATTTTAGTTTTAGTCTTAGTGGTAGTATCTCCCAAGATAGTTTTAGTTATCTTAATTTTAGTCAGGGACTGTCTGAAAACCAGCACTGCATGCTAGCACTGTGCTAGCTTGTAGCAAACGCTGAGACTGTTCCCTTTTCTGCCTTATATACCTACGCATTTGCTTTCTTCAGTATTGTTTTTAGGCAAAATAAATAATTTCTATTTATATTTCTATTTTATGCAGCCGTTTCTGCCTTGGTATCAAAGAGCATGCCATAGTTCTAAGGCAGTTCATTTCTAATTTGTAAAAACCCAACAGAAGTACATATTATGCTTACTTACAGGTGCTTGACAAAACTAAGCTAAATATATCAAAAGTTGTATCTCAGAAATAAAATATTGACATCGTGTGATAGGATATAAGTATAAATCGTCAGTAGTGACGGGTGACAGCGTTTTAAATAAATCAAATCAACAGAATTCCCTAGTAAGATTATAATAATTCATTGAAATTACCACAGAGTGGTCTGAATGGCATTTCATTAAAGTCTTCAAAGGCGACCAGTTTCCGGCCCAATACCGACGAGTTGCAAATTGGTTACAAAACCGACAGTTTAAGGCTTGTGTATCGGTTTAGCAACTTGATTGGTGGTGGTTGACATTTTCGGCCCAATATTAAAATTAATTTCATATCAAAATAAACTTCGATCACACTGCAAATGGCTGTTACGTCAGTCGCTGTGGCAGATTTTAGATTCAGATTCAGATTCTTTATTGGCAGAAAAGTGTTTTTTTTTTCATAACTACCGACATATTTTTGAATTTCAAACACAACTTTTTAAGATAAATTAATGTACCAGCCGATACGGAATGCTAACTGAGTAAACATGAATACATTAACATTTACCGGGTTAATCGGCGAGATATGTGAGAACACACACCTGTAAAAAAACCCATGTAAAAATTCATTTAACGTTTTTGTAATAATCGGCTTACAGATTATGATGCTTTCATATTTTGCATTGACAATCGTTGGTACAATGATATGAGTTGGTAGACAATCATCTGATATAATGTATAGTCGACTGTTGGCTCAGTCTTATTCACAAAATCCTATATAAGTAATAGGTTTAAAGCCGCTACTCACATGCCTGCTCCTGCAGCTATCTAGGAAGGGGGGCGGTCAAAAAGTATTGCTTCCTTGATTGTGAAGTGTGTAGGCAAGCAGGGGCAATTTTTATGGTTCGCCATGCGGCAGGGGCAGCGATAATCTCGAGAGACGATCAAGCGAAAACGATCAAGCGAAAATGACATTGAGTAGTCCAGTTGCAAAACCCGCTATGAACACCCCCTTATTTTCAACCTTACGCCTTGGTAGTAAAGTCCAAAACCAATGAAAATTTTGGAGGTGACTTAGCGGGTTTTGTAACTGGACTACTAATTTAGCGTTTAACTTTGAGTTGGATTTTGAGTAGCGGAAGCAACGTTTCCTTCCTTGCATAGCAGGCGTGTGTGTAGAGCAGCTCTGACATTGCTCCGACCGCCCCCCTTCCTAGATCGCCGCAGGAGCAGGCATGTGAGTAGCGGCTTTTAAAAAAATCATTAGGTATTTATTATGCTCTAAAGTCTAAAGTACTAATAAACGTATTATAAAATTCTTTATTCATAAACCTTTAACAAACATATTATAGCTATGTTTTACTTCATAAGATACTTTTGCGTTATTATGTTGTCGTTCTGACGAAAACTGAAAACGAAAACTCTGCTTGGCTCGGATTTTACCAACAAAAAGATATACGGAAATAACTATCCCGTGGATAACTTGTATAACAAATGACAGTTCAAATTCAGGTGATCTGATCTAGATGTCACTGGTGTCCAGCCTTGAGCAGTTGGTGAAAGAGAATTTCAGCCTCAGTCATACCTAAGACACTCATTCCGTGGCAGCATGGGAAGTCGTTGGTATGGGATGCAACGTGTGTTGACACACTAGCGCCATCCCATTTACCAGCGACTTCTTCCAGGGCCGGTGCCGCGGCGGACTCTGCAGAGGGTTTGAAACGGCGCAAATATGCCGCCCTTGGGGAGGGCTACATATTTGTGCCGTTTGGCGTAGAAACCCTCGGGCCGTGGGGGACCGACGCTCGGCGAGTCTTTAAAGAGGTTGCAAAGAGACTCGTCGAAGCGTCAGGTGATTCTAGATCTGGCACCTACCTCGCTCAGCGAATTAGCATAGCGATACAGCGAGGTAATGGTGCCAGCATGTTGGGCACCCTGCCACTCGACGGCGGCGGTGACCTTAAGGATATTTTTTATTTAATTTAATTGTGTTTTTAGTAGTAAGTTAATTGTATATACATATTAATAAACATTTCTATAAAATGTTAAAAAAAAAGAATAAAATAATATATAATACATTTCATTGTTAAAACTAACAGACGTCTCACAGATTCTAAGGTAAATTCATTACTCAACTTTGACTTGTGACCTATTTAAAGGAACAATGCCCTAGCTCCGTACTCAAAGCGTTGTAAGGGCGTTAGCAAACTGAAATGTTAGTTCAGAATAGCTATTGTCTCACTCGGTCACGCGATATCACTGCGACATACGAAGCTTGTCTTGCATTGCTTCTTTCGGAATAGAAACGGAATAGAAACAGCTCGGAAAAGTTTATACATATTATGTATTATAGCTACTAATACACTCGCGCTCGAGACAACTTGAGATTGATGCCCCGCACCCGCACCGTTTGAAAACTTGATACAAAAATAAAATTATAAATACAGGGTGTAACAGAAAGGGGTATACAAGCCGAAAGAAGGTTATTAGGGACATCATTCTGAACAATTTTCAGTAAGACTTGATCAGAGCAACTTATTTTTCACTCCACCATACAGATAGCTGAGCGCTTGGGCCCGAAATGTACTGAGTTAATAAAAACAAATGGTCCCATAATAAAAGTTGTTCAGAATGATGTCCCTAACAACAACTTTTCGGCTTGTACACCCCTTTCTGTTCCACCCTGTATAACGGCAACCATATAAATGAAAACCAATGATATTGTACGATGTCGCGAACAAGGGATGATAAGAGACTAAATTCCAATATCTTGAGTTGACTTTAGCATATTTAATTTAGGGTTAACCATTTAACTATTCAGACTTTCTCTCCCTTTATTGATTTTAAGAAAATTCCCTTGCTTTTTAAGGAATTATTCGGGTAGAAAATTAACGGAAAACCCAGAAAAATATCCATGAGAGTCCAGCTAAAAGGCAACAACGCTAATGACCCTCGGTGAACACAAGGAGGAAAAAAACAGGCCTGAATTATTCATGGCAAACTTTTTGCGCGTACACCTAGTTCTATTTTAGTTATTAACGACAAGTAATCATGAGAGTCTATTATCGGAATAGAAACACTTTTGTTCTTTCTTATTGAAGTAAAACTTCTTGGGGCACGGGGGTAAAATTTATTTAACCTCTCAACTGTGGGTTATTCATATATTTGCTTTGCAATCGCTACTAGCCGGGTGCTATCACGAGTGGCTAAGAAATGTAACGGAAATTGGAATCGGTGACGTCAGGGTCGGCTGAAGACTTTTAAAACCGCAACTATTTTCAATACGGTTTTTTAACTAATCAGATAAGATAATAATACATTCGTACAATAAAGAATGTTAATTAGTGAGAGAAAAACCTGATGAAACGTTAACAAATAAAAATTATTTTAAGCATTCTTCCACGAGTTCTTGATTTCCGGTATGGCCAAGATGGCGCCGCCGCCGCCGCCTGACATGACTCAAACTACTTCGTTCAACCTCTTTGTTGGAACCGGAACTTATGTTTGACAGCTGTGCGATGCGATCCATACAGTTTGTAAGAAAAGAGTTTCATCAATGTCACACGGGTCGATATGGATTTCTAAAACAAGCAAAGCAATGCATACATTTGAGCGAGACGGCTTAAAGACGTGACGTCAGATGGTATATAATCTGAGCGAGATGCAAATAGTAATGACGTAGTGACACTATTGAATGAGTTAAGTATATCACCACGAGCGCGACAAATTGTAGATAAGGAATGGTGGGAAATAAATGACATGACGTATTAAAAGTAAGTACAAGTATAAAATAATTTCAAATAATCGGACGTCTGAAACTTAAAAGTAACTTGAAGCAGAGATTGGATCTCAAAATTGGAAATTTAAATCTCTTTTAGTATAGGTAGGTATAGGTGTATAGTATAGGTACCACTTAATGATCTAGCTACAGAAGTTTTACTTCTAACACGTGTACGGTGCTACACGAGTTTTTTTTTGGTTAAGGTAGGCTTTCGAAGCGAGCGACACTGCATCAGTGACGCTAGCGTCAACCTTATTTACTGGCGGATAGTGGCGGTCAGATGGACGAATGACATCACCGCCATAGTCGGTAGGCGTTGTTGCGGGAGGCACGGGACCGGAGCGGATGGCGTGGTAGAGAAAAGGCCTATACCCAGCAGTGTGGGCTGATTGATTGATTGAATGGCGGTCACAGCGGCACTGACGCCACGTTAGCGTCACTGCACTCGAATGATGTTCCTTAGGTAGGCTTTCTGGGCTTATTAGCACACCTCGGACACTCCATAGAACGCTCGTAAAATAATCACCTATTACTACTACATAGCCTAATGACATTTGTACACCTGCAAATGTGTGCGTAAACTCATTCGTTTGTGAATGTGTGCGTTCACGCGCCTAAACAAAGTGTCTCCCGAAGAGGCTCCCCGACTCCGGGGTGAGGTGCGGTATCTAAATCCGCGCGGGGAAGGGAGTGGCTGTTCTGTACGTAGTACTATTATCTCTTCGCTGTCGGCAGGGCCCTGTCTGACTCACTGTCTCTTTCTAGTTCCATCAGAGTGAGACGTCTATACAAATCGTGCCCTGCCGACAGCGTAATGTAATAAGCGCTTTCGAAGCGAGTGACACTGCGTCAGTGCGCTGCGCTCGAATGATGTCTAGCGTCACTGACGCAGTGTGCTTCAAACGGCCACCTTAGTCTGTCTTCGACGTCACCGACCGCCGCGCCATTACCGGGCGATTTTTCGTTCTAATGTAACGTAATGTCAGCCACGAATACGAGTAGTTTGTATTTTAGACGTCAATACTGACTTACGAACTATATAGATAGCTCGTAATCTTGCTCTCTTGCTATACCTAGCTGTGTGCTGACAGGTGGTCGGATTTTAAAACACTTTTATGTAAATGGTAGTACCTACAATTCGCTGTGATGGTACGTAGCCGTTTTTCGTAGTGTTTTATTCAAACTTGTTCAGTAGTTCGAAAGTTATTAGTATTATATTAGCTTGAAAAGGAATCAACTCAGTCAAATTTAAGACTTAACCCTCTCGCTCTGACGTCGTTTATTGTTCTCTATTGTAAGTTTGTTCGGCCTATGTCCTTATGAGAGTACACCGATAAGGTTACACTATTCTGTCGGGTGTGTTTTAAGTTTTTTACTTTAGCTGAATGATAACTTCATTTGGTTTAATTGTGAGTGGTGAGGTGACTGTGAGTTGTTCTTTTTTTGTGATCTTACTAATATGTATATTCAATACCCATTCCTATAGCAACGGTAGAGGGAGTGGCTTACCCACAATATTATGCAAGCAACATAATCCTCCGATTTCTGAATTGGGAATTTAACTAATCAAATAAATACCTACTTAAGTATTGCTCTGACTCTGCACAAAAATAATAACGGCTCATACTTAAGTATAGTTACCTACTAAATAAATGAATTTATGTATGCAGAAACCAGCGCAAAGTACACTACGGTCTTTTAATCAATATCCATCACTTACGAAGAGGAAGAAGACAGATGCAATTTCTGGAGAGGTGCCAGTTTAAGTAAATAGAGGCCTAGGAAGCAAAAGAGAAAGAGCAACAGAAATCTAACTATTAATTACAGGGAAATCCTTAGGTTTTTCTAGGTTTACATTTCAAGACCATGATATGAAAATAAAGATTATTATTTCTTTCTTTCTCGACCCCTCAAATCCAGGTACAGGTACCTACTCCCCCTGGTTTCGACTGTCATTTTTTTATTTCCCGTTGACCAACCTTTGCCGTCATCCAATCGATAACCAAACATTAAAGTATCACCAATAAACCAGATGCCGTCAAGAAAACATCCCAAACACTAATATTATGCGTATTTTTTATTTTATACTTCCTATCCGCCCAAACGTGCTTGAAATGAAAAAGCAAAACGTAAACATTTTAGTGAAGCGTAAAACAATTTTAATCTCGTGGAATATTATGTCCCAGAAAGCGAGCGAACCGACTCTACTGTGATGCTGATGAATGTACGACAGCAATAATAGGGATTTTAGTACGCTCATAATTTTTACAGCCGCCACAGACCGTCAATGAATTAAACATAAAAGCTTTTGGAACGTCTTTGCTGGAGTATGTCTACCCGTCCGGATATAAAAGAACAAGGTAAGAAACGCTCAGAAGCTTATAAAAATTAACGGTCAAGTGCGAGTAGGGCTCGCGCGCCAAGGGTTCCGTTCACACTTGTATAGATTGTTACCTCGTAAATGGTGTAATGAGGTTTCTACATAAAAAAGAAAAGTATGATGTCATGTCATCATCGTAAGGATCCGGAGAGGATACCTTCGTTATATCTGAACGGGTTACCGGTACAGGTTGTACAGAGCTTTAAATATCTAGGTCATATCCTGACAGTTAAAGGACGATGAGGACATCGAGAGGGAGTGCAGGGTTCTGGCTGTATGGACGGTGCAACATGCTCGCGCGCAGATTTTCTAAATGCAACGATGAAGTCAAGGTTACGTTATTTAAGACCTTTTGTCAAAATTTATATACCTGCCAACTTTGGACAAACTACACCAAACGCTCATATATATGAGATAACGCATACAATACAATGACACGTTCCGCATATTGCTTAGAAAACCTCGCTTCTGTAGCGCATCAACAATGTTCGCCGAGGCCAGAGTTCCTGATTTCTTCGCGATCGATCCTTAAATCTCGTATCGCTTCATTTTGAATTCGATTACGCGAATCTAAAAATTAAATACTGGAAAGCATCGCCATCTGCCCGACAAGTAACTTAATTTCTTACTGGTTATCTGTGCACTCAGTGGGAACCAAAAGTAAGATTTTTGTGTTAATTATTATTATTTTATTTATTTACAATGACTGAATATTATTAATATTTAAACATTTAAACATTTATTTATTTAACACAAACATATGTAGTTACATAATATAGGGATCCTTGACCCCTGAGCTAGGTTTATCACCTGTATTTCAGAGGTCAGGGCTCTTCCAGATATAAGGCTCTGTAATATAACTACTACTATTTAAACATTTGGGGAATTGGAAAATTATTTTACAATGACTGGATTTTAGAAATTTTAATTTAATTTACCATTTTTATACCATTTTATGTAGCTATGGGTTATCTTACCTGAAAATAAACGTTTATAAAAATAAATAAGTTCAAGCATAGAGCAATGGTTCAAGTTTTTAATTCCTAAAAACAGGGTTTTAGTCACCCAGGTGGACTTGTGGTGGTCGGTACTTTAGTTCTGATGGGTTTCCAAATAGCGTGACTGATGTTTTATCGATAGTCTCCGATGAATGGTTACGATGAAAACAACTTTGTAGTTTATTGAGGCAGTGTTACGATTCGTCACGATTGCAATGTCTCTATATTGCTAGAATAAGCTGTATTATGCAGCACAGTTTATGTCGCTATGAGCGACATTAGGTCTGTATGAGCGTTCGAGTCAGGGAATGTCGATGGTCTATGAGAATACGAGCATTTATGGTTCGTATTTCGTATATATTTATTTGCACATATCAGAAAAAAAAACATAAACAATAAGGTCAACTTGGGTAAGACCGTCCAGGAGGCAAGACCAAACACACGAGTTTGTACAGTCTCTATTAACTCTATGCGGTTTATACTTCAGTCGGTAAAACAGTACCCGATTGTGGTCCGAGCAAGCTATGATAGATGGCGCTATCAGGCGTATGAGAGAAATAAAATGACTCACAAAATTAGTTGAGTTTTGAAAGAAGACCACGACCTCACATGTGCTGCGAAAAAAAAATATCCTGGAAGAGATTAGTGGGTATTTTTCAATAAGATTATGGAGAGTATCTTTAAAAATGTACGCCAAAGCAATTATGTATGTTGGTTTCACGAAATCTGCCTTATTTATTTAATTATATTGTTGTAAACTTTTCCAACCTAAAAACCTTGTAGTGGGGAAGTCCGTATACACCACACGGGGGAACTCCGGCACATGCCGGTCTTACCTAAAATCAGGTGTTAACAACCTTTTTTGTTTTGTTAGATACTTTACTTACTTGCTGTAGCTTCGTTCAATTTACTAATCATTTTGATTTCGATGTATAAATGCACTAAATAATGGAGTTTTAATTACGTCATATAATTAAATGCATTATATTTTGTGATTTTTTGTTCGATTTTAGAATCTATAAAGTAAACCATATTTTTATAATAAATAACGCCTTTTTTTCTTATATAGCTTACTACTCGAGCAAGTTAAGAAGGCACTTTCACTGTAGGTGACTTCACAACGGCGGCGCTCATAGATAAGGCAATTGCATTTGCATCCAGCCAGTGCCAACTTAGCTCGTCTGGGTAGTATTCTATCCATGTGAAAAAATGTGCGGCACTCCTGAATCCAAAGATATGCCGCACTTACCTCAATTTGAGTTTTTGTTTAATAAAAACGAATTTAGGCTTAATTTTGATAGCTGTTAAGTTTTATTTTCATTACTACCCACGTATGCATGTTACTAACTGGATTTCAACCCGTTTAGTCTACAAATGAAAGAAATATGGCCACCAGACGGACTTTCCTCAATGACTGGGGAAGTCCGTCTACAAGACGTTATTTCAAAATACCAACCGTATTTGTCACCAAAATCAATACGAGCAGACATTTGACTTCTTTATCATATTCACGAAAGACTACTTGTCATCTACTCTGAAAACCGTATTTCTAGAACAATTAGAACAGAAATGGTGGCAAATCAAAATCAACTTTTAATAAAGTATGCCGGTCTTACCCAAGTTGACCTTACAGAAAAGACATGAACAAAGGCAAGTTTATCTCTAAAAAGAGATTTCTTCCGGCAAACCCAGGATGGACAGGATACATTTTCGGTTCAAGTAATCTTCATGATTTACTGTTCAGCTACTTATTCAAGGTTGCGGTTGTTGTTAGTGTGTAATATTTTCACATCATCGATACGAAATAATAATACAAATCGATATTCCATACATAAATATCGCCTTTCTCGAATCTCCATAAAACATTACCGGGGCTTTGCTTTTGAGTAGTAACTTTGGAAACCGCTCAATGTAGGTAGGAAATAAATTGGATTTCATTTGAGGCAAAGACCATCAACTTTTCGTACAAACGGCACCTGATGTACCTTTCTCTCATAACTTTGATTGCATAACTTCTACATAGAGTACTAGGAAACTATATTCATTTGCGAGAATAGTCATTTTCATTTAGGCACCTAGAAGTAGTAAGTAGGAAATATGATTTACCCCTAAATCATAAAATAACATAAAAAATATAAATCTACGGGTAACACAAAACAAGTAAGTTTTACCCAAGCCAACTTTGACATTTTGGAAGTGCTCTTTAATTCAAATTCCAACATCTAGAAGTATAAATGAAAGTTCTTGACATATCCCGAGTAAAGCAAACCGATTACTTCAATTCAAAAATTTACGTTTCACCAGTGATGATCACCACTAAATGTCAGCTCCTGCCACCTAATAGAAATACTGATTGGTCAAATGTAAAGAAATGGACGAACATCCTTCAAAGCATCAATTAGCTTTGTCCTAACTCTCTTTCTATCGTTAAAAAGATGATCCCTTTCAATTAAAAATACCAGTTAAAACAGTATTAACTCTAACTGTTTCAGTAACCATGGTAATCATTGAGCCATTCAGTGTTCGACATCGGCAATTTCACCTTGATTGTATTCAGGTCACAATCGGGTGTTACGAGGCCGAGCAAATGCGATGCAGCCTATGAAATCGAATGACCTGGGAATTCTGGACTACAAGTCGGTATTTGGAGCTAGCGGGCGGGCGGAAGGAGCGAATTTTGAATCCCCAGGTAACCAGACACATACTTAATTTGATATTTAAATGTATCTGTGAATTATCAAGGATCAAATGACAGGTTAACTGGAGGATCGAATTGTTTCTAGTTAAGCAAAATAGCCTTTCGAATAACGTGGGAGAAACTTTGCTTCCCTCTTATAGTTCCTAACTCTTTATTAATCTGTGCTTATAGTAGAAAAGGCGATAAAATAATACTTATCTTTATAATCCTATGTGGTCTTAAACGTCTTGAGCCTTTAGTATGATAATTTGAAAAAGAAAAGCAGTAGAGTGCTTTCAAGTTCTGTCAAACTTTTTAATTTGTTCCTCGAGTCAATAAACATAATCTGAAAGATTTCCAAAGAAGATTCTGAAGTCGAACAAAGTTGTGAAGATGCAATCCTGGACACGAAGTTCCTATTTTTAGAGTTCCTTTCCTAACGTAAGTGTTTTTAGGGTTCCTATAATTAAAAGAAAAAAGCGGAACCCTTAAAAGATCAATTCGTTGTCCGTCTGTTCTTCTCTCCGTCTGTCCGTCTGTGCGCCTGTCCGCCTGTCCGTCTGCGAAGACCTTTTTTTTTACCGAAAACGCGTAGAGATATCAAGCTGTTATATCAGGTCTGTGGTTCTTTAAAGCTGTGAAAAAAACAATCTTCTAGCTAGGTCAACGCAATCAAATGCTACGACCGTATATTCTATAAAATGGTTGGATTTTTATATAATCTGTACAATACAATTACAAAATATTTTATATAGGTACATATGTACCTATTAGCTACTTCCTGTTGCTCTACAATCATGAAATTTATAGTACCAGTAGAGGAAAAAATCTGAAAACTGTAAATACATGCCTTATCTTCATAATGCATAATTTCTTTATTGCACACAATTAGTAGAAATAAATAAAAAAATACATATTGTGTACAAAGGCGAGCTTATCTAAAAAAAAGAGATCTCTTCCAGCAAACCAAGTTCTGATGAGAGTAATAATTAAACAGGGGGTAGACCTACGTGTACAACAATAAACTGAACATACTATTACATAAATCCGAAATAGCTAAAAGAACTAACTAATCATATAGGTTTGAGTTTAAGGTAGATTAAGTCTTTTAAAATTACCAAAAAGATTTGTATCACATTATTTTTTATAAATGTATGTTTTAGTGATGAACGTTTAAGGTAGTAAGCTTACTTTGTATTTTGTGTTTGTAATTTATGTTTTGTAAAGTTTATTACTGTTTTTTGACCATATAAGTAAATAAATAAATAAATATGATCTTCTTCATCTATATCTTCTTTCTGCAAAAATATGTTTTTTTGGTTTACATGGATGGGATCATATTTTTAATTTTGAATAGGTAGAAACCTAATTGCACCAGTTACGAGAGGTAACAATCGAAGACGTATGATTGGAACTTGGAGCGAGAGTCCTACTCGCACTTGGCCGTTTATTAACTTAACTGTTGGACTCCTTTGACATAGAACAATATTGCATGATATTGCTACGTTTCTTTGTGTAAAAAAATAAGTATGCACCTACATTTTGTTTGCAGTGTATGCATGCTGTTGAGTTGGAGTAGATGGTGGCGCCCTCGCTCATTCTACAAATAAAATGGTGGCACTGTACGAACAGGAGAATTAGAATTAAATGACAAACTACCTATTTACAAGAATATTGTGCTAATTTATAAATTAAAAATATAACTATTATTTTGCATGCTTAAACATGAGCTGAAAACACTGAACATCCTCTATTTTACTGTTTTCTTGCAAACGAAATTCATTTAATTTCATTTCGAGATATAAAAGTCTTCTCTCTATGGTATTTCTCGTTATGACGAGGCAGGAATTTGTTTTGTAATAACTGCGCTAAATATGTTACGAAGACGAAACAACTTAATTAAGCAGTATTCACTTGCTGAAATAACGGCAGACTGGAGTACTGGGGCCCGATGCTGCTCTGAGAAACGCACTTATATTGGATCGCTGTCGCATCTAAAACACCCAAAATGGCGTCATTTGGTATGCTCCTAAAGAATCGCAAATAGATCGTAAATAGATTGCAAGCAAAGCGTATACGCGTCCAATATAAGTGCGTTTCTCAGAGTAGCATCGGGCCCCTGTACTGTACATAGTATATTTTAAGGAAAGATACTAGTTACTATTTTACAACTCTCCAAAATAGACAGATTTTTACCATAGTTAGTTGAAATAGTAGTTAGAGTTGTAGTATGATAACTTGTAACGATATGAAATGGGGTAGGTACAGATACGTAGCGGCGAAGCTTTCCGGGTAAAGTTTTGTAGTTCATTTGAATTAAAACAAGCGTCTCGGATGGAAAGCTCTACAAGATAAAGTAAGCAACGTTATGGTATGTATTATTCTGACAGAACTTATCTAGTGAAACTTTGTGAGTGGCAATTGTTTACTGAAACCTTCCTGGAGTATAGGGACACACACAACACAAGTGAAACCAAAGGCGATCGGTACCGAACTGGTTTTATTGATGCGCACCCGCGGCGCGTACCCACTCTCATAGTACATACATAACACTTCCATACGCCCAAATTAATCTTCTCATACGTATCATAATAAGAATTACTCTGAAACACGAACACTCTGAAGGATAATCATAATCATTAACTTTGAATGATATTCGACATCTTTATTCATAACTAGTTAAAACTGGATCTCAGGAAACAATTTCAATGCGCAATTTTCATTTCAGTCACAACAAATACATAATATCTACCTTTTAGGTGTGAGGTTTGAAGTCAAGAGATACAGAATAAGGTTGCAGGTCCAATCGTCACTGAATTTCAAATTAGTCGCCATCATGTTATTACTGCGGGTCCGTCCGTTATAATTATATTTAGGCCTTATTTAATTCGGTCTGTGCGGAAATCTTAGAAATGGAATTACCTGAATTAATTAAAAACACTGTTAAGATTTAATAGGACTGTTTTTTTAGCCCGAGATATAAAATTAAGAATCACGGCTAAAATTACCTACGACCGTTTGCTAAATACGATCAAACGAATATACACAATGCAGATCCGAAGTTATAAAACAACTACAAGTCTATTCGTGATAAGAATGCAGTGAAATTTAAATTTAAATCTGTTAACACACACTCACAGGACAGGACATAACCTTCGCGTCCGAAAGTGTTAACTGGTCACTGTGAAATTGGCTTGATAATTGGAAACGGTTTGATTGGTTACGGGGCGTGGCTAGGCCGCCGGACAGTGATGACTTTACTGCATTCTTATCACGAATAGACATAAGTTTTTTTTAATGGTAGATGCAAGCTTAGGCCTGACAGAACTCAAGGTTAAATCATATCCCTGTTCACTAAAAGATAATGTAGTTATCGTCGATTTCCCTTGTGTTTCTTATTTCTGTTGTTCTATCACCAGGAGAATCGGTATGTGGTCGATAATACAGGCGTTTATTTTACTTTTCCTGCTACGTCACATACTCAATAGTCAATACAGCAGGTGTGCAAACCTTTTTATTATTTTCTCAGTACTTTCCTTGTAAGGTCATAAAACGAGAAAAATAGATGTTGATGAAACTCTTAAAACAAAACATGGCTCTACTTCAAAAATAGTATTTAGTATGTTTGGATTTCGGCTGATATTTATTTGCCCAAAACTAGGTTAGTTTGAAGTGATAAAAAGAGGCAAAATAAGAAAGCCTTTACAAATATACAGTCGGATTGGCCACTAGCCCGATATCCCTCCACCAACCCGCACTGAGCCAGCGTGGTGGAGTATGGCTCTTATGTATGGATCTTACTCCTATCCGGGTAAAGGCCTGTACCCGTCGGTGGGTACATTAATGGGTTAAAGTTAATGTTGATTCACTTGAAGAAGAAGAAGAGCTATTTGTAAAGTAAATGTTGCCCATTCACTTTACAAAAAGCTCTTCTGATTCTCTATTGGATTACGGGAGAGAAAACTTAATCATACGATGGAAAAGACAATTTAGTGTCGCGGGTATCGTTTTTTCGTAACTTTTGATTCCCGCCATAAACCCGAGGGATCGCTACAGACCAAAATAAAAAAGTAATTTCCGCGAGGTTTATTGCTAAATAGTCACTGTAGAGGCAATTTATACCCCTCAACTTAGATAGCATAAGGTAGGTACGCTTGTTACCCGGGCCACTAAGAGCTTAATCGTACTGCAATATTTAGATCACCACAGAAATCACAAAATGTGATATCGTGTAAAAGAATAATTAACATACACAAATGATTTCTATCAAATCCAGTTTTCCTTGATGTCTACTCTGCAGTGGAGGCGATATTATAATTACATCCAGAGGCTTTACTTATTATGAGTCCATTTGTAATATTAGGAAACCTTTTCCTGTTCACGATAAAAGGTTTACACGTTCGCAAGTAGGTACGAGTAGAATAATATATTATGCGTGTGACGAATTCTTCGAGAGAACGTGCCTAACATCAGTAGGTTTGTATTTTGGCTGATTCAATCAGGATTTTTTTGCCATGTTTTTTCAAATTAACTTAAAATTTATGAGTATAACGTTGTATAGTCTCATTCCAAAAGTGGATAAGCTCGGTATAAGCATCAACCCACCCTTTCATCATAATTCTCCTATCACGCTCCTGGTTTGCTGGACGAATCTATTTTTTTCGAAATAAGCGCGACTTTGTACAACATGTGCTTTCTTTTAATTTAACTGTTTCAATAATCGCGTGCATTAAAATATTTTGAATTCTAAATATACTTGTTTTTTTTAATGTGAAAACCTAATCACACGTGTTACGCTCTCCAAGTGTGATCGGAACCCTTGGTGCGCGAGTCTTACTTACTTACTTGACTGTTTATTTATTTAAATATACTTAGGTATTGCTTTCTGTCTTGCGGCACAGGACAGGGAGGAGCGGCATAGGGGAGGCCTTTGCCCAGCAGTGGGATCGCGATCACTATCCACGCTAAATTAAATGATGATATGTTTGGCACAAACAAGGTCTTATAGCACAAGCAAAGGGGAAAATCTAAAACCTGCAAATTGCTGTCTTTCTACAAAAGTATTTAATTTAGTTTTGATGACATCAAACTTTAGTTTTTTATGTGGAAACCTAAATACACGTGTTAAGCTCTCCACTCCAAGCATGATCGGAACCCTTGGTGCGCTTACACTGGACCGTTTATTTGTTTTTGGTATCACTGAAATCGTTATCGTTAATTGCAGATGATTTTTCCCCTGTATAATTTCCTCTTAAAAGTTACGTTGTTTTTGTTAAAAGCCCTTCAATTTATGTAATAGTAATAGTTTATTGCAAAGTCACAAAATTTCACTAGGTGGTAGAATAAAGGTTAGTACATTGTGACGCCCTGCTAGGGCACAGCAACATTTAAGGACAATCAGTTGTCCCAATCAGATGTATTGTATACGTCTTGGCATGCGCTTTCTTATGACCGGTGCCTAAAGTCCATTTATCATTATGATACGTCGCACGGAAGATGGCATTGTTTGAGGACAAACGGACGTCCCCGCCAGATTCGTAATATCCGTTGTGGGACAGCTTTCGACAAGGGTTAACGGTTTCACTTTTTTCTTAGCCAAGTTGAATGCAATAAAACCTTGGTCTAAGAATAAAATTATACCCGGTTTCTAGGGCTCTGATTAAGTTAACAGGTTGGTTAAAACAGCCTCAGCCAATCAAGTGCCTTTATTATTCAAAATAGCGAGATATGATTGGCCAAAACTGATTTAACTTAATCAGTGCAGGAAACCGAGGGATAATTTTGTTAAAGTCGTTTTTATTATGCAGTCAGTCTAGACATTTTGTCTTCATAAAATAAAAGTGCATTTGACATGTAGACTAATTTATTAAAATATTTTCAGAGCATACGTTTGAAGAGTAAGTTAAAACAACATTCAAGGTTTTGAGAGATTATAAACTTCCCACAAAATTACGTACATTATATTTAAACTTATCAAACCAAACAACTATAACAAAGAATCCACTTAATAAAACGCTAGTGATAGTTTGTAAGAATTCATAAATTTCCAAAACTGCTGTTCAAAAACAAGTCACATGCGAGCAGTAATTTTAATCCTGAGTGCAAAATTCCTTTTTTGGTATGCAATTGAACTAGACTCTATTCACATTCTTTCAGCCCCCAAGAGCATCTTAAGAGCATCACGAGCAAATGGATAAAGGAAAAATTGTGCTCCGTCCTGTAAAGATGGGGTGCTGAAACAAAAAATATTACCATACAAAGTACTAACCCTATTTTGATTGTGAAGTGAAGATATGGCCGGGCTGTAAGCTTGATAACTTCTGGCAGACGGTTTGGCCAACACCTCTATCAATCTGCCCTGAGCCGGCATGGTGGAGCTCATTTTTAGGGTTCCGTTAGAACCAAGGAACCCTTATAGTTTC
The DNA here is from genome assembly GCA_963457715.1 of Argyresthia albistria. Classification (NCBI taxonomy): domain Eukaryota; kingdom Metazoa; phylum Arthropoda; class Insecta; order Lepidoptera; family Argyresthiidae; genus Argyresthia; species Argyresthia albistria. Next base: position 3,284,225 of record OY735255.1, read on the forward strand.
GTCAAGTCTGTCTGTCTGTCTGTCTGTTCGTCCGTATGTCACATCAACTTTATTCCAAAACTATTAAGACTACACAGTTGAAACTTGGTATGTAGATGTATTTTGTGAACTTTACGATTTTAATACAAAAATTGAAAATATAAAATATTAAGGGGGGGGGGCTCCCCATACATGGAACTGACACCAAAAAAAAAGTTTTTCATCAAACCTATATGTGTGTCTATAGATATGTCTTTGAAAATGACGTTGAGGTTCCAAAAACCATTTTTCCTCAAGGTCAATCGTTAAAGAGACAGACACTTCCAAAGTGGAACAAATTGTGTGTCCTCCCCCCTTCTAACTTTTAAAGTAAGAAAGTGAAAATAAAAAAAAAATGCTGTGTATCTCAATACAAACTTTCAACGAAAATTGGTTTGAACAAAATATAATAAGCAGTTTAAATTTACTAAAAACCACTAAGATAACTTTGTCATTCATAATGAAAAACAAAGTTACAACACAAACATCCAGTCATATAATTACTTGCTACAACTGAACCCTTTATGTTCGAGTTCGACTCGCACTTGGCCACTTTTTTTGTATCCGGGTAAGCTTGTGCCTCTCGGTTGGGAGTGGGACGTTAATTTTAATTGTTCGTTAATCCACGGAACGAGTAAAAAATAGCTACCTACCTATAAATAAAAACCGTATAAAAACAAGTCCCAATTAATTTATTTATTTTACCAGATTATCAATGTCGCGCGAAGTTAGTTTGACCGGTACCACACCTCGGACACTCCATAGAACGCTCGTAAAATAATCACCTATTACTACTACATAGCCTAATGACATTTGTACACGTGCAAATGTGTGCGTAAACTCGTTCGTTTGTGAATGTGTGCGTTCAGCGCCTAAACAAAGTGCCTCCCGAAGAGGCTCCCCGACTCCGGGGTGAGGTGCGGTATCTGAATCCGCGCGGGGAAGGGAGTGGCCGATCTGTACGTAGTACTATTATCTCTTCTGTGCCGGTACTGAGCTTATTACCATATAAAGATATAACGTTGCCGCAGCAAGTTGACGCAGACAGGCTAATGAATTGGTTCCAATTTACTATCAGATTAACTGTCACTCAACTTTAAATAGCCGCACCTTTTAAACAGTATTGCAGAAATGTTTGAAAGTTAACACCTCACCTAACTAAACATGAACATAAAATATAAACAGTTACATACAGGCACATACATACATTGCTTTCGGCTCTACGCTCGGTTACCCTGTGTCGGGGAACCAGAAACAGTGACAGCACAAAGATGTAAACATCCAAGACCTGGGTTTAACTACGAGTACTGTGCGAAAACTTATCCATACTTTTCCATTATTTTGCGAAAACCTAACCATACCTACTTCTTGAGTTATTAGTTGATATTAAGAATTCAGTATTTTGTAATGTGATCTATGCCGTATGCAGATATTCTAACATTGCAGGAAGGTCTAACTTCTTATAAAGAAGCCGAAGAAGAATAAAAAATCGCTTAGAAAAATCATTCTATTTTTGTTGAATCAAAATACAAACACTAGTCTTGAGGTTATGCTGGCTACATATATTCACAGCTTGACTACATAAAAGTTAGGTTTTTTCTCAAGTTCTTAAGGTAATGTTAGATGACCTCACGAGGTTAGGAACTTTGGCAGCGTGCTCCCGGTCTAGGGAAAATTCACCACTTCATCGTGTGCGCTCGAGGTCTATCAATCAACATTACGAGATCGTTTTGCTGGAACTAATTTAGGGAGCGGACAGGTTCTGTCTTTTTAGGGTTCCGTACCCGAAGGGTGCCAAACGGGACCCTATTACTGAGACTTCGCTGTCCGTCCGTCCGTCCGTCCGTCCGTCCGTCCGTCCGTCCGTCCGTCTGTCACCGGGTCCGCCTGCACGAACCGTAATAGCTAGAAAGCTGAAATTTTCACAGAATGTGTATATCTGTTGCCGCACCAACCACAAATACTGAAATACGAGAGATATCACAAATTGAAAGTGGTCTCGGTACAAGATACGTCTTCACAACACGCTTGAAAAGTTTATACCAAGGCCATTTTGTTTTGGTAGGTAAGCCTTCTTTTAATGAAACTAAATTTAAATGATATGGCAATGTCGTCCCCGGACTTCTACAAAGACTTTAAATATTAATTGATGAATTACGACGTCTCTATTTATTATGTAGAACTTTTAGAAAATAATTATAAAATTAATAGTTTTTAATTACTTTTGTTTTCATACAAATCTCAGAGCACAGAAATTAATTTTTTCCTTTTGGCCACTTCAAGTTTGGCTGCCAGTGATGTTTTAATTAAATACTCTTTGGTGCGTTGAAATGATGTTTTGCAGTCTGCATGACATTGACATAATGAGTGAGTGAACCTCATTGTACGGAAATTGTAGATGGGTGTCTCACGTTTTCCAGTAGGAGTAGGTTGTAGACAGTGCTGCTTACGGCGGCGTTTAGTAGGTACTAAAGGCCCTAAAAGCGCGGCAAGCTTTGAATCAATTCAAATGTTATTTTTTTTTTTTTTCACATCTTTATCCTTTCGGAAAGGCAAAGGCCTCAGAGCCGTACAGCCTGATCTGATGGTCTTTCTTTTTAGGGTTCCGTACCCGAAGGGTGCCAAACGGGACCCTATTACTGAGACTTCGCTGTCCGTCCGTCCGTCCGTCCGTCCGTCCGTCCGTCCGTCCGTCCGTCTGTCACCGGGTCCGCCTGCACGAACCGTAATAGCTAGAAAGCTGAAATTTTCACAGAATGTGTATATCTGTTGCCGCACCAACCACAAATACTGAAATACGAGAGATATTACAAATTGAAAGTGGTCTCGGTACAAGATACGTCTTCACAACACGCTTGAAAAGTTTATACCAAGGCCATTTTGTTTTGGTAGGTAAGCCTTCTTTTAATGAAACTAAATTTAAATGATATGGCAATGTCGTCCCCGGACTTCTACAAAGACTTTAAATATTAATTGATGAATTACGACGTCTCTATTTATTATGTAGAACTTTTAGAAAATAATTATAAAATTAATAGTTTTTAATTACTTTTGTTTTCATACAAATCTCAGAGCACAGAAATTATTTTTTTCCTTTTGGCCACTTCAAGTTTGGCTGCCAGTGATGTTTTAATTAAATACTCTTTGGTGCGTTGAAATGATGTTTTGCAGTCTGCATGACATTGACATAATGAGTGAGTGAACCTCATTGTACGGAAATTGTAGATGGGTGTCTCACGTTTTCCAGTAGGAGTAGGTTGTAGACAGTGCTGCTTACGGCGGCGTTTATTAGGTACTAAAGGCCCTAAAAGCGCGGCAAGCTTTGAATCAATTCAAATGTTATTTTTCAACTAGCTACAAAGTTATTCTGACATAAGATGATAATTTGAACAAAACTTTTTGGGTATTTCATGAAAAATACAGTTACAGATCACACATATACAGGGTGGAACAAACGAATGGGCCCTGGAGGGAAAGTACCTTAAAATCTCAAGATATCCGTCCGTCCGTCTGTCTGTCACCAGGCCGTATCTCATGAACCGTGGTAGCTAGACAGTTGATATTTTCACAGATGACGTATTTCTGTTCCCGCTATAATAACAAATACTAAAAACAAAATAAATTTAATATAAAGGGGGCTCCCATACAATTAACGTGTTTTTTTGCGGCTTTTTTAACCGACTTCCCAAAGGAGGAGGTTTACAATTCGTCCGGATGTTTGTTTTTTTATTTTTTTTATTTTTTTATGTATGTGCCTCGATAGCGCCTAAATGGATGGACCGATTTGGAAAATTAGACCGATTAGACCTATAGTGATTTTTGTGTTTTTCATAATAACTCGTGCAAATGCACATGGTAAGCATAATATTGTGATGCGGAACTGCTGATGAAGACCACATATGGCCACCAGATCTGCTCAATACTAGGTACAAATACAATGCGTGGCTGACGGGCAGGCAACGCATAGCCTAAACCGATGGACCTAGAGCCATGAAACTTTGTACAGGGGTTCCTTAGTAGCGTGGGGTAGCACTGATATGGAATTTGACAAAATTAATTCCCCTGGGGGGGGGGGGGGGGGATAAGGGGTTACAGTTAGTATTAAACTCAATCTAATCATATAGGGTTTGTGGAAGTCGGTTTTTTCTAAAGTTTACTTTTTGTTCCAATTATATAGATAATGGTACGGAACCCTTCGTGCGCGAGTCTGACTCGCACTTGGCCGGTTTTATTTCAATCTTCATTTGCATTGTATGAGCCACTATAGGGCCGAATGGTCATAATTAGGTCAAAAGGCCGAAGCCAGTTCTGTGTAGGTCTTCTTCAGGGTAAATATTTCGTTAAGGCCGAAGCCATGTCTTTGTAGTTTTTTCAAGTTTTGATGAAATTCGTCATATCCGGTAGTTAATCTTATCCAGGTTAAAGTCATATCCGAGATTCGTCTAAATTTCTTGGACCGTGTGCACCATATACTGGTACAAAGGCTGGTATGTTTCTGAATTGTCCAGTAATCCTTGAGTGTTGGACGGGATATCATTGTGTGCATAAATCTCTATCAGCCGATCCATGAGCACAAGGCGCTGAATGCCGAAGGATCGACAGTTGAAAATAATATGATCGATTGTTTCGCTATCGCTTTCACAGTGCGGGCACAATGGAGATGGCACCATTTTCATTCTATGAAGATGGGCATTGATTCGACAATGCCCAAGTCGAAGTCGGCATATTGTTGTGTAAAATCTTCTGCTTTTAAAGTTATTTCCTTTACAGAACCAAGGTAACTGAGATGGCCCAGTCTCTTTTATTGCGGCGTACCACTGGCCTTTCTGGCCCACAGAGATGTCCCAGTGTCTACGCCAGTTCGTAGTTGTCTGTTTCTTCAAGTTAAAAAGTACATCCGAAAACGGTAGAGGTATTTGTAAAACGGTCGGTGAGTATGTTGAGAATTGCCCATCTGTCGTTGTGACAGTGACAGATGTGTCAATGTCAATTGAGTTTGCGCTTCTTGCTAGAAAGTCCGCATTTTCGTTACCAGTAATGCCTTTATGAGCTGGAACCCAAATGAAAACTATATTTATACCCTCAGTGCTTAGAGTCTTCCAAAGTTCCTTAATTCCGTAAATCAAATAGTTTGTATTAGTGTCAAATCTGTTGTGATCCAAGGCCGTAAGTACACTCATGCTATCTGAGGCTATAATCCACTTATCGGTCTCTGTGCATTTGATCTGAATATGCTGCAGTGCTGAGAGGATGGCTAGAGCTTCTGCAGTGAAAATGCTGGCATTCTTGTCCAACTTCATTGCATGACCAATCTTCAAATGGGAGTCGTATATTGCTTCAGAGACATTGAGATTACTTTTAGATCCATCGGTGTAGACACATCTGAAGTCTTGATATTTTGATAGTAGCTCATAGAACTCTTGTTTGTTTGTCAGTGCTTTTTCTATGATGACTTCCATCTTTGGATATTTTCCAAGAAAAGATCCTTGATAACATGGCCAGTTGTCAGTCTTGTTAGTATTGTATGTAGCCAGAAAATTTGATATTTCAGATAAGTCCTGAAGCAAGTATAAGGAGCCAGGAGGCTGAGAAGATTCTAAATGATATATTTTGGAAATCAGAGGATGTCTATCTAAAGACATCAGTTTGAGCAGAAATTTATATTTGAGGAACTTGAATCTAATGTCTAAAGGTGGAAGATTGCATTCAATCTGCATTGAATTTATGGGACTTGTTCTAAATGCGCCAGAAATAAGACGTAAGTTTTTATTCTTTAATTTTATCAAGCTTATCAAGCAACTGATTATTGGAAGAAAAACAAAGAAAACCATATTCAAAATGACTGCGCACTAAAGCCTTGTACAATGTTAGCAAAATTTTGGGATCTGCTCCCCAGTATGATCTGCACAAACATTTTAATATGTTAAATGCTCTATTAGCTTTACAAATTATGAGATCAACATACTTATTCCATGACAAATTACGAGTGAAAACAACACCTAAAAACTTAGCTTCTGTAGAAACTGGAATGTGAATGTTATCATAACATATCTGCGAAATCTGAGGAATATTTTTTCCAAAGGCTATAATCTTACTTTTATTTATGTTTATATTAAGGTTAAGGTAGCCAAAATATGACTTTAGTTTTGACAATGCACAATTAAGCGTATTTACGATTTTATTACAGTCTTTGTTGCTATAATACACTGCTAAGTCATCGGCAAATTGCAAATTTGATACATCAGATCCTAAGACTGAATTTATTTTATGTATGTATAGGATGTATATCAGTGGACTTAATATACTTCCCTGACAGGTGCCTTTAAATGATAGTCTTGGACCAAATATCATGTTTTGATGCTTTGTATAGACTTTTCGACCATGGAGGAAATTAAAAACCCAATTTATTATTTTCCCAGGTAAACCAACAGATGCCAGTTCGTATTGCAGAATGGAATGATCTACATTGTTGAAAGCACCTGTGATGTCAAAAAATATACAAGCCATTGATTCATTTTGATTGAGAGCTTTTTGTATGTCTAATTGCAAATGGCATATACTTTCTCGTGCACTATGGCCGCGACGGAATCCAAACTGGTTAGTAGGCAGAATATGATTCTTTTCAACAAAAAACTCCAAGCGTTGTTTAAGTAGCTGCTCAAATATTTTCCCGACGCAAGAAGTTAAAGCTATTGGCCTGTAAGAATCAGGATTGTTTTTTTCCTTTTCTGGCTTTAAAATAGGTATTAAGCAATCAATTTTCCAATCAGGTGGTATGTAGTTTTGATCCCAGAAGTAATTAAAAATATGTAATAGTGTTTGCATGCCTTTTGGACTTAATTTTTTCATGAAAGCATAAGGAACGCCATCCAAACCAAAAGCAGTATCTTTTCTAGTGGTTATTGCTGATTTTAATTCTGGCAAAGTAAAAGTGTCTGTAAGAAAAGAATTGAATATGTTAGATTGGAAGTTATCAGAATAGGAGTTGATACTATTTTGTACATAATCAGGAGTGTACTTTTTCAGAAATTCAGGAACCCATAAATTGTTACCTTTATTGCAGTTGAAATCAGAAGTTTTATTGAACCTTTTCATATAATTCCAGATCACAGACATTGGCGTATTTCTATTGAATCTTTGGCAAAGTTCAGCCCAGCTATTGCTACATTCTACTTTCAAGGTAAGCTTTTTTTGCGCTTGAAGTTTCTTAAAGTTAATGTAATTCTGTTCTGTCGGATCATGTTTAAAAGTTAGATAAGCCTCTTTTGATTTCAATACTACTTCATTACATTTGTTATTCCACCATGGAAGTGGAGGCCTGTTTTTCTTCCTTTTTGCATTTAATGTACTGCTGGATTGAGATCTGGTTGAAGGTAAAGCCTTCAGAATACTTTCATGCAAAATGGAAACAAAAGATTTGTAGGTATCCTCAGGAGAGTTAAAATTTATTTGAAAGTTTTGCAATAAATTATCAACTGACTCTGCATATATTTTCCAGTTAACTAGCCTGTAATTTGGAAACTTTAATGGTTCATCACCTATTAGGATTGTATTATTTTGGGATGTGTTGACAATATTGATTTTCGTTATTACAGGAAGATGATAGCTGCCTAATGGATCGTCGTGCACTGACCAATTACAACATAAAGATAGTGATGGAGAAACAATAGTTAGATCAAGTGCATTTGGACGCCAAGTATGCGTTCCAACTGTTGTCACCTGACCTTCATTCAGAAGTACTAGATTATTGTCATCAATCACGTCGAGAAGTTGCCTACCACGAGGTTTGATAGAACAACAACCCCAAGCAGTATGATGAGCATTAAAATCTCCAGCTAAAACCATAGGTTGCGGAATACTTTTCAACAAAGAATCTAATTTCGTACTATCAAATTTAGGCAGAGAACTAGAAGGGCAGTACATACTAACTATACTAATTTCTTTATTATTGCAAGTTTTAATCCTAACACAGATGTTTTGTAGAGCGTTATCAAAGTATGTTTTAATTTTCTTATAAGGGATGTTCTTATGTACTAGAATTGCTACGCCGTTATGCAAATTTCCTGTATCATTACGTTCTATTGAATATCCTTTAAAATTTATTTTTTGTTCAGGCCGAAGCCAAGTCTCCGAAATTATTGCAATATGAATGTTATTATCAGTTAGGAATTTGTAGAAAATATGTTGATTACATAGTATGCTCTGTGCGTTCCATTGTACTATATTTATTGTGCTTACATTATCCATTACTAAGTTATTGTTTTTTTGTTATCAGAGAATGTTTCCTGCAAAATAGATTTTATGCTGTTTGAAGTGATGTTTTCTTTGTTTTTGTTCAGTGATATGATTTTTACTATGCTCTGTACCATCAGGTTCATGAAAAGGTCTGAGTTTAGAAGGGTTGTGAATGATTTTGAGGGATTCAGATGGGGGAAAGATTTCTCATTGAATAATTCCGCGTACGGTACTGTCTTGGCCTTGATTTGTGCTTCAGTCATTTTTTGTTTTTTGATGGGGCACTGGGATGATATAGCGACATGATTGCCTTGGCAATTGCAGCATTTTGCGTCTTCGGGGTTTATAGCGCAGTCTCTGTAGGAGTGGGATTCTCCACAGATTGAGCATTTAACAGAGTTTTTGCAGAACTTAGATATATGCCCGAATCTTAGGCACTTTAGACATTGTTTGACAGGGGGTGTGTAAGTTTTTACCTCGTGGCGCCATCTGTCCAGGTAAACGTAGTCTGGAAGCTCAGTGGAGGCAAAGGTGACCGCCACCGTCTGCGTCGGCTCCTGGCTCACCTGACCGTCTGCCGCCTTCGTGTGGCGCATGAATCTGCGTACTTGGATGATGTTCCTTTTGCTGGCAATCAGAGTAAAGATTTTATAGTTCGACAATTCTTCTGGGACTCTAGTAAGAACGCCGGTCACTTCTGTGGTACCCGCCGGTATGGCTGCTGTCAGTTTTAGTTCATCGAGAAACTTTTGATTCGTGAGGAACATATTTGCGTTGTTTGCGTTGTCAAATACTATGCCAACTTTGAATTTATTGATGATGCGCATATGCTTTATCCCATTTACGCTGTACTTTTGCGTATTTCTGGAGACTGCCATTCTTGTGCCCTCAGAAATAGGCCTCTCGTCATCGTGGGTCAGAAAAACAATGTATTCGATATTACCTAGATTGTCCGGGTATTTACGTGTATAGGATTTCGTCTTGTACGTGATGTATTTGTTCTTTTCGTCAATGAACTCCGGGTCAGAATCGGAGTCGGTCGTCGGATGTCCGCCGTCATCGTCGAGGGCCTGGAGGGTTACCACAATCTTTTTTAAGTCAGACCAAATCTCACTCAATCCAAACTACAACACTAATTTGATCTGCCAAATTTCGTACCATGAGCGCCTTAACTGAAGATTGCTTTTGATCCGGGGAGTGAGTGAATGATGAATAAAAAACAAAATTGTCTCTGGTCCGGAATCGGAAAAAGGGATTTTCTCTGAACAAAAACCGAGAAATACCCGAAAACGACATTCAGAAGTTGTATTAATCTTTCTACATAAACTACAATAAAGGTGTTTTATTTACTATACTATATTTTCTTGCTACATTTTACACTATACCAATCTTATATCATAATGTTCCGTGGTTTTCATACAAGTTTTCGTGGTTTTGAAAGAAATTTTAATTTTCAGCAGCATGACAACATTCGTTTCATCACGTATTCTGAACGTACGTTTATTGTGGCTGAGTTTGACATTTGATGATATTTGTCCCCCCGTTCCGAGTCACGCCAAAATCGATTACAGCGGCTACGAAGCCGTTCCGAGTCAGTTTTGGCGATACAAAACGATGGCATTGTAGATACGCGTAATCGATTGTGGCGCTGACGGCGATGTCACGGAACACGACTTGTATTTGTTTGTGTAGACAGACTCGATAGAAACTATGAAATTGTTGTGATGTCCAGATAAAAGTGCAAAAAGCTAAAAATCTGCAGCAATTACTATGTCGTAAGTACCCTATAGTAATATAATCTGAAAAAATAATTCAGGAACAAAAGATAACAAGATCGCTATCTCAGCTAGTCAACAATAGTTTTCCAACGTATTTCTTCGATTTTTCAGTGAAGGGCAGCGTCGTAAGGTGACCCACAGGCAACTAGAGAGTATGTGGAAAAACTTCATTCAAAATATAAGCATGGCTAAAGGTTATAAATAACAAGGATTCCCAAACAAGCAAGATCTAAAAGCTTTTGGCATAACATAGAGATGGTGCAGTCAAGGACTTCCAGTCTTGATGACGAGCCTGGTAAAATGTAAGTTAAACGTGTTACATACACTGAACGTCAAAAATTTCGCACCTTTTTGAAATTCTACTCTGAACAAGAGTACGGAATATGAAGAATCTGAATAAAACATGTGTAGGTACAAATTTAGACATAAGTATTGTATAGGAGAGATGGGAGGTGACTGGCGCCCTCACACTAGCTCTGGTTATACGCAGGTGACAAATGCTAACGTTACAATGTGTGATATACTTACCCTAACCGCTAACCTATTCATGAAATAAAATGCAGTTTTTAAACTACCTATTTTTTATTTCAGGCTTCCCTTGCCAGCTAAAGATGATTGAATCAAACCCAGCTTGATAAAATACTCTTCAGCAACCCCAACCAACCTGAAGAAGATCAAGAACTGCAACTCGTGCCGCATCATTTCTTCAGACAACAGAACATTATTGTTATTAATGATGCTGTGCACTATTTCACAAGAATTACACAGACAGATGCAGCCACCTTGTGTCGGTAGTGCAGCACTCGATGAGAGAGAAGGCAGCAAGTCTTGCTTATAAATAAAAAGCCATTGTCCTTTCAATTGTGCAACGAGTCTTCATGTGCATCTTCATGTATTTTTTTCTGGAGTTCCCATTGCTGCAAGAGTTCTGTGGTCTAGTGGGGTTTACGCTTGCTTCTCTCGCAAGAGATGCCGGTTCAAATCCTGGTGCTGACAATGTACCTTTAGATACCTAAATATGTGAGCAAAATTAATGGAAACTAGACCTACCTATTTATTTGTTATGTGTCTTAATTAGATAATATTTAAAATATATTCACATTTCTGTGGGCCGCTTTGAGTTTCTCTCCTCTTCTCTCATATTAGCAGACCCCACATACCAAAAATGACTAAGGTTTTAACGGTGATGGCAAACATTGCGAGGTAACCTATTTGTCTATAGCTGGGCTAGCCCCAGCTGCAAAATAGAGTATTGAATTTAACTAGCTAAACTTATTGTGCCTCTGCCATCCCATATTGGCAATATAGTGAGGCGCTGAGTTATGTATTGTCAACCGGGTATACCCCTGGTAGATCTGCAAATCATCGCCTTGAAAGGACGCCGAACGCCTTTTAGGTTAATTTGTAAATCTCAAAAACTTTGTTGATCACTAGGAGTAAGCCGCACACCATATTACAATGGACTAGTAGGTCACCATAGCATTGTAAATTACCGTGTTAGATTCATAATTTCTTTATTGCACAAAATTAATTGCAAGGACCAAAATTAAATAAAAGCAGTTGTCAAAGGCGAGCTGGATCTCTAAAAAGAGATCTCTTCCAGCAAACCAAGTTCCGATGAGTCTCGTAAGTATAATTCTAAATTCTTATAGCCTAGTTAAGGAGCGAGGCTCTCGCCGCTTAACCATGTCAATTAAGTTAATGATTGATAAAATAAAGTGTTTCGTTCGATTTAACCTGTGTTTTGCTCTAAATTATAGGATAGCTAGATAGATCTTTCATTGAGAGATTGCTGCGCCCAAAGGTCTTGGACAACCGCTGAGCGATGTCCCGAAACACGGTTAGAAATTTAGTTAAGTGATTGATGCTGTAAGAAAGCACAGAAACCACGAAAACTAAAGTAAAACTAATATTAACACTAAAAAAGACGCATACCGAGGAACTTATTTTGATCTGGTTTTTTTGACGTTTGGTCAATGCAAATCGAATTTCTTTGCTGTCAAATGGCACCTTGTGGTACGAATTGAATGAATGTTTTCAGCTGATCCGTCAGATCAAACTCAAGATTAACTCAAGATTAATTAGGACGGTTGGAGTACGAAAAAACGTTATGGTATTGATTCAACCTTGAGTTAAACTTAACTTAAGAGATTGGAGTAACCCCCCTGCTCGGCCGCTTTTCGTTTCTTGGGCTTTTGACGGCCCATTTTTGCGTTAAAACCGCAGTAGTCGAGGGATTTTAACACTAAAAATTAATAAATACTTTTCCCACAAAAAAATTTGCGCCTTTCTTCATTCGAGGTTTCCCGCCTTTTTCTCAAATGTTATTTTTCAACTAGCTACAAAGTTATTCTGACATAAGATGATAATTTGAACAAAACTTTTTGGGTATTTCATGAAAAATACAGTTACAGATCACACATATACAGGGTGGAACAAACGAATGGGCCCTGGAGGGAAAGTACCTTAAAATCTCAAGATATCCGTCCGTCCGTCTGTCTGTCACCAGGCCGTATCTCATGAACCGTGGTAGCTAGACAGTTGATATTTTCACAGATGACGTATTTCTGTTCCCGCTATAGCAACAAATACTAAAAACAAAATAAATTTAATATAAAGGGGGCTCCCATACAATTAACGTGTTTTTTTGCGGTTTTTTTAACCGACTTCCCAAAGGAGGAGGATTACAATTCGTCCGGATGTTTGTTTTTTTATTTTTTTTATTTTTTTATGTATGTGCCTCGATAGCGCCTAAACGGATGGACCGATTTGGAAAATTAGACCGATTAGACCTATAGTGATTTTTGTGTTTTTCATAATAACTCGTGCAAATGCACATGGTAAGCATAATATTGTGATGCGGAACTGCTGATGAAGACCACATATGGCCACCAGATCTGCTCAATACTATTAGGTACAAATACAATGCGTGGCTGACGGGCAGGCAACGCATAGCCTAAACCGATGGACCTAGAGAAACTTTGTACAGGGGTTCCTTAGTAGCGTGGGGTAGCACTGATATGGGATTTGACAAAATTAATTCCCCTGGGGGGGGGGGATAAGGGGTTACAGTTAGTATTAAACTCAATCTAATCATATAGGGTTTGTGGAAGTCGGTTTTTTCTAAAGTTTACTTTTTGTTCCAATTATATAGATAATGGTACGGAACCCTTCGTGCGCGAGTCTGACTCGCACTTGGCCGGTTTTATTTTAAGACATTTAGGCCGCTTTTTAGGGTAACATTTAAGCTATTTATACTCGAATTGCTGATCTCGTAGCAAAAAGGTAAACAATGGCCGGTAAATTAACTTTGACTTTGACATTCATATCATATTGTTGCTAGGGGCCATTGTTTACCTTTTTCCTAGGTTTAGTAATTTGTGTTTAGTAAAGTTATTTCGTAATTTCGGAAATGCTTTTTAAGGTACTCCACAAAACCGACTTACAGAAAATATATGAAGCTCGCCTTTGCGCACTATTATGTTATTTAAGTTTTATTATTAAGTTACTGTGCAATAAAGAATATGAATATGAATATGAAAAATATGTACAAAGGAGAGCTTATTTCATCCGTCTGTCTATCCTTCCGTTTTAGACCGTTAATTTTATGAGGTGACTGTGTATGTTGGTGTTTATTTTGATGCGCAATTGCAACTAATTATAGTTTTTAACTTACTGTTTTTTTTATCGTGCATCAAATGTCCTCTTATATTTTTAACCTATGTGCTTGTTTGACATTTACAATTTACATACAAGCATAGGTTATCATATCAACCTAACTGACTGATCACAGGGCTATTTTTGCACCCACAGCCAAAAGTTACTATTATTTTAGGGATATCGTTCTGACACTTCCCACATTTTGGCCTGAGTGGGTCAGCTGATTTGTAAGGAGAACTGAAAAATAAAGTTGCTCTCATTAAATCGGTTTCTTAGTGAGAGTTGCTCAGAATGATATCCCTAAAATAATAGTAACTTTTGGCTAGGGATCCAAATGTAACCCTGTATAGAACTATATACTATCATCCGCGATACGCAAGTCAAAAAGGTATCTTATTTCTTAAAAAGGAATGCGGCTGGTTTGATATGTGTACTTAACCCTTAATTGGACTGAAGGAGTATACATTCCACCAGATTTTGAACCTTATAGCTTGGTAATCAATTCGAAAACCAATGAAAAATTGTGCATGCTCAGGCCCAATTGAGGGTAACTGTACCAACTGGCACAGACCTTTTGAAGGTACCTCGATAAGCTACTTAATCACGCCTACATTTCACACGAAGCCAGTCTTTTGGTGGTGGTATAAACTAAATGTGTTCTGAAAGCCGAGAAAATGGATAAAGGCGGGAGCTCTATTCAGTGGCCTCATCATGGCGACGCGTGCCGAAAGCTGAAGTGCCACTTACTTGCTCCGGTGGCTCCAGACAGAATTCCCTCCGTGTGTTGTGTTTCAAAAATCTTTCTATTATGTTCACTGGGTCGCGTTATTCGTATTTTAGTAATATATTTCGACGAGTTTAAAGTAGTAGAGCTCGTCTAAGCTGAAATGACGCGTCCCACTCCTTGGTTTCGTATTTACTTGTCTTACAAAACCAAGGAGTGGGGCGCGTCATTTCAGCTTAGACGAGCTCTAGGTACTTTCTATAAGTAGGTACCTTGTATGTGTAGGTGCATTACCTTTTTAAAAGCTTTTATTTAACTTGCACTGTATGTATGTATGTTTGTTTGTTTGTTTGTTTGTTTGTTTGTTTGTTTGTTTGTGGGTATCACGGTTCGCGTCAAAAATGTCGGCTTGAATTTGACCCACTTCCCGCTATCCAATTGTGCTAAAATTTTGCATACGTATGTAAATTGGATGACAATGCAATATTTTTCTGACTTGGAGCTGATCTGATGATGGAGACGGAAGGTGGCCATGGGAACTCTGTCATAAAACATCGCAACACCATCATGCTTGGGCTCGTTCGATTCGTCTTAACAAATACTTTGGTCCTAAAATATTTTTTATGACATAGTGCTGATCTGATGCTGGAGCCGGAAGGTGGCCATGGGAACTCTGTTACCAAACGACGCAATTGTGTCGTGTTTGGTCTCATTTGATTCGTCTTGACAAGCACTCGAATTCTAGATTACATGTTTTGTCCTGTAATGATAAAGACTAAAAAGTTAAAAATAAATTAAAAGTAAAAAAACATTTTTAAACAAAGCTTTTATTTAATGCCCTAAAAAGAAGAAAATAAAATTTCAATTCAATCAAATGCGTCATTTTATTACATTACATAATTTATACGATATAAAAGCTTGTTGCGGGATTTATCTCCAAGTCTGTGCAAATAGGTGCCTACCCACCTAATTAAGTCTACACAAGTAAATCTCGCAACAAGCTTTTATATCGTATAAATTGTGTAATGTAATAAAATGACGCATTTGATTGAATTGAAAATTTATTTTCTTCTTTTTAGGGCATTAAATAAAAGCTTTGTATAAAAATGTTTTTTTACTTTTAATTTATACCTACTAAGGAAAGTGTATTTTGCTAGCGCCATTTTGTTTTTGCGATGTGCGTTAAGTCGCAGAAGAACTGGGTAAGAAATTGCTCCAAGTAACATTTATATTAAATAAATATCCATCAATTAGTAGAAAGACAGAACATCTTATCTATCGGCTCATTTGAAATCCCGCCGTCCCGCAGCTCATAAATCAATTGACAGATCGATCCTTGATTGAAGATTGAACGGAGATTTAAGAGGATGAATGAAAAATTACAAACCAATGTCAACGAAGATTGCAGAAGTGTGAAGAGAATATAACTCAGGAGTAGGAACAAGTGGGATGGCAATCGTGCGCTCGCACCTAATCTGAATCAACGTAAGCGCGAAAACCGCAAAAAACATAAAAAAATAAGCTATTTCAGAGAATTACATTTCAATTTTCAAATCGCTAAGTAGTAACTAATTCCCCACATATCACAATTAATAGAAAGATCATATTTGCTACTACTGCGGAAAAAATATTGGGAAAAAGGATTGACTTTGGATTTATTTTATATCAAGAAAATTTTATCCAAACACGTTTTCCAACATGAAAACCCTAAGTTATACATATAGTAAAATAACATATACCAATTAATTGATTACGATTTGCCGAGTACCTATTTCCTAAAATAAACCGAAAAAAACATTCCTAAATTATTTATATGGCCGACTTTTCTCCTTTGTGCTGTCAAAAGTTGAATTATATCAATTTCAAAAAGAAAACAAATAATTAAATTCAAGACTCGTTTTACATTGGCTGGAATCGAAAGTTAAGCTAACTTCGATTCCAGCCAATGTAAAACGAGTCTTGAAAACCTTCATTAAAACTTTTCACCACCTCCTTTGCGGAAACGATTAAAAAGATCTACAAAAAGTAGTGCTGGCCGCTAAGAATGTTTTAATGAAGTGATTGATAGAGGCAGTTGGTAGAAAAATACTGGACGCTGTGTTTTGTTTGTTTTTCTAGTTTTGCGGTTGTGGATAGGCCAGTATTTGGTTGAGTTTACATTTCTTTGTTCTAGTTTATGAATCGTTTGCTAAACATACTACTTAGTGGAATTATGTCTGTTTTGCAATTTTTAGGCTAAAATTCTGACAGTTTTTAGGCCGGCTTGTACCAGTCTTTTGAAGGCCGAAGTTTAAATTAAACTTAAATACAATACGACTATGTTAAGTGAGAACCTGGCTGATAGGCAATATCGTACTGTGCTTGACCATCGCTACGTGACCAGCTTGCACATAAGCTGTTAAACTTTAAAAAAAATGAGTTGAATATACCAATCATTCTGTTAGGTCCAAAATACTCATGGTCTTAACTCCGGTAGCATCTATGCAACTAACTTACCTACTTGCTGTTATATTTCAAATAGTTCATAATATCTTTAACAGGGTGGGGAATATATTCAAAATTCTTGTTTTGCATAATATAAAGACTCGAGGAGAGCGCTTACAAACAGCTCTATTATTATAATTTATTCCAATATGCTCTCCAACCGGTATGACTATAGAACAAGTAGATATTACACACGCCAACTTTCATATTTCAAATGCAACTCAATTCTATTCCACTGAAAAGCAAAGGATACCTGTTATCGTTTTTCACAACTATGTTTTTCACACACTATCAACAACACCTTTAAAATAAAACGGTAAATAAAAAACACACCAAAAACTAAGCGCGAGTAAAACACAAGATTTTGCACAAAAATTTTCGAAACACCAGTGGTTCTCAGAACCGCATCTAAAATTTTCCGAGCGCGTTTACGTAAGCGGTTGCCAGGAACGCGCTTTTGCCGCGGTGAACCGTCTACCCAGCCAAGCGCTATCTTCGCGTCTGACTCTGGACTGACTCGAGCGTTTGACTGCGCGAGTCCTTCCATGAGTATAACTGCATTGCGCCCTCCACATGACTAAAGAAGCTCTTCATTTTCCACATCAGCCCGGAAAATTAGTAGCGTTTTTAATTTCGGATGATCCGAGATACGGGGAATTAAGGCTGCCGCGTGGCTAATGGGGCGGAATTGTTGGCTGTATAATCTGAGGTTTATGATGATGGGAAAGAACCTTGTCGCCGACACGTTTAGAGTCTTGTTCAACATGTCCGGATACGGCTTTTAGGGTACTTGTAGGATTTATCCGGATACTATGAAACAATTAAATTCACCATTATGTGATGTATGGTGTAAAAACACAAGATGAGCTTTGCTTTAGTGAAAGAAAAATATTGAATAAAAATTTGGTTGGTAACTATACCTTTTTTTTCTAAAACAATAAATACCATTAAAATACCTATACATATTATTATAAGGATACGCCTTCCCGTACAAAACTTCTTACTGTTTTGAGGACAAAAAATATAGCGCCTCTGGCGGATTTCTTCAGTACTATCTATAGTAATTTTGTTCTGTGGATGTCACCGTCTGCGCGCGACTGAGAGAAGAATGGATGGCTCTTTGATGGCAGATGCCAAGTCCGTAGTACCAATTTTTCCCACCTGAACAGTTAAGTTGGTGGCTTTGTACTAGTATGAGCACCAACAAAGTGGTGACACTTTCGAGTACCCGGTGACGTGTCCCCAAGTCTGTGCTTGTGAAAAGTTTTTTTTTCAAGCAAATGACAAAGTTCCACCCATCTCTGATTTGTCGCAGACAGTAAAACTGTAGTGTGCTATAACGTTATCACAGTTTACGGCGCCATTCGCCTCTCCTCGTCTTTTGTGGTAATTTAATCGTTTCCCGGATTTGCGGTGCGAATTAATGTCGACTTTTTAGGGTTCTCTGTCGTCGCAGATAAAAACCATGAAATATAGAGTCTAATAATCTAATAAAGTCTCGCAAACCTTGTGTCTATGTCTATTTACGTTCTTCCAATGCTTTTCTTTTCCAGAAACAAACATAGATAACAACATCGTTTTTTGAAAAGGGTTGAAATGAAGTGGGCAAAGACTACTCCAGTTTACTAAGATTTTTTGTGTGCTACAAAAAGAATACCGATACCCAAGTGCTGACGTCCGATTCACTAGCCGTATTTCCGAGCATTTTTCTCCTCTAATACACGGATACGTCTTCAGTCACTGTCATAATTTTTCTCGCAGTCATCTCTCAGAGTCCAAGTTGGTCGCACATATTCAGGACAGCACGTGCACAAAATATTTAGCTTTGGGTAACCCGACGCCCACTAGGGCGGCGAAGTATGTTCAAACAAATTTTGGCAGGAGCATTGAGTTTTCCAACTTGTCGATTGATGGATTTCCCTATCCCTTTATTATACAATACTTAGTTATACGGATGCTCTCTGCTGTTCGTCGTTTATTTATTTTGGCGCTCTATTAGAGCTGTCCTGAATGAGAATCCCGCTCAAATTCGCAGTAGTGTTAGGAACCCCGGCCGGAAAGTTTAAGGATCGAAACCCTAAAAAGACAGCATTTGACACGCCACAAGACGTCACTTAGTGCTATTTCATAGAACTCAAGAATAAAAGTACGATTTTGAAAGTTCGTCAACATTATCTATTTTAATTACTATACTCTAGCGGCTGAGAGAATGCGATCCTGACACATGTCTATGTCCTTGTTTGTGCCGCGCTACTTTTTACTCCATCTCACTCTCACAAAGGGGATTGCATTCCAAACTCACATGTGTCAGGATCGCATTCTCTCAGCGGCTAGACTATAGCATGACAAGCCTTATTGTGGCATCATGTGATGTAGCAGTGACATGTAAGTGATATTTACTAAATTATCGTTTGGTATTAATAATACACTATATTAGTTGCCAAGTGAAAGACCAAACTAAACTTGGCCTAAATACTTGTTTACTCAACCAGATTTATTTAAGCGAATAAAGTTTTTTCTCATTGATTACAGAATCTGCATACAAGTAAGGTACAGCTGTTCATTAGCATAGAACACCTTTGACATTTTGCTATATTGTCCGCCAGCCCATGGAACATGCATTTATAGTGCAAATAGGTTCGTTAGCGCTATTTTAAACTAGGTTGCCAGAATTGCAATTAAGTGCATACTGCGAAGCTTACATGAGACGACGAGTGGTATGTAAATATATGTCATGTGGTTGGTAAACCGAATTTAATAGACCGACCAATGCTAATGATGGCCTAGCCATCGACGGGGAGTACCTACTAGAGATATCATAATTAAATATATTAGAACGAAAATTATGGTGAGATAAGGATTGTTGCACTCGTATGAGTGGTTTGCATAATTATGATTATTTCGCCTAGCCTACCCAGTCTATATACCTTAGATTTTTGGGTCTCCTATAGTAACTTGTAATCAGCTGATGAGGGTACAGAGGGTCGAAAAAAATCCTTCGTTTGCGACTATATAACTTACTTGGGAAAGGTTGTATAAGTAGATATATTGATTGGTATTGATCATTCCCCGAAAGATACAAAATTAATAACTTTCAGCGTGTATTGAGACCTATAGTTAGCCAGCAATAAAGAGTATGTTTTAGTAACGTTTGTTCGTAATATTCGCAGTATTTCTAGAAGGAAATTGAGATAGAAAATGGTGAACATTCCGTAATAGCATCTGTAGTCGTAGCCGTGCTCGTTAGAACAGCCGTTTCGAGATTATTGGAGGCTTTTGCTAGCCTTTGTACGGCTATAGGAGAGTTAGTATTACTTAACCACCCGGCAATATCTACGTACAGATAAACCAACTTTATTGTGAAATGACGGGTGTAAATTGGTGTCGCTATAGTGGCTTCAAGTATTGCCATATTTGGAATTTCGTCCGAGCATAGAATGGCATTTCAAAGAGGTAGTTCTGAATTCTGTCATTTCATAATAAAGTTGGTTCATCTGTATTTTCTGATTTTCTCTCACTTTTGACGTGGAAATCACACCAACGAACTGAACTGACAGTTAAGAATCCGATAGCTCATTTGTCAGGTAGAAAAATTTTTTTTTTGAGTTTTCTAGCTTAACTTAATCTAAAGTAGAAGATAACTGTGAAAACAGTAGACCTTTCGAGCCCAAATTTAACCATTCAATAACTCTAACTTTCAATTCTAACTTTTTCTTTTCTGCTTTGGAATCCGTCGATAAATAACGGTAGGTACAGCAAAATTTCCCCATTTCGCCCTTATTTTCCGCCAAAAAAAACCCGTTTTTTAATTTAAATTTTGGTCAAAATCTGTTTAAAAATGAGACCTGAGAGAGAAGAGACAGGGACAAGCATTTTTGGCCAGTCTCAAAACTGAACGTTTTGCTCGATTCGCTCGCTCGGTCAACTATCTGCACTAACAGATTTAATTATAATGCTGGTTTTCGTACGTTTTGGACAATGCTAGGCCTAATGACCTAAATCGTAATACAAATTGCCCACGGTCCACCTCCTCTGTACACCTGGGTGGACCGTGACATAAGCAGAATACATCTTCATAAGCCAAAGGTTGTACACATGCACATCGTGTATACGATTGTAGCAACAAAACTCCAGAAGAAACATAACATAATTCATAAGCGTTACACTGGGCAACATAGTGCCCGCAGCACCTAACAATGGGAACGTAATGAACACACAAAGGGGCCAACTTGTAACAATGGGCGAGGAAGTGGCATTGTGGCCGTCCTTTACTGACTTTCTACCTTACTTCTGCCAACCCATCTGGTAAAAGGCTTGAACGTTATGCCGCTAAACATTCTTGTCATTGTGGTAAAAAAATCGCTGATTAAAAAAAAGGTTTATTATTTTGAAAAGCTTTTGCCTATTGAAGATAAAAACGATAATTATACAGGGTGTAACCTAATAAAATAATTCTTTTCTTTGAGTGATCCCGCATGCCGGGCCTACCTATATTTGGCATTTTTTTGCCTTTGTACTTTTACTACACCTGTACAGGGTGTAACAGAAAGGGGTGTACAAGCCGAAAGATGGCTGTTAGGGTCATCATTCTGAAAAACTTTCACTATGGGCCCTGATCAGAGCAAATTTATTTTTATTTACTCAGTACATTTCGGGCCTAGCGCTCAGCTGATCTGTATGGTGGAGGGAAAATAAAGTTCGTCTGATCAAGTCGGTCCCAAAGTGAAAGTTGTTCAGAATTGTGTCCCTAACAACCCAGTTTCGGCTTGTATACCCCTTTCTGTTACACCCTGTACAGGTGTAGTAAAAGTACAAAGGCAAAAAAATGCCAAATATAGGTAGGCCCGGCATGCGGGATCACTAAAAGAAAAGAATCCACGTACAGCAATTTTAACGGGCCCAAATGAAAAACCAAATCAGCAAACCAATAACCAGATATTACTGCTAGAAAGTGAATGATGAAAGAACGAAACAATAAGATAACTCACCAAGTAAAAACTAAAAAAAAACGACTTCAAGACCTATTTTTCTCCCGCTCGATATGCAAATGTCGTCTTTAGACACGATATCGAGCCTACGAAATCTGCCTCCTGACAGTGAAATCCACACGTATCACACAACACACTCGTAGAAACAACACAAAAACTATTATACAACCCTTTATCTCGTGAAAATGATCATGAGCACCACAAAGTCACAGGAAGGCAAAAATGTAAGTACTTATATGTCATACTTTATTCCATCCTTTTTATATTCGGTTAATATGAATGCGACGATAAAAAAATTGTAGCACAAACATTAGGCACAGATGTCACAAAAACTAGTAAAATTTACGTTTACAGTGGTTTCATTTATACGCTCATAACAATAAGAACTGAGCTAAAGGGGCAAACCATAGCAAATGAACCAAGAAATTGGCTTTGCGGGTTCTCGCGCCGCGGCGGTGTCTTGTGAACTTTAGATTATTTATGTATTACAACGAGATTACCACATGTTTCCGAACAAAGGGTTTCAGCAGCCAAAGAGTTAGATCTAGGGGGAAGATGGGCAGGTTAAACAGCTTTTAGGGTATCGTACCCGAAGGGTGCCAAACGGGACCCTATTACTAAGCCCACGCACTTTTGTCTGTCCGTCTGTCCGTCCGTCTTTCCGTCATCGGCTCCTACAGCACGAACCGTAATAACTAGAAAGTTGAAATTTTTTACCGAACCTGTATATCCCGCAACAACAACAAATACTGAAATACCAGAGATATTACAAATTAAAGGGGGTCGCCATACAAGAGACTTGTTTTGATATACCCACGCATTTCATTCAATATGATGGTATATTTTGCGTCAACCTACATCGTTGAGACAGCTTTTGTGTTATTGTTTTGAGTGCTTAAGTTTTGTTATACGATAGTACGGTACCCTTCGTGTGCGATTCTGACCCGCACTTGACCGTTTTTTTATAGACGTGGCTGGATAAAATCGAGATTGTAAGGTGTAAATGAATTAACGCAAAATGAGAAACTAATTTGTTAGAGAAATCTTATTCTAAGCAACTTTCACAAAGAAACCGATTTGATCAGAGCAACTTTATTTTTCACTTCTCCATACAAATCAGCTCACTCACTCAAGCCAGATGTACTGGGAAGTGAAAAATAAAGATGCTCTGATCAAATAGGTTTCATAATGAAAGTTGCTCAGAATGATGTCCCTAACAAAGTCGTTTTTCATTTTGCGTTAATTCATTTACACCTTGTATATTTTGAGAAAGAAAGTAGTGTTTTTGCACAACATTTTGTTGGCAGAGGACAAAACTTTGAATAAAAAGACCATAAGTACATGAAAAATAATGAAAATTACAAAATAAAAACACAAATTGTCATCTTAACAATTGCTTTGATCCCCAACAGATTCCGAGTCGAGGCAACGACTCGTTTATTCCACTGCGTTACTTATTTTTAGACCTCGTGGAAATACGGAAAGGGGTTATAAACATTTGTAGCAACACTTCTATGCGTAAGGAAGGCTACATAAATTTAGCGCCCCGGTTCATTGCGAGTAACAGGGCGGAAAGTGGGGGTATTTCGCTCGGATAGCCCCGTTTTGTGCGATTGCCATCCATTGGGGATTTCGGCCTTATAGATCGGACGATAAACCGAAATATTTGAGACGTGGTGCTGATGGTGACGTGAGAAGAATGGGAAAACGGTTTGGGTCATAGTTTGGTTCCTTCAAAATATAGTTGGGGTGCGATAATATGGCAAAAGCGGTCATTGAACATGCGATTTGAAAAATTTTCATACATGTTATCGCGCGCAAACCTTTACTCATTAAACTAATGATTACTACAGAAGATAAAACATGCAATTTTTACAAAACATTATGTATGATAGAAGGTACTCAATGTACGTTAGGTATTAGAAATTTTACCAATAATTAGGTAAAATACTCATTGCATCCCACGTAATGCAGCTTTTAAGGTTTTAATCTTCGCTCATTATAAAAAAACGAATACCTATTAAAATAACTTTAGTAAAGGTCGATGAATACATGCAAAAGTCGACAGGTACACGTGTGTCGTGCCTGCCTATTTAAAATCCAATAATTCTTTGAAACGTAGAACTTTTACAAAGTTTGCAAATCGAGTGATAAATTTGCAATATCTGAGCCCAAGTTTCAACGCCTCTGCTGCCGGTTATAAGTTGAAATGGCATCATCGAATTAGTAAAGTTCATCTGTCGATTGAATTTTAATGTGAAAAACGCGATGTTTTTTTTTTTTACTTCTGATCTTCTCAACAATTTGTAAAGTAGCTGACTGCACTCTGTACACTTATCGATAAAAAAACAATAGATACAAAATTAACACGTATATTTTTATATTATTTTATGGCGCGATCCTCCTTCCAAGCTACTAATTATTTGGTTGAACATCCATGCATCAGCCTGTTCCGCAGAACAGAATGCAGTTCATAAAGTACTAACTATTCTGGCATCTTCTCTAAAACCTATTGTCTTTCTGCCAACACAAGGACATGAGGATTTATTAACAGACATCCGGAATAACTAACTAAAATATTTCTTGCCATTTTGGTAGAGTAGGTACGTTTTTGGTATTTTTAGGAGAATATGGCTTCATCTTTTTTTCAGACTATGTATTTGGTTGAAATTATATATGCTAAGAATGATAATAATTTTGAAATATCTTCGTTAAGAAAGTGTTTTAGAAAGGAATATAATAAAACGATCCACTAAAAAAATTACTGAGCAACTAAATTACTGACTGAGCGACAAGTCGCCCAGCGACTTGTCGCCCAGCGACTTGTCGCTCAATTAGTAATTTAGTCGCTCAATTAGTTTTTCGGTTAGGTTAGGTTAGACTTTTTTTGTCGCTCGTTTAAATACTACCCTTTTAGAAATATTCCCCAATATGTGGTTTAATAAGGAGGACGGAGAGGTAACTGAAACAAAGTAAATAAATACAACTCATACATTGCCTAGAATAATCGACTGAACGGTCCTAGTTTTGGTCATGTTGAACAAATCACCATAGACTAGATAGACATACTAAAAAAATAACGTTAAAAGCACTACTTAATATTATCGGTACTAAAGTGAAGCGAAGCACACCATCGTTTAAAGAAATCTGAACCCAGTTGCCATATGGTATCTCTAGAAAATAACGATTTCTACATCAGCAGTTGCTGGAAGGAAAGCGGTTGCTTAATACCAGACAAAATGCAGAAATTGTACTTCGACTCAGTTTTCTTTGTTTGATATAATCCGCTTTGAGTGTTGCCTTGAAAATAGATCGTATACCAACTTTATTTTATTTTGTCCTTTCTGCTTTTGAAATTGTATACTCGAGTCGGTGCATAATATGGAGTCATAAATCTTTTTCCAGAATAGTATACCATAGTAATGTTAAAATATGAATGGTGAATGAACGCAAACGATTTTAATGACTCCTTGAAGGAACCTTGAAATAAAAATGAAAATGTTTTTAAAAACATAAGAGCCATAACTCCCAACAGATATCTGATACAGTCGTTATAATTTTAGCTTAACGCGCTTTTTTCACGGTAAAGGAGCATAAAGATTTTAGGATAAAAAAAATATTTGTAAAGAATATCTTGGCAAGCGCCATCTTCACTTCTTGGCAGCAGCTGCTTAAAAAGGTTGAAATTTCTTTACAAACTTGCGAGTGTTCTGATCGTGCAAATGTATTCAACATTGTTGTTTAGTACACAGTGAATTTCTAATTAAACAAAAATAGCCCGCCACTTGTACAGGATATAAAACTACGAATAGCAAACAGCTCGGTCTAAACGCAGACCGGTTGCCATTAAACGACACTTTAAAGCAATAACTGATGCAAATATTCATCAGGATATGTTCTAGTAATTAAATACTAAAACATGGTTTAAGTTGATGTTGGCACATAACCTAACTTCCGGTCCTTACAACTGAATGTACATTAGAGATAAACCCGCTCTTGTACAAATGAATACGTGTTCTCATGAAACTTGATCTGGGGGCGCGGCAGCGCCCCCGCCAAGTCGAGCAAAGAGCAAAACATACGGGCGCAGCAGTAACATCCTTTACTGGAAGCCATTCAGAGCATATTTGACCTACCTGTTACTCCGTTGTGGATAAAGATAGAAACCTGAATTCTCGGCGGCTAAAAGGCACCATGTCATAAGACATATTCTCAAAATTTCATTAAATTTGAACCAGTAGAGTTGAAGGTACAGCAATTCAAAGTTCCTTAATTTTGACACTCACTGACTCACTGATTCACGATCATGAAAACTCTAAAGGTTACTTCTAGCGGACCCACAAGCTTAAAATTTTGAGCATGGCTAAAGTTTAGCCTGCAAAGCCAAGGAAAACTCAAACATTGCGCAATTTTAGCCCCAATTTCATAATACATTAATTATCAATAAGCTCAGTACACGATTACTTCGATTCATCGCTATTCCCCATTAGATGTCGCTATGTGTATCTTGAATCGCGGTATGGTTTGGTTCCAGCTATGATTTAAATAAAGCGGTTACAATATTGTCTAATATCGCTATTCCCCATTAGATGTCGCTAGGTGTGCATTTCGTGAATCGCGGTATGGTTTGGTTTGAGGTATGATTTATATTTATATAATTCACCGCCCAGACATGTCACAAATCGTAACATCAAAGCCACAGAGAAGAGCCCATAGAGATAGGGAGTGGGCTTTGAGAAAGTCGGTAGCTAACGCACAAGAAATACTACCCGAAAAGAAAAAAAGGAAAGTTACTTACAAAAAGAAATGAGATCCTAACAAAAACATGCATACGCATATACAAAAACGCCAGTCTCGCAGCCTGCGCAGTTTATTCTACCGTAAAAAGTTGCGAGATCTAATTTTAAACCAAGTCGGTTAATTTAACCAGTATCTGTGTATGGTAGAATCTTTCCAACAACTTTATTATCGTATACTGTTAAGTAACTACCTAATTAGTTAACTAATAACATTTATAGTGATCGGATCAATATAAGACATCTTTATTTCTTCAATAATAATTAGAATAACTTGGCAATCGCGCTCAACTGACCACTCTATAGCACCCAGAGCACAAATGAATATTATTACTCAACACAACACATCTCTAAATAAAGATAAACTTAACTAGCAAGAAAACAACGAATTATTTAGGGGCGAGAGCAATAGGTACATTACGTTGCACACACGGTCCTATAGTCGACAACTTTTCTACGTGCGTGTATTGTGCGATTGCCAAGTCATTCTAATTATTATTGAAGAAATAAAGATGTCTTATATTGATCCGATCACTATAAATGTTATTAGTTAACTAATTATGTAGGTACTTAACAGTATACGATAATAAAGTTGTTGGAAAGATTCTACCATACACAGATACTGGTTAAATTAACCGACTTGGTTTAAAATTAGATCTCGCAACTTTTTACGGTAGAATAAACTGCGCAGGCTGCGAGACTGGCGTTTTTGTATATGCGTATGCATGTTTTTGTTAGGATATATTATTCCATTAATGCCATTACTTGTGCTAAGATCACATTTGTAAACGACATCAAAAATGATGTTTTCAATTATACATATCGCTGTGGAGTGTGTGTAAGATTAGAATGTGTTGTGAATAAATTGTACCACCCAGCTCAACACATTCTTGTCGCTGATAAATATTTTCAAAGTGCGAAGATCTTTACACAGAAGTTAGGCTTCTAGCAGAAGCGGTCGCTGAGACCAAAATCAGAGGGAACATAAACATTTACATTTACATGCAGCATTCAGTATTCATTTATTTATTGCTTACATGTGGTAAAAGGATGTTACATAAAATGAGTCCCAGAACATGCGCCCTGCAAGGGCATTGCAACATAAACATATCTTAAAACTAATTAGAATTTTAAACATGTCAAAACATAACATTATATTATACTTAGTTATACTTATTGCACAAAGATTGCAGGCACATACATTGCTTCTGGCCCCACACTAGGATACCCTGTGTCGTAGGAACCAGAAACAGCGACATCACAAACAAGTAAACATCCAAAACCTAAGGGCTTTTTTTTTTAAAAAAAAGGAAAAAATCAACTTTCAAGCATCACGACTTGTACAGAGTGAAACCGCCTTGACAGACTCATTTCCGCAAACTCTCTAGAGGGGATATTGAATAGATGTTTCTAAAAAATGATAACCGGCCAAGTGCGAGTCGGACTCGCGCACAAAGGGTTCCGTACCCCCCTAAATATTAATTTAATTCAAATTTAATTTTAATTTAATTATTTATTTTTGAAGTAAATAATATACTCAATATATTGTGAATATTTTAAGCGTCTATCTGCTACCATTATCAATATCGAGCAAAAATAAGCAATAAAATCACGTTTGTTGTATGGGAGCCCCCCTTAATATTAAATTTCTTTAATATTTAATTCTAATATTTAATTTTTAGTATTTGTTGTTATAGCGGCAACAGAAATACATCATCTGTGAAAATTTCAACTGTCTAGCTACCACGGTTCATGAGATACAGCCTGGTGACAGACAGACGGACGGACGGACGGACGGACGGACAGACAGCAAAGTGTCAGTAATAGGGTCCCGATTGGCACCCAACGGGTACGGAACCCTAAAAATGATCGGCACCATCGTACAACAAAAAATACAAAAAATGAAGTTTCTTGCATGGGGACAAATTTTTATTCATGTTTCATTATTTTTGTTGGTGTAGAAAGCAGTAAGTAAAAAAATCATATGGTGATGTACAGTCACAAGTAAACTCCATGATAATCTACCAGGAGTAAATAATGTAGTAGGTACAAACACAACGTTGCCAACCCTTGCCCTTAGCTAGCCGAGTGGAATAAATTGCCCTTATCAGAGGCAGGCAGACGGGCTATGATATCTTACAGTCTGTTCTCGGTTAAGTGAGAATTTATTCGAGCTATGACAATGTTACAGTGTGACATGAAACCATTTATGGATATCGCGAAGGGTTGAGAAATAGCTAAAAATAGTAATAAAATAGCTAAAAATAGTAATAATAGTAAGTAACCGTATTCAGTAGTACAGTACTTTGTAGGTGTTATATAAAAGTAAATAATAGCCAGTCCAAAATACATTAATTAAATGGACATCAAAGTCAAAGGTTTTGTACTGATCCCTGTCTAATGAATTAATGGTATAGGGTCTTTACATCTACCCGTACGTAAAACGTAAACCTCTACCTACATATACGTATTTACATCTCGCTCCTAGTGATGAAAACAGAAACTATCTGTTACCTAGTTTTTAGGGTACCGTACCCGAAGGGTGCCAAACGGGACCCTATTACTGAGACTTCGCTGTCCGTCTGTCCGTCCGTCCGTCCGTCCGTCCGTCTGTCACCAGGCTGTATCTCATGAACCGTGGTAGCTAGACAGTTGAAATTTTCACAGATGATGTATTTCTGTTGCCGCTATAACAACAAATACTAAAAATCAAAAGAAATTTAATATTAAGGGGGGCTCCCATACAACAAACGTGATTTTTTTGCTCATTTTTGCTCGATATTGATAATGGTAGCAGGTAGACGCTTAAAATGTTCACAATATATTGTGTATATTATTTACTTAAAAAATAAATAATTAAATTAAAATTAAATTAATATTTAGGGGGGGCTCCCATACATTTTTTTTTGCGGTTTTTTTATAGATAATGGCACGGAACCCTTCGTGCGCGAGTCCGACTCGCACTTGGCCGGTTATTTTAGTTATTTTACTCATTGTAGAAGCCGATAGGTACCTAGCTCATCCACAATTGATATGCCCATGCATAACAAAGCTATCATTATTATTATTAAGTCCTTGAATATCGCAAAAAAGGAATCTCTAAGGAGTTTTTCTATCTGCTGAATAAACTCTTTGGTTCGTTCTTCGCAATAACCCTGAGTAAACTTTTTTGCATAGGTTAGGGGTTTAGGATAGGCAAAGTTCCCGAACGCTTGAACAGAATACGAATAGTAGACTTATTGTCAACCAATAGCAATTTGTGTTCATGCGGGAATTTCTTTATTTGCTCGTCTTGCTTGTGCATATCAAGAGGAAGTCGTAATTACAAATTAATTACTTAGTAGTTATTTTCTCCAAATAGCCGTTTTATAACAACAGATTTTCACATTTTAGTGTTTTATTAAGTTTAAACGAAGACCACGAAACATTTTGGGAATGCCAACTTACTCAAATTCCCTTCAAAAATGATCCCCAGCTCAGTCCCTTGCCAACATTCTTCCTTTCCTACTAACCCGGTATATCCCGGTATGAAGCGGTTAACCCTTGAGTCGAGAACTCGCGATAGTAAGAATCTATGTGCACCGCATATAGGATAAATCAATAGGGTATTATTTCTTTTGTGGAAACTTTTTTGAAAAAAATTGAGGCCATGATAAATGAGTAGAACGGAGATGGCTAAATGACCGCCCTAGCAATGTAAAATATCTCTTTATTAACTGTGCTACTGGCCTCTCTGTAATACCGCAAGGGAAAAGTCCGGACGATATAATTAACATTTGTACCTGTTCATTTAATAATTCGAATAAATTGACACATCCATACGGCTAGAAGCATATTCATCAACATAAGTTCAGCTTTTAGTTCAGCTCTTTTAACGACCGATGCAGACAGAATTTAACCTTTAACTATCGACGTAAAGATCGGCAGGAGTCTCTCAGACCCCGTGTCACCACTTACGTAACTTTGGAACGCAATTTTGTTTTATTGTTTTTCCGTATTTTTTCAGTTACATCACCAAGAACAGGCCAAAGACCAGTAAAGCCTCCGCCAATTGTCCTCCTCAATTAAGGTGCAAATCAAACTATCTGTGTGATTCGTGTCAGAAACATGTGTGCTTGCAGTGTGCAAAACAATTTTTCCCAAACTGCATATAAAAATTGGCGAAGTTTAACAACTGTCAGTTTCGTGAAATGACACTTTTGATTATAATTGGTATTTTTTTTTAAGTTTACTAATATACTTTTTTTTTAGATGAATGTGTTTTTTGTTGAAATATGTTGATTATATTTTTTAATTTTGTAATTAGTGATCTCATCTCTAGTTTTTTGTTTGTAAAGACGACATACTTTAAAATGGCAATATAGTATAAAAAATAAATATTCAGAGTATAGTTATTTGTTTTATTTTATACTTTTACATATATAGGTAATCACTGTTTTTAAATAGTGCGGCTAGCTACCACACTTAATTTCTATGATTTTTACCAGATACCGGCGTGGGCCTGTCAGACTCCTCGTCACCAGTTACGTTACACAAAAACCATGTCACCAGTCAAAGGTTAAGAAACTGTCCTAACAACTAAGCAATAAAGTCTACAATGGCACCGCTAAAACGACTTTACATTAAGAAACGGACCTTTTATGTCTTTACTAATAGGCATCACGATAAAAGAAACCGTTAAAACCTCACGCAGGACAGTCGGGGCCGCGCAAGGAATTTTCTACACACCTCTGCCATAGTATTGCGAATTGCGGGGTTCTTGTAATACATATTTTTATTTAAAAAAAAAGTATAAATAAGAAACCTCTGCTCTGACTGCTAGGCAACACAACTACGAAGAATCACGATTAAACTGATCAAACTATTTTGGGTTGACCGAAATCAGGCATTTCGTAGGTTGCTTCACTGTGTCTATGTAGGTACTTTAATTGTGTCAAGTAATCAACGGACATTAGAACTGTGACCAAATCTTGGTGCGGTGGCGATGTCTGACTTGGCAACATAAATGACTGCACCAGAAGGAATAAGGTAATGTTTTTCGAGTGTGTGTATGTTTCTACATAATTACCATTTCGTTAGCACGCACCACAGCCCCAACTAATTGATGAACATTTTGTGGAGGCCTTAAGAGTGAAAAGATTTTATGATTTTAGAGAAAAACCAGTCACCAGATCACCTGGATTTTAGACGACAAAATGTAGATTACAGTGATATTGGTGCGGGTTCTTTCATACTCCATGGGTCATCTAGTGCATTTATTATAAGTTTGTATATGTTATTGAAATATCAGTCGGTATTTTGTTATTTCTATAGTTCGTTTCTTTTTTAAGTTGTCACTATTCTAATGAATAACAGTTCGTTATGCAAGGGAGTGGCTAAATTTGAGAGCAGAAATGCGGGTAGATAAAACAAACAGGAGCCTGTTATAGTTTTCGTCGAGTTTTGTTGTTTTAGCATTTAACTATTTACTTATTCCCACGAAAACAACTGCGCAGACTGCCTGGGGACTGTACTCCAAATAAAAGGAATATTATATTTAGTAGAACAAGATTTTCCGTTCTCAGAATTCATTTTATGAAATATTTACCTCCAACCACCAAATAACGGTCTAAGTATGCAATATTATTCTTTACTCACTCACTATCTATATTTTCCTTCTGTCATTTATATAAGTCCTATAATATTTTGCTTCATCCAAAGTTTTGTAACCTACTGTAAATCCTGGTATTTTTAAATACCTACATGCAAACGATCAAGCATATTAATATACAACACACCATATAAACTTTGAGCACCAACTTCGGCTAAGAAATGAAGACTAATGGCTAAAAGTGGAGGCGAAATCCACATATAATTTGTTCCACTACTGTTTTTTTACATAATAAAAGAGACTAGGCGTAGTCTAGTGAGGTTTCATGCCTGTTTCTCGCATTGGAGTTGCATGTTTCGAATCAGATGCCGACCATGTACCATTGAGAAGATTTATTTGAACATTAACGGACATTTCATGTTCGGATGGCTTTAAGCTGTAGGTCCCTGCTAATATAGCTACTTTGGTAGTAAGTATGTAATTAGTAATCGTAAAACCCCCTCCATCAACCCGCACTGAGCCAGCGTGATGGAGAACGGCACAAATTTACTCGTATCCATGTAAAGGCCTCTGTGCCCCATTGGGACAATACAGTGGCACGATTCTCGAGCATTTGATTTGGGAATTACCTTACATTACCCTATCTATTTTGTAATTGCACTATTTCGTAATTGGCATTTTATGTATTTAATATTGATTGTATTATTTATTTTTCATAGGCTGTGAAATGGCAAATAAACAAAAGAAATGAAAAAAAAAACCGTCAATATTGGTCTCGATATCTGTATATCGAAAGCGCGAGTATCAAACCGCAGGTCTACATTGTCGTGACATCTCAGTAAAGTCTTGTTTAGTTTGGTTACCCGATGAGCTCTTAGATTCGCTGTCTGTTTCTGGCATCTACTATATATTTTGGCTTGCTGCCTTCCTGGAGCATGATTCTCGCGCATTCGATATACGATATCTACACCTATATCGAGTGATTTCGTATAGGAATCTGTCAATTTTAGTCTCGATATCCGAATATCGAAGGCGCGAGAATCGACCCGCTGATTTCGTCTCTTTATGATTCTCAGTCATGATATCCGCAGTCATT
Organism: Argyresthia albistria; assembly: GCA_963457715.1. Taxonomy (NCBI): domain Eukaryota; kingdom Metazoa; phylum Arthropoda; class Insecta; order Lepidoptera; family Argyresthiidae; genus Argyresthia; species Argyresthia albistria. The sequence goes on from OY735255.1 coordinate 3,317,594, forward strand.
GAGTGATTCACAATCTTGACACATTTTGGGTTTCAGAGCTGACAAAAACAAGTATAGAATTCAATCACACCAGTGTAGAATTTAATCACATCTGCCAACCCATATTGAAAATGGCGTGACTCATGTTTTTTTACGAGGTTATACCGAAAGATAACTATAATGTAAAAGGCGCAACTCACACAAATGAGGGCGCGGAAATCTTGCCACGTAGTTTAGAAATTCAACATCTTTTCCCCGTCCTCATGAAGATTTATATCATCTCGCCCTTGAAACGGAGAAAAACCGGTAAATTCTACTCACTTAAGTTAGAAAGCGAGTTAGCACTAATCTCGAGGCAATTTTGACGTTACTTACAAGAAGATATTTTATTTTAGATGCAGGTTAAAAACTGGTGTGAGAGAAAAGTATTTTATCATACATTATACCGACGTATGTACCGATATGTTTACCGCCTTTGTTACGCAATGGTTTAACTTGTACGGTTACAATTGAAAATATATGAAATGAATTGAATTTATAATATGAATTTATGTTCTAACGGTGATAGAAAACATCGTGAAGCTACAGCACTCTCCACACCGCACCATACCAACACATCGCGATTTTAAACCTCATGCCATGGTAATAAAATTCAAAACCTATAACGGAAAACAGCGTCTTGGAATGCTCTGGGGCGTTGAGGGGATCCATGGCTATTAGTCTATGGGATTTTTTGCCTTTGATAAACTATTATTATTATTATTATGTATCTGATTTAAGAATTCACGGGACATTGCTGTCCCGGTCCTTTTTGTAGGCTTGCGTGGGGACATGGGTCCAACACGTAGAGGCCCCTTTCAGACAATTTATTAGAAACAAATTAATACGAAATGTGGTGCACCCGTTGGGTCTGTCCCCGAATACACACACAACAAAAGTGCACTCAAAGAACATTCCCGACTTATTATTATTATTATTATAGCTGTAGCAATGGGCTACTCCCCTGTCATGCAAAATGGAGTATCGGGTAGATAAGTGACATATAAATAAAAATGACGGCAGATTAGGCTCAAAAAATAAACATAAATATAATCATTTACATACAGGCACATACATTGCTTCTGGCCCCACACTGGGATACCCTGTCCCGTGATAATTTGAAACAGCGACATCACAAAAATGTAAACATCCAAGACCTAGGGTTTTTTTTGTTTTTCTTTATCTCCAGCCGGGAATCGAGCAGGAACACAAACTATCATTAAATACTAATGAATTTCACATTCAAATTATTTGATCAACGTTTAAATTCGCATTTACTTTGTGCGCTTTCAATATTTATTAGTTTAATAGTACAAAAGCACAAAGCTAAAGAGCTATATTTTAGTTTCGTTTGAAAATAAAACCCGTAACACAGATACTTTAAATTCACGTAGGTAACTTACTTTCATAGTTACGTCACAGCACGTCCTCTGCTGTGCGCACAAGCGTGGCGTAGCAATCAGTGCTACGCCGCCGTTCGTAGCCGTTACGAACTCCACCGTAGCAGCTACGGCGCCGTAACGGAAGGCTTTGCCGCCAAGGGAAAATGTACTAGGGTAACATGACGCAGCAAGCGGTTGAGTCTTAAGCCACTTTAAACCGAATCCCTGGAAAACCACCCCCACTCGGGAAAATGGTAGGGGATTACGAAAATCTAATTCGCACCTACGGCTAATAGATTTCTGAAAATCCCGATTAGAGCGGAAAATGTCTACTGGGTACCAGGAGCGCATAGGTTAGAAGAGATACGGAAAATCTTAGAAAGGGAGGGGAAACGCTAGGGGTTGGGGTGAGTCGTTCTACTTTCAAGGTTCTACGCATGCGCTGTGATTGTGTTTTGTTTGGACAATATTTACTTCGTGACAAAGTTACTCTTAGTAAATATGTCTTTTGTGAATTCGACTCGATACTATGTTATACTTTCGTTAATTCGTCATATTATTATTTATATAAATATGTTCAGTATATATTTTTTTTAATTCATAGCGTAGGTAGGTAGTATTCAATTAAACATCAAAAAGTCTAACCAAACCAAGTTTTACTAAGCTTTTTAAACTCTTGGGCGACTAGTCGTTGAGTCATTATTTTAGTATCCACTTAACTATTTTATTTGCTAGGTTTTTGAGTTCCTAAAACCAAACCATAAGTCGCTATGACCGAACTCGTAAAAACTTAAAAAAATATTCTCAACTACGAGGAAAATCGTAGAGATTCATAAAAACTCTACTTAGAAGTTAGAGCAAAGAGAAACAATTGAATTTACGTTTTATTTTAATGCAACGTAGCGCCATCTATGCTTAGCAATGCAAACTATCCATCCACAGTAATGTTATGTCACACTGTTTTAACTCTCCGAAGCTAGCAAGTGACTCCGTCAGGGCCGGCTGGGGGGTGTGTTGTGTCGATAAAAGGTGGCGCTACTTACATTGTATTGAGAAGGGGCCAAGCACCTGTAGATCTACTTTTAAAATAATAATAAAAACTAAAAAAAAACGACTTCGTGACCTTATTACTCAATCCTCTCTGCTCGCGTTACGAATGTCGTCTAAAAACACGAACACGAGCTTACAACATCTGTGTTCTGGCTGTTAAAGTTCACACATATCAGTCTTGTGTCTGTGTCAAAAGTCGTCGTTTAAAATATAGAATGTCTGTCCGACAGTCTGTCTCGTCATTGTTGTCAGTCAGCCAGTATCCTCAGCCAGCCAGTGTCGAAGCTAGCCAAGGAGTCGCCGCGACAATAGCCTTGCCAGGATTTTGTTAGGTAACCCAATCGCAATGTATTTTCTAGCATATAAAATTTGATAAAAACCAAGTTTCATCGCAGTAACAGATGGGTGAAGGTCAAGCTCTTTTCGGATCTTAGGATATAACGGTGAGGTCTCCCTTGAGGGTATCGTGATTCGGAGATCAAAAAGTAATCAAGCTGTGTTTGTGCAAAAAATGTATTATATTTACATAAATTGTACAGAATTCTGCCTGAGGCTCATTTCTGGGTGCGGTTTTTTTATTCGACAAGGATCTATTGTCAGCGGTTTGATGATTGCAGTCACGTTGATATTAGTATATTACAGTTATTGTATACGTAAACATTGAAGCTTCTGACTTTAAATAATAGAAGTCTCTTAACGTCTAACACCATTGACACACATCCAAAATATTTCCAAAATATCTGTTGGCATTTTCGTTCGTATTCTGGTCAATCTATACACTATATGTATAAAACGCCATGAACAGGTTCATTCGTTTGATGTTAATTTATATAAACTCTGCTCAACACCGCCGTTAATTCCACGTGCAAAAAAATCGTAGACAGCGTTTAACAGGGAGTAAAAGATCAGGCAATGGGTTAGTCCCCTGTCACGTAAAATGCTGTATTGAATAACTGCTAAAATGTGCACATGTTTGCCTTTGCCACCCCGTGTATGGGTGAAAGCGTGACGCTGTGTTATGTCATAAAAAGATCAGCGTAGTAAGAAACTAGATTTATTTCCAGAGGCAAAAACACCGTAGAGGCAGTTTAACGGGGAGGAAAAGATTTTTCATTTCACCGTATGACATGAATGTAGACACAGGTCAGGTCCCGTAAGGACTTCCGGAGCAATACGAAGTAAAATGTATCGGGAATACTACCTTCGACTTCATTGAAGCATGTTGAGAAATAAACGAAAAAGAGGGGTGTAAGTTTGATGCGATCGTCTGTGTCAGGGAGCACTTATCCAGTGGAGAGCGCATAGATACATTTTCCTTTGAAACACAACTCACCAATTTACGGGCGGCGGGGGATGAGGTAAGAGAGCTGTGATTGGTCAGCCGCTGCGAAACTGTCTGGCTGCCCGTCATCGTACATAGGATGCTACGTTGAATACAACTACCGTTTGGCGAGCCGCATTCCCCCGCAGGCGCAGTCAATTGGATACATAGTCTGTGGTCTGTGTATTGACCTATATGGTGTTGAAGTCGAGGCTCTGATTCTCAAGTAAGAAGTCCCGGGAAAGAAAAAGCAACATTGGTCTTGGATGTTCCCATCTTTGTGACGTCACTGTTTCTGGTTCCCTTAATACAGGGTATCCTAGTGTGGGGCTGAAAACAAAGTATGTGCCTCTAGGTAAATGTTATGTTATGTTTATTCGTTTTGTGGCACTCTAGCGTTCAAACGGGTGGATAGATTTGGATGCAGATTTCTGTTAACCTTTCGTGAGTGGGTAATTTTATAGCAATTACATTTTAATTGTTATCTGCCCATCGGCCACCGTCACAGACGAGGGGTTAATGGTAGAAGACCTCCTAGCAATGGTTTATAGCCATAGTTTATTGAAATCGGATAAGTGTTTCAGAAACCCCTCGGCCGTGTAAATGGCCAGATTGGGCAGATAATAATTGAAATTAAGTAATTGTTAAAAATGATGAGAAGTTATTACCGTAACAGGAATAGTACATTACTTCAGAGGGAAGAAAGTGACAGTTCCATACCGAGATTATGGCATTTGCGCCACGAGCTTGCGAGGGGCGCAAACCATTTGAGGTATGGAACTGTACTTTATCCTGAGGTATGTATAGTGCTTTTTATTACACCTACGAGGAAAATTATAGACATAAATGCATAGAAATGCGCGGGCTTTTCCTTTTTTATTCGCCCGTTTCTTGAGTAGGCTAAGATCATAAGGTCATGCAGCCACTTCTTCCGTGATTCCGCGCGTTTTATCCGTTTTATATACATAATTGAAACAAAAAGTAAACTTTAGAAAAAACCGACTTCCACAAACTCTATTTGATTAGATTGAGTTTAATACTAACTGTAACCCCTTATCCCCCCCTCCCTTGGGGAATTAATTTTGTCAAATGCTATATCAGTGCTACCCCACGCGACTAAGGAACCCCTGTACAAAGTTTCATGGCTCTAGGTCCACCGGTTTAGGCTATGCGTTGCCTGCCCGTCAGCCACGCATTGTATTTGTACCTAGTATTGAGCAGATCTGGTGGCCATATGTGGTCTTCATCAGCAGTTCCGCATCACAATATTATGCTTACCATGTGCATTTGCACGAGTTATTATGAAAAACACAAAAATCACTATAGGTCTGCCTATAATATTTGAAGAGTTCTCTCGATTTCTCCAGGATCCCATCATCAGATCCTGACCTGGTGTCAATGGGACCACCCTTGAGGTATTACCTATACGCCGAAAAAAGATTTGTTCAAATCGGTTCATAATTGGCGGAGCAATCGCGTAACAAACATAGAAAAAAAAAAAAAAAAAAAAAAAAAAAAAAAAAAAAAAAAAAAAAAAAAAAAAAAAAAAAAAAACATACGGGTCGAATTGAGAACCTCCTCCTTTTTTTGAAGTCGGTTGAAAAATAATTTCGTTTTTAATTTTCTGTATGCACCAAGGAGGTTGGTAACTGGTAAAAAAAAAAAACTGTATGTGGCCAGTAACAATTTACTTGAAATTTAATTAGTAGACAGTTAAAGTCTCTTTGCAGTATGACTGCTGACAAATAAAAAAAAAAAAAAAATCGGGTATGTAATGGAATTTCATACATACTTCCCACCCTTGGGTCGGAAGGATTTTCATACAAACTTCCATACCTTGGGATGAAAGGATTTGAAGGGCGGGATAAAGGCGTTTCTTCCCTCTAATTGGTATAATTAGTATGTATTTTCAGAGCAGGTGTGATAAAAAATAGTTTAATGACTATAGAGTCACGCTTCAAGAATCAATGCTTGATGTCTTGTGCCGAAGGTGTTTTATTTGTAATATTCATAGTATTTTAAATACTTGTGCCCATTTATGTCCTTGTCTTTGTCTAGTCTATGTGTTTTAGTTCGGGCGGTAAGTTTATTTTTGTATAGAGAAGAGATAAAATAAAGTTACTCTAATGAAATCGGTGCTAAAGCGTAATTTGTTCAGAATTATATCACCAACAACCCTTTAAGATATGACTACTGCTTTCTGTTACACCCTATATAATTGAGTGAGCGGAGATGTAAAGCGTAACTCTAACGGGATCAAATCTGCTCAAGTTTTTTCTTTGATGCAAAGAGGTGTTTTTATATCCTTTTGAAGCCTGTAGTAAAGGTAAGCTAGGCAGTTGCTTTACACGATTATTAACGGCCCAGTTCCTTAGTACTCGAAAGGCATTTTTTTCATCACATCTATTCACAAAGAGCTACTTTAGTCCCGGTAAACAGGGACTAAAAGTAACTTTTTAATTTTGTTGCCAGTACAAAGGAAAAAATTGCTGTCACTATTGAGTGTCACAGAGATCAATTTTGAAAAACAGTACTCGACACAGATTAGATAATCCGATCGGCTGAATCGATTAACAACATTGATTGCTGACAACAGAGACACAACCTTACAGATATTGATATCGAATCACAGACCAAATCATTAAAAAGTTGTTGATTTGTAAGCAAACCGCGCCAAATCTAAATGCCGTAATTATTTCAACTTCGTTTGCGGTTATAAGTCAAAAATATGAGTGATAGTGAGTGTAACTCCAGCTGATAATACAACAACAAACGCAAATGACAAATACAGGATCTGTTACCAATAAAATCAAGGAATATATGTATAAAATGTGTTCATATGGAATTTAAGATGAACAAAGTGGTTTTTTGAAAATGCATTTTTGAGCGTATTTTAAGTCTATTTTCAAGATTTAGCCAAAACTAAACAAGCTTTAACTGTGTAGAGGACATATCACAATTGTGTTAATGATTATACAATTGTAATTGTGTAATGAACTAATGAACGTATGGTATTTTATTGATTATGTACTCCTTTTATCATAGAGTTTGATGAAAAGTAGAGTGTCCACCTCAGGAGTAAAAATTATTTTTGGCTCGAGTGGTGTACTTTGAACCCTCGATCCTCAGGATTCTACTTAAGAATCCCTCGGTCGCTCGGGATTCAAAAAACACTCGCTCTAAAAATAAATCTTTACTCCCTTGTTAAACAACCTACTATTATTATATTTGACACTGTATTGTTCAGACTACTCCTCAAATTTTATAATGGTATATATAGTATTCCTCAGAAAATAAGTTTGATTTCAATAAAAGCGAGTTTAATCAAACAAAAGTGAACTACAAATTACTTAAAATTTCTCTTCATCTACACCAATAAACGATTACGAGACCAAGAATGACAAGTTTACAAGTTTATTTATTATTCCCTAGGTACTTAATTTGTTGTTTATTTATTGTATCTATATGTTAAAAACGTAGTACCTTGCTTCTGCCATGCTGTTAAAGTAAAACGCAAATATATCATACATTTGATGCTGTGGTGATAACGTTATAATATTCACAACTTCGGTACCAAATGGTACCAAATGGATTGAATAGCTGGTTTAACCTGGGCACAGCTGTGTCCCTGCCACCCCATATGGAAAAAGGCATGTTTGTGACTTTAATGTTTGTACTGTTATATTATATTAGCCTTTATTGACCGAGCGAGCGAAGCGAGCGAAGCGTCTCCGTTTCAGGTTTGGGCAAAAATGCTTTCGTATGTCCGGTTGTTCTCCTCTACAGGTCGCATTTATGAACCGATTCTCGTGAAATTTTGTAAGCAGGTTGGAAAAATAAATAGAATTTTTTACTCGAGCCAGTTTTTTGATTTTTTTCAAAATGGCGGAGAAAAAAATCGCTACAACCCAAACGGCTCGATGGATATTAACAAATGAGGTGTCGTTGGATTCGTAAAGACCATGAGAGTGAAACAGATGAGCGAGCGAAGCGAGCGAAGCGTCTCCGTTTCAGGTTTGGGCAAAAATGCTTTCGTATGTCCGGTTGTTCTCCTCTACAGGTCGCATTTATGAACCGATTCTCGTGAAATTTTGTGAGCAGGTTGGAAAAATAAATAGAATTTTTACTCGAGCCAGTTTTTTGATTTTTTTCAAAATGGCGGAGATATGGGGTTTTAAAATGTAAAAAAATCGCTACAACCCAAACGGCTCGATGGATATTAACAAATGAGGTGTCGTTGGATTCGTAAAGACCATGAAAGTGAAACAGATTATATAATTTTAGTAAAAAGTCAATAGGTTGTATTAAAGATCGCGAAATGTAGTTTACAAAGTTATTGGTGCGGCTACTTTCATACTGCATGTACGTAACCAGGTACATTCATAAGTTTGTATGTGTTATTGAAAGAAAATTATTTGGGTTATTTTTTTTATGTGTGTTAGCAGCTCAGCTTTCCCACCGACATACTCGCGAGGTCTACAGCTCACAGAGCCACTAGTTTATTTATATATAGCCTTTATAAAGCGTACGACGATATTGAGCAAATAGTATCTCCGAGTGGTAAAACGTGAGTTTGAGCACACATCTGCTGCTTAGTGGTCCCGTATCCGATCCCAAGACTACCTTGTCGTAGGGCTAAGCAGTCATACACAAATCACCCTCACAACTCCCCCCACACACCCCCCTCATACACACAACATACACTAACATTCATACACATAACTCAATTCGATGATAATTTAACCATAGGCTAACTTCGTATAATTACTTTTTTCCATTTTGTATTTGTCCATTCTGTAAACAGGTAGATATATATAAAAAAAAAAAACTGTTTTTAGACTGCAATTAGTTTTTAGATTATTTTTTTGATCTTAACTTACTGCGAGACGGTCTCTGACCAGTGCAGAAGTTAATGTCATGCTTTGAATAATATTTAGAACTTACTTAAGCTTTAATTATAAGTAAACCTGTAATTAATTCTTGATTAATAAACACTTTGAACTTTGAACTTTGAACTTTATATAGCCTTTATTTATATTGTCTGTTCCGTAATTCTGCCGGTGTATTTAATTAAGCATGTTACATATTACCATGCGGAAGTACACCACACCTATTTATATTATACATAGACTCTCAAAACATAAGAATCTACATATTATAGTATATCTACAAAGCAATTAAGACTCAGTATGCGTATATTTACGTTTACGTATAAACTATAAAGATAGTCTCAATATTACAACATTGATCACGTGGGGAACTATTCGCGGTGTTCGCGGTTTTTCCGTCAGCCTGAACTTTGTAAGGAAGAAGGGTCTTTGTAGAGTGTAGAGCTCGTCTAAGCTGAAATGACGCGCCCCACCCCTTGGTTTTGTATGACAAGTAAATACAAAACCAAGGAGTGGGGCGCGTCATTTCAGCTTAGACGAGCTCTACCTACCATGGCAGCGTAACTCAGAATTTCACCTTCAGTTAAGTTTTAGAGGAATAGGAGTCTAATGGCCGATATCACCAACAGATCAAGCGACTGTTTCAGAGGCCAGCTTCTTAAATTAAGGGGGTACCCTAGTAGCCCAGATGACCCTTAAACTTAGGTCAAAGCGAAACAACCGGTAGGTGGCCCCTGAAAGGAAATAAAGTGTCCCCTAAAGATAGGGATTGTTGGTGAAATCGGTGATAAATATTAAGAGGCAGAGGGTCGATATCAAGAGGACTATTAGTCCATGGAATTGGTACATTTTGGTTTGCATCAAATGGGGTAGTTCTGATTTTTTTATATGTTGTATGTAATGAGGTGGTAATGACAAATATAATTTTTCGACCTCGAAACATTGTAAAATTCATGAAAAACCATTACATTTTTAATCATTTCTCAGTGTTTGCCATTTTTAACCGACTTCCCAAAGGAGGAGGTTTACAATTCGTCCGGATATTTGTTTTTTTTTTTTTTTTTTTTTTTTTATGTATGTTCCCCGATAGCGCCTAGACGGATGGACCGATTTGGAAAATTATTTTTTTGTTTGAAAGGGTTTACCTTCCCATTGGTCCCATTGACACCAGGTCAGGATCTGATGATGGGATCCTGGAGAAATCGAGGGAACTCTTCAAATATTATAGGCAGACCTATAGTGATTTTTGTGTTTTTCATAATAACTCGTGCAAATGCACATGGTAAGCATAATATTGTGATGCGGAACTGCTGATGAAGACCACATATGGCCACCAGATCTGCTCAATACTAGGTACAAATACAATGCGTGGCTGATGGGCTGGCAACGCATAGCCTAAACCGGTGGACCTAGAGCCTTGAAACTTTGTACAGAGGTTCCTTAGTAGCGTGGGGTAGCACTGAGATGGGATTTGACAAAATTAAGTCCCCAAGGGGGGGGGGGTAAGGGGTAACTGTTTGCATTAAACTCAATCTAATCAAATAGGGTTTGTGGAAGTCGGTTTTTTGTAAAGTTTACTTTTTGTTTCAATTATTTACCACTAAGGACCTGTTTTACGGTAGAGTCACTAAGAATTATTTTAAAGTAAACTAAATTTGCAACAAAATCAGAATAGTTGGGTCTCGATAAACTGAACAGTTTCAAAGATACAGCTGTTCAAATGTTTGCAAAATTAGAAAAAAAAAATGAGTTTATACAAGTTCTCGTCAATGTGGTCATTTATTGATCTATTTCACGGCATAAATTCATAAACGTTATTAAAGAAGACAAATTTTTCAACAAAACGAGACCAATTTGGTCTATTAAGATATGATAGTTCCCTAGCTACAGCTGTAATACGACAAACAAAATGAAATACGACTTATGAAATAAGCACCATATAATTTCCTTAGGCAGTTATCCAGAAGACAACACTGGCTTACCTGTAACAAAAGACACAAATTGTTATTGGTATGATATTCCTGTAATAAACTTTAAGTAGGTATGTATAGTTTGAACAAGCTACAGGCACAACCCACTTGTTGTAGAGAATCGGTCATAGCAGGTAGGTCTGACCTAGGTATCAAGGAAAATATTTTTTGGCTTCGAACAATATAAAAGTAGAGCTCGTCTAAGCTGAAATGACGCGCCCCAATCCTTGGTTTTGTATGACAAGTAAATTCAAAATATTGAAACAAAACAAAAATAACAAAACGTATCTGTAACCCATTGCAACACTGTATTTAAACTCCAATACATATCAATGAAGAACCATAGAACCAACGGCTGTCCACCGAGCCATCCATCATGTGTCAGTTGCCGCTGAAAAAGGCTACCCCAGTCTTGATAAATCGATCGAAGAGGGCGGAAGCCACGCCGAACTCTTGGGAAAAATGGCGATTCTTGGGAAATATTGAGAGCTTAGTATAGTGAAGTCTGGGTCATCATACAAGTTGATAGAAAATTAAATACATTCCATGCATAGTTCTATGTGTATCAACTATAATATTCGGTCGGGTAAAAAGTTTCTTCGTATTTTGTATGAAGACCGTAACGGGTCGAACAAAAAGCTGAATCTTTGATTTAAAAAATTCCGGATTGAAAATGCTTAAACCAACTTTGTGCTACTTTTACACACTGTATTAGGTTCATAAACATCTTTTTTTTTCACGGCCATCTGATTTATTGGTCTGAGCGGCCATCGTTGCTTGTCTTCCTTTTTTTTCTACAACTTTAAAATGTATTGAATTTCTTCATTAGATTCACTTCTTCTTCTTCTTCTTCTTCTTTTTATTAATGGCGTCCTAACCTCTTTTGAGGTTAATTTTGCCAGTATCAAGTGGTCAGGTTCTCAATGAGAAACTGGAAATTATAATGTCTTGAGATGATTTTAAGATGATGATGATGATTTTCTAGATTCACTTCATTCTGACACAAAGAAAACAAATGAATAATTGTCGGAACAACATTTTATTATATTTATTCCTTTTTTGAGATATAACCTTTTTAATGACATCAAGACCAGCCAGATACAATTAATAGACATTTAGTTACAAATTACACATACAAAATACGAAAAGACTTTTTACCCTGCCTATTATGACTTTTCGATAGTGCTTATCGGATTTATTGGAAAAGGCCCTTACTAAACCCTTCATACCTTATTGGATAATTCTTAGGTTCAAGACAAAGAATATGATCGTTGTTAAATTTTGGAATTTATGATTCTGTGAAATCAAAATTTTCATTTCATTTCAGTAGTAGATTCTGATATAATGCGAGTTATCATTAGACTTAACTTTGACAGTTAGATATTTTGTATGCAGCGTCTCATTGACCTGAGAATAGGCCTTGTTTTTTTTTTGAAAGGAAACAAACGCCATTACTCATAGGATTGTTATCTGTTTATACTGCTTTAACGTAGCTTAAATTTCAAAGTTTCGTACAACTCAGGGTTAGTTAAAAAACCGGCCAAGTGCTAGACGGACTCGCGCACGAAGGTTTCCGTACCATTATCTATAAACACGGCAAAAAATAATGTTTGTTGTATTGGAGCCCCCTTAAAAAAATATTTTATTGTTTTTTTGTATTTTTCGTTATAGCGGTAACAGAAATACATCATCTGTGAAAATTTCAACTGTCTAACTATCACGGTTCATGAGATACTGGTGACAGACGGACAGACGGACGGACGGACAGCGGAGGCTTAGTAATAGGGTCCCGTTTGGCACCCTTGTGTACGGAATCCTAAAAATGGCTTTCGCACCAAATATCTACCTGCTAAGTTTAGTCGGGTTTTCTCGTCTCGCTGTTCGCCGACACATTTATTAGGCAAATGTACACAATTTCGTTTGAGAGCCCGCATTTGTTTCCGGGTCGCTCGTGGGTCGCGATTAAGCATGTTTATTGCAGACTCTTTAGTGCCCCTTGTGCTCAGAAGCACTACGACTACATACGCTTTCAATAAGGGGTTTTCAAAGTCAGATAAAAAACAAAAGTAAAACAAACGACTCGATAGGTTTCAACCTGTAGAAGAAGTTCTCTACCTTAGAAGGAACAGCCTGTACAAGAAGTTCTCTACCTTAATATACCTTAGTATCTATTTATATATTATATTTTGTTTTTGTTTTTATCTGTATTTATGTATTTATTAGTAAGTAGTCTATTATTTTCATATTTATCGTTGTGCACTTATGTAGGTCTGCCTTTTATTAAATTATCCTCTCCATCCTAGGTTTGCTGGAAGAGATCTCTTATTAGAGATAAGCTCGCCTTTGTACATGTTTTTTCTAATATTAAGTGTCTGTATTATGTTTTCTGTGCAATTAAGTATAAAGTATAAGTATAAGAAGTGTCAAAAATGTTTTTCCGGCAATCTCAGATTATTCTGATTTTCACATAGTTTTTGTGCGAATTAAGTATCTACGTTCACGTTTAGCATAGGTTGCACGGTAACGCTAGCATAGATTCATCTGAAAGCTTGATAAAGGTCTGTCCGGAAATGCTCTCATAGACTTTAACACTGTGCCCACTGAAGCGTGACTTTTACCACGCCACAGGGCACGGCACTGCATGTTCAACACAATCCAACAACAACCAAGAACTTGCTATTGTTTGTTCAAGTCCGATTGTTTAGAACATGAATCCAGGTTTGTGACGTCGTCGTTTAACCCCCATTTGCAATAACCTATCTATCCATGATTTTCACATTACTAGAGTTAGAATTGACAGTTGCGCTATGGAACTTATGTCAAATTCGACCCTATCTATCAGCCGATTGAGGTTAGATAGGTTATTGAAAACGGCCCTAAAGTGATGTCTCCCAGGGTAGTCAGGTTATATTGGTTTGTCCAGGTTACCAAAGTAGTTTCACTTCAAAAATTTTACCTTCATCGAGAAATGGCATGGCGTTTCCATCTTAAACCTCCTTGCCGTTCCTTTCTCTCAATGGACGAATATATTTTTGTCTCCTAATGACGGTGATTTTCGTAACAACGGTATGAGGGATGTTTGTGCTGATATCGCCCTTGTCTCTCTTCCCTTAAGATTAAGAAGAAAGGAGGATGGATTTTCATCTTACGATAACTTCCAGGGCAAAACTAGAGTCGAATTCTATGAAGTAACTACGGATAAATAAATAACAATAAAATTTAATATTAAAAAAACTCCCGATACAAAAAAAATATGCTGACTTATTTCCTTGTCTAAACTTCAGTTAAAAGTTTTAACCCTGCCATTATTACTTTTCCCTACGACAGGTTGTAGTTTACAATTACCGTAAAGTATAAATAAAAGTAGTCGGTAACTATAATATTCTTTCTCTCAACTTCCTCCTTTTCCCTTCTGAATCTGAGCTAAAGAGGCATAAACCCGTTCCATATTCAACTCGACCGGGCCAGCCTCCACTGTGAGAGGCTGCAGGCGTGTAATCTACTTGAGTGGTGTTGGTGCCGCAGTTGGTTGGTTAAATCAGACACTTTACAACACCCTAGACCGTTAATTAAAGACCTACATTTAACTAAGTCACTAGCATTTTGATTTAGATAAAGCATCGTCAAAAACGTTGAACAATCTGTCTTACCGAAAGCAAGCGTGTTAGTTAAAACAAGATGGCGTTACGACAGCGCTGATTACTTTCAGAGTCTATCCTTTTGGCAAACGTTGTGCAACGTTGGTTTGTTGTGTTCAGTGGTTTTTGTTTAAAATTTGGTCTTTGGTGCAATTGTTGTCGACTCCGCCATGATTATTTCACGATTAGTAGTTTCACAAAACCGAATTGGTTGCTTTAGGTCACTTTCTGTGGCAATACTAAAGATAGGTTGTGTTAGGTCACAACTTTATGAACCACCCAGAGCCGAGCGAAGCGGAGCGGAGCGACGCGACCCCAAATAGTTTCACAAACTCGAATTGGTTGCTTATTACCCTACCATAGTTGAAATGCATGTTGTTGCCTAGGAACGTTTAGACAACTCGTTAAACGTTTCGTTTACTCACTTGTCTGATGGAACTTTAGCGACTTGGTTAAATGTCGATCTTTAATTAACGGTCTAGGTTGTGAGATAAGTGTCTGATTTTACCAAGTAACTGCGACATTGGAACAAAGTTGGAACCCACACACTGCCTGACTCATTCGTTTGGCGACCTCTGTGGCGTGGCGATCAAGGCTATGCTTTCCAAGCAAGCGGTACTTGTTTCGAATCCTGGCTGTGGAGGAAGAATAAAAATCCCTAGGTGTTGGATGTCTTACATGTTTGTGACATCGCTGTTGCTGGTTCCAACGACTAGACTTTTCTGTATTCATTTGGGCCCTTATTTAATTTGGCGTCAAATGGTTAGCGGTCTATTTGTCATGTTAAGCTGTAATTTTGTAATACTTTGGTAGCAAATTATAGAAAGCGCTAGAACAAGATCGCCAAAATATATGCGTAACTTTATTATCATAAATTCACATCGAGGGAGTCAAATTTATATTGCATTATTATGTTGGGTAGTGCGTAGTTCAGTATAAGCTTTAGGAGATATAATCGAAATACTCGTCTACGTATGAACATACGGTATGAGGGCGTTTAGGTGATTGACTATAAGTTGCACGAAACAAAGTACACACACACACACACACACACACACACACACAGAGACCCTCTCTCTCGCACACACACAGCCCCAGCATACTTTTGACGCATCGCAATTTTGAACCTCATGCCATGGTATTAAAATTCAAAACCTATAACGGAAAATAGCGTCTTAAGACGCTCTGCGGCGTTGAGCGTTGAACATAATTATCCTAGCATTAGAAACAAGTGACAATCCTATCAGATTCTAGCCAATAAATTAGATAAGTGACAACTTATAATTTCAAAATAGTTTTATGCAACTCATGGTTAGGGACACTGATTTGTATTTGTAATGGGTTGACGACCCTGGGCATTGCGGTTCAAGTCTCAAGTCAAGCCTCCCAAGCAAGAAGGCTCGAATCCCGTCTGGGAAAGAATAAAAAAAAAACGGTCTGCGGTGCGAGTCGGAATCGCACAAGAAGGGTACCGTACCATCGTACGACACAACTTTAGCACTCAAAACAATAAAACAATAAGAAAATTAAAAACACGTCTCTTGTATGGGGACCCCCTTTAATTTGTAATATCTCTCGTATTTCAGTATTTTTTGTTGTTGTGGCAACAGATATACACATTCTGTGAAAATTTCAACTTTCTAGTTATTACGGTTCGTGCTCTAGGACCCGCTGACGGACGGACGGACGGACGGACATCAAAGCCTTAGTAATAGGGTCCCGTTTGGCACCCTTCGGGTACGGTACCCTAAAAGATGGCTGGATGTACCGTCTCACACAGATACTTATGACGGTACTGTCTCTCACGTCACGAACTGATGTGCCGTTGCCGGCAATATATTGCCATTTGCCCAGCAGCGTATTGCCACATAATGTATTACAATTACAACACATTAATAAAAAAACATATTGAGATATTACATCATTGATAAGTTTTCGTAATTACTGACCTGATAGGTGAATTTCATGAACCTATACATTGCACAGGATACGACGTTTGTAGATGTATAAAACAAACCAATGTGTAAAATCACCCAAGATGTAAAGGATAATACTAAGGATAATATAAAAAGTGCGAAGTTATGAATGGGTCATATATGAGTAGATGCTTTCATGCGTCGTATAAAATAAGATTCTTGGCGAAGAATGTCATAAATATTTATTGCGTTCCGATCACGTCGTAAAAGGGAAGTGTCTATAAGATATCAAATTGAATAGTGCAGTGACTTAGAAATTTTACTGCAGATTCGTTTGATGGCCTTGCTGGAAGTGTGCAAAGATCATACCGAATGTAGGGCAAACATGGACATGGCGTTAACTCCGCTTGTTGGGGACAAATCAACAGACAAAGCCTGTCTATGGACATTACGATCCTGATGGATGATTGATTCTGACGACGAAACCACCGACTTACGCTTACGACGAATCAGTAAAAAAAAATACGAGCGACTTCAGTATAATAAAACGGACTGATTAAACGTCGTCCATCCAACGGCCCACATCGTAATAAAGTTCAAAACCTAATTAAAAAATAAACAGAACAAAAGAACTGGGTCTTTTTGGGCGTTGGACGAGCTAATGACAGTTAACTCAGAAAACAAAGTTCATCATCAGACAAAATGGTCATTTCTCTTAAGTTAAGACCATACACCATAGAATAAATTAAGTTTAGTTGGACTATTGACAATTAGCTATAATGTCAATGTCTTAGTTGCCGGCCTGCCACTGCGACCGGAACGGACTCTGTCTGTACGGAGTCCGCTTCTCGCAATGGCAAACTACATAAGTGCTTCCACTGAAAAATAATTATTTTGTATGCAATCCGGTCCGCTCAGCTCGCTGGCTCCGCTTCCGCTCATTTCCCTTTTTTGGGTTCCGTTAGAGAAACAAGATTTCTCCACTGATTAGAATGTATATCCACCACTTAGGATTGCAATGTCAATAACCTCATTTATCTGATGTATTGTTAGTACCTTGCACCATAGTGTTATTAGTTGATTTTAGTATTTATTGTTATTTAAGCTTTCATAGGCGACTACAGCCCGATAAAGCATTAAGTGATTTAATATAATCCATATATAGTTGTTTATTTACGATATGTGGTGTAATGTAATGTTTAAAACGTTAATAAAGACTTTTGAAAATCAAATCAAATCAGAGAAACAAGGAATCCTTACAGTTTCGTCAAGTCTGTCTGTCTGCGTCTGTGTATGTCACAGCAACTATTAAGACTACACAGGTAAAACATGGTACGTAGATGTATTCTGTGAACCGCTTTACGATTTTAAGGGTTCCGTAGAGAAATAAGGAACCCTTACAGTTTCTTCAAGTCTGTCTGTCCGTCCTTCCGTCCGTCCGTACGTCACAGCAACTTTATTCCAAAACTATTAAGACTACACAGTACGTAGATGTATTATATGAACTGCTTTACGATTTTTATACATAAACTGAAAATTAAAAATTTAAGGGGAGCTCCCCATACATGATACTGAAAACAAAATATATGTTTTTCATCAAACCTACATGTGTGGGGTGTCTATAGATAGGTCTTCAAAAATGAAGTGGAGGTTTCTAAAACCATTTTTCCTCAAAGTCTTTAAAGAGGAAAGCGGATCCACCCATCCAAAGTGGAAAAAATTGTGTCCCCCCCTCTAACTTTTAAAGTAAGAGAGTGATAAATCTATAAAAAATATATGCTGTGTATCTCAATATAAACTTTCGATGAAAATTAGTTTGAACAAAATATAATGAGCAGTTTTTAAGACATAAAATATTTATTAAAAACTGCAAAGATAACTTTGTCATTCATACAAAGACTACGAAAAATAAAGTTACAATACAAAAATCCAGTCTAATACCCTTCATGGGCAAGACCGACTCGCACTTGGCCACTTTTTATACAAAGTTACAACACAAACCTCCAGTCTTATAATTACTTGCTACTACGGAACCCTTCATGGGCGAGTCCGACTCGCACTTGACCACTTTTTTAGTGGGAAGGGCGGCGAGGTTACAAGTTGAATGACGGAACGTGATAGCTTAGCTTTCAGGATCAATAAAACTCTATTAGTATGGTGAAGCTTGATAAATTAATCCATTTCCGACATCGAACACGTTGAAAGTGTTTTCAGAAACTCATAAGGGTCACTATTTCAACCATATCAGGAGGGTATGCCTGATTTATTTCTACATAACGACGCCCATATCATCAAGTTAGTTGGACGATGATGATTGAAATGGTTGATGACATCCATCGAGGTAGGACTCATTAGCATCATGTTACTCTAGGTCTAGATTTTTGATACATTCAATACAGACTTCAAAATATAGGAAAACAAATGAAAGTGGATGAAAAATATTCCCGTTATTCAAAACACTAGATACTTCGAACTTCAAAGATAATTTTAATACCAAATATGCGCGAACCAACAAACCCTTTCTTATGAAGAGCCCTTGATACTACAGTATCGTGATAAACATTCACAAAGGATGGGCTCAAAGGTATGAATATGGAAAAACTCGTTAGTGAAGTAAAATGAGACGACATCGACGAAGGTAGCGAGGTGAGGGGAGACAGGGGTAGACGAATCTATTTGTAGCTAGGTCTCCCTTGACCGTGTTTCTTTATGCTTCCAATTTTAGGTTTGTCGAAGTAACGCAGAAATATCGTAAAATATCGTCGCCCTATTTATTAGCTTGGTATTTACTAACTCAATTCTGTCGAAAATTATTGTGTATTTAGCATTTTTTTTTCTATATTTATAGTTAACTTATTCTTGTGCATTTAATTTAAATTAAGTAGTTATTGTGCACTGCCTACCCTTTCATTATATATTTTCGTTTCGGGGGTTTGCTGGAAGAAATCTCTTTTTAGAGATAAGCTCGCCTTTGTACATGTGCTTTCTATTAATGTGACTGTGTAAATTATTGTGTGCAATAAAGAGTTGTGAATTTTGTGGAAAAGGAACGGTTTTCATGGAAACACATGTCGAATGAAACACACATCGATGTGATACTTTCTGACCAGGTCTTTTTCAAAATACAATAGATGGCGTTGAGGACACTTACATTTCAATTGATAATATTTCAAAAAAAATAGGAGCTGTTTTTATTATCTCATACGAAAATAGATGGGAAACGATGGGACCCGTATTTTTATTTTAGTGTTTATTCTTATTTTTAAGTTATAATTCAAGATTTTTAGAGTTACTCATTCTAAAAGGGCGTAAGTACAATGTCAGGATTATGAAACGTTGAACTTTTGCCCGTCATTGCATCAATAAAAAATTAAAATGTCATTATTCTGTCATAATATCACCCCCTGTTACGAGTCACGCCAAAATCGATTACAGTCCGAGTCAGTTTTGGGCTTTTGGCGATACAAAACGATGGCATCTTAGACGCTGTATTCGATTATGGCGCTGACGGCGATGTCGCGGAACGCACTGTCAATATGTGTAAATACTCTTTTGTTGTTGTGCAACTTCGTGACAAGTTGACAACCAGCAGTGACAAAATTTAGATGACAGATGATGACTGACAGTTGCTTTTTTATTTATATCTAGCCTGTGGAACACATGCCATAAATCCTGACATTGATAATTTGGACAACATTTCAGTTTTTATTATTTAACTCTTAAATTACTGATCTAAAAATTCTGAAAAAAATATCTAAGAGCTCAGAACACTTAAATCTCGAAATGGTTTTCTAATTTTAGTACCTTATCAAAATGAAAGGTTGTCAATTGTAGAAACAAGTGCTGGTTAAATGTTTAACAATGGGCACACACAATAGAGCCTCTGCCTCTCCGTATGAGACAAGGCTGTGCACGAAGTATTCTTCAGTTGCAAGTTTAAGCATTCAAAGATGCCTTTGCCTGGATGGATGCCGCATCAAAAGTCACAACGAAGCAAAAGGGCACCAGTGACTAAGGAGCTCCATAGCTTTAAAAAGTATTTTCATGTAAGTTCGTCGCTCCCAGCCTTAGGATAGATAAATGAAATTTCAGTTTGACTCGTACTAACTTCTAAGCCTATATGACGACCTCTCTGTGGCGCAGCGGTTGCGCATCTGCCTACCGTGCGAGAGGTCCTGGGGCCGGGTTTGAATCCCGGCAAAAAAACCCCAGGTCTTTGATGTTTACGTGTTTGATGTCGCTGTTTCTGGTTCCCACGACACAGGGTACTTATACTAGTTTTGGTTGTTAGTATGTATGTATGTATATTTGTGGAAAGACAAAAAGAAAATTGCCATCCGAGGTGGCATGGCAGCAGCTGCTGCAGTGGCACAGTTATTTTACGTATCGATTTTAGAATACCGAAATATTGTTACGAGTTTATACCAGGAAATTCAAAGCTCTCTACTTTATGTAAATAGCTGTTTGGGAATGTACCTATAAATTTATGCGAAGCCACGTTGAACGAACGCTTATTAATTAATGGGACCGGAGAAATATGTTGGATACAAGTTTATATAATTGGGTCAATCAACTTTTTTATCCGCGTCTTGTATTTTCAGTTAAATTATTTTATTTGACAGATTATTTCATATACGTATACGATTGTACAAAAAGCAGAGCTCTATATTTGGGATTATTTAAGTTATGGTGAAAAATTCCAACAAACATCTTAAATCTGTCCCCCGGACAACCAAATCTTTTTTTCGTAAATCAATTTTTATTCATCAAACTTTATAAAAATATAACAATTAGTAATAATATTAAATAATTAAATACTGGTTAAAAAAAATATAATAATTAATATTAAAACCAACCCTTCGTTAGAGCCAATTTTATAGTGCAGTGTAATATTTTTACGTATATGAATGAAACGACTGCTATTTTAATGTATATTTCTGTTTACATTTGTCCCCTGGACAACTTTTGACATTAACAACAAAAAATAATTGTGGTCTTTTACAATTTTATTGTAATTGGTTCCTCGCGATACACGCATAGCCTAAAGTAAAGTAAAGTAAAGTATTATTTATTTGTATGAATATAGGTTTAGTACAAGGACCCCTGGTAATTTTGTAGTTTTACGTTTACTATGCACAGATTTATATTTTATGTTTTCTGTATTTATGAGTGCAATTGGTTTACTTTAGTTATTTCCATAGTATTATGTCTTACGGAATACTGCTTTGGGGGAGAGCGGCAGATATAAACACAATATTTGTCTTACAAAAAAGGGCCATTCGGGCTATCTATCAACTAGATGCTAGGCAATCACTAAGGGACAAATTCAAAAATATCAATATACTTACTGTTACCTGTCAATACATTTATGAAAATATCATGTATACCAGAAAAAACATAGGTTTATTTAAGACTTTAGGTCATAATCATATTATTAGCACTAGAAATAGAAATAAGATTGCTATGCCCGCGTTCAGACTCAGTAAGGTTGCTCACTCTTTTATGGGAGTACTAGATGAAAACCCGGCTTCGCTCGGGCTCGGGTAAAATGTGAATGTGGGTACAAAATGAAGGTAGATATTTCTGTAGTTATCGGTTCTCAAGGAATATTAAAGGCAAAGCAAGGCATAGATTCGTTTAGCATCGTTCATTGTGTTTAATAAATATTGTAAATTAAAACTACAAATGTTTTTACTTAAATAACTTTAATTTAAAATCAACCTTAAAATAAACGAACTTTAATTAACAAAACAAATAGTTTTTAAGGTTTACTCTCGGTAAACCTCTCTGTTATAAAGCACCCAGTCTTTTTATTTACTTTGGAAGGTAAGTATGGTTAATTACACAATAAAGAACAACATTTTTACTACAACAACAACATTAGAACAACATTATCATACAATTTCACGATATGTTTCATGGGGAAAGTTGTTCATAATGATGGGTACTACCATTCCCCAAAATATGGTCAGCTAATTAAATGTCACCCTGTATGTATACATTTTTCGTTAAATATTTATCACCTTATTATGGTATGGTATTAATCAGTCTTTTTATTTACTTTGGAAGGTAAGTATGGCTAATTACACAATAAAGAACAACATTTTTATTACATCAACAACATATAAGAACAACATTATCATACAATTTCTCTATATGTGTATACAACATTTTTCGTTAAATATTTATCACCTTATTATGGTATGGTATTAATCAGTATTTTTCTTTACTTTGGAAGGTAGGTTAGTACTTGCCATTGCCATTGTTTGCAGTTTCTCGCAAATATTTTGATTTTACAGAAATTGCATGCCACTGGAAGTAAATAAGTACTTATTGAGTCTTACTTACAATCCACAGAAGAAAACATACAACCAAATTCACACAGTTACTCACCATCTTTACGAAGAGCCCTTCGTTGCATCCATTTTCCACAATTGTGGCAATGTTTGCCAAATGCAAGGAGATTCGGCTGCAAATGCAAAATGTTATGAAAGACCACGCTGAAAGAATGCGATCTTGCCTGGCACAATAAATACTTACGATTTTCGGCATAATATTATGTTTCTTGCACTCAATTCAATTTTTCACTGGCTTCCTCAATGATTCTGGCTTCTGCCAACAGAAATGTGATTACTTTCTCTGTGACAGAAATGAATGGCACGGTATTTTGTCTGTGAACTATGAATCGGCATTTTCTTCTATTAAAGCTACATCCACACTATCGTTCCGCACGTTTTTTTTGGGATACCATGCTTAAAACGACCATTATAGCCATTATAGCTACATCCACATTTCCTTCGGCATGTTTTTGTTGGGAAACTATGCCTAAAACTACCATTAGGCTACATCTACACTATGTACTAATCGTATACAGAAAAGGAACATGAATGCAACCGCAAATAAACGCAGTTTACCGGTTTCTAACCCTAGAAGACATGTGTGAAGAGACCATTGTCTATGGCTCTAAGTTACGTGGCCAATATGGCGCCTGCGATTTGTCTGTTCAGTAACATTAGAATTTAACAAAATACTCGACAATCCGAATTTTGCGGATATATGTTGTCGACTCGAAATCTATATTTTTTTATGTTTTATTATTCAGGTAAGGTTTTGATTGAGTCTACCGTACCCCTCGACGGAATTATTAATATAGACTAGATGAAAACCCGGCTTCGCTCGGGCTCGGGTAAAATGTGAATGTGGGTACAAAATGAAGGTAGATATTTCTGTAGTTATCGGTTCTCAAGGAATATTAAAGGCAAAGCAAGGCAAGCAAGCAAGCAAATTAAAACTACAATTTTTTTACTTAAATAACTTTAATTTAAAATCAACCTTAAAATAAACGAATTTTAATTAACAAAACAAATAGTTTTTAAGGTTTACTCTCGGTAAACCTCTCTGTTATAAAGCACCCAGTCTTTTTATTTACTTTGGAAGGTAAGTATGGTTAATTACACAATAAAGAACAACATTTTTACTACAACAACAACATTAGAACAACATTATCATACAATTTATCTATACAGGGTAACATTTAATTAGCTGACCATATTTTGGGGAATGATAGTACCCATCATTATGAACAACTTTCCCCAAGGAACGTATGGTCGCAAAAAACAATTTTTTTGGGTCTCCCATAGTAACTTAAATTCAGCTGATCGGGGCAATGTACTGGAAGACGAAAAATTTTTTTCATTTGCGACTATATGTTTCATGGGGAAAGTTGTTCATAATGATGGGTACTACCATTCCCCAAAATATGGTCAGCTAATTAAATGTCACCCTGTATGTATACATTTTTCGTTAAATATTTATCACCTTACTATGGTATGGTATTAATCAGTCTTTTTATTTACTTTGGAAGGTAAGTATGGTTAATTACACAATAAAGAACAACATTTTTATTACATCAACAACATAAGAACAACATTATCATAAAATTTCTCTATATGTGTATACAACATTTTTCGTTAAATATTTATCACCTTATTATGGTATGGTATTTATCAGTCTTTTTCTTTACTTTGGAAGGTAGGTTAGTACTTACTGCTTTTGAAAATAGGTAGTAAAAATAGGTTGTTCTGTATACAATAAAGAACAACATTTTCATTATTTCACAGCTTGATTATCATAAAATTTCTCTATATACAACATTTTTCATAAAATTTCTCTTTAAACAACATTTTTCATAAAATTTCTCTATATACAACATTTTTTGTTAAACATTTATCACCTTTCAAGCCTTGTTCAGTGGTATTGATAATTTGGATTTTTACATCATCGAATCTTCGAACTCGAGAGAAGGCAACATAGAGCTGGCCATGGGTGAACACAGGATTAGGTAAAAATAGACCGATTTTGTCGAAAGTTTGTCCCTGACTTTTATTTATTGTCATAGCGAATGCTATGCGGATGGGAAACTGAAGCCGGCTAAATTTAAAAGGCAGTTGACTGTTAGATGGCTGGAGACGAATTCGAGGAATAAAAACTCTGGTTCCCACATGGCTACCACAAATAATTTCGGCATCAATGACACGTGAAGCTAACGCTCTTATAATAAGACGGGTTCCGTTGCACAACCCAACAGTCGGGTTTAAATTTCTTAAAAGCATTACTATACAACCAACTTTTAATTTTAGAATGTGTGGTGGTAGTCCTGCAGGCGTTATAGAATTTAGGAATTCTACAGGATAGTTTAAAACATCATTATGATCGTCCTCAACCACAGCGTCAGAACTTTCGTAAATTTTAAACATGCCGGGGATTTTCTCAACAACTTGGTCGTTTAATTGAAAACATTCATCGTTTTTTGGGGTAAGTATAGCTTTCATTGAATAACTTTCATAATCAGTTGTGTCTAGGGACACACCAAAAATATGGTCTACAATTGAATTATCAACAATGCATCGCAGAGGCAGTTCAATATGGTCGTCACCATCCTCATTAGCTGTTCCATCGCCTACCTTTAATACCCATTTAGCAAACTCTAAATCATCGTGTGCTCTCATATTATGAGCCAATTGGAGTTGAGTAAAGTTTGGCCACAATGATAAGTGCTTAATTGAAGCTTCTATAATAGCATTTCGTGACGCATTAACTACAACTGGTAAGATCTGACGAAAATCTCCTGCGAATAATAAAGTTTTGCCTCCAAAAGGTAATTTATTTTTCATTATATCTTGAAGGAGTCGATCAACTACAACAATATCATGACATTTAGTCATGGGTGCTTCATCCCAAATTATTAAATGAGTTTCCTTCAACAAATTAGCGGCCTGTGACCCTAACGACATATGAGACGTAGAATCTACATGTGAATTAATTGGAATTTTAAATCGCGAGTGAGCAGTTCTGCCACCATCTAACAGAGTTGCTGCAATACCAGAAAATGCTATAGGCAGGCATATTTTGTTTTCAGATCTTAAAATATGTAAAATAGTTGTAAATACAAAAGTTTTTCCAGTTCCTCCTGGGCCGTCAAGGTAAAACAGCTTTCTGTCTGTGGGATTATTTACAGCGTTCAGTATAGTATCGACCACATATTTTTGTTCCGCATTCAATTTTTGGTATTTTTCATAGCCATTTGCTTTTTCATGTTCACAGTCATAAACGGAATCAGATAAGAAAACATCATTTTCACTAATATCGGGCTCTGGAAGGCCGAAATCTGTTAATCTCTTTCCGTGGAGTTTTAAAGTTTCATCAATTTCTTGTAAAGCCAACTGTTTGGATAATATTGCAGGGCGTGATCTTGTAAAGTCTTCGATAAAATGTGATACAAACTTTTCCCAAAGAGCATTAGGATCAGTTGGTTCACAAAATACGCAAATTAACACAAACAGCTGTCGTAATTGCCTAGGAAGTTTAAGACAACTTGCTTCATCCAAACATCTTTCCCATTCTTGATCGTCAAGAAGGAGCCCCCTTGCTTGAGCAGCTTCTCGAAATGAGTTGTAAATAATATTTTCATAAGTTCTAACATCTCTGAAGCAAGTCGGCCCTTTGACGTGAAGAAGTAATAGCCGGAGATAATATCGTTCTCGATCAGAAAAGGAATAATTATACATTCTTGCAATTACTTTATCTGCCGCTGATTGAGATATTCGTGGTTGCCACTGTCCATGAACAAATCTGAAATGTGTCGGAATTTCAGTGTAAAGATATTGTCGAGCACTTTCGTTGGTTTTGTTTAATTCAAAAAATGCTAATAATGTTGATTTTTCTGCTGATCTAGCAGCTGCTTCATGAACATTTTGATCTGTAAATACGACTGTTTGTTGGTTTTCCAAATGAACACCTAACTGTATAATTGTGTGACTCATTTTGTGCATTGAAAATTCAAATATTCGCCAAACTGCTTCAGGAGCCGAAACATACCTGGTATCAATATAAGCCTTAATTTCGTCCCTCTGTTCGTGGCTTGATGTCGATTGATCACTGGACTGTTGTGGCGCTACCGTGATTTGTACCTTTGCACGGTCATGACCTTTATAAATATATTTATTTATATATTTCACACTTTTGACAGTTGAACAAATTTCCACATTTATGTGAGCATTAAATTTTTTACATAGATAGGGATTGTAGGGCACCACCCATCTATTATCACACTCGAAATCCATCTTTTTTATTGTTCTTCCGTCGTCTCTTCTTCTTATTATAGCATAACCTCCATTTTGGGTACCATCTCTCGTTTCTCCGCAAAATGTCTTTGGGTAGTTCTTAGAACATTTAGAGCCAGTTCCATCATTTTTTATGCAGGGTGAATTCAAATATCCAGGGCCACATGGCCCGTGGATCATGTTTTTTGACACGGTTTGAAAAAGTACCTGGTCTTTATCTGGATCAGGTATTTCTGCACACACAAATTTATCATAATCTTCTGAAGATCTTGGTTTATCTTCATTTCTTAGAATAATAAGCATATGAGCATGCGGAAGCCCACGTTTCTGAAATTCAACGGTGTAAAACCACGCACTCGGTATTCCAAAAATATGTTTCTTTGTCACGTCATCTAAAAGTTCCTCCAATTTAAGTTTAAAAATTCTGGCAATTAAATCGGGTCTATGTTCTTTTTTTGTATTGTCTTGTAAATTATCTAAGATTTCCTGCCAATTAGGATTGCATGTAAATGTTATAAATAAGTCTGGTTTACCATACTTGCATACAATTGCCATGGAATCCTGATAATTTTGCATCATGTGCCGGGGACTTCCCACATAAGTTGAAGGCAATATTATCATTTTACCAATGCCTTGTGCTGATTCGCTATCATTATTGTACAGGCTATCCATTAAATTGTTATAGTTTTCGGCTCTGAGCTTTGTTTGATTCATTCGAAGAAACAATAATCTTTGAGATTCAATTCTAACATAGGCTAAGACACAATATTCATGAAAAAGTTTTTCGGCGTAAAACAATGGGCTAAAATTTTTACGAACAGCAAGTCTGTACTGATAAAATTGTAGCATTGTAAGGCGGCTTCGAGCAGTTCGCCTTTCTTCTCTGTGTTGAAGATTTTCATGCCATCCAAGTTCTCCATTAGGAAAAAGTAAAGGAAATGCTAATGGGTCAATATTGGGACTGGTTGATTTTAGTGTAGTTAAATGTTGAGAATATTCTTGTACAGAAAAATCTATATTTAATGGAGGTTCGCCGTTATCTCCTACAAAGATGACCGCTACCTCACTATTTGATGGAGTGTTATACCGACGCAAATCAAGTGATTTATGTTTATAAAACTGCATTAATACTGAATGTTTGGGTCGATTTTCTGAGGCTGCTTTTAATTCCTCTTCAGCTAAAATTGCAGCCGCCCTTTTGTATATTTTGACAAAAGGATTGGATACATTGAGCATTGTTTGTAAGGAGCTCATTATATTACTTCTACAAATATTGTTTCTAGAATGAGATAATCGTTCATTTAATGCTGCTTCATCTTCAATTATGTACAATTGGTTGTATTGTGGTTTATGACCTTGCAACGGAAACAAAGATCCAGTTTTTGTATAAATTTGCCCTTGTACCCTATAAGTGAAAACTCCTGGAGGGAGTGTGGTCAAGTTAGAATTTATGGATGCCATTGCAAAGGCCGAATTATATTGTCGTATATTAGCCTTAAAATTATTAGCATCAGACGTATTGCCTTTGTATAAGTCTAATAATATATCTGGAATTGGCTTTAATGCTCTATCTGCGTCTATATACACCTTTCCATTATGACAACAATTTTTAAAATGATTACTAATTTTTTCACCTAAAAAATGAAGTGCTTGACATTGAACACATTCATAAATCATAGAACCAACTGAATGTACTGATAGTAGAGTGGTGTTATTTGAAAGCGCTAGATAGATATAGTTAGTCCTAGGGGGTTGATGTTCTGTACTAAATCTGCTTGAATATTTACGCTTATTCTGTGGTCTGCCAGCCATTTCATATGTTCTCTTTCTTCTCTTCTTCTAAAGAAACATCCGTCAGCAGTGACTCTTCGATTGGCTTCAACTCTTTGTTATCCACCTTAAAGGAGAAAAAATATGAAATAAATATTCAAATAATAATCAAATCAAATCAAATCAAATAATTTATTTGTGGAACATAGGTATGTTGTTATACATTTAGGTGTTATTCTAACATTATGTCTCTCTATGTTTAGCCATGAGGCATACAAATATTTTACACATTTTATGGATACACAATTTTGTTACAAACATTTATGTGAAAGTTTTCGAAGTCAGATAATGAAATATATATTGTGTATGTATGTATATCCTCTCGCCTCTATCTGGTAATAAGTATTATTTTACATTTTACTGTACTCAGTGACCTGCACCATTATACTCTGGCCGCTGAGAGAATGCGATCCTTACACATGTCTATGTTTTTTCTTTTCACTGTCTCTTTCTGTGGGAGTGAGATAGAGTGAAAAGTAGTGCGGGACAGACAGGGACATATACATGTGTCAGGATCGCATTCTCTGAGCAGCTAGACTATAACTTACCTGAATGTCATCATATATATCATGGGATTTGTCAGATAGTCTTGAAGCAGCTAATGATTCATGAGCATCAGTCAACAGTGATTCTTCGATTAGCTTCAACTCTTCGGTATCCACCTTAAAGGAGAAAAAATGTATGTATATCCTCGCGCCTCTATCTGGTAATAAGTATTACTGTACGTGACCTGCACCATTAACTTACCTGAATGTCATCAAATAAATCTTGGGATTTGTCAAGTTGTGTTGAGGCAGTTGATGATTCAGGAGTAGCTTGTTTTTTTGGAAAACTGTTTGATAGTGCCCGAGCCTTTGATATTCTTAACTGCCTATTTGTTTCAAGGCCACAGCATTCACAAAAGTTAAAATTATCTGCAAGAATGTATTATGCAATTAATAATCATGGACTGATTCAAATAGAGTGTTGTGTTTTGAAAACCGCATCATGATTTGTTTGAAAGAACAACCAACCGTCAGACGAAACACCCTTATTTTTTCGTATATTTAATTATTTGTTGTTGTAGCGACCACAGATGTACACATTCTTTGAAAGTTACAACATTCCAGCTATTTCAGTTCGTGCCACAGAGCCCGCTGGCAGATAGACGGACAGACGGACGGGTGGCCGGAAGGATGGACGGGTGGCCGGACAGACGGACGGGTGGCCCGATAGACGGATAGCGGAGGCCGAAGCAGAAGGTTCCGTTCTGCACTCTAAAGGCATGGAATCCTAAAAATGAATCGGGTCTATTACGATTCATGAGATGCAACTTTGAGACAACAGACGGAGAAAAATAAAGCGAAGCCTTATTAATAGGGTCCCGTTAGCACCCTTTTGCATATGGGACCTCAAAAGTAACGATATTGCATACACAAATCTATTTAGTGGCATTTTTAGAACCATTAAACTGATGATACAACGTGGTTAATCAGGGGTCAAGTTACATTTCCAGCAAGGTAGGTATTTAAACGATCAATTATTTGTATCCTTTCAGTATTTGGCTATGTTTGTTTGTTTATTGAAACCCTTACCGAGTATGATGCTGTCACATTCGACACATCGACTGCACCATTGCCATTGTTTGCAGTTTCTCGCAAATATTTTGTTTTTACAGAAATTGCATGCCACTGGAAGTAAATAAGTACTTATTGAGTCTTACTTACAATCCACAGAAGAAAACATACAACCAAATTCACACAGTTACTCACCATCTTTACGAAGAGCCCTTCGTTTCATCCATTTTCCACAATTGTGGCAATGTTTGCCAAATGCAAGGAGATTCGGCTGCAAATGCAAAATGTTATGAAAGACCACGCTGAAAGAATGCGATCTTGCCTGGCACAAATGAAATACTTACGATTTTCGGCATAATATTATGTTTCTTGCACTCAATTTTTCACTGGCTTCAATGATTCTGGCTTCTTCTTCTTCTTCTTTTTATTAATGGCGTCCTAACCTCTTTTGAGGTTAATTTTGCCAGTGTCAAGTGGTCAGGTTCTCATTTGAGAACCTGGAAATTATAATGTCTCGAGATGATTTGATGACTATGATGATGATGATGATGATTTCCCGGGAAGGACGTGAAGGGCTGTGGATTCCAAGTAATTTGAGCGACTGCCTTCTGGCTTCTGCCAACAGAAATGTGATCACTTTCTCTGTGACAGAAATGAATGGCACGGTATTTTGTCAGTGAACTATGAATCGGCATTTTCTTCTATTAAAGCTACATCCACACTATCGTTCCGCACGTTTTTGTTGGGATACCATGCTTAAAACGACCATTATATAGCTACATCCACATTTCCTTCGGCATGTTTTTGTTGGGAAACTATGCCTAAAACTACCATTAAGCTACATCTACACTATGTACTAATCGTATACAGAAAAGGAACATGAATGCAACCGCAAATAAACGCAGTTTACCGGTTTCTAACCCTAGAAGACATGTGTGAAGAGACCATTGTCTATGGCTCTAAGTTACGTGGCCAATATGGCGCCTGCGATTTGTCTGTTCAGTAACATTAGAATTTAACAAAATACTCGACAATCCGAATTTTGCGGATATATGTTGTCGACTCGAAATCTATATTTTTTTATGTTTTATTATTCAGGTAAGGTTTTGATTGAGTCTACCGTACCCCTCGACGGAATTATTAATATAGATGTGTTAGTTTTTAGGGTTCCGTACCCGAAGGGTGCCAAACGGGACCCTATTACTGAGACTTCGCTGTCCGTCTGTCCGTCCGTCCGTCCGTCCGTCTGTCACCGGGTCCGCCTGCACGAACCGTAATAGCTAGAAAGCTGAAATTTTCACAGAATGTGTATATCTGTTGCCGCACCAACCACAAATACTGAAATACGAGAGATATTACAAATTGAAAGTGGTCTCGGTACAAGATACGTCTTCACAACACGCTTGAAAAGTTTATACCAAGGCCATTTTGTTTTGGTAGGTAAGCCTTCTTTTAATGAAACTAAATTTAAATGATATGGCAATGTCGTCCCCGGACTTCTACAAAGACTTTAAATATTAATTGATGAATTACGACGTCTCTATTTAGTCTGTAGAACTTTTAGAAAATAATTATAAAATTAATAGTTTTTAATTACTTTTGTTTTCATACAAATCTCAGAGCTCAGAAATTAATTTTTTCCTTTTGGCCACTTCAAGTTTGGCTGCCAGTGATGTTTTAATTAAATACTCTTTGGTGCGTTGAAATGATGTTTTGCAGTCTGCATGACATTGACATAATGAGTGAGTGAACCTCATTGTACGGAAATTGTAGATGGGTGTCTCACGTTTTCCAGTAGGAGTAGGTTGTAGACAGTGCTGCTTACGGCGGCGTTTAGTAGGTACTAAAGGCCCTAAAAGCGCGGCAAGCTTTGAATCAATTCAAATGTTATTTTTCAACTAGCTACAAAGTTATTCTGACATAAGATGATAATTTGAACAAAACTTTTTGAATATTTCATGAAAAATACAGTTACAGATCACACATATACAGGGTGGAAAAAACGAATGGGCCCTGGAGGGAAAGTACCTTAAAATCTCAAGATATCCGTCCGTCCGTCTGTCTGTCACCAGGCCGTATCTCATGAACCGTGGTAGCTAGACAGTTGATATTTTCACAGATGACGTATTTCTGTTCCCGCTATAACAACAAATACTAAAAACAAAATAAATTTAATATAAAGGGGGCTCCCATACAATTAACGTGTTTTTTTGCGGTTTTTTTAACCGACTTCCCAAAGGAGGAGGTTTACAATTCGTCCGGATGTTTGTTTTTTTTTTTTTATGTATGTGCCTCGATAGCGCCTAAACGGATGGACCGATTTGGAAAATTAGACCGATTAGACCTATAGTGATTTTTGTGTTTTTCATAATAACTCGTGCAAATGCACATGGTAAGCATAATATTGTGATGCGGAACTGCTGATGAAGACCACATATGGCCACCAGATCTGCTCAATACTAGGTACAAATACAATGCGTGGCTGACGGGCAGGCAACGCATAGCCTAAACCGATGGACCTAGAGCCATGAAACTTTGTACAGGGGTTCCTTAGTAGCGTGGGGTAGCACTGATATGGGATTTGACAAAATTAATTCCCCTGGGGGGGGGATAAGGGGTTACAGTTTGTATTAAACTCAATCTAATCAAATAGGGTTTGTGGAAGTCGGTTTTTTCTAAAGTTTACTTTTTGTTTCAATTATATAGATAATGGTACGGAACCCTTCGTGCGCGAGTCTGACTCGTACTTGGCCGGTTTTTATTATAATAAAATACCTAATGAAGCAACGGACCTACCAGAAAGGAGGTTCAAAAACTATGTCAAAAACGGCCTATTGAAGAAGTCATATTACAGTGTAAAAGAATATTTAGATGACAAAACTGCATGGTCTTTACCATCTCAGCGCACAGAAATCCAAAGAGGGGCGATGGACTGAGTCAGTACGTCTCTCCTCGGTGTATTTCCTTAGACTTAAGTAGAAATACATAACATTGTATTTTTAAGGCTCTGATATTTTAAAAGAGGTACGGGGGAGGTTTCTTGCCCTTCTTTGCTCCATCCCTAAGCCCACAACTTCCGAACGGGCGGTAGTATACAAAAATATTAATATTATATTGACGTTGACTAAGTAATATGTATGATTTTATGGTCAATAAAAATTTTGAACTTTGAACTTCAATAAATACATTTTCAACCGACTTCAAAAAAAGGAGGAGGTTCTCAATTCGACCCGTATGTTTTTTTTTTTTTTTCTATGTTTGTTACGCGATAACTCCGCCAATTATGAACCGATTTGAACAAATCTTTTTTCGGCGTATAGGTAATACCTCAAGGGTGGTCCCATTGACACCAGGTCAGGATCTGATGATGGGATCCTGGAGAAATCGAGAGAACTCTTCAAATATTATAGGCAGACCTATAGTGATTTTTGTGTTTTTCATAATAACTCGTGCAAATGCACATGGTAAGCATAATATTGTGATGCGGAACTGATGATGAAGACCACACATGGCCACCAGAACTGCTCAATACTAGGTACAAATACAATGCGTGGCTGACGGGCAGGCAACGCATAGCCTAAACCGGTGGACCTAGAGCCATGAAACTTTGTACAGGGGTTCCTTAGTCGCGTGGGGTAGCACTGATATAGGATTTGACAAAATTAATTCCGCAAGGGGGGGGGGATAAGGGGTTACAGTTAGTATTAAACTCAATCTAATCAAATAGGGTTTGTGGAAGTCGGTTTTTTCTAAAGTTTACTTTTTGTTTCAATTATTATTTAATTTACTTTACTTTTTTACTTTATTCAATCATTTCATTATTCGGAAAATAATAAAATAATCATCTCGTCCGGATATTTGCATGGCAACCACCGGTTCTCAAAATTCGCTTTCGCGCAAACAGAAATGCAAATATCGTTTGTGCAGTTTGCGTTTGTGGCGTAACGTTTGTGCACCTTGTTTGTGGCATCCCCCTTGTCGAAGCTTGTTTAAATTACAAGATGGCGGAAGTAATGACAAGGCAAATGGTTTTCAAATGGAAATATAGATATTCTGAGGAAATATTCCCGCTTGAAACCTTCATAGGTTTGGAATACAAATCTCAAATATATGCCCCTATAAAATCTAATTATAAATAGAAAGAGTCACGCCTATTTCCGGCCTAGGTGGCCGAGCTACAGTTTTGACCACGTTTTGCGTAACAAGGGGCATACCCATCGCCACAGCTATGAAGGAATGAATGTTTTTTCTTGTTACACCCTATAAACTTTAGACGTACCAATGTAATCACTGAATTTCATTCATGAAAGTGCAATTTAGCAATTGAAATTGAAGCAGTCAGTTTGTCTTCTGCGAATTATACTTTAAAATTCGACAATTAAAGTCCATTCTCAAGTGCTAATTGCAAATTGAAGCTCAGAACGTGCTGGCAAAGTAACAATAAACCGCTAAGATCTAAATGTAAATTTATTTTTTGCTCGCAAAGCTAAGTGACTTTGTGAGAATGGAAACTCCCTAAATTGGTAAGACGTTTCACTTAAATTTATTGTCTGTGGACAGAGCTACTATATAGCATTTTGTGTGTATTAAAGAACTCTGTAACCCAATTCTCTGTCTCTGAGAGGTATTAATACGACTTGGAATTAGAATGCCATTTTAAAATGCCAATAATTGTTATCAAACATGTGATTTATATTACACAAATCAAGCTACTGACATTTGATTTCGGGTGTTCTGTAAATGTGTCATCAATTCATCATACTCAAAAAAATATTTATAACCTGAGCAATATTCCTTGATGTTTACGACATTTTGAGAACGGATGGTCAGAGATGCATATTTTATTTGTTAATTTTAAAATGCACAATTGGAAACAGCAATACAAAATAAAAAGTTATGTATAGACTGAAAATTCTATTTTATTTACCACAGATTATTTAAGAATTATTAAATGTAGCTGACCAAAATTATAGGGTACCGTGCATTGCTAAATCTAAACCGTTTTTATTCGTTTTTGTCACTTCGACGAGCGACATCTTCTTGAAAATAAAATTCAATTTCAATTTCACGCTCATTTTATATTCAGAATGTTGGATAGAGGCGAGATAAAGGCGTTCCTCTTTTAATACGATACTAAAAAAAATACAATGTAACGATGGAAAATTGGCAAATTCTGAGTCGACGTCGACGTCGCAACGAGCTGTTTAAAATATAAAGATATTAGTAAATACCACAGGGTGCTAATCCCATACAAATTAGAATTAGTAACCCTTCGTAAAAAAGAGATGGCGTGAGGAGTAAGATTTGTACTTTAAACGCCATGGTTTCAGTTAACATACTTCTAGGTGGCGCTAATCTTAGAATAAATCCTATATATCTTAGCGAAATCTCGTGGTATTTGCAATTTTTCGATGGTGCTGCCCCAAGCGATAATGGCCTCGAACTAAAGAAGCTTCCGTAGCATCTCAGTTTACACCGGTGTCATATTTTGTTCTGGGTGGTCTATCTGTATTAGTATAATATTATAGTACCTGTGGTTGGAAGACAGTATACTCGTCTAACGATCTTTTGGCGTGTGAGTGACGTTTAGGCCGGCCACATACAGCCGGAATATTTCCGATTCGGAATTCTGAAACGGGATTCAATCCCATACAAATCCGCAAAAATTCCGAATCGGAAAAATTCCGTATGTATGTGGTAGATCCATAGATTTGTATGAGTTTACTGCGTTCGGGATAATTCCGTTACGGAATTCCGAATTGGAAAACCACTTTTACGCAACCTCATGCAATGATCAAAAATCAGTCAAGTGCGGGTCGGAATCGCACACGAAGGGTACCGTACTACCATATAACAAAACTTAAAATAAACTGTATTAGCTACTAATCGCAAGATTTGATCTAACATTAAATTTGTACAAAAACGTTACCTGACACAAACATACATGGTAGTTCACATAACAAACATACATGGTAGTTCACATAACAAACATACATGGTAGTTCACATAACAAACATACATGGTAGTTCACATAACAAACATACATGGTAGAATCTTACAGAATCTCTTGATAATTGAAACAAAAAGTAAACTTTAGAAAAAACCGACTTCCACAAACCCTATTTGATTAGATTGAGTTTAATACAAACTGTAACCCCTAATCCCCCCCCCCCCTTGGAGACTTAATTTTGTCAAATCCCATCTCAGTGCTACCCCACGCTACTAAGGAACCTCTGTACAAAGTTTCATGGCTCTAGGTCCACCGGTTTAGGCTATGCGTTGCCTGCCCGTCAGCCACGCATTGTATTTGTACCTAGTATTGAGCAGTTCTGGTGGCTATTGTGGTCTTCATCAGCAGTTATTACCACGAGTTATTATGAAACACACAAAAATCACTATAGGTCTGCCTATAATATTTGAAGGGTTCCCTCGATTTCTCCAGGATCCCATCATCAGATCCTGACCTGGTGTCAATAGGACCAATGGGAAGGTAAACCCTTACAAACAAAAAAACAATTTTCCAAATCGGTCCATCCGTCTAGGCGCTATCGGGGCACATACACAAAAAAAAAACATCCGGACGAATTGTAAACCTCCTCCTTTGGGAAGTCGAACGCTGGCGAAACGAAACGTTAACTTTTTATGTGTGCGATTTGACATTTGGCTTCGCCAAGGTGACGTCACGTAGCGATTCAAAATGTCAAACCGCATACATAAAAAAAATATCCGTTCGTTTCGCTATCCTTAGCATTTAACATTGTCTCTGCTATGTTTAGGTGCCTACTTTAAGTTTTTGAGTTCAACAATATAGGTTATCGAAATTTATTCCAGAAGACGTAGCTGTTGTCGCTTCCCATCTCGTCCGGTACAATTTCCCATCTCCCCATATCCTGTTTAACCCGCTTAATCCAAAACTGTCTTCATCCCCGTGATGAATAGTCACTCAGCTACACGAATTGTTGAGCGATATTGTTAAGTATACTATAGAGTTGAGCTTGATCGATGGTCTTATTGAGATAAATAGTTGATGGTTCATGTGATGCATGCCAATGAAAGAGATTCCAAATTAAAAAAAAAAACAGAAGCAGTTTTAAGTAATTATAGTCACGCAAAATAGGCGCAAATTTACAGTCGTCGAGTTGCGGAAAACAAGCCCGCGATAACTATAACTAAGTAATTATTATAGTTTAAGCATAACAACATAACCTACATAGCTTCACGCTTTTTAGGGTTCCGTACCCGAAGGGTGCCAAGCGGGACCCTATTACTGAGACTTCGCTGTCTGTCCGTCCGTCTGTCTGTCACCAGGCTGTCATGTTGAGATAAATAGACCTCATGAACCGTGGTAGCTAGACAGTTGAAATTTTCACAGATGATGTATTTCTGTTGCTGCTATAACAACAAATACAAACAACAACAACAATAACAAAAGAAATTTAATATTAAGGGGGGCTCCCATACAACAAACGTATTTTTTTTGCTCATTTTTTCTCGATATTGATAATGGTAGAAGGGAGACGCTTAAAATGTTCACAATATATTAAGTATATTATTTACTTAAAAAAAAAAAAAAAAATTAAAATTAAATTAATTTTTAGGGGGGTCTCCCATACATTTTTTTTTGCGGTTTTTTATAGATACGGAACCCTTTGTGCGCGAGTCCGACTCGCACTTGGCCGGTTATTTCATATTATTTTACTGGTTATATTTTTTTCTGAAATATGCACTTATCAGAAAGGTGTTACTGGTTGTAACTGCTCCTTGTTATGTCCGACTACAAACTTTAGGTAAATTCACACCTTCGTTCCGATCCCTGCTAATTAGGTTCTTTTATATAGATATCTATTTAGGTTCTTTTTGCATGTGTTCAGAAAAGAAAAAGTCTTAACTAAATGTCGCATTCAAATCAGGGCAAAGATAAGCGACATTTTTTACCCACCCTAATAAATGACTCACATTCACATCACTTGCTTACATAAAAGCGGTGTTTGCAAAGACTTACCTCAGTATGTTTTGTCGTAAAAAGATACAAAAAGCTATCACATTAGGTACCTATGTTAGGTGAAAACACAAGTGAGTTTTGGGTGTGACCATAGATGTGCCGAGCCGGCAAAATTGCCCCATACAAAAAATGCTAATATTGCCGTAAAATGGCCCGGCACATCTATAAGTATGACCAAACTTTACTAACATGCACTAAATGGAACCTCACTAATAAAAATACGCAAATACGAGCGATTGGTAAATACATTTCAATACATACAAAATAAATCCTTCAAAAGGAATAAACTAAATGTTTGCTGTACTTCTGCATACTTTCCTCTTTCCTAAACATCGCATTTCTAAGTTTTAATTGAAAGCCAAGATTTGTTGTCCGACAAGGTACTCGTAATTTCGTTTGGAAGAAAATTTGCATAGTGAAAACAAGCGGGGTGCTTGTAACCGCAGTGTCCTGATGACCTAGGTCTCGATTCTGATAGTACAATGACCGCTTAATGACTATGACGCGACGACGACGACGAGTAACTTTAAATTACTTACATCGACGCTCTTTCAAGCAGCAATTCCCCGGTTACTGAAATTCCAGAAAAATGTGAAATTTTTTCCGCGATATTGCTTCTAATTGCTGCATGTGGTGTGGCGGTATCTCCAGCTACCAAAGCTATTGTTGCCATTACCGCAAATTGCTTGTAGCTATGAGTGGCGTGACGTCATAGTCGCACGGAATTGCGTAATTTTAGTTTCCCAGGTAAGCGTACCTATAAGCAAACATTATCTGGCATTTGTTTATGGTTGAAGTTGATTGATTACCATTGCCCTTAATTTCTACAATTTATTATCTAAAAAGGTACTGCAACTGGTGTTTGGATACCAAAGGTTGAGCGTCGTCATAGCGTTATTGTCACAGCGCGGTCATTGTATTAGCATAATTGAGTCCCTGTGTGTGTACCGACGTGGATTTAGGAAAGCCGTAGCAACATGTAGCTCAGCGCATACTAAACGTGAATGCACGTTTTAGTTATAAAGCCTGTTAACTAAAATAGTGTCGGTACACTCGAACGTAATTGTGGTTAAAACAATACAGACAAAATTAGGCAGAACAAAGAGTTTAAAACTTGAAACAATTCACTATCCATAGGACGAACATACATAACCAACGGTATACTTAGCAGAGTCAACAAACAGAACTTTTCACTACGCGCCGGCTACGTTGCCAACCAAGTAGCAAATTAACCTGTGTGTGTGTAGGTGAACCTCCTTTGAATATGGGTCGGCATCCTTTGACACGAGCCAGCAAGTCGGATTAGTACAATACCAAGGCGACCGTATCTAGGCGAACGGACTATACTGCAGCACTGTAAAGTCTGATTTGAAGCAGCTGTGCCAACAAGATTAGATTCAAACATTCAAACTGTAACCACACGGCCGTGACATATACGCAGAATTAACTAACATTTTAGAATTTATATAGGTATTTCAACATAAAAATCGTGTCATATCTGAGCGGATAGTAGAAGCTAGAAATAGAAATGTTTAAGTTGCCTTATCGTCGTGGCTGGCACAAAGGTGTAAAAATAGCCTTACATTCTCCTGTGACCCTTTACCGGGGTTCTACGTGAATGTCAGAGGTACCTACATGCAAGACGAAAGAGTTTTTGAGGTTTTCCTATAGCTATTCAATCGTCCGCAAGAAAAAACTAAAACTTGCGATTTTTAACCTTATGTTCATCAAGTAACCTTTGACAAAAAAAAAACAGAACAAAAGAACTGTATTTTTTTTAGGAACCATGGACTTTTTAGTAATCATTTTTAGTAATATGAATATTGTCGTAATAGTAAACTGGGTTGGGCTAAACTTTGATTGAGTATTTATTGTACCGAATAGGTAGCTATGGGTAGAAATAGGTTGCCTGTAGTTAAATAGGTACCCAACGGCTAAAGGTATCTGCCCCTATGTTTTTGCTGCCCTAAAAAACAGCCACGAACGTCACACACACAATGCTTCTAATAACAAGTCCTATAATGTTTCGTGGGAAGCTCATATTTCTCTTTGCAGGCTACTTACACAAAAACCCTTTCTTCCTTCATGGTTCAGTGTAAGATAATACCGGCTTCCCCATGAGTGGGGACTGGGGAGGAAATAACTAAACGGGCCAAGTGCGAGCTGTATTCGCATACTGAGGCTTCCACCCACTATGTAGGAACTACGAATTTACGGTTTAAGGATTTTTCCTTTTACTTGTGATATTGAGGCTGGATGTCACCAACAAAAAGTTATACGAGAATAACTATCCCGGGGATAACTTGTGACAGTTCAAAATGAGGTGATCTGATCTGGGTGTCACTGGTGTCCATAAAAAAGTAGAAGATACTCTTTCGTTGGTAAAATCCAGCCTACGGAGGTTACGTGCCAATGATTCTGTCAACGGGAGTACCCTGAGCATGCGTTTTGATTCTGTTGCGCGTATGACGTAAGCAAAAAGAGCAAATAGGCTTACTGCCGCACAGAGACTGCCGTAACTTGATTGTGTTGACCTATAGAAGTTCGTTTTTTACTAGTGTGGTGTAAATTTCCATGTAGTCCCATTGTCCCCCAAATCCGTGTCCCCCACTTTTTTTGGACATCCAAATTGTAATAAAGTAAGTTACTTTTTATAAATTAACTTTAAATTAATAAAAAGGTATTCAATTAACATTATAATTTAATTAAAAATTTATTTAATAAACTTTAAATTAACAATTTCGATGTCCAAAAAAAGTGGGAGACACGGATTTGGGTTTCAGCGAGACTACACCATGATTTCAGCTTGATACCTTCACGCGTTCCTGAAAACAAAGGGTTTCATACTGACCAAAAAGGGACAACGATTTTTCCTCACTTACGGCACAGATTTAAAAACTAACGGGTACCGAATCCTAATTACCAGCCAAGTATTTGGAGTATAAGGACGTGCTTAAGTATTTGAAATCATATAACCAACTGGAAAGATAGATGCTCAACTGAAGGTCATCAAACCATCAAACATTGGGAGATGTCGGTTCTGTCTGACCCAAAAGCGTTATATTTTGTGAAATTGTAAGAAATTGTAAATGCATTAATGCACGTATTTTGAAGAAGTAACCTATAAACTATCTAGAAATGCGGTCCTTTTGATGTCGACAAAACTTTTAGCTTACTAACGATGTCCAAGTTCTTACTCAAACATTACAATAAATATTTATATTTTTCATATACATAGGTACTAAGTATTTTAAAGTTTTACAACTCGAAGGCCCATTTGCGTCATTCCGTTTACACAGAGGTAATGAAATAACCTGGTAATTATGACATTTAAACTAAGTGTGATGATCAATGTCATATTAAAGAGTTATTTCATTAACTCAACCTTAGTGGATTAACGCAAGTAGGCCTTACAAACTTCCGCACTTCAATGTTTCAATATATTATACTAATACAGATAGACCACCTAGAAAAAAATATGACACCGGCGTAAACAGAGATGCTACGGAAGCTTCTTTAGTTCGAGGCCATTATCGCTTGGTGCAGCACCATTGAAAAATTGCAAACACCACGAGATGGCGCTAAGATATACAGGATTTATTCTAAGATGAGCGCCACCTAGAAGTATGTTAACTGAAACCATGGCGCTTAAAGTACAAATCTTACTCCTCACGCCATCTCTTTTTTACGAAGGGTTAGTAATTCTAATTTGTATGGGATGAGCACCCTGTGCGGCTACCTTATAAAAGTCCGAGTAACTAATTCAGGCTTCGTCGACACATCACGTAGCCATGAATTCTAAACCACCGTTGTAATGTAACAAGTTCATTTTATCACACCGTAAGTAAGGCCGTGTGTACACTCTTGCGTAGGTATATAGTCATCCAACGATATTTTGGCTGCTGAAGTTTACAGGGGGGCGCCAGCCCTACGCAACTTAATGCAACGAACCTGTCATCAACAGAGATCTATCATTCCTCATTGGTCATCAAACGTTAGTTCCACCTGTCACCGCGCGCCAAACGATTGGTGTCACTAAAATAATGCGTTAAGCCAATCAGCTCTTCAAGAAAAATATTGGCAATCAAAATTAAATTAAAATTTATATCAACGTTGTATCAAAAGGAATATGTAAGACAGAAGTGATATAAGTATGATGAATATGTAAAAGTATGATGCGTAATACTTTTTTCCCTTGCGTTTTCGGTGACGACGGCAAGTTTTGGCACAATCCCGGAAAATTGTTGAGAAGTGACGCACGTGGAAACCGCTTTACCTTTGAAAAATTTAAGCTCCAGTGAAATGAGATAGGGCTCCCCTGAGTCAGACGTTTTGTTGGGCCTCAGG
Organism: Argyresthia albistria; assembly: GCA_963457715.1. NCBI lineage: Eukaryota > Metazoa > Arthropoda > Insecta > Lepidoptera > Argyresthiidae > Argyresthia > Argyresthia albistria. The sequence continues at coordinate 3,360,135 of OY735255.1, forward strand.
CCAAAAGGTCATATTTTGGGGAGGTCAGTAATAAATAATAAATGTTGGTCAGCAGAGTTTTGTCCATTCGAAGTAAGGTTAACAAATTAATTAACTTGACATTCGGGATTTAAACATAAAATCGAATGTATACTAAAAAAGGTAAAAGCGAAAGTATAACACTGAAATAAAATGCTTATTTTTATTATTTTTATCAAACTACAACTTTCGAACTACAGAACCTATTCTGATAAAATATGATTAAGAACCATCGTTTACAAAAAAGTGCATTAAAATTCGTCCACCCATTTGACTGCCACGGACACACACACACGCACATAAAGACAGACAGACGCTTCAAACCTATAACACCAGCAGTCGATTTTCGCCCGTAAATGCGCTGTAGAATAAAGTCCAAAATATAATAGCTTGTGCTCGACAGTACACACCTAATTCCATTTGATTTTAATTTGCCATTGTAAATAGCACATACGGATCACATACTCGTAAATAAAACAGCTCTCGTTTGAGTTCCGTGCATTTAATTAAATATGTAGACGTATTATTTGACTGCCAATATGTGCAAATCTCGGATGTGGGCAAAGCCATATTCTGTTCGGTTTATAACCCTTTCATGACACAAAACAGCCTTCATTTAGAGACGTACTGAAGAATTAAGATGATCGTTTGCGTGCGAGCATCCATACAAAAAGCGATAACGTTTTCCACCCCTGGAACCTTGCCCGATTTTCACATTTTTTTTAAATGTTTGAGATTTTATGAAAAACTATTCTCGTACGTCTTAGTTCGTCTTGTTTTTCGTATTTATTATAGAGTAGATATTCTAGTTATGCACGATAAAATCTAGTACCAATAGCAGCTCGCGGGGCTGAGGACAAATTAAATATCCTGGTGACCGCCCCGGCCGGCGGCGGCGGCGGCGTCCGTCGCATAGTCCCCTGGCATACGCAGCTTGAGGCTACGGGCTTGGAATATCTGAGTGCCCAACAATGAGTTATTACGAGCATCTAACGTAAATTTACGTATGTCTGTGTCGGCCGCAGAAAATTGCCGAGCCGTCGTAGAAATGTCTAACTTTCATCTTCTTGCTGGAATGAAATAACTTTAGAGCGCCGATGTCACAAGTCCGACATGGAGTAAAGTCATAATTGCTACCATCAATTCTAACTTAAATTTTTCTCTCACCGTAGGCTATGATAGGGTAATATTTCAAGCTTGCCTTTCCGTCATTTGAACAGAACACAGTTACCTACTCCGACGAGAATAATGACAACTTCATAAAAAAAAACTATTTGCTAGCGCCACCTAGTGGCAGCTTTAGCGAACCAAGGCAACTCTCTCGATTATCTCGAGCTCATAATTTGTAACGTCTATATTCACAAAAATATTTATATCTGATAGATTTTTTATTCATGAGGTCGATAGGTACTGTAAGATTGTTGTTTGAGGCCATTTTATAAAGATATCGGTAAATATTTCCAAAGCAAAAATATGGTTAAGCAAAGAAAAACTCAAATGAACAACCTCAAACGCATGAAAGCTACCTTCATCTCATGGATTGCCAAATAAAAAAGAAAATTCGTTGTGACATTACTCGGAAAAGTACTTTTTTACTCGGAAAACTCAGAACAATAGCAAAGAAAGTCATTTGAATTTCCAATTAATACAATATATCTCATGTGGCCTGTAATGTATTCCATAATTTAAAAAAAAAATGTACTGAAATAAACTATTTTCTTTAGTAAATATAGGTGGTTTTCATAGACGCCATACCGCCATTTTCTATAACCTATCTATGCTCAATCGGCCGATAGATAGGGTCAAATTTGACATAATTGCCATAGCGAAACTGTCAAATCTATCTCTGGTAATGTGAAAATCATGGATAGATAGGATATTGCAAATAGACGTTAGTAAGATGAGATATTATTTTGCCGATGTCCTTTTCTTAAGTGCCGTCGAAAATAGTTGTTTGATTTCATTGAACTAAATATCAAAATTACTGCCCGCAACGCCACCCATAATTTATATTGTCACAATGTCGAAAATGGAAAATTAAGGTTTTCAAGCATCAAAGGTCAATTTCGCACAAAATGCGTCGATTTTTCTGAAAGTTTCGTAGACATGAAATATATTCCTCGTATGTATTCGATTAAAAAGTTACCCTCTCCAACAGATGCTTAATTAAAAACCTCTAGTGAGGTTGAGACTGGCAACACTTGTAGTTACAAGTAGCGTTATAAAGTTCACCGCACCGCACTTGGTATAAACTTCGCTTCAATTAGTCACACCTTATAGAGTTTGCGAATCGGGTAACGTGTTGCAGAGCCGGCTGCTGCTGAACTCCTTTACCTGTTACGTAACCACTTGCAAACGCTGCAGTGATGCATAATTTTATAATTTACTAGCTGACCCGGCAGACTTCGTACTGCCTCAATTTAATATGAACTTTATTGAATAGCAATAAAGTTCAAATTGACTCTAGAAAACGATTGACTCTAGAAAACGTTTGTATGGGAAATAGAAAAGGGCTGTTTTTAGGGTTTTCCCGGAAATTATTCGATTTTTCTCGCCTTTTAAACCTTCCCTAGACCTCCACGAACATTTCAAGACTAATATAAGATAAATCCGTTCAGCCGTTCTCGAGTTTTAGTGAGACTAACGAACAGCAATTCATTTTTATATATATATATAGATAAGCCACATTAATTTAAAATATCGCATATCGTGAGGAAACCTTCATTGCTCCATAGCTGCGACTGGGTGGGCTAGCCCCCTGTCACGCAAAATGGAGATAGAATCACTGGCTAAAAGTGGGCACAGTTGTGCCTCGGCCACCCCGTATGGGAAAAAGCATGATGCTATGATATGATATGATGATACATTTCTGTACATTCGGGTGAAAAAATATTCGAAATGATTTTAATTATGTTTTGATTTTCGAGGCAAGGCAATAATTTGTTTAAATGAGCCTTATATGGGACGATTTCATTAACAGTAATCTTAATTGAACACGTTAAGACATGAAATCGAATTGCTTTTGTTACCTACTAATAAGATATACTATATAACTTACAAAAAATAGTTTCGTTTCTACGTTTAATCACCAGGGATCGGATCGAAGGTGTGAATTTAATTTACATTAATTAATTTATTAATTTTTTATTAATTTTTTTATTTTTATTAATTTTTTCGTTTAATTAATTTTTCCTTTCACGCCTGGTTTGCTGGAAGAGATCTCTTTTTAGAGATAAGCTCGCCTTTGTACATGTGTTTTCTTTTAATGTAACTGTTTAAATTATTGTGTGCAATAAAGAATTGTGAATTGAATTGTGAATTTACCTAAAGTTTGTAGTCGGACATGACAAGGAGCAGTTACAACCACTTGAGTTGAGTTGAAAAAATGACTGCACCTTTCAATTACAATCTGTATGAATGTTTTATTTACCTCGCTTGAATGATGTAAAGTACAATACTCAGTCATTTTTACGAAAAATTGAAAAATAAAAAAGTTATGATTTTTTTGGGAATCAGCAGTTTGAAAATGTTTATAGTTCGGTGTTTCAAATGTAAGGAACATGTAAAACTAATAAAAACAAAAATTAACTGGTTAGACAAAAACCCGAAATTTAACAGGTTAAATTCAAACCGGTTCAACTCAAGTGGTTGTAACTGCTCCTTGTTATGTCCGACTACAAACTTTAGGTAAATTCACACCTTCAATCCGATCCCTGTTAATCACAGATACTAAGTTTAATTCATGAAATTCTCCAGTATCATTATTATTGATTTCACCTCAAAATGACGACCCCAATTATTATTCAAATAAAGTTTGCAATTTACCGCTGAAAGAGTGTTCATTGAATCAGTTTTTCCAATAGTCAATTGATTTCATCTTCTTCAATTCTACCAATATGAAATCATTCCCGATGAAAAGAAAAATCTACAGCGCATCGGGACTTTTGAAACTTATCGAAGCTTTTCGAAGTCGAGTTTATTTTTCATCTCCATAGTTCGCGAAATCATAAATGTGACTCTTTCATTCAACTAACTTATGGCTGCCTAAAGTCTGTGTATAGACTACTCGACATTATAAGATTCTAGGATTCTAAGATTTTTCTTCACACCTATGAAGAAAATAACAACCTACTTACCAATTGAAGACTTTTTCATGGAGTAGAGACACAACATAATCATATTACAATATTGTAACTGTGGTCTATAGTAAAACTCATTGTACATACATACATACATATACTTTATTGCACAAAATAATACATTTTACAATGGAAAGTGGACAACACACATTGTACGTACAGTACACAAAAAAGCCCACAAGAAGAAGAAAAGAAAGGCCGGAATAATAAATCAGCATGGATAAATTTGTTGTATAACTCACTAGTGTGCAGGCATCATAATACAATTGTCTGCAGCTCAGGTCTGAGTACTAAACTCGGTATTTTTTTTTGTAAAATTCAATTCAGTTTTTTTTTCATTACCAATTTAATTCCATCTACACGACTATAAGAGTGGAAAAGAAATCTCACGGCTCTCAGCCTAATTGGTCGGACAGACTATAAATCCGTGGTCATACATAATAATGAGGTTTCGCAGGAAGTATGAGTTCAACCTGATGGGGAATAAGACCCTCAAATATATGCCCAATAAAAAAATGGCTTAGCACGGATTTACGATCAATATTAAAGTGTGAGCTCCATAGCTAGTGGTTTTCCTGCTTGCTTCTCACGTAGGAGATGCAGGTTCGAATCCCGGTTTTCGGATGACACGTTAAGCTGGGTCCCGGCTACTACATATAGCTACTCGTAGTAATGTAGTAGTCGTAAAATACCCTCCATCAACCCGCACCTATGCAGCATGGTGGAATTAGGCTCAATCTTACTCGTAGCTGGGTAAATACCTGTGCCCCTCGTTGGGGCAACTTAATTCAGGGAATTCGTAAGCCAACCAATACGACCACTGTTTGATTGATTTTCAACAGATTTTTCATCATTCAATGTTTACAGTAACAGCGCTTGTTGACTTGTCCAAGCCAGTAAATGGCAAAACTCCGAGGATAGTCATTTCTATTCTACATTTTTTTTTTGTTATATTACTATAAAAGCACAGAAGAGATAATAGTACTCCGTAGTAAAAGCACAGATTTAGCAAATAAACTAATAGTATTTGTACTAGCAAGGAGATTTATAAAGTAAATTTTGGCTAGGGGTTCAAAAGTAACCATATTATGCATAGGTACAATACAATGTAGTAGAATGTTGAGTTTTCCAGAAGATATGACACATTCTTACCAGCTGTACTGCCATCGTTCATGCCAATATCCAATTCACGTAAAGCAATGCCTCTCATGGGCACAACATAGAATATTTTATGCGAATATCATCGGAGATCCAAGGGTCCTACGATTTATCACCTTCTACGCACCTGCCTTGGTGGGAAATCACAGTGAGGAATAGGGATTCCAAAACACTTTCGATTTATTATGTCGGTTACTTCTACGGTACTAAAGTGATGATGATGATGTAATCCGACCGATTTCGGTCACGGCGACCGCTTCAACTTGTCGTCTATAGACGTTGCTCGTGGGATCGCATGTGGCTTATGTAGCCAACCTTCCTTGTGAAGACCCTCGCACAGTGCGGGCACGTGAGCACCCCATTAATGTAGTTGTAAATAGTTCGCGCAGGTGGTCGGGCATTTAATTGGTACTAAGGCACTAAAGAGTCATCTTCTACAGTCGTTCATAGAAATAACACTAGCACCCGTGGGGCTCTGACGCCCGACGAGCACTTAAAGATATATCAAAGCGGCTCGTCGAAGCGTCAGCTGGCACCTACCTCGCTCAACGCATCAGCATTGCGATACAGCGTGGTTATGGTGCCAGCGTTTTGGGCAACCTCCCGCCCGGCAGCGATCTGGGCGAAATTTTTGATCTAGTTTAGTTGTAGTTTAGTTTTTGCCTATGGTTTAGTTAAGTTATAATTATTAATTTGTTATGTTATAAATAAACATAAACAAGAAGTAAGAACAGAACAGTAGATCTCGTGAGCCCTTATAACCATTCAAAAACCGACAGTACCTAGTAGGTAGTAGTATTTTACAAACAGGCACATACATTTTTTCTGGCCCCCCACTAGGTTATACCCTGTGCCATGGAAACATCTAAATATACAAGACCTGAGGATTTGTTTTATTTCACCACAACCGGAATTCGAACCCAGGAGTTTCTCGCTACGAAACGCGCGTCGACTGCAACTTCACAGAGGTCCTCTAAAAATACTTTGTACTTTTGTATTGTATTTGAGTTTTTTACAGAGCAGATTCGAGGAATCTAATATATTTCGTATAATCCAAACAAGGAAAGTAATTTCAATCACGGTCGCCCTACTGCCCGTCTAAGGCTCAATAAAAGAAATTGCTACATTATCGATAAAAATTCTGACTCAGACGAGACGTCCGATTGAAATGAATGTATTTTGTTCCGATCGTTTTTTACGAAGAAACAAAGAATGTTGATTGGAAAAATGAAGAGGATTTGGACAGATACAGAGTAACGTCATGTGATCACTGTAAAATTAAAACTAGGTATTTCCAACAAAATAAAGCCTTTTTCAACCTTTTTTTCCTCCTGCGATGTCCTGCATTAACCCGCATGATAGAGAATGATCTTACTCCGGCTAAAGGCTCATGGCCCTCGGTGGGGACAACACACACCTGTGCCGCAAAACTAACTGACTCGTACTTACCTATAACATCGTAATCTTCTAACAATAAAAGGTGTTGAGTTCTTACTCCATTTGCACACGTAAGTACCATCAGTTGTGGGAATGTGCCCTATTATTTATACGTGAGGGCCATTTCTACAAAGCGTTGATTTACAGCTTGCCCAAGATTTATACCAATTTGATAGATGCTTGAAAGATACTCACGTACCAACATAAATGTTTTGTAAAGAATGAAAGAAAGGTATGTACCTACAGTCTATTCGTGATAAGAATGCTGTGAAATTTAAATTTAAATTTGTTAACACACACTCACAGGACAGGACACAACCTTCGCGTTCGAAAGTTTGCCTTCAACTGGTCACTGTGAACTTGGCTTGATAATTGGAAACGATTTGATTTCACTATAAAACATAATATGGTCGCAAAAGAAAAAAAATTCGTCCCCAAGTACATTGCCCCGATCAGCTGATTTCAAGTTACTATGGGAGACCCAAAATTTTTTTTCGTTTGCGACCATAATATGTTCCTTGGGGAAAATTCTTCATAATACTGTACTATCATTCCCCAAAATATGGTCAGCTAATTTAATGTCACCCTGTATTTTTAACACTACTCGTACGGACAGTTTCTTTTAGCATCATGTTGCAGTATTCTGCCATCATATACTGTTTTGGGTTCTTCATTAGCAGCGAGAGAAGTGGGGCAGAAAATTGAGCAGTCTGGCTTGAGGCGAGGCGGTTCGATCGATAGTAAATCAAATTCCAGGGTACTAGCGCCGCGATATTGTTTATTGTACACGACTATTTTTGAAGTGTATTTAAATTAACATTATTTACACAGACTCGTCCTACTATTGACGGCTTCATACTAGAATGGATGGTACAACTCTGATGTACCGTTGCCGGTAATATTGCCACTTGTCCGGCAATATTTCCATAATAGGCTTATTATTATCGTCGTCCGAATGGTCTGGTATCTAATAATAATAATAGCATAAAACAAAGTTAAAATAAAGATGAATTGAAATACACAAAAGGTCATAATGCCGACGATATCGCCTGCGGCTCACGATACAAGCAAACATTGAAGAGAAATGTAATAAAATCGAGCTCAATCTATTATTGTAGAGCAAGAACCCTCTGCTTATGAGGTTACTTGTTTCACGTTGAATGGCCCGTTTTCTCATTTTGCAGAGTTCCGTATGCAGGATATAAGTTATTTGCCAGGAAGGGAACACAATAGACTTATTCAAGACGAGCGCCATTTGAGCAAGAAATAAGGAACTTTGGCATAATTTCGTAATTTCGTAATTTCTTTATTGTACTCACATGACAGTAAAAATAGCTTAACATAGAAAAATATGTACAAAGGCTAGCTTATCTCTATAAGAGATTTCTTCCAGCAAACCATGTTGGGTAGGAGACGGAGATGATAGGTAAAGGGAAGAATTGCGTAAATGCATAAATACTTCAAAATTAAATACTTCATCTTATTAGAGACAAGCTTGCCTCTGTAAAAGTCTTTTATAATATAGCTTGTAAAATTGATTTGTCATGTGAACCGAGAGATGTATGCCAAGATAGTAACAAGTGTAGATCTTTACTCTCTGCCCACCCTCTTCCGGAAATAAGGCGTGAGAATATGTATGTATGTATGTGAAAGGTACATACATTTTACTAGGGTCTTGTTAGTATCTAGTAATAGGCATAGACTTGAGTTAGCGCTTTGATCAGCTCAAAATATGATGAGAAAGCGAGCATTATTTAATGTCACGACTTTATTGACAAACTGTAGCTACTTATTGAACTCATTTCCATATTCAAATATGCAGCAAAAACATACTCGTGTCAATTCAATGTCTATTTTCCATAGTCAATCTCAGTCTCTAGCACTAAAGCTAACGTGTAACTAGTCTAGAACTTCGACAACAGACTGAATCTAGATTTAGGCAACGCGCAACGTAGCGGCAAGCCCGGCTCATCAAACAATTGCTGCACTACTGGTGCAAAGCAGAATATACAGTGAAACGAACGAGCGAAAAATAAACAAAGAAAATGTACAAACTTTTCACTCGATATTCGATGCAAAAAGTTATCTACTAACATGGTTTTCTTTAATTTTGCGCTCGGTCAGCATGAAATTCTCTTGAAGGCTGTTTTGTTTCGTGAAGAATATACGACATAAATAAAACTACAGATTTGTTTTGATCAAGTCCCTATGACGTAGGTATAAATATTTCATGTCGGTACCACATGTTTTACCGAATAGAAAACCATTTATAGACCCGTGTTTTTAGAAGCGTTATTTTTTAACCTCAATGCGTATTCGGCGGTGTTTTCCTATTTTCCATTTTTCTGTTCATTGGCTTGGGAAACTATACCTACTACCTTTTTGACTACCTGCGTTTTTTTAATTAAATAAACGATATCACTGGTAGAGCAAACAATTGCACAGAGAGATTTACTTAGAATGCAGATTACAAAAAATATCCAATAGCGTCACGGCTTTTCCCGTTATGGGTGTAGCCAGTGCACATCTTGAGCTAGTTGTTCAACAGTGCATTTCCATGTGTATTAAAATAAATCGGTAAAGTGAGAGTCGTACTCCCACAAGAAGGGTTCCGCACCCTCATACAAGAAAAAAATATATTTGTGTTTGTAGCTGTAGCGGTTACAGCTAGATATATACAGCTGTGAAAGTTTCACCTCCCTATGTACCTATTACAGTTCGTAGATACAGCCCGACGACCTCAGATGTTAACTGACAGACGGACAGGCAGACAGCGTAGACTAATAGTGTCCCGTTTGGCACACTTCGGGTACGGAACCCTGAGGATTCAGATCATGATGATATATTTTTTATAACAAAACTGAAAAATAAGATCCAAGACATTATTATTTTTCTTGGTGCCGTCATGCCTATTCCAAGGTTTTATTTCACCGTCCCGTCAAAAGGTGTGGCTGATAAATCCATCCCAAACAAATAGTAAAAAAAAAAAAACGCGTGTAGCACCGTACACGTGTTAGAAGTAAAACTTCTGTAGCTAGATCATTAAGTGGTACCTATACTATACACCTATACCTACCTATACTAAAAGAGATTTAAATTTCCAATTTTGAGATCCAATCTCTGCTTCAAGTTACTTTTAAGTTTCAGACGTCCGATTATTTGAAATTATTTTATACTTCTACTTACTTTTAATACGTCATGTCATTTATTTCCCACCATTCCTTATCTACAATTTGTCGCGCTCGTGGTGATTAGGGGGCACGGCAGTGCCCCCGCCAAGTCGAGCGCGAAGCAAACACTGCCGTACCATCCTTTACTGGAACCATTTCGCCGCATTTTCAGGCCCCTATTTGAGAACCTCTGGATAAGACCAGAACGCAGAAATTTTCGTTATCTAGTAAGCTACAATCACATACTTAAAATCCAAAATTTCAAGTCTGTAGGTCATTTAGTTCCGAAGTTATTCGAAAGCAAAGTTTCGCATTTTCGACACTCACTCACTCATGATCATCATAGAACTAGTTGTTAGGTATCCAACACTAGATGGGTCTGCCAGTCTTCTAACTCGCGCTGGTGAAGTGTTTTTCTATTAGTATATAAAATCAATTTATCTTTCATTCAATGGTCAGTCAGTCAATGGAGTCTGTCATACTCAGGTACCTTATGGGGGTCAAAGGTCAAAACAACAGTACTTCCCATAGACTCCGGTGCTGAAATTTGGTGCAGAGTTAGGTTTTAATAGCAACATAAAGGGAAAACTATACAAGGTGACTTTAAAATATCGATCAATACTTTGGGAAATGATGGTGCCCATAGAATAATATGAACTTTCCCCAAGAAAAAAAATTTTGGGTTTCCCATGAGTAAATTGAAAACAGCTGATCGGGGCAATGGACGGGACGGGTACGGGACGGGACGGGACGGGACGGGACTGGACGGGACGGGACGGGACGGGACGGGACGGTACGGGACGGGACGGTACGGGACGGGACGGTACGGGACGGGACGGCACGGGACAGCACGGCACGGCACGGGACGGCACGGGACGATCAATACTTTGGGAAATGATGGTGCCCATAGAATAATATGAACTTTCCCCAAGAAAAAAAATTTTGGGTCTCCCATAGTAAATTGAAAACAGCTGATCGGGGCAATGGACGGGACGGGACGGGCGGGACGGGACGGGACGGGACGGCACGGGACGGCACGGCACGGCACGGCACGGGACGGAAGGCACGGGACGGCACGGGACGGCACGGGACGGCACGGGACGGTACGGGACGGCACGGGATGGGACGGGACGGCACGGGACGGCTCGGCACGGGACTGCACGGCACGGCACTGGACGGGACGGCACGGGACGGCCGACCGACCGACCGACCGGCCGACCGACCGACCGATAAAACACGATATGTCATATAAAACGTATCCGTCTTTAGTTAAACAAATCAAATAATCAGATTAATGATTAATCAGATTACAGATTACATAAAAAAATCGATACTTGTGGCGTAAATTCCGCGCCGATCTTTCAGAAATTAAACCGTCTAAACCGTCTAAAAGAATAAATAATGAACGCGAATGGGCAATACGAAAAACTGTTGCTACTGTACAAGAATCAGAACCGGAAAAAAAGAAAAGAAAGATTATTTTGTAATAAAAAAAAACTGCTCCTAAAAATAAAAAAACTGTGTCAAATAAGAAATTCTAATAAAATAAATGAATATACCTACGTTTCTACAAAAAGAAGTGAAATCCCACCAAAACATTCTGTAAAAAACTAGCCAAGTCTCGATCGAGCTGCTCGTTTATCTCTAAAAAGTAATGAAATCTAGACAAAGGCGTGCCAAGTCTAAGGTTCCTTACTGCGATTTCTTTATTATTATAGTTAATGTTGTGTGACTTGGCCGTTTAACATTCTTTATACGTTAGTGAGTACAAGTAAATTTTGAACTGCGTCATATTTAATTACAATAAATTACAAGTTGCAAGTTTCCTGATAGTATATAAAGGAATTCTATTTTAAGCAAATTAGTATGTAAAATACAACAGATATAACATAGGTAGTTACAACAGATATAACATTACGTGTAAACAAAATTGACTTGTACCCACTAACGTATAAAGAATGTTCAACGGCCAAGTCACACAACATTAACTATAATAATAAAGAAATCGCAGTAAGGAACCTTAGACTTGGCACGCCTTTGTCTAGATTTCATTACTTTTTAGAGATAAACGAGCAGCTCGATCGAGACTTGGCTAGTTTTTTACAGAATGTTTTGGTGGGATATACTTAACTCATTCAATAGTGTCACTACGTCACTACTATTTGCATCTCGCTCAGATTATATACCATCTGACGTCACGTCTTTAAGCCGTCTCGTCGTCTCAAATGTATGCATTGCTTTGCTTGTTTTAGAAATCCATATCGACCCGTGTGACATTGATGAAACTCTTTTCTTACAAACTGTATGGATCGCATCGCACAACTGTCAAACATAAGTTCCGGTTCCAACAAAGAGGTTGAACGAAGTAGTTTTTGGTCACGTCACTGGTTTTGGCCTTTACCGGAAATCAAGAACTCGTGGAAGAATGCTTAAAATAATTTTTATTTGTTAACGTTTCATCAGGTTTTTCTCTCACTAATTAACATTCTTTATTGTACGAATGTATTATTATCTTATCTGATTAGTTAAAAACCGTATTGAAAATAGTTGCGGTTTTAAAAGTCTTCAGCCGACCCTCACGTCACCGATTCCAATTTCCGTTACATTTCTTAGCCACTCGTGATAGCACCCGGCTAGTAGCGATTGAAAAGCAAATATATGAATAACCCACAGTTGAGAGGTTAAATAAATTTTACCCCCGTGCCCCAAGAAGTTTTACTTCAAAAACTTTCAACATTCATCGACTATAATATGATATCTAACATCATGATATTTAATAGCGAGATACCAACCTACTTAAATTTTTACTTCATGTCATTTATTTTGTTACAGAATACGATTATAGTCTTCGACTCCTCCGTATTTCACGGAAATCTAAGAACGGACAGAAAATACGTGTTGCAGAATTAAATTGACCGACAAGCGCGATTCGCATTACTGGCGTGAGGGTTCCGTATCTTCGAGAAGCGAGGACACAGTTATGTTCTGGCCGCAATACACTCTCACGCGAGACTAGCCGAGGCTGATTTACATTGCGTTTTGCAGACTACACCTATAAATCTGTACGATTATTCTGTAAACTTCTGTAACACCAACGCGCAACTCACTTTGCTATCACTCTCACTTCGCATTTGTTTGACACTTTGATTCGTATTCGAGTACGAAGAGAGCGTCAAAGTGAGACGGGTGGATTATCTGACAAATCCCACGTTAAAAGTTCAACTCGCTGCTGCCACGCTCGCAAGTGTAGCGCTATAGCACACCTCGGACACTCCATAGAACGCTCGTAAAATAATCACCTATTACTACTACATAACCAAATCATGTTTGTATACGTGCAAATGTGTGCGTAAACTTTGCTAGGGCTGGTGGCGCGGCAAATGCAGCGATATTAAGTATACGCGTCGTCACTCGTCCGGCGTTCAGCCCTGTCTATTGATTCTCTAACCAATCTTTTGACGCCAAGGGTGGGGTGTGGTATCTGAATCAGCGCGGGGAAGGGAGTGGCCGTTCTGTACGGAGTACTATTATCTCTTCTGTGGCGCTAGTGTACATTCGAATTATCAGCCGAGATTTTAGAATCCCAATCAAGAAACTCACGGCGGATTCAGATTCGACCTCTAAAGTGAGGTTTACAGAACCACACGCCTGATATTGGCAGCATGCATCATACTCGAGTTGTCTCTTGCAAAAGTGCACAGTTGCCACTACAATGTTTTACAAAGTATGTTGTTGTAGATAAGACTTTAATTAACTACATTAATGAAGTGTTTTCGGATTAACTACTAGCAAGGGAATGGAGCAATTTAGTAGTTTAGTTTGAGAGCCACACTATAATGTAACTAGGAGTAGTTTCGAAGTAGTAGAGTAATTACTCTCTACTTGGAACGACGTATTCAAGTAAAACTTTTATGACATTATGCTAGGCTAGTGGCGTCACCAAAGGTCAATGCATATTTTGTATGAAGAGCATTCCTTTTTTTTCGCGCGGCCATCAAGCAAACCTTGTTTTATTTTTCCTAGTGCAGAATCGTGTGACAAATAAAAGTTATATGACATGTACCTCGAGCTCAAAGATTGTAGCTTTTATTAGTTTTTTGAGATAAATTGGTCTCCTAGGGGCAATTGAAGTGTGGAAACGTAATCATAATCATAACGTAATCATGGCTCAGGTTGGTTCGGTAATCCGGATCGATCGTAGAGGTTCAGCAAGTAAAACGACTAGTGGTAATACGTAGATAGCCGCTTCTGTGCTTCGGAGGTCACACAGCAGGGACCAACGATTTATCATGAACTCCAAAGCACATCTCCGTAGCTATAGAGATAGTAAATTTTCAAGATACTTGCCTATTTTAAAATCCACTATCCAAAGTCATCAGATGTATTTCCCGGAGTATAGAGTATACGGAACCCTGAAAATTAAAGAGGACGGTGGAATCTGCCTAACGGATATTAAAGCACGATTGGGTATCGGAGTCTCGTAATATCAAGTGTTAATACCAAGTAAGCGATGGGCGTGCGATCTGCTCGTGAGCACATGAGTTTGGGGTAAGGATGCTATTGATGACCTTTCTTGTATGTGTAAGGATAATCTACGATTTGCTTAAGTAAAATGTTTTTATATCCCCAAGGATTTGATTAGATTGAGCCATACTTCACAAATGGCATTGGGTAATGTTGGCGTCGTTTTGACGTTTCCATAGAGTTTGGTCGATTTGGAGTATTGGCGGCCACTCATGAAAGTTATAAATTTTTAAAGAACAATTACAAATAAGCTAATCTTACTATGGAGTAGGTACATATAGCTAAATCATTTCGGGGCTGAGATTTCTCACTTTAAAGTTTTATCAGTACAAAAAGTGTTACTTGAAGCTCTATTATCTCGGCTTCGAAATGGTTTACAGCAATGCTTCCTCTTTAAATATAATACATTATACTATATGATACTGCTACCAAATAATGATAAACATATCGGTGGCCGCGAATTAAAAAATGACGCCAGTGGTCCATAGTAGGTTACCCAAACCCCTTTGAAAATCGTTACGAAACTGAGGATGAACAGGAAACATATAATCTATGTACTACCGTTGACCGTTGCAATATCAACCCTCACTGTTGATATAGCGGTACTATACCACCGGTACATTTTACGCGGTTTTACCCCAAATTCCCTAAAGCTTTTAACCTGAGTTAGTCCGCTAAATTATTTAGAAGCCACCGGCAGTTCGTTCTGCAGTGGCAGAACTGCAGTAGGGGTTAAAAAAATATACATTAAACAAATCGCAATCTATACGTGCTATACTCGTTTTTGCGGATTACACAGTCATAGGAAAAACGATGTCACTTTTGTAAAGCAAGTTCTGTTACCAAAACTATTTGCCACTGAACCAGCTATTATGGTTCAAAATAACGACGCTTTTGAAATGCAAGTTCTGTTAACATTTGCCACTGATTTAAGCGATTTGGTATTGTTTTTGGCAAACCATTATTTAAACAATAACAGTTTATGTTAGTTTGATGCTAATGCTAACTTCCCCTGAAACTATCTATCAATCATAATTGCAAAACTAATGCACACTGAGATTGTAAATTTAGATTCCTGCAAACAAGTTTTCATTTGAATTGTAGTAATTGACGATGTTCAGGAATATGCAGTAGTATACTACATCAGTATCGCAATGCATTAGTTACTATGCAGATGTGGTCTGGTAAATACATATAAGAGGGAATATTTACGATTCTCTACTGAAAATCTATCTTGGTAGCTTTGGAAACATTATTCTCATAAAGTATTGATCCTGCAATGAAAATGTATGTAAAGATTTGCTCAAAATTTAATTTAGTTAATTAATGTACAAGCAAGTGTGTTGATATTTCCAATGGTTTTCGACTTACGAGCGAATAACTGGAAAAAGGGACCTTTCATACGCACCCACCGCCCTAGCGGCACAGGTAAATAAGAGGGATTTATTTGTTAATCTCCTCTTTTGAGGAGACCTGCCAGGAAATTGGAGGATCGGAAATTTAATCAGCCCATTTTTATAGAACGTTCATTATTTATTATGTACTTACTCAATTGTCAGGTATTTCCGTAAAAGTAATGCTGGTAATCGTACCTGTAAGTAAATAATGCAGTTAAAACAGTGGTAAATGTCGTAATTTTGCAACGGAGTGTAAGATATTGTGATCAATCATCATAACACTAGAACTTGGGTAATGAAAAATTATAATAAACTAATACTTATTTGACATAGTTTTGTTCTTATTAAGGGCCCTTGGACGATCAAGATGCTTGACAAGCATGTTGGTAAAACAGCATATTGGATGGTTTGCGGCCATGCTTGACGTGCTTGCCAACAATCTGCTTGATTGATGTGCTTGACCGTGCTTGAAGAAAATTTTGTTTGACGACGTGCTTGACAACGTGCACGTCTTCGGGGGTGCTTGATCGTTATCGCAGTTGCTTGAAGATTGACCAACATGCTTGTCAAGCATGCTTGACGTCTACGAATGTGGTTTGAACAACTTCCTTGATCATTTTTCTTGATCGTTATCGCGGTTGCTTGATGAAAACGTGAAGTTTGACAAACATGCTTGTCAAGCATGTTTGAACGTCTACGGGGCCCTTTAGTCTTATAAGATAGTGATCTAGTATGACACTAGTTCTAATACAAAGTTATAAAATAGGTACTGATAAAATTAATCATGATTACAGTATTTAGTGGCCGCCAGCATAAGAAAACAATTAAGCAGGGGTTTAAACTTCCAGTAAAAGTTCCGTCCGCTCGCAATTTAGTCCAATTAAAACCCGACCAAAGTAAATAGTTAAACAACATGTAACGACTTTAACGAGAACGCTACTTTTTGTTTTGTTCTTCCAATTATCGGGTTTATTATCCTTCGGCCTGACTTCGAGGAGCCATGGCACAGATTAGCTTTGCGAAAAAGAGACGGGGGAGGCAGTCGCTCACGTCCGAAGGAATTACTTGGAACCCACAGCCCTTCACGTCCTCCCTGGGTAGTGCTAACGAGCGACAAATCACCATCATCATCATCAAATCATCTCAAGACATTCTAATTTCCAGGTTCTCAAATGAGAAACTACGTAGTAAGTTTATATACTCTTTGGAGAACCTGACCACTTGACACTGGCAAAATTAACCTCAAAAGAGGTTAGGGCGCCATTAATAAAAAGAAGAAGAAAAAGAGACGGATCTGTAAGACGTTTATATCCTTGTCTCCTTAGACCCGAAAGGCGAAGTAGTAGTGTTAGAAAAAAGAAGGGTCGAGCTAGCTAGCGAGAAAAGTTTTTAACTTTATCTCTTCTAAGTTTGATGGTTGTCTACTTATTTTACCTCGTTATTAATCATTTGAGTCGAGTGAATTTTAAATGAAGATACCTAATACTTACAATTGGTACAATAAGCATTATTATGTATCATTTTCATTATTGATATAATAATTATTATGGTTGAAACTCTACCTTCTAATCAACATCTGCGAACTCTACCTACTAGTCAACATCGTTTGGGAACTTTAATTCGTCTTGCAAAATAATTAATTATCTGACTTACCTGCTAAGTAACTAATTTCTTGTTCAAAAAATTCAATAAAATCTATGTGACTTATTCGTTTGTGTTTTTACAAACAAAATTTGTCCAATTGCAATATAATAATAAGCTTTTCTTAGCCCTAGTTAGGGCCCAGGCGCACTCATTCAGGGCAATGTAATAGCTACATTACATGGAATTCCCTGTATTACAAATTCTCTGCTGCCGCCGCAGGCCTGCCAGGCTTTTGGCGTGCCGAAACCTTAAATTTTCTTTTATGGTATGGAACTATGGAACCCTTCGTATGCGAGTCCGACCTGTACTTGACCGATTTTTCGGACGAAGCAAGATAGGTAGGTACTACAGCATACGTCACGTGACACGATAGGCATTCTCATAGTGCTGCGGAAATGCTCCAGTGAAGCACATCATTAGTAGGAACAAGGAACTTCACTATAATTGGGAAGACACTCGGCGTTCTCGACATACCAACACTGTGTTCATGGTACAGTCACTCTCAGGGCCCGAATTCTACTGTTCACAAGCATACCACAAGCCTGGCACAAACTTGAATACGAGGCATTTGGTATTCTACTAAAACCGGAATCGCAATTCACAAGCGCCAGCGTGACGCCAGCCTACTTTTCGTATTCTACTATCCAAAACGTACTCACGCTGGCGCCAGTTTGACGCCAGCGTACTTTGTTCTACTGTCCAAAGCGTTCTTACGCTGGCCAGCAATTCGGGCCCAGGTCGAGTTACATCAATGCAATACAATGCAGTTGCCCTATTCTGTATCTTTTGACATATCCTTGACGACCTCTATTGCGTGCAATCGAGGCTGTGCATTCCCAAGCGAGAGGACCCGGGTTCTAAGTTCTAAGCCCGGCTGGGGGAAAAAGAAAAAAATACCCTGTTCTTGGAGGTTTCCATATTTGTGATGGCGCTGATCTTGTTCCCATAACACTAGGTATCCTAGTGTGAGATCCAGAATCAAAAAATGTTACTTTAAAAATCCCGATTCCTCGCAAATTCAAGTTTTAGTGAACAGCCGCTCTGAGCTCTTAAGCCTCGAAAAGTCAGTTATACAGAGTGAAATTAAATTAGCTGACCATATTTTGAGGAATGATAGTACCCATCATTGTGAACAACTTTCCCTATGAAACATATGGCCGCAAATGAAAAAAAGTTGTCCCCCAGTACATTGCCCCGATCAGCCGATTTCAAGTTACTATGGGAGACCCAAAAATTTTTTTCGTTTGCGACCATAATGTTCCTTGGGAAAATTCTTCATAATGATGGGTGCTATCATTTCCCAAGATATGGTCAGCTAATTAAATGCCACCCTGTATTTTATGTCATGACATGAAGAATAAGAATCACTAACATTTTGCTTGTTGATAGTATTGTATCGAATAGGTACTTTGTTTGTGATAGGGCTGCTACCTGGCTACCCATGTTGCTCTATGGGCTGCTACTGATTAGTCAAACGTCAATCTGAAGTAGGCAATCATCAATTTGACAGGGATTGCCAAATTAATTGGTATCAGAGAAAGGGAAATAAACATAAACATTTACATACAGGCACATACATTGCTTCTGGCCCCACACTAGGATACCCTGTGTCGTGGGAACCAGAAACAGCGGAATCACAAACATGTAAGCATCCAAGACCTGGGTTTTTTGTCCCCAGCTGGGATTCGAACCCGGGTCCTCTCGCGTGGTAGGCAGATGCGCAACCGCTGTGCCACAGAGGTCTTCAATAAATAGAGCTATCGGTAGATCTAAAACGCATGAAATACTACTAGGCTATCTCGCGAGTATCGCGACTGTAGGTTTGATTATCTTGGATTTCATTTGCTGCCATAGCGGCAATAGAAATTCTGGAAAATTTTCGGTCTACCTATTTTGTTTTATGAGATACCCAACCCTGACGGGCAGATGGACGGAGACTGAGGCAGTGATGACAAAACTTTTTCTCGGTTACGGAACCCTTAAAACAAATTATAGTGTAACATTTATATAAATATCAAGCAAAGTTAAGGAATGGCGTCTGGAAAGTTTCAAGAAGGCGCTCCATCAAAAAAATGATGATGGCCTGAATTTAAATCTTGTTTAAAAAAGCGATTTGGATAATATGCTATATAGTATAAATAGTAATAATAACAGCATTTTCTCGATGCCACTGTTTAATTGTCCGAAGTTTACTCCTGATTTCCCACATGGAGACCGTTGTACCTATTCCTATCATTGGAATCAGAAACAGATAAATCGACGTCCGAAACACGTAAACATCCAGAATGCCAGGAAAATGTTTAGTGTTCCGCGAAATATTGTAAATGCAAATGTAGATGAGAGATATTTCTCTATACTGCTGACATTTGACGACGATGATCTGTGTGGCATTGCGGTTCGAAGCTCTGCCTCTCGAGCTTGCCTTCGCCTTAGGTCCCGGGTTCGAATCACGGCTGGCGAGGGAGAAAATAAAACATCCTCGTGTCTTGGATGCGTAAGATTGTGGTGTCGCTGTTTTTGATGCCCACGACACTGGGTATGTATTTAAATAGTAGTAAATGTAGCCCATTATGTCTCCATCGAGGGGCAAAGGTCTTCAACCTGGTAAAAGTAACATTGAGCCATACTCAACCACGCTGGGTCAGTGCGGGTTGGTGGAGGGGTGGCTGGGGTAATGGCCAATCCGACTGTCAGTGTTATCAAGCTGACCCATTAGGCCCTCTAACACAGTTTTACGCCTACTGTCACCGGGTAGCGATATAATCATCCGTCATCCGATACATACATGCAAGTATAAATATTTATGTTAATTTAATCTAATCCGTCAGCAATGATGGAGAGCATGCGGTCACAATCCGCATTGAGGGACCGAAAAAGAAGAAGAAGAAAAAGAAACTAAATTGCCAAAAAGTCAGAACGTGAATGCCACCACATTTGGCTCGTAGCATGACAGTATCTGACACCAGCAGGTGAATGACTTGTAGGCGTAGACAATATTCTGCAATGGAAATACTGAATTTATGGAAATTCAAGTTATTAGAATATGAAATTGAATATGGATGGAATATCTGGTAAAGCGAAACTTTCTTCTACCACTCCGTATCGGATAAGGAATGAAGCTATGTTGTTATGGTCAATTTCGTTTACTAGTCGCCTACAAATCTACAGACAGGCGATATTCAGGACGTATTTAGGCTTGGATACTTCCTAAAATGAGTGCACAACCTACAGACTGCTCAAATATAATATCTTACTGCCGCGGTATCAAAACCTTGGAGGTACGCGGCCGTTCCATCAAAACAGAGTGACATCGCCGCCGGCAGGAGTGTCACCAAAATGTTGAGTGCCAAAATTGTACATCCGGACATGTTGAGTGACAAAAATCATAGTCATTAAGAGGATAGTGTACTCGCGAGCTTCCATACAAAAAGCGGTAACGTTTTCCACCCCTTAAACATTGTCCGATTTTCAAAAAATTTCTACATGTTTGAGATACTATGGAAAACTATGCTCGTATAAAAATATAATATTTCAAAAAAATCAAAACGTACACGTACGTGAAATATAATATTTGGAACTTATATTTTTATTATGGACTGGGTTAAATTCTTATATTTCCTCAAATATACATTATTAAAAAGAAAACAAAACGTACGAGTTCATAGTATCTCAAACATGTAAAAAAATTGTGAAAATCGGACAAGGTTTAAGGGGTGGAAAACGTTACCACTTTTTGTATGGAAGCTCGCGAGTACACGATCCTCTTAAGTTATTAGCGTCGGTGATTTTTGATACATCACAACACAACATTTTAGTATAGCGGTCTTCTCACAAAAGTTCAACAGCGCTTCTCTGACTGAAACAAAGATCGTCCCTCAGGTCACGAGTCTCATTCGTCTAAAAATATTTTCGTACGTTCGTAATCGCGCCATTTGAACCTTTCAGCCGGCGCTGGGTCTACCAGACACGCGGCTATGAATCTTCTAGGAATTTCATTATGAAATAACTCGTCTCTTGTCTCCGTGTTATCAATGCCATAAAGGAGCCATTTGGCATTGCGTAGTCCCTTTTTTGTGTGACGATTTAGGAAGGCTTGACGTTCTTGCATGGAATTAATAAAAATTGAATTCTATCTACGTTATTTGTATAGTTTCTTTTCGGACCAACCTTAAGCCAAAATGACGTTAAAAGCCAAAATGTGTACTGTAAGCGGTGCAATATTTGCCATACAAATGTAAGGTGGGTTGTTGTTTTTATTTCAGAAATGCTGCTATTAAATAATATTTTTAAAAATACTTGAGCTCGCAGGAAAACTGGAATACGTATGCGTTTAAAATCTCAGTTTTGATGAGCAAGCTCCTCGTCTCGGTGAGCTAATGAGCCGAGTCTCCACCACAAGAATGTCTCATATTGTCAGCGAGGACTGCATGTCTTTTGTACCGCATTGCATGTTTAATTTGTTGCAAACGGAGGATCAAAACCATAAAACATATTTTTACATTCCTACACAACATTCCTATTTTTCCTATTTTTTTTCCAAATTCTATATCCATAATTTTTGTTTTTCGCCCCAGTACCTAGTACCAAACACAATCTACTTGAGAAGTAAGTTGCTCATCCCTTAAATGTAATTTATTGAGCACCATTTGACAACCGAGATACAGTGTTTCACTAGTTCGGTTGTCACTGATCCCTCCTATTTTACGAAAAATGTTCATTAATTATCTCCTTATTTTAGTTAAGTAGAATCTGTGTAAACCATGTTATCTGTCAATAAACAAATTTCATTTCATTTCATATATGAAATTGTTTTGGATATTTTATAAAGTTGAATTGCGTCTGATTGAAAATGTTTTTGTTTCATTGCAAGGAATAACTGCCAATCATGTCTGTTTGGCTCAACTTATAATATGCCAACGTTGTTTTCATTGAAAACAACAACAAAAACAACATAGCGTCACACCTTTTCCCATACGGGGTGGCAGAGGCCCATGCGAAAATAAATATAACAAAACAGCTATGGGATGTACAATTAAAATAAATAATAATAATAGGTCAACGAACGCTGCGACCGTTTATGCTGAAATGTTTGTAGATTTTCATAGTAATCGCAAGGGACTCAAATAAGGTACTTCCCGTTAACCTACAATCATGAAATTTGTCACAAAGCAAAAGCTTATCATATAGCACAAGTTAAGGAAAAAACCTGAAAACTCAAATTTTCTGTCATTCTGCAAAAATATGACTGTAATTTGCTTTACATGGATGACAACATACTTTTTTATGTAGAAACCTAATTATACATTTACACAAACAAGTATGGTCTGCGCGAGTCCTACTCGCACTTGACCGTTTATTCGTAAAATAATTCTAAAGAACATTCATATGTGTACACAACACACACCTACCAATGTTTATTCTTTGCAAAACAAATCAGTACTGTCAAATTTGTGTTATCTTAACCCCTTCACTCGCAGAAGCACATCGCTCGAACGACCGAACAATGGCGAACTATTGTTATAATTATAAGATGTTTTGGCGAACCAGTTAATAATATTCAAAATGCCTCTGATTTTCTATCAACACCCAAAACAAACAACACCGATATAACATCCGGGGTTTACCCAACAGTTTCACAAAGACCTTTGTCCTCCTCAAAACTCTAAACAATGATAATTCGCTCCGACAGACCCAATGTGGATCACTGATAAGCGAAAACTCAAACAGAATTCTCAGTAAGGTATTGCGGCCTTGTGATAACCGCAGAATATTGCCCGAATTCATAACTGCACACTCAAGCTTAGACGAATCATTCAAGTTATTTAACTCAACTGCTGACATTTCTATATCGAGCTCCAAACTTTGAGTGACTCTCAGCGTTTGAAACAAAGTATGAATATGACGTTCTATTCAGTTTCAAGTTTGTTTGTTGTACCCGCCGCGGTCCGTATTTTCAACCGACTTCAAAAAAAGGAGGAGGTTCTCAATTCGACCCGTATGTTTTTTTTTTTTTTTTTTTCTATGTTTGTTACGCGATAGCTCCGCCAATTATGAACCGATTTGAACAAATCTTTTTTCGGCGTATAGTTAATACCTCAAGGGTGGTCCCATTGACACCAGGTCAGGATCTGATGATGGGATCCTGGAGAAATCGAGGGAACTCTTCAAATATTATAGGCAGACCTATAGTGATTTTTGTGTTTTTCATAATAACTCGTGCAAATGCACATGGTAAGCATAATATTGTGATGCGGAACTGCTGATGAAGACCACATATGGCCACCAGATCTGCTCAATACTAGGTACAAATACAATGCGTGGCTGACGGGCAGGCGACGCATAGCCTAAACCGGTGGACCTAGAGCCATGAAACTTTGTACAGGGCTTCCTTAGTAGCGTGGGGAAGCACTGATATGGGATTTGACAAAATTAATTCCCCAAGGGGGGGGGGGATAAGGGGTTACAGTTTGTATTAAACTCAATCTTATCAAATAGGGTTTGTGGAAGTCGGTTTTTTCTAAAGTTTACTTTTTGTTTCAATTATATTCATATATTTTGTTGAGTTGAAGCGCAGATATGAAGCTCTATTGGAGTGACTAGCGTAATTTCAACAGACTTTATTTAGCAACGGTCTGCAAATGTACTGAAACTAACGCATACTTACCACTTATTTCAAATATTTTATCACGAAATTGTTGAAATGAATTCCCGAAATTGTTGGATTTTCATAGTAATCGCAATGGACCCAAAACCTATAGGGTACTTCCCGTAGGCCTGCAATCATAAAATTTGGCACAAAACAAGCTAAGGTCTTATATCACAAGTAAAGGAAAAAATATTAAAACTGAAATTTAAACGTGTACTTACGTTGTAAATGTGAATAAATTGATTAACTATCTATCAAAATTTCTGTCTTTCTACAAAAATATTCAATTTGGTTTACATGGATGACATCATACTTGTTTTTTTTTTATGTAGAAACCTAATTACACCACTCCATCTCCAAGTGTGATCAGAAGTTTATTAATGTGTAGATATATCACAGATACCAGACCAATACCTATTCTACGCAATTACTCTAATCAAACTCTTTATTGCTTAAAATGGTAATACATCTAGAATCGCTGTATTGGCTTAAAACCACCAGGAACAAGACCAACAAGTTAGCTTGCAATTAGAACTTTCATCCCCCCCCCAACGGAAAGAACTTCGTAAACCTCGGCAGGAAAAAGGTAGAGTTAAAATGGCTGACTTGTTACCGACGACAACTATTAAAACTTGTACGCCAATTAACCACAGGAAACTGAAGTTTACTGACCCTGGCCAACTACTCGTATATTTTTCCTAAGTAATCTATTCGGTCCTAAAAAGCATAACTTAAAGAATAGATATTTTTTAGAGATATAGAATGAAAGAAAATCGTGTGATACCAAACATTATGAAGTACATAATCAGTAAAATTAATAATTATTTCTATATTAATAAACGCTCAGAAAAATGGTGCACATCGCTGGTTTCCAACAAGGCCCTTTCTCAAGACGTTTTATAATCGCGATACGACCGATCGATGGGGATGTCTCGGTAATGAATGACGCTCGTCTTGTTTCTCCAGTTAGGTAGTAAGTCTGTACCGCAGTGATGGATGTTTTTTTCAAACTCGAATACCGAAGATGAAGGTAGTTCATATAAACAATTCAACTGTTCAATTTGTAAACGGTTGGTCTTAAAATTAATTTGTAATAAGGTCCACTTGGCTCAACATTGGATTGGGGATAAACTTGTCTGCGGAAGTAGGCTAAGCGGACTGAACTAAGCCTTAAAATCCGCTCTGAAAATTGCGAGGATGTCAAAGTGTTTCCGATTCACAGATCGCTTACAACTACAAATATTTTAAGTTACCAATGGAGAGCGCGCAGTGTCTCAGTGAATTTATAACTGCGCGTGATATGGTGGTAATAGTGGTGTTAAACTTGGATTGGCTCAAGACAGTTCGTAGTTCTTACGAATTCGAAACTTGTATCTCAAGGGATACAAGTTTCGAATTCGTAAGAACTACGAAAGCATATTCAGGTACAAATACTAGGGCTTTGTTACATAATGCCATTGCTTCGCATGCAAGTCAACCTGGCATCTCTGTATATTGTATTTTTGGTCTAACTTTAAACCTGTAACGTGGAAACCCATATATATGTAGATTTTGTATATCTACTTAGCCCACAAACGCCTTCATTTGAAACATAAATGCACACAAGTAAAACAAATCTCAAATCGCGATGAAAATACTTGAAAGGGTCTCTAAAAGTAAAGTAAAGTAAATGTAGCCCATTAATGTCCCCACCGAGGGGCACAGGCCTTTACCCGAATCCGAGTAAGATTGAGCCATACTCCACCACGCTGGCTCAGTGCGGCTTGGTGGAGGGGTTTTTACGACTACTAGATACTACGAAGTAGGGATAGTAGCACGGAGTGTCCGATAATGTACCTAAGACAATTGATCATCTCATTGTTATATGGTTAGCACCGGGATTCCTGCAGCTCCTGCGTGAGAAGCAAGTTGTAACCCACTAGACCACGAAAAAAGTTAGATTAAAATTTGTCGATAACTTATCGACAAGTATCATAATGTAACGTAACTCGTAAACAAGATCGACAGGGTTAAGCATTTATGTTTTTTTTTTGTACTTACAAGTCAACCTAACACGAAGGGTAAACGCTTCGCTGATCCCCTTTCTTTATCCCTCACCTACCCTGACCCACCACTTTGCCCAGAAATTCATCATTTCAGCTTATGAACTAACTCGTTATATTATAAGAAGCACGGTAAGTTTAGAATTTATCGACAAATTAAATAATATAATAAAAAATATTATTATAATAAATATTATTTAATGTTTATCGGGTTACACAATTTCACGGTGACATTATATGTAGTATATTTTACTGGGTTAATAACTACAGCCTTCAGAGCTTCTTGTACCGTTTGTTTTGTAACTTGCAGAAAATTAATTTCGTTAAACTCACTGACGACATTTTAAAAGGATGAATAATTACATTTTCCTGCAATTCACATATGAAATGGTCGGTTGGTATATTCCGGATTCCAATTTGTGAAATTAAATCGCACCGGAAAACGCTTCGATGTGGAGTTGGAACGACTTTACCGCGTGGTTGTTAATTTTCAACCGACTTCAAAAAAAGGAGGAGGTTCTCAATTCGACCCGTATGTTTTTTTTATTTTATTTTTTTCTTTCTATGTTTGTTACGGGATAACTCCGCCAATTATGAACCGATTTGAACAAATCTTTTTTCGGCGTATAGGTAATATAAAATACCTCAAGGGTGGTCCCATTGACACCAGGTCAGGATCTGATGATGGGATCCTGGAGAAATCGAGAGAACTCTTCAAATATTATAGGCAGACCTATAGTGATTTTTGTGTTTTTCATAATAACTCGTGCAAATGCACATAGCATAATATTGTGATGCGGAACTGCTGATGAAGACCACATATGGCCACCAGATCTGCTCAATACTAGGTACAAATACAATGCGTGACTGACGGGCAGGCAACGCATAGCCTAAACCGGTGGACCTAGAGCCATGAAACTTTGTACAGGGGTTCCTTAGTCGCGTGGGGTAGCACTGATATAGGATTTGACAAAATTAATTCCCCAAGGGGGGGGGATAAGGGGTTACAGTTAGTATTAAACTCAATCTAATCAAATAGGGTTTGTGGAAGTCGGTTTTTTCTAAAGTTTACTTTTTGTTTCAATTATAAATAGCTAAGCCGTTCAGCATCGTGGCACGTTTAGTGCGGGGGTAGGTTTTGACGAGTAAGTGACGTCTCGGAGCTCGGAGCGTCGGACCGCCGCGCCGCGCGCCCCGCTCCGTATACTCTGAAATTGCGGCGCGGCGGAGCGGCGCGCGGGCGGCGCGGCGGTGACGCACCGAGCTCCGAGATGTCACTTACCCGTTTTGACGCGGAAAGTGGGAAATAAAACAAGTGCGAGTCGGAATCGCAAACAAGGGTACCGTACTATCGTATAACAAAACTTAAGCACTTAAAACAATTAAACAACAAAAAAATAAGAAAATTAAAAAAGATGCCCTCACGGTGATTTGAACTCACGACCTACGGATTGAGGGTCTACGACATACCGGCTGAGCCACCACAACGATGTGGGTTGACGCGAAATATACCATCATATTACGCTATTACGGTTCGTGCTCTAGGAACCGCTGACGGACAGACGGACGGACGGACGGACAGCGTAGTCCCGTTTGCCACCATTCGGGTACGGTACCCTAAAAAATACGTGTAGCGCGTACCCGGTCTCTCGCGACGCGCGGGCAGGCATGCTACGGGTGCAGATGACGAGTCCTGCAAAATGGGTTTGTCAAATACTTTATTGCACAAAACAACACATTTGACACAATGTCAATTTTCAGATCTTACCTTCTTGCCTTTTATCTTCGGATAAACGGTTCGGTTTGGATTTCAGTATTACATCATGCTCAGCATGTCATGCTGCACAATTCCTTATCAACATAGAGCGCCAGCATAACTTTAAGTTGGCAGGTGTGTCGACCCAAGCGCATGAATATTGAAAGATTTTGCCGAGCAATCTTGAATTTACCTCTACTCCTTTGGCAGTATGCATGGCTACGTTAAATTTAACCTCCTAAACCCTAATACTTCACTTTGCTAAAAGCATCGAAGGGTATTCTCGTTAACTCTACAATTTATTAAACCGTGTCGCGTCGCTTGTATAAATACGACCGTAACGCCTTAGCTTGCTAAAATTAATAAAGTGAAGTGCCATTCTGTCAATAAAACTGTAGCTGTGGCCTGTAACCGGAGTAATAGCTTTTACAATTTTACAATTTAAAATACAATGTTCTGGAAAGTAAACTGGTTCAATAATAGTATCCTTGGATCTGGGATATACTTAGGTACGGGGGAGTTTCTTGCCCTTCTTTGCTCCATCCCTAAGCCCACAACTTCCGAACGGGCGGTAGTATACAAAAATATTAATATTATATTGAAGTTGACTAAGCAATATGTATGATTTTATGGTCAATAAAAAATTTGAACTTGAACTTGAACTTATAAATTGCCCTCGGACAATCCCAATCGCACTCAACCGGATATGGAATGAAAAAATCAGTACTACCCCCAAAACTTTCCCAATAGGGGCCCTTCAGAGTACAAGCTGACTGTATTAGTGGCCATAACACAAAGTCAGCTGACCGTTTTATTGGCCACGAGACCGCCACAAACTTAACATCGGCATAAAATAAAAACATAAGTGGCCGAAGAATTGATTGCGGCGACAAATGACTGCTATCCACATATTTTACGACTTATTACAAGGCTCTCGCATAAAAGAAGGGTGATTCTCAATACATATTATATGGGGAGGAAATGACGGGTGAAATTATCTGCCAATACGATGGATTTGTGGCTGAATCGCGTATTGGAGCGGCAATGGTGTTTTATGCTGTGGGTGTATTTTTATGTCGATGAATGCGTAATAAACGCGCGGCGGATAGTGTGTTTTCAGGATTTACGTAGGTATACGTCCATACTGTATGCCAATATCTATTCATGTATGTTTTCACAATTTTTCTATAGATACTTATATTGAGCGTGGTGGAGTATGGCTCAATCTTACTCCGATCCGGGTAAAAGCCTGTGCCCCTCAGTGGGGACATTAATGGGCTACATTTACTTAATATTCAATGATGATACAAATATGCATGCCTTTTGTGCAGTCGTTTAGCGTCTCATTTTGATAATTGTATGGCCCTGGTTAATGGGAATATCCAGACAAAGTGGTAATGCCTGGGATTTGGGAGGCGACACGAACTATACTAACTAAACTAATTAAAATGGTGTGTTTGAAAATGGAATCTGTGGCGACCGCGCAAGAGCTGTCGGATTTGAAGGTTGCCAGTTTAGTGGTTTTGACACCTCCCAAATAACCAGCCCCCATTGACTTAATTCTATAACAGACGAGGGCATATTATGTACATTGGTGTCTTGAGATTTCCCTCGAGCTAAGAATTTGAATATTAACCAAAAGCAACTGATCTTCATGAAGCAGATTTTGAGTAGATATATCTTTCTCAAGTTAAGTCCGGACCATGTTCTTTAGGTAATAGGTATGAATCAAGGATTCAAATGCGGGTCTCAGGTGGAGATTACGAGTAAAGTTCACAAATAACTAATCTTATATTCGTCTGCGCTACTCTCGCGCTACTGCATCAATAGCTATTTATACCTGTACATTTGAAATATTAACCATCTGGTAAAATAAAAATCTAAGTTTTAATAAATTTTGTTAAAAAATAACACTATCAAAAGACTTTGGTAGGCAAACTAAACTCTATCTCAACTAGTCAAAAAGCTAGCCTGGAGATTGTACAGCGACCGGTGTAAGGTTAAGAGCTGTTACGAGCAGAGAAGGTAAATAGTAAACCTAAATTTTGGACCCAAAATTGAAAAGTCTTTCCAATTTTCAATTATCTATATTTCTATTTCTATTTTATTACTCAGTGAGAACAGCGAGGTAGAAATGACCCTGACAATGCTAAGGATCACACAAAATTCTTCCATGTCATTTTCATATTTTCCCTTCACCGTTTACATGCAGATCATGAAATGTGAAATAATCTCTCAACTTTGACTAGACATGACAGGCGCTAATAGGTTTTAGCTTAAAGGGAACCCCAAAAACGAGGGAAAAATTATGTTAAGGGTCTATACAACAAACTACACAAACACGAAGCTAAATGGATGAGATTGTGAAGAAGGGAATCTCATCAAAGATTTATACGGGTTCATTTTTTTTCTTATTTACTTACGAGGAATAGGTATTATGATTACTCACCAAGGGACAAAATTGTCTTTTTACTGCAAAGGTGAACATATTACGGGTGTCAAGGTAATTAACTTAATTTGTACCTATTGCAGCGGCAGTAGGAACATCGGAGTGACCTATTTTATTGCGCTAGGTTAGAAAAGATAGGTCTATCTATATGTTGTAGTTTTTCTACTACCTTCTTTTCGTATTCGCTACATGTTTCAAAAATTTCCTCTTTGACTCTACCGGGAATGAAAAGGCTCTACTTAGTTGTCGTGGACGAGTCTAGCCTTCCTTTGAACGAAACGCTTGCTGGAGCAAATTTTTTTTCATCTCGTGCAGTGTATGAATAGATTAAACTTTTTTCACTACTCATAAATTCGAGTTTCATAGCATTACCGTTACTCGATTTTACCTTGTGAGTTGAAATGAGCAGTAGTACGGTCAATAATGAAATTAACTTTACCAGTTTGCACACAAATTAGTATAAGGCCCCACCCCAGCTAATCGCAGACTGTACATTGTACAATAGTTGATAGTGAGAAATGTATTTGTCACTGAAATTGTGAAACCTGTTAGATTACAATCTAACTAATTTTTGTTCGTTAGAATGTAATCTGTCAATAAATTGTAAACTGTACCGTACCTCTTACAGTATAACGCGATAGTTGATAAGCTGAAATGATGAATGTCTGGGCAAAGTGGTGGGTCAGGGTAGGTGAAGGATAAAGGGGGTGAGCGAAGCGAATCCCCTATTATTCTTCGTGTTAGGTTGACTTGCAAGTACCAATAAAAGGATAGATACTAATCTTGTTTACAATTTATCTACAGATTATAATCTAACGATTCTTTCCGTTAGATTGTAATCTAACGATTCTTTCCGTTAGATTATAATCTAACGATTCTTTCCGTTAGATTACAATCTAACGATTCTTTCCGTTAGATTATAATCTAACGATTCTTTCCGTTAGATTATAATCTCTCGGTTTTCACAATTTCATGGTGACATATCTAATAAAGTAAAACGTAATATTGTTTGGTATCTACGGAAGAGGACTCCACTTATGACATTGACATAGTGTGTGTTAAAGAAATAAAAAAAAAAAAAAAAATTTTTTTAAGCAACACATTGGTCCCCTACAATCCTGAGTTTGCACGTGATTCATCATCGACATCATCGGCATGAAACTCACAATGCGAATCACATGACACCAGATATGAACAAAACACTAAATTGTGATTTATTCCTAGTTTCTATATCTAAGCTAAGTGATGTTTTCATTGAAGAGAATAACCATATAGGCATGTAGAATCTCCAATAGCGGCGCGCTGAAAGGACTAAACAACCACTCATCCTATGTTTATTTGGGGTGTTTAGGGACCCTTGATTGACGTGATTAGTTTTTTCATTGCTACGGAAATAGTTCGTTACTTTCTAGTACAGTACAGTATCCTTTAATTTTATAAAAATAGATATATAATAGTAATTTTCCAGTTACAGCACATCACTTTGTAAAATTATGTACCACAAATTGAACATGGGGAATACAATAATATTGCGGCAACTGAACTAACTGCCGCGATGTAACTTTTTTAGAGTGTGTTTTTAAATGACAGATGGTAGGTTGTTTGAACAACGTATTTTTTTTTCAGAATTTAATATTGTAATCCCGATTCTGGTGCGCGCTTTAGTAATCAGGAGAAATCGCATGTGAAAATAAGCAGATCGAAAATATCCGAAACTGACTTGAACAGTTCCCACATGTCCTGCCTCGAGATCCACTGGGATTACATGAGATAAGATCTACATGGCATTGTTGCGATTTTGCTGTAGTTTCTCATCTCGTGACTTTTGGGAGTTGACAATTGTTGTAGAAGTGTTGTAGACATCAAGTCTCGCTAAGTCTAGGCATCATAGTAACACCACTGCGTTTTGAGTTTGTCAGCAGACCATACTACGGACTGAAACTCTAGTTTTAAACAAAGATATCTTAAGTTAAGAAGATGACTTAGGAAGTATCTTAAGTTGTAATTCTTTTATAATTTTATAAAGGAATCACAACCATATGAGTTTTCATTGTACTTATAGCAAAAAAACATCGAATTCAGATTCAAATCCTCCTGGAATATTAAAACTTCTACAACTCGTACAATTGGGAAACTTTTTGTGCGCCGGCACATCTGGTTATATTTCAGTGCTAATGAGATGAAAAGTTTGCAGCGATTTTAATCTAAAAGGCGATGTCTTTTCGCGGGAATACGAAGTTACGAATTGTGCTGAAATTATTGTTATTCGGGAAAAAATATCCCGAACGAACATAAAAGTTACAACCGCGCCCACTCAATACAAAACGCGCTGGAACAGATCCTTTAACCTTCTCAAAACTTTACCTCACTGACACCCTAACTGCAATATCTCAAGATGTTCAGATGACCGAAAAATGGCAAATAATTGTTAAATTCAGACAAGACGAATATTTTTTTGCGATTTCGTAATGACGAGCCAAAAAAAAGAAAGAAAATCTTTACATCTCTCGCATAATTTCATCTCAATACGAAATAAATCGCAATAATCTTTCATTTTAATTGAATCCCCCTTAAATATAAGATTACGGAGCAACCCGGAACATCTGGCAGAATACTTCGTATAATAAAAGATCAATATCCCCAACTTCCAAGGGCTTAGTATATCAGATCGGCCTCAAGCTGAGCACCTGCCTGCTGTCACGACCTCCTCGATTAATGACGGCAATTAGCGAGAACCGATGAACTCTGATCATCCTTCCCGGAGGCATGAGATTTATGGTCCCCTCGCCTGAAACACTGCTCCGCGGGTCGAGCTACATTTGTTATAATCGACGCCTCATTTCGGTGCCGAAATCTTGCACTTCAGTTTCGGTGCCCCGAATTGATTGAATGACGCGGATTCTCGCGTACAGGTATATTTTTGATACGCGTAAAAATAGACACAAGGAATAGGAATAACAAAATTTGTACTTGCTTACGAATATACAAATGTGATATGGCCATGGCCAAGGTTATGTCCAAAATAAATAATATCTTGGTAACAATGATTTATAAATGTACATTCTTAATACAGGTAACCTTAAAAACAAATACACAATGATGAACATACGATAATCAACTAACATCTCAAATAACATTGTAGGAAACATGAAGTTTAATCTGAAATTGCCACCAATAAAAACGGTCATCAAAATTACGCTTATCACACGAAAACACCTCTGACTTCTAGGTTAAATGGTACTTAATAATTGTTTCACGTACATATTCTGAGTCATTTCCAGTCCACCTTTCAAGAACTTTGTGTACGTTCAACATTAAATACTGAAAAGACCGTCCACAATGGAAAGCCAAATGTCACGCGCATGCTTATATTAAAAATGAGTTTTCCTTTAGCACAAGCCAACACAAATGAGTTCTATATAGAACAGTTTCTGTTAGAGACTGACCGACCACCCACCGCACTGGGGACCTCTGAATTTACAGCTACCATTTGTATGAGGAAAATTAACAGCTCTAACATTATTTCCAGCTAGATCATCTCTAATAGCAGTTTTGTCACCATTTCGTTCACTAATACATGCATGTCGCGGACATGCCAAATAGACTATTTATAACATAGCGTCACGCCCTTTCTCAATATTTGTCATACGAGATGCAACTGCTCCGATTTTTGTTTATTTTAATAAGGCATATAACCTTGCCAGGAGTTTGCTAGGCAACCCACTCGCAATTTATTTTCTAGCATACAACATTTGATAAAAACCAAGTTTCATCGCAGTAACAGTTGGGTGAAGGTCGAGTTATCTTCGGATCTTAGGATATATCATGACCCTTCGTTTTGACATGCGGTTCAAAAGCTCTACTCCTTTTATCACATCATGTACCTAGATTATAGAGATAAACTAAAAAAAAATAATTTCGTCTTCTGAGTAGCGGACTTAAGGGTACAAAGATGTAATTAAGAAGGTCTATATGTCGGCGGCCGATCGTATCGTATCATGATATGTCCAAACGTGAAATATCATGAAACGATGAAATCTCGTAAGGCAAACACTGCGGTAGCTTAGGTGGAAGACTAAAGGGGGCGAGCGTAGCGAAGCCCCCGAATAGTCTTGGTGTTTGTTTGACATGTATAACACAAAAAAAACATCACGTAGTGCTGAATAAAAAGCTTTTAAAGGACATGTTTTCGTTAAGATCCGCCATTTCATGATATGCTCAGCAAAGGCTTGGGCATATCATGAAATGGCGAGGCACATCATGATGTGCCCAATTCTACGATCGGCCGCCGACATATACATAACGTCGTCGTAGGCACATATACAGGGTGTTGATTTGTAAAGTTACGCCCGACTCAGGGTTGATAATTTACGTATCGCTGATGACAAAATAAAAGTTTGAATTTTCCCTCGCATAATTTTCATTCATAAATTACCATCTGTAAATTTTCCTGAAATTACCTAAAAGTGTGGATACCCCCGCCAGCCACCGCGCACAAGTGCTAACAGACTCTCCCTCGTGCCCTGAGCCCCACCCCATCCCGTGCGACTCTTTTCAGACCACATTTACATGTTTATTTTTATTTTTTTTATAATTAATTTAAAGAAAAAATACTGAACAAAAATTATTATTATTTTATATTTTTTTTAGCTTCAGTATCATGTAAATAACAACCTCTGAGCTCGGCGTAACTTTACAAATCAACACCCTGTATATGAGTGTCCTCTCAAACAAAACGCTGGCTTCGTGGTGGGTGACATCGGAGACTAGAGGCGTCATAATGTAATAACGAAGCATGTATGTATAGTATACCTACTTTCGCGAGAATGGCATTTCTAGCTGTTCCAATTAAAGTTCTTTGCTAGCTCGTGTATTGGCTTATTAAAATGAATTACGAGAGATTTTCCTAAGACTATACATATACAAGAATGCATTTTCTATAGAGTTTACATATCGGTAGGTCATGGCTAAGATTTTCCTCTTTAGGTTTCTGCCAAAAAAAGAGAGACCATGGGATATCGTCTAGAAGTAAAGTTAGTAGCTATTTATTTAAAAGGAAATCTTCAGCTGACTTTTCTAAGAAAATCACGTGCAAAAGTAGGTATCTTAGTACCAGTCAAAAGAAGGTAGGTAGTAGGTATCTTTTGGCGACGAAGGAAAACACCCTATTAGCTCGACGTCATGAAAGTAAAAGGTGATGTAGTTTGCTCTGACTTCATACTTCATAGGAAAGTAAGTTGCGTGATGAAGGTTGACAACATTAGCGGCTCTGCTATGACATTCTTTCTTTTTCATTCATTCTTTATTGGAATAGCTTTGTAGTTAGAGTCGGCGCATTTCATTGCATTGCATATGATGCGACATACCATCGCGGGCAATTTAGCGAGCATGCAAGCATTCTCATAATTCTTAATATTGAAATGGAAAACCTGGCAATAGAAATGTGTATGCCGTATAATAGTATAATACTTAAGTCCAACAAGAACCTTACTTAAAAGTATGTAAAGAAAATAGCGATTCCACATACAAAACTAGAACAATAAAAATAAGTTTTTGAAACTGGATCTCTGGCTAGTTTCGGCGACTCTGGAATTTAATCAAGTGTCACCGATACATTTCTATATCCATTGCAACACGTACTTAGTATTAATATTTATATTATCTTTGCTTGCTACTACATCTTATTATAAGACAGCAACTAAAACAATATAATTCAGGTATCTACCTTAGCCCTAACTGAGAATTGCTATTTCAGCGTAAATCAGCTTTATGAAAATATTAGTTCACACCCGTCTTACTGTAAATAACAAAAATATATGGATGTATGTATATGTATAAGGGGCGGTGATTGATAACTCAGCTGGATGAAATTGGAATTGCGTGGGAGTCCATGACTGGCATAAGTCAAATCCATAGTAATATAAGCGGAAATTTTGGATATCAATCAATCATAATAACTCTGGGTTAAATTTTCAGTATACATACTCGCAAAAACACGGCATATCGAGGCAGATAATTTATGTAAGAGTAGATAAATCCCCTAGAGATTTCCTAATCAGATATAACGTAGTTCGCCTTCACAATAGTGCTAAGCATAACAGAAATACTATAGCTGCTGCTGTGCTCATTGTTCGTAGCTTCAAACGACTAAGACACAAGTCTTGCCATGCAGTGAATAAATACAAATAACTAGTAATTTCTCAAACCGGATATATGTACGTATATTATTATGTTACCGGCAAAGAGTAAAGTCTGTCATTCTACAGTGTTATTGGTAAGATGTATCGTACAGAGTGATGGTTTTCATGCTTTGATGGTGACGTTCATCAATTTCACGATGACCAAAGATAATATAAACAGAAGTGAGGCCGCTATAGAAAAACACTCGTCCAAGTTAGACTAGCCAGACTCTCTAAGTACCTTCTGACAGACAGTAACAAAGGAACTATCTATAAAAATGTATTCCTTACTCCGGTACAAATAAAAGGCTGACTTATCACTTTCGAACAACTGAACCGATTTTGATAAAGTATTTTGTGTAATTCGATCTACAAAACCCAGTCACGAATATCCGCATGTTGCGATACGCAACAGAACTCCTACCCTACCTCGACATTAACTTAATTTTCGCGTTAAACTAACATGAAAAATCATGGACGACGCGTGTAAAAAGTTAATTTTGTTAAAAACAAGGTATATAAGTGATTATATAAGTGTTTTTTTTTTCTGTTAAAACTATTGACATGTAAGTAACCGTGAATAGAAATTGTGGACCATGTAAACAAAGCGCCACGTTGTCTTTGTCTTTCCGTAATTAACTGGTGATTATTGAATATTTCATGATGAAGTACAGTGAATAACAGGCAAGACTTGGTGCTACATGAGTTGGAATAATGTTCAGTGAGACTCCTTGAAAGAAACTTGAGAAAACGGTTTGTTTACATAGTCCACAATTTCTATTGACGGCGACTTTACATATTTGCATGAAATATTTGTATGCCCGATGGCTAAACATAGAGATACGTTATATTTCATAACACCTGAATGTATAACCTTGTAACGCACAAAATTATGTGCTATACTGAGCTGGTTCGGAACGTGCCGAAACGCGTTCTGTTTCATGCAGCACACACTTTTGTGACTGCGTTTGTATACTTTAGCGAAATTTTAAATTAATGCTTTTTGGGTATCTTTGTGCTTATATAGTTTAAAACATAATGTTAGGTGGACTTAATATGTCTCGTTCTTCTCCGTTTTCAATGTCGGTATAGAAACGACATTTTTAGAGTGAATCCAATACTAAGGCAAAAATGGTGGCTGAATGATTTACGAGAAACGAAACGTGGCGTGGCATATTCGTCTGTGTGAATTTAGAATGTCATTCCGATTTTCCGGACTGGTGTTGAAAGTCGATCATCATCATAGTCATCAAATCATCTCAAGACATTATAATTTCCAGGTTCTCAAATGAGAACCTGACCACTTGACACTGGCAAAATTAACCTCAAAAGAGGTTAGGACGCCATTAATAAAAAGAAGAAGAAGAAGAAGGTGTTGAAAGTCTACCATCGTATTTCTCCCAAGCAAGGCAGCTTTCCACCTTCAGGTAAGGGTTTTCTGGATCTCGGGAGAGCGATTATGCGGCTCGGCATATTTGTTTTTACAATCAAACGATTTTATTCCAGATCTGGGGATCGAGTCATCGGCTGCTGACGTGACGCAATTTTCACCAGGAAGGCGACTTTCCCAGCCTGAGTATGTATACGGATTCCCGTTTTGAGGGCTCTCCTGCAGCCGATATTGGTTTTCATGATTAGACTAACAAAAACTTTAATTTCAGGCTTCCAATTTTGGCGTGGCACGCGTTTCAAAATGGCGTCCACCATGTCGTTCGCGAGGCGATAACTCCAGCCTTTCCCGTTTGCAGTGGCATAAGCCACACTTAATTTCAAATCCCATTTAATGGTATGTAACCTTTTCTTAAATATTTACCTAGGGAATACTGACTTGTGATAAACCATGATGGTTAAACGAGTATATCACATTCCTCAGGGTTCAAGAGTTTGGTGTCCTTGTATGCAGCTTCAAGTCTTCTACGTTGGGACGTCTGCCCTCTTCCAAGGCGGTCCACGAGAAGCGACACTGCAGGACAGTCATCTTGGAGTCAAACGGGGAAATAACACGGTCACAATATAACTGAAATTACAACACTACACACAAAGCATTAGACATATCATCGATTACTCATACTTTCGACAAGGTAATCCCTTTAGTTTCACTCTTCTCAGAAGTACCTACCTGGAATAAAAGGTTCCTTCAAAGATTTATTCATGTACAACTTAAGTAATATTAAATAGTGTTATAAGTTAAACCTAGATAAACAGAAAATTGTATGTTCTACATATTTTGTACATCAGAATACCATAGCATTATGAAAATAATTCCATAAATATCCGGGGCAAGACTCTTTCTTTTCTTTCTGCCACCGGAACGATCCATGTCGCACAGGGCGTCGACGATGCTGTTCTGTTATAAATTTGTATCTTCTGATTTATGAGATACTGGCGCTCATTATAGACAGCATTCTTCGACGTCCTGCCAAGCCAAATTTACCCACACCCTACCACTGAGCTAGGCAAGTAAAAATATTTGTTACAACCTTCACCTATGTTTCACAAATAAATGATTTGATTTGATTTGATTTGGTACCTACGTTTATGAAAGGTGAAACATTTTTAACGCTTTAGGTGTTAACCGGTGTATCGGAAAAAATCAAAAATAATGAATCCGGAAATATTTTCACTCACAATACTTGGTGCTTCTTTGAATCCGTGGTAAGTGACAGGACAAAATGTTTTACCTGAAACAATTAAAGATCAAATAAAGTTTAAACTGCGGACTGGATTACAAAGTCTCAGTCTGTAGGTCCGTAGCATTAAACCGTTCTCAGGTCTGAAGCCCCCTCTTCATATCGACAAATGCATCTACAGACGTCATCTGCCGATGCATCCGACATACGTCCGCCTCGTATCCGCTTGTTGTCTGTTTTTTGGCACGCTTTGAGGCTTCGTCGCGAACGTCCGGCGTCTGACCACCATCTGTGAACACATCAGTTTGATCGGAGTAAATTTTAAACGTTAATGTGGGAGTGCGTGTTGCGTCTGTCGAAGTTGAACAAAGACTGATCGACCCACAGAAGTCGTCAGAAGAGACAGCTCGTGGAAATTCCTCTGCGGATGCATCTGCCCAAGAACGCGGATGCATCTCTCGATGTGAAGAGCCGGCATAAGAGTTTTTACAGCTATATACACAGCTAAACAACGATCTTTTGGCGCGTGGAGACAGGTAGAACTAGCGCTTGACCAATGAGGAGTGTAAGGTCTGTGTTGATGACAGGTTTGTTGCATTAAGTTGCGTAGAATTGGCGATTCCTGACTAAAAATAAAATAAATAAAAATAGCCTTTATTCTACCACATCACATTAGTAATTCGTTACTTAGTACTCGTAATTATTTCTTACAATTATTTGTATTGACATTAACATTTTATTGTTTGTAATTATTATGTGTTATTGTTTTTAATATAATGATTAAACTTATTTTTACTATAATAAATTAAATTAATTGGTTGACGTGGAAGTCGCCTCTCTGGCGTAGGCCTCCCCCAGTTTCCTCCATTTGTCTCTATCTCTAGCCTGTCTTCTCCGGTCTGGTCCACATTTCTCTTTAAATATATATATCCTCCCATCATTTTCTTGGTCTGCCTACCTTTCTTTGTCCATCTCTGGGCTCTAGGTTTTTTTGGCCCATCTGTCACTCCGATCCCTGACTGCTGCTGTTCATTTTCGGAAACCGACCGAGGAATCGACAATGAGTTGGAAAAAGTTGTTCAACAACATACGAGAATTCCCCAGGAAATTGTACCGCAGACACAGAGGACATTTCCGCAACAGAAGTGCTATACAATCTATGCTTATTGTCACCCAGAACAATGGAGTAGCAGAGAAATTATGCACCTCTACACACTGATGATGACTTATTCATCGATTCTGAAAAACTTTATCCAGTAGTTATTAGATTGTTTGACTTTTGCCCCTGGGGCACACATACACAAGTTTGAGCATGCATCATACATAACATTACATAACATAAGTCTACGTATACTATACCTACATACTGTGTTAGAGATACAATATTCATAAGGTAGGCTTTATACATGAATTAATTAAACAATTAATTATAATTATATCATAATGTGTTTATAGCCCTATATTGGCCATATCTCTCAAAATTTCTTAGCGTATGACGGAGTCAAAAGTGTAAATCATTCTATAAATACATAACTGATGCTTGTAATAAACGGTCAAGTGCGAGTAGGACTTGTGCACCAGGGTTCCGATCACACTTAGAGAGCGTAACATGTGTAATTAGATTTCCATATATAAAACTAAAGTATGATGTAAACAAAATTAAATATTTTTTTTTCCTTTTAATGATCGGAATCCTAATAAAAACTTAGTGACTTTGTAGTTATTTTTCTTTGTACCTCAAACTTTGTTCCTTTGTTCCGACTATATTTCTAATGGATAATGCCTAAAGACTGGCGGCTGGCCAAGTAAGCGATTGATATGCGCATAAAATATTCAGTGTAATTTTTCACTGGCAAAAGACAAATTGGTTTTGTATAAAAATTATTGTTACCGTGACTGAACTTAATAAAGCTTCTGAAGATATAAAAGCAACCCGAATCACGTCACCCATTTTGCTTTTCCAGTCTTTGTCAAATTATCAAAATTTTCGCAAAGGAATATTGCAAAACAATGACAATTTCCGTAATTTGACTGCGTATTTATTCTTAATACAATGTCAGCGACAGACGGCGAATGGTGGAAACAGAAAATTTTCACATTGCTCTCTTTTCAGCTTATTCACTAAACGAACCGGCTCTTACTCGCAACGTAAAATATTTTATTCTCCGAAAAGGATCGGTAATATCGTATGAAAGTGACGGATATCCCACTAAAGCTGGATTTCACCAACAAAAGTAATTTGTATGACAATTGACAGTTCAAAATGAGGCGATCTGATCTGGGTATCCATGAAAAAGTAGAAGATACTCTCGAGTAAAAGTTACTCTTTCGTTGGTAAAATTTGCTCTAAGCGAGATAAAAAAATGTGAAAAGTGTGTCCTTATATGTGTAGGAGGGTGTGTTTATATGTTTTCATCACATCTATTCAAAAAGATCTACTTTAGTCCCGGCAAACAGGGACTAAAGTAGGTCATTTAGTCCCTAGGGACTAAAAGTAACTTTTTAATTTTGTTGCCAGTACAAAAGAAAAAAATGCTGTCACTAATCAGTTTCACTACCACTCAGGGTGACAGACCCAATTTGAAGAGAGATCGATTCTAAACGCAGCCAATAAAAAAAAAGTTTGTACTAAAATGCGTACTCGACACAGATTAGATAATCCGACCGACCGAATCGATTGACACCGATTGGTGACAACAGAGAAACAACCTTACAGAATTGATATCGAAACACGGACCAAATAATTAAAAAGTTGTGGAAAATTTGTAAACAAAGCGCGCCAAATCTGAATGCTGTAATTATTTCAATTTTGTTTACGGATATGAGTAAAGAATATGAGTGAAAGTGAGTGTTCAATTCAACTCCAGATGATAACAACAAACGCGAATGACAAATACAAGATCTGTTACCAATAAAATCACGAGGAATATAGGTATGTAAAAACTGTAATCCTGTAGAAAAATTCAAGAGGAACAAAGTGTTTATCTGAAAATGCTTTTTGAACCAATTTTCAAGTTTTAGCCAATACTAAACAAGCTTTAACTATGTGGAGGACATATTCGTAATTGGTAATTTCTTTATTGTACTAACACAAAAATGACATACAGAAAACTTAAGATAACAAGAGATTTGTTCCAACAAACCATTACACAACACATCACGACAATTGTGTAAATAAATATAGGGTGTAACAGAAAGGAGTGTACCAGCCGAAAGAAGGCTGTTAGGGACATCATTTTGAACAACTTTCACTATGGGACCAACTTGATCAGAGGAACATTATTTTTCACACCACCATACAGATCAGCTGAGCGCTAGGCCCGAATGTATTGAGTTAATAAAAATAAAGTTGCTCTGATCAAGTCGGTCCGATAGTGAAAGTTGTTTAGAATGATGTCCCTCTTTCCGCTTGTACACCCCTTTTTGTTACAGCCTGTATGTATGTTATTTACAAACAACATGTATGTTATTTTAATGATTACTTACTACTTTTCTCATAGAGGGTGATGAAAAGTAGAGTGTCCACCTCAGGAGTAAAAACTATTTTTGGCTCGAGTGATGTACTTTGAATCCCTCGCTCCCTCAGGATTCTACTTTTGAGTCCCTCGTTGCACTCGGGACTCAACTCTAGAATCCCTCGGTCGGTCAGGATTCAAAAAACACTCTCGCCCTAAAAATAGTTCTTTACTCCCTTGGTAAACAATCTACTATTGTTGATTGTTACCCTTTCACGCTGAAACGGCTGAACAGATTTGGATATTTAACAAACATATTATTATTGATTGCAAGTGTCCATTAATTTTCAATCGTTAGCCTAAATACAAAATTTGAAGATCCTAACTTCAAAACTGACGGACTTTTATACAAAATTTTACCTCCTATTTTACCCCCTTAGGGTCGGAATTTAAAAAAATCCCTCCTTAGTGAATGCCTACACTATGCAAGGTATCTATGTGCAAAAAAAATAAAAAAATGTCATGTCTCTAGCTTCAGCGGTTTGGGCTCTGCGTTAATCGTAGTCAGCTTACGATTTTATATTATACAGATGAGCCAGATTTACATATTTCTTAACCGAGTGCACCAGTAGAAGGGCAATGTTTTCTCGGTAAATGTCAATTTCTGGGTACACGCACACAAAGTTGCGGACCTGCCTGATATTAATATTAGTTCTGTCTACTGTCCCTCACTTTTGTTACGATTTTACCGTCCACGCCGCGAGTGTAAAAACAGCCTTTTTTCATATTTGTGATGTCGGTGTTTGTGGTTCCCACGACACAGGGTATCCTAGTGTGGGGCCAGAAGCAATGTATGTGCCTGTATGTAAATGTTATGTTTGTTTATGTTTATAAATTGAGAGTTAAAAAATCATACGAGTAGAACTGACAGTCAATGAAAATATTTCCGTTTTCAAGTTAAAATAGAACCGTTTTGTACAAATATGAAACTCAACTCAACCCCAAATTCGCCGTAAACTTGAAGTTGATTGTTTTGTTTATGTTTGAGAAGTTCACGCCAGCAACAGACTGGTTTCAGCAGGAACAAAAGTCTTTAATTTTCTACTTACTTTTGGTTTTGT
This sequence comes from Argyresthia albistria, assembly GCA_963457715.1. Taxonomy (NCBI): domain Eukaryota; kingdom Metazoa; phylum Arthropoda; class Insecta; order Lepidoptera; family Argyresthiidae; genus Argyresthia; species Argyresthia albistria. The sequence continues at coordinate 3,403,900 of OY735255.1, forward strand.
CGGTCAGTCAGTTTAATTGTTTCTTGCTTAAATTAATCACTAAATTGGTCGTTACTCGGTTTAATGAACTATTGTTATTTGTATTCAATTAGAGCAAAACATCTGAAGTTTGATGAATAAGAAAATTTTCATCATATATTGGAAGGCCCCTTTTGACGATCATATATATATATATATGATTATATCATATTATATATGATTTTGTAAATAGATAAATAGGTAGTAGCAACAGATAGATAAGGTGTAGAAAGTTGCAACGTTGTTATGCCTTCATAAAATCGTCAGTTCACTGAAGAATACGTGAAACAATTCACTTCAAGTCCCGGTGAAGCGAGGCACGAAATGTACATTTCTAGGAGGTTTACGGCCAATCGCAACTATATTGTAAGCCTTCGAAGGCTTCGAACAGACTTTGTATCTCGGTGAATCGAGAGAAAGAGCGACGGGCGTGAACTTTTGAGTGCCTGCCCAGGAGAAAAGAGCAACGATTTTGGTGGAGAATGCAATGTAACGTTATGTGTTTTAGGAATATTTATCCAAGGTGCTATTTACTGAAAATGCCTGACGCGCGTCAGTTTATGTGAACAAGGCACATTGTTCTGAGATTTTTACCTACTCAAAACATCCAAGTACCTAGTAGGTATTTAGATAGTGAGTGGCATTTTGATTATACCCCAATAATTCCGAATCAATGGTTCGTATAATCGATTACATACACTGAAACCGTCGTATTGATATCATATCATATCATGGCTGTGTTTTTGCAAAGGTTTATTTATACTAAGTTTATATTTCGAGAACATTATTGTTAATTTAAGTTCACATAAAATCCATTTTTTGCCCACGGGAGAAAATATTTTACTTATTTGTCTGAAAATAAATGTTGAAAGATTAACTATGTTGCTCCTATTCGAAGTAAGAACCAACCCGTCATTTCGTAATAAACTTTATCAGCATACGACGACGTCAAGAAGATGGGAAAATAGCTTTCATACCGAGCAACATTTCGTGCTAATATTGAATTTGTAACCAGATCCCCCCTTCCTACCCATTTGCTTGTTGCGTGTACAATGTGACACATAATAATGTGTGCCTGAGGTCGAATATCTTGGTCAGTTAATAGTTTGCTATATTTTTCTCCACTTACCTATTTGTTATGTTATGATCTTATGATACACATAATTGCTTAAGTTTTCACTCGACTGCGCCAACAGTAAAGTTTTTCGAGCGCATGAATGTAATTTTGTACCTACAAAATATGCAGACCATTATTATAATATATGGATAGATATACATATAATATGTTATTGAGCTATAAGTAGCGACTTGGCGAGACGCGAAATGGAAATATCAGATACAATTCTATTGTACGATCTGCGAAGCACACTTGTACAGCTTCTGGCGTATTTCAGCTTTCCAAAATCATATTTCTCACTCTTTCAGGAATTAGGGAACTGTATAATTTATACGAAATTTGGTGCCTTATAAATTAATTAATTATATGTTGTCGTATGTTGGTAGGTTAAGGTACATACAGTTGAGGAATTAATATAGGGCATACATACATACATACACACACTTGAAAAACATAACCCTCCTTATAGTGCAGTCGGGTAATAATGTATTTTCAATGGAAGTCTTGCCTTTATATTCGAAAAATTTAATTGTAAATACCAGTAAAAAAAAATTTTAGTCTGGAATCCTAAAACCTGCATGTGAAAACTAACCAAGTCAAATCTTGAAATTGAATTATATCTTTGGTGAAATAAATTCTATGTGTAAAAAACTACTGTTAAAATGTAAGTAGTTAAAATATTAAGTAGCAAACATTAAGTTGTAGCAACAGCAAGACTCAAAAAATGCAGCTACAAGTTTACTTTAGGATATTATGTAGTCTGGTAACAATTTTTCATGACTATCTGCAGAACTTGGCACCCATTTAGATCTCAATTCTTTTGTTGGCCGAACTTGATGTATGCCTGTATTTAAATGTTTATGTATAACTTGGCTCAATATTTACAGTAATGTTATTCTTTAGATGACGTTTACGACTAATTGGTCTATAATGATAATGTACTATTTCTTTTTCGTTTTGTCGATTTTCCGATAATTTGTGTACGGTACTTAGCAAGAGAGCATGCCGTGAGATTCTGAGGAATGAACGGCCAACTAATAACAGCACATACTGTTTATAAGCTTATTTACGAAACTACTGGAAAAAGGTGCCCTGTCTATGATCAAAAAATAATTAAATGCAAGCGTTTGCCATGCAGCGCCATCGCCAAAACAATAAAAAGATACCGAAAATATGGGTCAGACGTAGACCTTTCAGACAAGGTGACTTTGCTACTCTTTGTATGTTGGCCATCAGACATCACACTGATCATGAATCCCTAAATAGGTATTATGCAAACTACCCCGAACTGCTCTCGAGATTATCACGGCTGTAGTAAGTGTCGGGCTCAGGGGTAATGACGGGGTGCCAAAAGAATTACCTTAAATTTAGACGATGGCAAAATTAAGTCAGTCTGCTGCCATTACGAATACAGAACATGTTTTCTCCATTTCTCTCCGAATTGGCAAACTGGCTTTTACCACTTCCCAAGCATTCGACTGGTACGAGTTACCTGGCTAACGGAGGGGCTAAGTATTTTCCAAATGCTTTTATTTAACGTCCGCTTGCAGCAGCTGGCTTGTGTTTAATATAACCGTAACCGATTTAGAACATAGGTGGTCTACAAATGTACTTTTAGACACAGACAGTTATTGACCGAGCGAGCGAAGCGAGCGAAGCGTCTCCGTTTCAGGTTTGGGCAAAAATGCTTTCGTATGTCTGTCCGGTTGTTCTCCTCTACAGGTCGCATTTATGAACCGATTCTCGTGAAATTTTGTGAGCAGGTTGGAAAAATAAATAGAATTTTTTACTCGAGCCAGTTTTTTTATTTTTTTCAAAATGGCGGAGATATGGGGTTATAAAATGTAAAAAAATCGCTACAACCCAAACGGCTCGATGGATATTAACAAATGAGGTGTCGTTGGATTCGTAAAGACCTTGAGAGTGAAACAGACTATATAAATTTAGTAAAAAGTCAATAGGTTGTATTAAAGATCGCGAAATGTAGTTTACAAAGTTATTGGTGCGGCTACTTTCATACTGCATGTACGTTACCAGGTACATTCATAAGTTTGTATGTGTTATTGAAAGAAAGTTATTTGGGTTATTTTTTTATGTGTGTTAGCAGTTCAGCTTTCCGACCGACATACTCGCGAGGTCTACAGCTCACAGAGCCACTAGTTTATTCACTAAAACATTGGGATAGCTTAGATTTCAATAGAATTTAGTTAATTTCTGATTCACCAATTGATTAATGTACAAAAATATGGTAAGCACCTGCAGCCTGATTCTTGAATTACCTATCATGTAAATCCAGTTTTATGTGAATAGAAATAGATGCACAGAAAATAGCTTGAACGAGATAAACCGAATAAATGTTTCCTTTTTCTCTGTACACTGAAAGCCATCTTTTGCCTCTAGGCTAGCACAGGCAGGGGTAATTTGTATGTACGAATGCCTTTCATCTAATGCGGGCGCAACCTTCTACCGCACTGGTACCCGTATCATACGATCTTTCATAGCCGTATTTAACATAATAAGCTTTCCTTTGGACTTTTCTTGCCCATCTCACTTACTTAGTATGTCCGATTAAGGGCAGTATACTAAAATAAACTCGCGGACCAAGGGTTCTAATCGAATTTGGAGATTGTTACCTCGTAACTGGTGTAATTAGGTTGCGAGTACATACATTACGCAGATTGCGGGAACTGGATTCGATAGGCACAGGACCAGATAAGTTGGCACAAAAGGGAGGAGGCTTCTACCCAGCAGTGGGCGGAAACAAGCTGCCGATGATGATGATACATAAAAAATGTAAGTATGATGTCATCCATGTAAGTAAACTAAATGACATATTTTTAAAGACAAAAATTTGCACATTTTAGATTTTTCCCTTTACTCACCGTGCTATAAGACCTTGCTTTATACCAAACTAGCATAATGACCACAAGCTTCGTCTGCGTAGTTACACGATTTGGTCACATTAATACAGTTGCGATTCATTTGCATGTTTGATTTTATCGATATAAATAATAACTTTTAAATAAAGCTTTTATGCCTGCATTAAACGATTAATAATAATAATAATAATAGTTTGCTGGTAGAAATCTCTTTTAAGAGATAAGCGCGCCTTTGCGCACTATATGTTATTTAAGTTTTATTATTAAGTTACTGTGCTTTAAAGAATATGAATAATAAAAATAAAATGCCGTGTCATAGGTTTGAGTTGACTTGGAAGTTTGATAAGTTTGATATCAATCTCTACTTGATACATCGTTGCGTCCCTGATAATATGGATAGGTAAGTAGGTAATTGAAATAATATATCACCCCAGACCACCACGCTGACTCGGTGCGGATGGCAGGGTGTATCTGGTTAGCAGACAAACCAACTGGCAGATGTTTTCAAGCTGCCCCATTAAGGCCTCTGATACAGCTTCACATTATTAGTCTGAGGCTTCACACTACTACATTACACCATGTCACGATAGTAAACGCGGGAAGCGACCGAATAAATCAGACACATAGAATCGAGACACCCATCCAGATATCGTCTCTCTCGACCACATGATCGATCTTTCCACGATCTTTCCCGATGTACAAGTGACATCTTTTCATCGAAATTCCTACATCCGTGAATAAAATAACCGGCCAAGTGCGAGTCGGACTCGCGCACGATCTATAAAAAACCGCAAAAAAAATGTATGGGAGCCCCCCTAAATATTATTTTAACTTTAATTTAATTATTTATTTTTTAAGTAAATAATATACTCAATATATTCTGAACATTTTAAGCGTCTACCTGCTACCATTATCAATATCGAGCAAAAATGAGAAAAAAAATCACGTTTGTTGTATGGGAGCCCCCCTTAATATTAAATTTCTTTTGATTTTTAGTATTTGTTGTTATAGCGGCAACAGAAATACATCATCTGTGAAAATTTTAACTGTCTACCTACCACGGTTCATGAGATACAGCCTGGTGACAGACGGACGGACGGACGGACAGACGGACAGCGAAGTCTCAGTAATAGGGTCCCGTTTGGCACCCTTCGGGTACGGAACCCTAAAAATCAACCCCCTTGTTCATATTTGTATTTTGAAGCAGCCTTCTTCTTCCTTCGCACTCCTACAAAGAATTCTATTTCTCCACTTTATCAGAAAAACAGGTCAAGTGCAAGTTGGACTAGGTTTGCTGGATGAAATCTCTTTTTAGAGATAAGCTCGCCTTTGTACATACCTTTTTGTAAATTTTACGTGTTTTTTTATGTTTTGTGCAATAAAGTATAAATGAAAATGAAAATGATATGAAATGACTCGCACACGAAGGGTTCCGTACCATTGTACCCACAACAAAATAGTAAAAATACCAAAAGGGAAAAACTATTTTTCACTGAGAAAATTTCAATTTTATATTAATTTTGAGGATTATAGTTTATAGGCGCCTTTAATATGACATTTTAGGGAATTTGAACTTTATGTATCTCAGAAAGGTTTCATGGTTCTTTAGGAATATTGAAATCGAAAATATTGGCAACACATATTTATCAACACATATTGCATGTCCAGTGGCAATATTTAAATATCGGGGATAAAAATCCCCTTCTTTTTTTTAAGTCGATTAAAATTCAATCGCATTGAGAACCCCTTCCTTTTTTGAAGTTGGTTCTAAATGACTAGGTAAGGCTTTTCTATATCACCAAGTTAAATAATTCGGATGATTTTGAAAAGCCTAATCCTGTAATTTACCAAATCGTAATCGATTCATCCGTCCGGGTGCTTCGAGTGGTAGGTATCACTCGAGACATTAAAAAAAACCATTCCTATAAAAAGATTACAACTCCCCAGCCTTTTTCTCAACAGGCAGATGTCAAAATGGCTATTTTATTATTTTTTTCATTCGCGATCAGCAGTTTATTTTCGATATCGGTCGGTACGTACGAATCTTCTCGATCGCGAAAGGGAACTGGCACAGCTGTGCAAACAATTTGCCCATTTACAGACTGAAGACGCACGGCAGTCATTTGTAGGAAATACTCTGAAAACATTGATTTAGGTTCTAATAAGGGATTGGACTTCCGAGAATTTACTTCGGTAAAGTTTTTTTTATAGCTGGGTTGGGGTGACCATTTAAAACAATTGTTGAACATTTTCCAACTTTAACTTTTCCTTTTTACAGGGTGTATTTCTATTGATCTCAATAAGTTGGGCATCTTCAGCGTTCATTGTTTCTCTTTTTGTGTTAGAATACTATTCGATCTTCACCATCTCACTCGGGTGATTATTAATGTTTCCACCTTTTGTAAGGTCTGCTTGTGGAGTTGGTAAAAAAAAAATCATACTTTATCATAATGATCAACATAATTATACCAAACTTATTATAGTTTGCAAGGTTCCCATAGCTAAATGTGTGAAAATAACAGGATGAAATCTCAAGTGTGTTCATCATGATGTGCTCTGGTGTGTACAATACAAAGTCGTAGTGAGCGGAGAACAACGAAGTTTCCAAGAAGGCTTCGGGAGGATTTGTTCTATGTAAGCGACGATAGAACGGCTATAGTTCGACGATAGCTAAGGGTGAACCTACTCTGAAATTATACGATATCGAGTTTTGTCGGGGTGAATAGTTGCTCACATTCGTATGAAATGTTTGGATACCACAGCACCCGCACACAAAAAATAACTTTCTTATTCTGAGACTAGTTACTTTCAGGTTGAACTGAGAGTAAGATACTTTTACTCTGAGAGTAGAATCAGAGTGCTACTCATTTCTAACACCACATTTATTATATTTAAATTCGTCAATACTAGCTTAATGCTTGGAGTAGAGTTACTACTGTTTTAGTCTGTGTTTATGATTAAGACGATACGGATTTGAAAATTTGCTATGATAACAACAATTTAACAATCGGGTTCGTATTGTAGATTAGATACCCCATGGCAGAGAAAGCGAAAGACCGAAAAGTGGTATTTTGAGCTGACTGACGACATAAAGCAGTAGAGAAGCAGTAGAGAAGCACCAGAAGAAGTAGAAGAGTAATCAAATACCATGAGACTCTTATAATTAATACACATTCCAAGTCAAGACAGAGGTAGCTATCGTAAATAAAACTTTCTAGAGTAAGTCCTCTCGGGACGATCATTTCCTAAGAACTTTGTGCTGTTATTACAGACGGGAATGAAGCGATAAATGTTTGGATGCTTTGTGTTTCTTAATTAGAGATTTCATATAATGAATCCAGCTTTTACTATGCGAAGGGTTTAGCTGAAGTGGGTATGCGATAATTATAAAATTTACTTTATAAACCCGTGTAAAATGTATTTCAAAATACCGCATTAAAACACGCCCAACATTACTTACAAATCGAGGTACACATACGTGAACCAGTGGTCTTTAGAGGTCAAACTTAGGCTCAAGTAGAGCCAGTTACAAAATGATACCGCCTAACATAGCACCTGAATTAAAGTCACGTACGTTAGTGACACTTTCGTAATTTGTAATATGTTTATTGTAATCACATGATGACAAACAGATATCTTATAGAAAAATCATGTACAAAGGCGACCTTATCTCAAATAAGATATTTTTTCCAGCAAACCATGTTGGGTAGGAGACGGAGATGATAGGAGGTAAGGGGAAGAACTGCTTAACACTTCGTTAAATAGAATATGCATGACCACGTTACAATGCCGATGTGAGATGAAGGAATGCAGAAATGTAGCTCAGGTAAAGTGCAACTTATGTATGGGGCTGTATTTGTGCACAAAATATAAGTTTTTCGGAACAATGTACTCGCAATGAGTAATTATTTTTATGCCATGTCATATTCGCATAATATCGTTTAATTCATCAAGTTCCATCCAAATAAAACTCTTTACTATATCTTCAAATCAAGCTCTAAACAATAATTAATCCATCAGAGCTGAGCTTCCATTAATCTCGGAAAACCAGCCACTCTGCTAAGAGACTCCTCGTTAGCTAAAAGTGTCACCTTTTGTTGCTGGATTCATTAATATCTATAAATCTAACCGCATCGTTGCAACGGAGTGGCCACAGCAAAATACTGGAGTACAGTTACGTGTTTCAGACAAGAGACTTCTTATATCAATATACTCCAAAACGCAATATGTATCTCCGGGAGTCTTGTTCGTCGGTCAAAGGAGACGGTGTGGTCAGTATCGAAGATGGATTGGAGAGAAGTTTATCTGATAACTGTTACAGACTTGCTATTTACTTCACTACTGAGAGTGCTATAGTGAGAAACACATCAGACTTTCCAGTTGTTGTCGAAACGGTGTGAGTAAAACTTGATATACTCGACTTCTGTTCTATAAATTGAAAACATTCGCGGAAACCGCGATAGATTTTATGTTTCCGGTGATTTAACTAAAATATTTCCTGTATGTATACTTCGTATCTGTTTACTTTATAAATAAGAAAAACGGCAACCCAAAATCGAAGCTGCTTTTGAACAGCGGTTTCTCCTAGTAATGTACGTATAGATTTTGGGCGGCATTGCGTTTGTATTTTCCATATTCCGTCACATCCTTGCCATTTTTTCCCTATGTTCACAATCGGTGCCAGCCAACTGTTGAAATATGGCGCAGTTGGGAACTGCGCTGACTATTTATTTATCTAATTTGATTGCTCGCGCGATCTCATGGAACTTTACTGGCAAGAACTAGAACAAATACAATTACAAACACCTACAATGACAAACAAACTTTCCGACTCGTAATGGAAATGGAGACGGGAACTGCCAATGCTCGCAATTTGCTTTGGTATGTAATTTCATACTAATCCAAGTCAAAGTTCAACTTCGCTGTTGTCTCGGGGTGTAATAGTTTACGACAGTTTAACAGGTTGCTGACTAATCTTATCTGGCAGATTAGCCGTTTATGTACATGATAAACCAACAAAATATGACTTGTTTTATTTAAAGTCCTGAGTATAATGCACCTTTAGCTACTTTTCTATTTAAAAATTGTTGTCAGGATATGGGATGAACAGTTTTTTTTTTCCTCCTGATACATTATTTAAACTAAACCTACAAGTGCTTGAAGACAATCAGTTTTCAGTGAATATGAAATAAAAAAATCAGTTTCCTTATTCAAATTTTGAAAGATAAAAATGAGTTCATAATTATATGAAATGAAGATCTCGCCGAGAGCCGTCACATCCCCATACAAACCGGTGGTCTAGGATGAGTAGTTTTCGAGATATGACAGTTTTAAGTTTGACAGCTGTCAATAATAGTGACACATATCACAATTTTGTGCCATGGGCCAAAAAAATAACAAACACATACAGCTGTCAAAAACAGTGACAGCTGTCAAAAAATAATAATGAAGTGATGCCCCTGCCACCCCATCTAGGAAAAGGCGTTATAATACCTGCTCTAAATTGATCGTCTTTTGTTCAAAATGGTCAAGGGCGTGAACACATAATTAACTCATGCTCTGTCTACTATACGGTCAAGGGTGTGTTGGTCTGCTGTTGGTGGGTCGTAGTGGGTCGAGGGGTAATAGCGAATTACCCGTGTACCCACCAGTGGCTGACTCTGGTGGGTTCACGGGTCGGGACTGAGCAGTTTGGTAGTAAGTACTCCAATTCGCAAGTCTGCGGTGTTCGCTCACAAACGCGTTATCTGATGCAATTCACGTCGGGAGGACGAGTACATGGCAAATATTTATAAAGGAAATTCTGACGTTGTGCCAATATCACCGAAGAGATAATAGTACTCCGTACAGAACGGCCACTCCCTTCCCCGCGCTGATTCAGATACCGCACCCCACCCCTGGCGTCAAAAGATTGGTTAGAGAATCAATAGACAGGGCTGAACGCCGGACGAGTGACGACGCGTATACTTTAATATCGCTGCATTTGCCGCGCCACCAGCCCTAGCAAAGTTTACGCACACATTTGCACGTATACAAACATAATTAGGCTATGTAGTAGTAATAGGTGATTATTTTACGAGCGTTCTATGGAGTGTCCGAGGTGTGCCAATATGCAACTGCAACTGTCCTTGTGAAACGGGTGGTTCGACACCCGTGCTTCGACTGTCGAACCATCCGGATTTTTTTTGAGGTGAAGGCACATTCTCATACATACAAACGCAACAGAAAACGTATTTTGCAGGTTCCAGGTAGTGCAGCAGTATGTTTGAGAGTTTACATAGAATTTCGTAAAATAATTCAAAGGCGATGACGGCACAGTGCCTACACCGTAGGTCTTGTGTCTATCGGGTGTGTGCCCACCTTAGTCACAAACTTGGGTACCTATTTGTAATGTCCATGTTTGTAGCGTTAATCCGCCTACATGAATCAATCCAGAAGAAAACATAACTAGAATTTTTCCCTCGGTGTCAAAGCGCAACCGATCGCGAACTATAATAAAATGTGTAACAAAATTAGTTGTCAATATACGACAAATTAGGTTCTCTCCTCAAATCACCAAACTAGCTTCACGTGTTTATGCTGAAACCATCAAGCGTCAGATTTTCGTTAAGTACTAATAATGGCTTGTGGCCAAGATAATCCAATAAATCTAGGAGCAAGTCTTAAGTTGAAGCATTATGTACAAAATGGCTTGAAATTCTCAGAATTGTATATTTCCAGCAGATATATTTTATAAAGTCAATCTTGTGCAAAAAAAGACAGCATTTGATGGCACTTTTACATGACGTCATTCTGTTGTTATTTCATAGAACTCAGGATCAAAAGTTCCGTTTTGACAGTTCATAAAAAGTATCTATTTTGACTTGACATGCCACAAGCCTATTTTAAGTATCTTATCGACATTTACATCATCTTCAGGGATGTCTAAGTGCTATTTCCTGAAATGATTAGAGAATAAATCTTGGAGGACATTTGTTGCTGTTATTAAGTTCACTTTTTCCTATGAAAATATTCAAAACAAAATACTGTTTTTCTTTGGACTCCTGGGATAGATTTGTATACGCTTTGGATTTCAGGTTAGTGATGATCTAAGGAACAAATAGCTCACTATGTGAGCATTCTATGCAGCACTTAGTCCAACTTCCATTGTCAAGTAGGCAATGTCCTTCCAGTTTCGTTCAACTCAGGGTAAGACATCCGTAATAATAAACCTCTCTCAGCTCTGAGCTATCTCAACTATTCTCAAGAGCGTGAAACGTTCATATTTAACAGAGCGAAAGTTCATTTTGACATAGCTGATTTAACTGTCGTCGTCAGAGCTGAGAGTGGTATGTTTATAAGGGCCTGAAACTTTAGTACGAAAGATACACAAAGACAGGACGAAAATATACACGAGCCAAATTAACAACATTCAAAATAATACCAGAGTTAAAAATGTATTGGTCCCGTACAGTATGGAAGAGCCTTTCTGCAAGAAACGAAACTTTCACATCACAAGAAAAACGAATATGAATTCAAAAGATATTGGATTCTTAAAAAGTTGGACGCAATACGCCTGCCGCCTCATTTCATTATAATAATGGAGTATTACCAGCACAAAAGTTTTCTAGTTAAGTTTAGATTCGTTTGACGTCCTACTTAGATAGGTGTGTTGATATGAAAATGAGACATATGAATTTTCATCATAAATGCAGGAGATGCGGCATTCATCGTCAGTTCTGGGCATGAACAAATGAGATCCAAAATGGTTCATGAAATGCCGTTGAACCTGAAAATGAAAATATAAAACACCAGTCTAATAAGCAATATATCTACCGATGTTCCTGGTGATGGTACAACCTCGGTAGGAAATCTCCATAGTTGGAGCGGCGCTGAACTTACCCTCGATCATGGAAAGCGACCAGAAACAGCGACAACACAAACACGTAAACATCAAACATGAGTTTTTTTTGTCACCAGCCGGGATTCGAACCCGGAACCTCTCGCTTGGGGAGCACAGCCTCGACCGCAATGCCACAGAGGTCGTCAAACGTCAACGTGCCTCTGCCATAAGTATCACGCTGTTTGAAGTTTTGAACTCATGCAATTCGGTCCACTGGTCTATTTCGTACCTATTATATGTGATTATGCCTTGATTGTAAAAATCTGCCTTGCGATAGAAAATGTACCTATTTTCTTTTGTGTTTCACGCCTTTTCCTATACGGGGTGGCAGAGGCACAACTGTGCCCACTTTTAATCAGTATTTACACTCCATTTTGCGTGACAGGGGGCTAGCCCATCGCCGCAGCGGCGATTTGTGTTTCATATCGTCAAATATTGTTGAAGTTTTAAAATTATAACCTGGTGAAGACGTATAGCAACCTAACAGGCGACTGGAAGAAAGATATAACAGACGTAAATTAATTTTCACTCAACGATTATTATTATTAGAGACATTTTCTTTCGAAATAGCCCCCCACTGCCTGACTCAATTTATTTGAAATGAGATACTTACATACAAGTAGTTTTTACCGACGAGGGTAGGGTTTTGAAAAAAATACTTTTAAATAAAATCGGTTAAGTGCGGGTCGGTATCGCACACGAAGGGTACCGTACCATCGTACAACAAATCAAAAGCACTCAAAACAATAAAAAAATAAACAAAAAGAAAATTTAAAAACTTTATGCCTTCACGAGATTTGAACCGACGACCTCCGGATTGAGAGTCTACATCATACCGGCTGAGCTACCACAACCATGTGGGTTGACGCGAAATATGCTATCATATTTAAATGTGTAGTATATGTCTCTATGACATGGTTGCTATGACAATAAATAAACAGTTTCAGTCAAGATCTCCATTTTGAAATGCGTAAGTGTATCTAAACACGTCTCTTGTATCGGGGCCCCCTTTAATTTGCAATATCTCTCGTATTTCAGTATTTGTGGTTGGTGCGGCAACAGATATACACATTCTGTGAAAATTTCAGCTTTCTAGCTATTACGGTTCGTGCAGACGGACCCGGTGACAGACAGGACGGACGGACGGACGGACGGACAGACGGACAGCGAAGTCTCAGTAATAGGGTCCCGTTTGGCACCCTTCGGGTACGGTACCCTAAAAAGACTGTGACTTAAATCAGAGCCAAAGATTCATGTTACAGTCTGGCTCAATATAGCTGCTAACAAGTGAGGAAAATGTACTAAACCAAATTATATGCGCAGACCTCACCCAACTTCAGAACAAAACATCTTGACACAATAGGCCAAATTAAACTTCAGGAGGATGAAACTTTTTCAAATATCAAGACGTTTTACCGACGACGTGGTCTGAAAATACAATATTGTACAGTGGCAGAACGGTTGGCTGTTTAATCAAAATATTTTTATAAGTATTTTTTATTATAGTTGTGTGGTTGTTTAGTTTTTTTCTGACAGTTAGTTTGGCCCATGCTGAGACAACCTCCAAAATCCGCACTAAGCCGGCCTGATGGAATATGGCTCAATCGTACTCGTATCTAGGTAAAATCTTGTGGAGACATTATCTAATACACTTGCTTCCATGACACATTGAAACCAAGGGTCACTGCTCTAGGCTACAGTATAAATGTTTCCTCATATAGTTTATCTTTTCCGGGATGTTTGCTAAAAGCTTTCCTAGCTATCCTCTCAAAAGAGGAGAGATCCTTTCTCGGTAAAGCTAAGATTCCTTACTAGGGTTCCGTACCCGAAGGGTGTCAAACGGGACCCTATTACTAAGCCTCCGCTGTCCGTCTGTCTGTCTGTCCGTCTGTCACCAGGCTGTATCTCATGAACTGCGATAGGTAGACAGTTGAAATTTTCACAGATGATGTATTTTTCTTGCCGCTATAACAAAAAATACTAATAAACAGATTATAATAAATATTAAAGGGGGCTCCCATACAACAGACATGACTTTTTGCTGTTTTTATAGATAATGATACGGCACCCTTCGTGCGCGAGTCCGACTCGCACTTGGCCGGTATTTATCTCTTAAATAGTATTGTGGTCTAACAGTTAGTTAGACTCTAACTCACAGCTATACTACAGATTTTTCTGCACTTTGCGGGTTTTGTACATCCACTTTGTAAGTCAATTATCTCTCTTTTCCGATCTCAGACGGATTCATTCTCGGTCACGAAAACACACTTGGAGGAAAATGCAATTCTTTTTGTGATTTTTAATACATTTCCGGCAGAAGAAAATGTTTTTAACATTGACAGTAATTTACCGTCATCCTTCCATCATCATTAGAAAGAGATCGGTCATCTACACCTAAACACGAAAATTAGGGTTCCACCGATTTGTCAAGTCTGTCATGTCCATTTATCAGCGAACTCAATTACTGGCCAACATTTTCCATTCAACTTTTGGTCAAGATTTTTCTGCAACTCATTTTCAAACTCTCTTTTTAGGGCTCCGTATCTCAAAGGTTAAACGGGACCCTATTACTAAGACTCCGCTGTCCGTCCGTCTGTCTGTCTGTCCGTCTGTCACCAGGCTGTATCTCTGAACCATGATAGTCACACAGTTGAAATTTTCACAGATGTATTTGTATTTGGTATTTCTGTGTCTGTTCAACAACAAATACTTAGAAACCGAATAAAATAAATATTTAAGGGGGCTCCCATAAAACAGACATGATTTTTTTGCCGTTTTTATTGATAATGGTACTGAACCCTTCGTGCGCGAGACGGACTCGCACTTGGCCGGTTTTTTTATATAATCAATAGTTAAACATGTTAAAGATATTCGATAAAATGTGAATGTGGCCCATTATTGGCCCCATCGAGGGGTAATGGCCTTACCCGGATACGAGTAAGCTTGAGCCATATACAGGGTGTAACAGAAAGTCATATTTTAGGGAGTTGTCAGGGACATAATTCTGAGCAACTCTCACTATGAAACCGAGTTGATGAGAAATTATGATGAATTAATTGATTGAGAATTAAATTAATTGAGAATGAAAATATGTAGTGTTGATAAATCTATTAGTTAGGTGATACATCTTGATGGCAAACATAAACTTTTCTGCTCTTGATAGAGTGACTTCCCGAAAAACCGTCCAAAAGAGTACAACCTCCTCTCACAACCTGTATATTTGAAAGAATGAATACATTGAATTAATAAAGAAAGTGCAAATAGAAGAGATTTACGGAGATTGAATTGAAATGGATGCACAAGATGAATGCAATGCCTATTAACAGGATCTCTTCGAAACTACGAGTTTTCAGGGTGATTACTGGTTGTATAAAACAGAATATAGGGCATTAATTTATATTCTTATGAGTCGGTTACGCAAGCCGCGGGAGGTTTCCACTGAGATTTAATTAATTACCGGATGTTACCTACCCGTATGTTAAATTAGGAGTAAGGAATTTTATCGTCGAATGAAGTATGAAATCTACCCTCAAGGACTTCTGTGTTACTTTGACATTTCGGACTCTTCCTGACTCCTAAATTAAGTTTAATTAGATGTCTAATTAAACTTAATTTAGGAGTCAGGAAGGATTTATATTATAGTGGGCTATGTGGGCCACACGGCACTTAATGACATCATCATCCTGAAGACAATAGCAATTTATTAGGACACGAAAAGTTTTTATTTCTCATCGAGATATAATAAATTTTCTCTGCGCCGTTCATTCTTTGTAAAGTCAAAACTTAGCGGCAATTAGAAATGAGCAAGAAAAAACCTTTTGCAGGAAGAAAGTTGTAAAACATTATTCAAATCACATTTCTAGGGTTCCGTCCACTTTTTTAATGGGTGGAGCCATAATTCAAATCAGTATAATTATATCGATGTAAGTTAGCTGTGGCCATGGGCTAGCTATTACGCAAAACACTATTCAATATCTTATTTCCTATAAAAAACAGACTACTTACTTGTTTTATTTTATTTAATAGTAGATAGCTATAGTGGGATTTTTTAACATGGCCATGGCGGGCATTGCCGCGCGAGCGAAAATGTATGCGATTTGACGTTTGCCGCCACTGCCGCCGCGGCGTCGGTGGCGGCAAACGTCAAATCACATACATTTTCTAAGCGGGTCAATGTCTGTTATTGCCATGTTAAAAAAATCTCACTATAGCTACTATGCCTCTGTTATTCCACGTGAGAAAATGCTTGACTCCATTTACTTCTATTTGCTGTGAAAATAAAAGTAAGACTGGGGTGTTTGTTAATTTCGTTGTAATCTTCTAAGCCTCACTATCCAATTAAGGTACAGGATGTTAATTCATCAGATTAACCGCGCCACCACTCACGGGTTCAGAAATGGAATTGAAGCAGTTTAGGTAAATGAACACGCTCTATCGCCACCATATATCATACTCGCACGAACTAGTGAAGGGTACTATAATTGTAACTAGTGGCTCTGTGAGCTGTAGACCTCGCGAGTATGTCGGTGGGAAAGCTGAACTGCTAACACACATAAAAAAAATAACCCAAATAATTTTCTTTCAATAACACATACAAACTTATGAATGTACCTGGTTACGTACATGCAGTATGAAAGTAGCCGCACCAATAACTTTGTAAACTACATTTCGCGATCTTTAATACAACCTATTGACTTTTTACTAAAATTATATAATCTGTTTCACTCTCATGGTCTTAACGAATCCAACGACACCTCATTTGTTAATATCCATCGAGCCGTTTGGGTTGTAGCGATTTTTTTACATTTTAAAACCCCATATCTCCGCCATTTTGAAAAAAATCAAAAAACTGGCTCGAGTAAAAAATTCTATTTATTTTTCCAACCTGCTCACAAAATTTCACGAGAATCGGTTCATAAATGCGACCTGTAGAGGAGAACAACCGGACATACGAAAGCATTTTTGCCCAAACCTGAAACGGAGAACGCTTCGCTCGCTCGGTCAATTAGAAGTGGAAATTGAAGTAAGAAGCAAAATACCTAACAGGAAAATAATATAAAGATTTCTCATTTTTGGGAACCTCTATCACGACCAAGACTTATAAAATACAGAATATTCAAACGATAAGTTTTTAGTAAGTAAAGTAGGTATAACTTTAAGTATAAATGTTGCCAGAAAACGTATAGATATTCGTAGCGAAATGGTTCTAGCTTAGCAAAAAAGTCAAGTTAATTGATTAATGATGAATCGATAACTAAACCATATCTCCAAAAATAACTGATAACTATTCCATCATTCAGTTGAAACCAAAAACCGGAACTGCGAATATAACCAATCAACCGAAGTGCATAATAAACTGGCGATAAATTCAATAACGTCCGCGGACGTCAAACCAACTCTTTAATCTTTTTAACAATCGAACACCATCCCTAATCCATAGCCATAAGGACTACAACCGAAGTAGAAACATTTTGGTCATTACCTGGTACAGTTGGATGCCTTTTCATGATTGATGAGTTGATAGCTGCTGCAGCGACCAGCGATCTACATCAGCCAGGAGACCTGAAGACACACACTTTACACTAACACTAAAAATAAATATTAGCAAAAATTACACACGACGAGATTCTATAAAAAATATCGAGGGAACAAATGGGGGTAGTTAGTAAACTGGTGAGTTTAAAATTTAGAATCGATAAATTCGATATTCAAAACTCAAATGATGGATCACTGTATTTTATAATGGGGATTTTATAGTTGTGAGAAACACGCGTCAAGTTTTAAACAGGCCGCGTCAAGCACAGGGGAGGACCGTATCAGGTGCGGTCGAGAGTGGTTCTGGGCGGACGAAGCTTTGGGCGGGCGGCGTCGTTGGGCGGCGTAAGGCGTCCGCCCAAGGCGCGCCCTGTACCAGGAACCCAGACTTCACCAGGGGGTGGACGCACGTGCGCCGCGACGTACTGCGCATGCCCAGGAAAAGCTCCGAGAAAAGCTTGGAGGGAAAGGGACGGGTAAAAAAATTAGTGGGGAGAGTGAGCGAGAGGGGAGTTCGGCTAAATTGGGAAGCGCCAAGCAGTCTGAAAAGTTGTGTCGGATAGTTTCATGTAGTAGAGGCGCATAGGTTCGCCTGTACTCTTAGATAGTTTGGACAGGCTAAACCAACTAAAGTCCTTTAGTAAAGGAAGTTTCTTTTAACTTTTTTTTTTTGGAAAGACCTTTAAACTATTTGCTGATTTGGTACAACTTAGTAATAAAGTAATAACCGGCCAACTGCGAGTCAGACTCGCGCACGAAGGATTCCGTACCATTATCTATAAAAAACCGCAAAAAAAAAAACACGTTAGTTGTATGGGAGCCCCCCTTAATATTAAATTTATTTTGTTTTTTAATATTTGTTGTTATAGTAGCAACAGAAATACATCATCTGTGAATATTTTAATTGTCTAGCTACCACGGTTCATGAGATACAGCCTGGTGACAGACAGACAGACAGACAGACAGACAGACAGACAGACAGACAGACAGACAGACAGACGGACAGCGAAATCTCAGTAATAGGGTCCCGTTTGGCACCCTTCGGGTACGGAACCCTAAAAAGTATTCCAATCTTATTTTTAAACTTACTATTTAATAAAATCCACAAATACTCACAACATTTGACTCCAAAAACTAACTCGAGCCATCGAACCCATTCGTTAACGCCTGTCAAAATTAAACCTCCTAAAATAGCGTTCCGAATCGTTCATTATTGAATTATGAATACGCGATAATTTTATCGAGGGCAGTTTTCAGGAAGCAATTTCTGAAAGTGTATTGCCATTGCGCCTCTCCGGCCCTGGTACTCCTAACCTTATTACTGAAATTTCAAGGAAACCCGCTAGCTTGGGGCGGAGTGTGACGTATGTTGAGTTCCGAACTGCGTCTGAGAACCACTTAAAGTTTAACGTATTCCAGAAACTCTTAACATTTGAGATGCGAGCTGATATTAATTAAACTGAAAATCCGAAAGGCGCGAAATTTGTGGTTTAAATTTATGGAACGTATATTTTAAGCACGTACTTTATTTATCTAAGCTATGCTTATGATGAAAAACTCAATTTATAATACTATACGAATCGTATAACATAATTAACAGAGAAGTTAGTACAACAACGCACAATATTCATTAATATTTCAAGAGCTCAAAAAAAAACTAGACAAAAGACTAGCAAAACATAACTCGGAAACAAAAACAAACTATCATAACATAACGCGTTGAAATAAAACGCGCAATATTTTTCGTCCCCATTTTAGAACTGCCGTTTCTCACGCCCTCAGTTAGATGTCATTGTGACAGCCACGACTCCGTTACGTCACGGCAGACACTCTGCGCCCCGATTGTACCAGGATACCATAATCGACGAGGAGCCAAATACTGAAAGCAGGTGGAAATAGACTTCCCCCGCAGAGGAACGGAAATAGATTACCTACCGCGCATGTGCAGTTCCGCAAATAGAATGAGTGGCGCCATCTCTGAATTAGTTTGTGAAGCTTGGCGTGTGATACAAGATTGTACAGTGGCGATAGCGTTTGGTTTAGTACACCTGCTTTGTGGGCTGTGGTTTGATTATTCTCGATAAGATGGTGTTTTTTTACTAACACAACGTAGTAGGTTTATTACCGCTTACATTAATTAACACCACAATTAAAACTTAAATAAACCAAATGAAGGTCATAACATAAATAATCCCTCTGGGGGCTATTTGGGAGGTGTCAAAACCACTAAACTAGAGGAACTAAAGGTACTAAATTGACAACCTTCAAATCAGACAGCTCTTGCGCGGTGGCAAAAAAGCAAACACAGCATTTTAATTAGTTTAGTTAGTATATAGTTCGTGTCGCCTCCCAAATTGCAGACATTTATCTACTTAAGTCTATGTCAAAACAAAAACGTAACTGTTGTCAAAATTCCTAGGACGTCAAAACGAAACCATTTTTTCAGTATTTTAGTTTTGTTTGTTGCCTGCGGCATTGACCTGGCATAAATGATTTTGTTTCACGATTTTTTAAAAAAAATATTAAATTTTTGCGTTTTATAAAGTACCTCGATGTTTATTACTTTGAAGAACG
Source organism: Argyresthia albistria (assembly GCA_963457715.1). NCBI lineage: Eukaryota > Metazoa > Arthropoda > Insecta > Lepidoptera > Argyresthiidae > Argyresthia > Argyresthia albistria. Next base: position 3,423,905 of record OY735255.1, read on the forward strand.
TGTTTTTACAATCAAATACATTTTACTTTTTTTAATTTAGTAGGTAGGCACCTATTTGTAGTAGATAAATAGTATAATAAATAAACTAGTAGATAAATCCCGCAACAAGCTTTTAAATCGTATAAATTGTGTAATGTAATAAAATGACGCATTTGATTGAATTAAAAATTTATTTTCTTCTTTTTAGAGCATAACACGAATCGCCCTCATGAGATGCAATTGGAATTATCAAACGCTCGGTACCTTTCCATTAACAGATCGATTACTGAACTATTAACACGGCGTTGAATGGATGCCCTTTCTCTCCAGGAAGTCAGACCAAGGTCGGCATCGACATCAAATGTCACAGCACAGCACCTGCTTGCAAACACACCCACAACTGTAACAACATACATTTTCCCTTTAACACCACGGATTAAAGGCGGTTTTCGAACGAGGAAACGGCACGGATATGGTGGCAGGTAATCGCGTTTGTGGTGACTATATTTGTAGTGAGTAGCTTACATACAAAGGCAGTACTTGCGAAAATAAATTGTAGTACGAGTATGTAGATAGTTCTTTGCGGAGGGTATATTTAGATGCTAGAGCTCGTCTAAGCTGAAATGACGCGCCCCACTCCTTGGTTTTGTATGACAAGTAAATACAAAACCAAGGAGTGGGGCGCGTCATTTCAGCTTAGACGAGCTCTACTGAATGGCGTGAAAACATAGCTGTATAAAATATAGTTACTCTGGTCCAATCGGATTCATAGTGAAATATGCTCAGAAATGTCTCTATCAACTCTTTAGGATTTGACGTTGAGGTTTGAGGAGCTACCTCCTAAGCCTGAGATCCGGGTCGAATCCCGCTTGGGGAGGAAGAAAATAAATCACCAAGTCTTGGCTGTTTATGGGTGTAACGTCGCCGTTTATGATTCCCATGACACAGCGTGTCTTACCGCCGTACCCAGAGTCATTTAATGATTCATTAAGGATTAATAAGTAAAGGATTTTGTATGTATATTCAAATTTGGAACTGACTTAATGGTTGATTAAATTTTTCTGAGTGTGGCCGTTAGTGATAAGATAGTTCGTTTAGACCTTACCACCGAGGTTATAGGTACCAAACTATTGTCATGGATATACCAATATTAACAAAGAGTTGTAAAAAACAATAATACATATCTACGCTTGATACGGAGGCGGGTTCGCTATAGAATAAAAAACTGGACGGCGACGGCCTTGCTCCTAGAGTCTGCATGTGGCGTCGCTGAGTAAAGAAATGTAGCGACAGCAGAACTAACTAGATCGACGCTACCGGGAAAAACAGACTCAGTTCCAAAACTTTCCCCCGGTTTCCGAGATAATCAAAAGTTACGATTAACTAATGATTAAGTTAAATAATCGGCACGTGATTGGCTGAAATTAGTTGATTGCTTTGTTAGTAAATTGTCTTAACTTTAGGTTAGGGTCTCGGAACTCGGAGTTTACTCGTATCGACGTGGAAAACGGGAAATCAGGAACATTACTGAAAAATCTAAATACATTGTAAGTATAAGCCCCGGAGAATAAACATAAACGTTTACATACAGGCACACAAATTGCTTCTGGCCCCACACTAGGATACCCTGTGTCATGGGAACCAGAAACAGCGACAACACATTTGTAATATGTTTAATTGACTTTGAATTGAATTTTATTGACATAGTTGACATTTATGTAATTCAATAATTTATAATTTAATTTTTATGTTGTTAATTATCGTTTGTATTTCATTATTATTTCTACTCTGCACGTGTATGACGATTTGGAAGCGTTTCTGTTATGTTGTACATGTTAATTTGACAATAAATAAATAAATCACAAACATGTAAACATCCAAGACCTGGGTTATTTTTTGTCCCCAGCCAGGATTCGAACCCAGGACCTCTCGCATTGTAAGCAGATGCGCAACCGCTGCGCCGCCACAGAGGTCATCGAATGGTAATATGCCTGACAGTTCCATTAAAAACATATTGTTATACATATAACTTTTATTCCTATAGACATAATTTTCATGACTATCGGATCTTTGACGACATTTTATCCAAAAAAAAATATTGTAGTTTGTAATGAAATTCTTGATCGATGGAAATAATTATGGTGCACACGAAAAATATTTATTTTAGGGTATGCAAGTACCCCAGTATCCCAGGCACCATACAAAAATGTTCGAACCCCTTTGAAGGTTGGAAATAATCATAAAAGCTAGCGTTTTCTGCAGCCTGTACTGCTGATTGGCGTCAGCAGAACGCCCGGCAACTATCCGCATTCCGTCACAGACTGACTCACTGGCTGGGTTTCCAATTTAACTCTATATTAAAGTAGTAAAGTAAAAATTTCGTTTATTTGCAAGCAAATGTACAACATAGATGGAATGCCCTGTCCCTCAAATTAGCGTGAGCTGTGTCTTGGGAGACAGTTTCTTCCCAATAGTAGGTTATCAATAACTATTACATTTTTGAGTACGGTTCTCACTTAACATATTAAACCACTATTTTTCACGAGTCAGATAAAGTGTGTGATTTTCGGAATTATATGTATTCTTCTAGTTTTATCACAACAGTTTGATCGCCATTCAATGGCATTTTTACATTTAACGCATCTTGTCACTTATTATATTATGGTTCTTTGTAATTAATTGCATATTACACGCAACTGCCTATTAACGTGGTATGAGACCAGTGTTACTAATATTACATTAAATACCCAACTGCTTAGTTGTAAATTTTAAAGGTCGAAGTCATTAAGGTAATTAGGTTTCCACATAAAAAACTAAAGTGTGATGTCATCCATGTAAACCAAATTGAATATTTTTGAGAAAGACAGAAATTTGCAGTTTTCAGATTTTTTCCTTTACTTGTGCTATAAGACCTTGCTTCGTGCCAAATTTCATGATTCTAGGTCAACGGGAAGTAACCTCTACGTTTTGATTCCCTTGCGAATATCAAGCAATTTCAGCAAAATTGAGACATATCGCGGTATCTTTTGGTTGCGTTGACCTAGAAGTTTAATTTTTTCACAACTCCAAGGGACCATAGATAGTAATCGATATTAATTTCAACATGATACCTCCACGCGTTCCTGAGAAAAGGGGTCGTGACAGACGGACAACAAAGTGATCCTATAAGAGTTCCTTTTTTAACCGACTTCCCAAAGGAGGAGGTTTACAATTCGTCCGGATGTTTGTTTTTTTTTTTTTTTATTTTTTTTTTTTATGTATGTTCCCCGATAGCGCCTAAACGGGTGGACCAATTTGGTTAACCGACTTCCCAAAGGAGGAGGTTTACAATTCGTCCGGATGTTTGTTTTTTTTTTTTTTTTTTTTTATGTATGTTCCCCGATAGCGCCTAAACGGGTGGACCAATTTGGAAAATTATTTTTTTGTTTGAAAGGGTTTACCTTCCCATTGGTCCCATTGACACCAGGTCAGGATCTGATGATGGGATCCTGGAGAAATCGAGGGAACTCTTCAAATATTATAGGCAGACCTATAGTGATTTTTGTGTTTTTCATAATAACTCGTGCAAATGCACATGGTAAGCATAATATTGTGATGCGGAACTGCTGATGAAGACCACATATGGCCACCAGATCTGCTCAATACTAGGTACAAATACAATGCGTGGCTGACGGGCAGGCGACGCATAGCCTAAACCGGTGGACCTAGAGCCATGAAACTTTGTACAGGGGTTCCTTACTAGCGTGGGGTAGCACTGATATGAGATTAGACAAAATTAATTCCCCAAGGGGGGGGGGGGATAAGGGGTTACAGTTTGTATTAAACTCAATCTAATCAAATAGGGTTTGTGGAAGTCGGTTTTTTCTAAAGTTTACTTTTTGTTTCAATTATTCCTTTTAAGGATCGGAACCCTATAAAAATATGAACGTTAAAATCAAGGTTTTGAGATTTCTACTTAGCTGAAATAGGCAACAAATAGGATCTAAATACCTTTTTTCAAAAAGGTGATTTTAGCTTAAGCAAGCCCCCTATCACGCGTAAAGGAGTCGCAGTCGCATATGGGAAGAAGCGTGACGTTATTTTTATGCTATGATTAACTTATCGTAAAATAATGTTGTATGGTAATGTACGCGCACATTACAATACTACTGTTTGTAGTATTTTTCATCAATGAAGCAAAGACCTTGCTTTGTCATTGCGCATCTTACGATACTATTTACGATGAGCACCGTTCATTGACGAGCTCATCTGGGATGAGTCAATGACCCTGCGATGAGATCACTATTGATGTGGACGTAAAACTTATTGTGATCTGATTATGTATCAATCTGATAAAATTACTAATTGGGATCCACGTGCTACCTAGATTATTCGTGTATTATCATAATAAATTTTTAATGCGAAAAAGGAAGATAAAGTTGCGATGCGACTTTGTCTTTCTTTTTCGCTTCAATCGTAACCATGTCCTTCTATAGTCAATAAAAATAAATAAGTAATGTCCTCACCTAGGGACACTAGCCTTTACACGGATACGAGTGAGTTTGGGCTTTACTCCACCACGGGTTGATGGAGAGGGCGACAAAATAAATTAATCTATTGCTAGTCCTTTCGAGCCAAGCAATTATGAACGTAAAAATAATGTTCGCCCAAGAATGCTTTCTTGACAAAACGATTTCAGACTAGTTCAACAGTCATTCAAATATGTTGATAATTTCCTGTAAAGATTGTTTTATAACTGTTCTCCCAAAACCGAGTACTGCTACAAATAATCCATTTCGTAACATCTTAGCTCAGCATCATCTCATCTCTATTTGTAAGAGTCACTCAAACACGCAATTGACGCAACTATCAAGTTGCATGTGCAACGGTCATTGTTAATTATTATCATCATCGTTATTGTAATTAGTACGAATAAATGTAGGTTCAGCATTTCAATCATTCGGAATTTCTTACAAGTCCATTCACTCACCAACATATTTTATCAAAAACATTAGATGTCGTGTGTTCAATCCTTAACTGGATTAGCAAATAAACTTAAAAACAAATATCAAAAACAGCAACATCACAAACATGTAAAATATCCAAGACCTAGAAGTATATGTTGTTAGGAGTAAGGATAAAACCATGGTTAATTCAACTCCGATAATAATATCATCGCGATGCATCGAGGTCATCAAACCTTACTTTTTTGTCTAGTTTTATATTGGTACTAATTTTGATTCGGATTCAAACAACTTTCAGAGGGCTAACCAATTTAACAATTCTGTGAGTCGAATGGAATATCTAGATATAGGTTTCGTTTATGCAGTCCGGCGGAATTGTTGGCGAGTGGAGAGCTACACAGATTAACATATTGCTCTTGCTTGATGCAATGTTGCAATATGGCCCTCGAGAGTTCATTGTCATTGCCAACAGACTAATTTGGGAGCAAGATTGTTACGTAAGAGTTCAAAATTGTTGGCTTGCTGTTTATAAACATTACAGAAAGCTAAGTTTAAGATACGATTGGCTTTAATCATTGGGAGTTGGTGTTTTAGGAGGTAATTAAAGTAAATGTCCACTTTACATTATAATTAACATTTTAATATGGCCAATACAACTTGCTTGTATTTGATCGCTAGTATAATATAATAACTCACACCTTCTGTTAATACTTTACCTAGATAAGTAAAACTTATGCTCTAATAATAATGTTGGTCAATCAACGACATATGACACCCAATGTGTTGCAAGTTAGGTATAGATTTTCAATTTCATTTGTATATAAATTCTGAAACGATCAATTTTACATCATTCAGATTCTACATTGGTGTTTGACGAGACACTATTACGTTTGATAACAATAAAAGACAAAAGACAAAATGATACAAAGGGTAAGTTATTATGAAACTGTTATATTTAAACACAAACACAAAGAAATAAATAGAGTGAGTTTTTTGTTGTGTGCAAAAAACATAAAACATTTTACTGAAGAAAAACTCCTTACTATCAACTGCTCTCAAAATAACACATAGTCGTTGTCACTGTCGGAATTTCTAGGGCAGATCTTGATTAAATTCATATTATGCATCTAAGTCAATGAACACTACATAGTATGAATTTTCTTGCTAACCTTTTACATCATCTCCATATTGATTGCGATGACATAATTTTGCATATCTTACAGGTGGCACTTATTTCTGGACTTCTAATATCGGCTTCGTGTACCGTGTTACATCATCTTTCCATACCTTCACATATTTTACGAGTTCCCCAGGAAGAAGTTAACTATAACTTTGCATACGATGTAAACGATGTGAATACAGGAGACATCAAAAGCCAAAGCGAGACGAGACGAGGTGATGTAGTCCTTGGACAATATTCTTTGCTGCAGCCTGATGGTGTACGGAGAACAGTTGAATATCGAGCCGATGACAACACCGGTTTCATAGCTACTGTCAACAACAACGGAAGACCTGTAGAGCAGAACAGAGATCAAACAGACATAACAAGTGCTGCGCCAAGAGAAGAAGAACAAATCAACCAGATAACAAATCAAGTGAGAATCCCTGTTACAGTGCCAACTACACCCACGATAGCAAGAAGCGTGGTCTTACAGAGCAGACCTAACACTTACGAGCCATGGATCTCGACTATTCTCCATGTCTGAAACTGAGACAAATATTATGTCACCTACTTCATGGCAACGACAAATGGACCCGGAATAAATTAGAAGCTAATACGGCTTGTTAGCATTTATGACTCAAATGTTTGCATCGTGAATGTGAACTGGTAATAGTAATACTGAAATATAAATAAAGGTAATTAGTGACTGGACTTGATGACCTTCTTAGATCTTCACGTACTTTGTATTAGTTGATAGAAGAATTCTAATCTCTGCAGAATAGCTTTTTACTTTTAAGTACTGTATTTTGATAAATAATAATTTATTCACTTTATTTTTATTTATTTTATTCCAACACCATAGGCATTGAAAAGGAACAATTAGTAAGCAACATAATTTAATAACAGGACCTTCAATGAAGGAACTCAAGCGATAATAATGAACGTCAGTTGATTTGAACAATAAATAGGGCAGATAAAAATACACAGGTTAAAAATAGAGTAAAAGTTGTTGGTATTTTCTGAATCGAAAGCACAGGGAAGCCCTATATGTTGAGATCATTGACCGTCTTCGAACTTGACTTTTAGCTCCCGAGTAAAAACAAATAAAAAGAGATGAAATCGAAAGTAGATCATGGGTATAAATAGTGAGGAAGCTGTATCCAGGAAATCAGATCGACAGGATTCACTGACGTAGTCACAACAACTACAATAAACCCTCCAAAATGGTTGTGAAGGTATGGAAATATTTATTTAACTATTCTCATTAAAAAAAATAGTAACATCATTTTGAGAAGTATTGATGTAGTACATTAGTATTTATTGGAGCAATTTAGTAAATTACAGATAATGTCGACAGCAAAAATTCATATTATCAACTTAATTTCTTGACTACCTCATATCCTAGCTAGTAAATTCTAGAAAATTATATCATGATTCATCACATGATATTGACATAAACAATCTAATTCCTCAGTTCGTCGCCCTCCTTGCCCTGATGGCCATTGCACAGGCTAGTGACATCAGCAGCTTCTCCTACGGCGTCGCTGACCCCTACACCGGCGACTTCAAGAACCAAGCCGAGACCAGAGTCGGCAACAACGTTCAGGGACAGTACTCGCTGCTCGAGTCCGACGGCACTAAGAGGACCGTCGACTACGCTGCTGGTGCTGAAGGGTTCAACGCCATCGTCAGGAAAGACCCGGCCTTCTTCGCCGCTGCTCCTCTGAATTACGCTGCTCCGGCCTACTACCCCACTGGCTACCCCTACTCTGCTGGATATCCCTCTGCTTACCCTGGAGCCTACCCCTATGCCTACTCTCCCTACGCGAAAGGATTCTATGGATTCTCCCCCTACGCCTACCGCAAGTGAATGACTGACTGATTTGTTGTAAATAATTGGTTTTATTTTGTAAATAAATTCTAAATTCGCCAACAATTCTCTCTCTTTTCTTCCTATCCATAACATTGATAAGTAGGAATCATTTAATCATGGCAGAGTCTGCTACAGACAGATCTAAAAATACTGAACAGCCAGAAATATTAAATTGGTTTTATTTTGTAAATAAATTCTAAATTCGCCAGCTAATTTCTTTCTCTTTTCTTCCTATAATAGTTCATAACATCTAAGCTAAAGTAGTTATCTATTTATCTGTTTGTTCGCACTTCTTTTCATTAAAGATCTGTCAAGGGTGATTTATTTATTATTTATCTTTAAGTACCAGCAATCTGTAAGCAGTATCAGTGGTTTCACGACACAGTAGTAATTGTCGAAGAATACGTCCAAATAAAACTGATCACGGTTCTCAGATAACAGAGATCTATTCTTCTTCTATTCTTCTATAAGGGGGTTGAAGTGCCTGCACGTGGCCCACATGTGCGGGGCCTTTGTGCATGTCCCCTTCTCGCACTCGCTTATTTCAGCCAACCCAACAGAGATCTAAGTTCCTAGCTTAGGTATTAACTCTATCCAGATGACTAATCACTAGGTACCGAAGTAAGTAGGTGCGAAAATACAACGTTTTTAAGTAAAGTTTTTTCCTCTTTAGGGTCAGTTCCAAGCAGTCTCTAAACATCTTATTAATATACTAACTAAAACGGTAGTAACTTTACTCAAGCATTAAGCCAGTATTAAAGAATTTCAATATGAATAAACGTGGTGTAAGATGGGTGTAAGCTCAGGTGTAAGGAATGAGTAGCACTTATCTGACCCTACTCACGGAGTAAAAGTATCTTACTCTGAGTTCAACCTGAGAGTAACTATCCTCAGTGTAACAACAAATTAGAGTGTTTTGTGTTAACAGAGAAAACAAATAGTATGTAAATAATGTCAGATGAATCTATATCATAAAGTTTATCCAGAATGCTTGAGACAGACATTTGATTCTAGGTATTTCTTATCAGCCAGCCATGTTTAAAGTTATCATTTCCGATGCGCGAGTACCAGTAGGACACGGATACCTTGTTCTCAATTTTGGAATAGGCCCTAATAGCTCTTTTAGATTTAAACATATAAGGCAAATAGTAACTTCCAATGTTTCATTGCAGAGATAACATGCTCATAATATTATAGCTTCACCTACGTTGTAATAATCATGGTCATCCATCATCATCAACCAAAAAGCTGTAAGAGCATACCGAAAAATATCAAACATTTAAGTTGATAAATTTTCGAGGCAGTTTATAATACTATCGGAAAATCATACACGCCAATCGTACAATGCCTATCGAGAGGACGTAGAGTGGCTGGTGTGGTGTATATATGTCTCCGTACCTATATAATAAGGCATGTTCAACTGAGCAATCGTGTTGGTGTTCGATGAAATGAGTTTCGAAGTCACCTACATAGTCCTCGTTGAATGAAGGCTCGATCAGACAATGCGGCGAATGAATAATGAATAATCATGATTAATGAAAATATATATATATATATTCTGATGCTGAATACTTACCTATTATATATACTTTATTGAACACAAATCAATACATTATGACAATTAAAAATGGAAATAACATGTACAAAGGCGAGCTTATCTCTAACAAGAGATTTCTTCCAGCAAACCCAGGATGGAAAGGATAGGATAAATCAACAATAGGTAGATCCACGTGTACAACATCAAATACTTAAGTAAAAGAAAAAAAATATAAACTACATACAAATACGTACATAGATACCAGAATTAATGGATATAAATAGGAAATAAAATATACATAAATACAAATACTTAAATTTAATATGGAAGAGAAAGTTAGTGTTCTTTCAACCAACTTTTAAATATTCCGAGTGACGGACTGTCTCTAATGGCACTTGGCAGCTTGTTCCAAAGTCTAATAGCGCGTAGTCGGAAACCATGTTCATAGGCGGCATTGTTGTGTTGCGGAGTTATAAGTAGAATAGAATAGAATAGAATAGAATAGAATAGAATAGAATAGAATAGAATAGAATAGAATAGAATAGAATAGAATAGAATAGAATAGAATAGAATAGAATAGAATAGAATAGAATAGAATAGAATAGAATAGAATAGAATAGAATAGAATAGAATAGAATAGAATAGAATAGAATAGAATAGAATAGAATAGAATAGAATAGAATAGAATAGAATAGAATAGAATAGAATAGAATAGAATAGAATAGAATAGAATAGAATAGAATAGAATAGAATAGAATAGAATAGAATAGAATAGAATAGAATAGAATAGAATAGAATAGAATAGAATAGAATAGAATAGAATAGAATAGAATAGAATAGAATAGAATAGAATAGAATAGAATAGAATAGAATAGAATAGAATAGAATAGAATAGAATAGAATAGAATAGAATAGAATAGAATAGAATAGAATAGAATAGAATAGAATAGAATAGAATAGAATAGAATAGAATAGAATAGAATAGAATAGAATAGAATAGAATAGAATAGAATAGAATAGAATAGAATAGAATAGAATAGAATAGAATAGAATAGAATAGAATAGAATAGAATAGAATAGAATAGAATAGAATAGAATAGAATAGAATAGAATAGAATAGAATAGAATAGAATAGAATAGAATAGAATAGAATAGAATAGAATAGAATAGAATAGAATAGAATAGAATAGAATAGAATAGAATAGAATAGAATAGAATAGAATAGAATAGAATAGAATAGAATAGAATAGAATAGAATAGAATAGAATAGAATAGAATAGAATAGAATATCAATTAGCGACCGAGTGTGTGATCTCCGGCCGAGGACAGAAATTCAAAACGATCTCGCATGAAGCCAGGGTAGCGAGAATTATATAATATGTTGAAAAGGCAGGTGAGGATATGGGAATCCCGGCGAAAATGAATTCAGCTTCCTGCGATACTCCGAGAAGTGGTCAAACTTGCGTAGACCGAAAACAAACCGAATCCCGAGGTTTTGAAGTCACTCGAGTTTAAGCGCCAGCAGACATCAGCGTAATCAATAAGGAGGAGGAGGAGAGACTGAGCAAGTGTGATCTTTGTCTGATGAGGAAGGAAGTTTTGAAGACGCCTGAGAGATTGGAAACTGGCAAAGACTCATCGACTAACCTCGCTGACATGCACTGACCAAGACAGCTGGTTATCAAAGAAAACGCCCAGATTTTTGGCCTTTGTACGATAAGAGATTATGGTTCCATCATACGCTACGCACTCCCGCAAAGAGGTCACACCACTCCGTCGAAGTTGCCTGCGACTTGATACGCTGCTGTCGCCCTCATAGGTACTAATCAACCAGCAAGCAGATCGGAGGACACATACAGGGACTTCAGTAACTTAACGATAATGTCAAAATCGATGCAGTTAAAGGCGCTACTAGGCGTTACTATAACTGAACAAAAAAAAACTTTTTATTTTACTAATATTGAAGGAAAAATATCATAGATCTAAATACCTATTTATGTAATTGGTGAACGTCAAAAGTGAAGAATTTCGGAGATTTTGTTTTATTCATTCCATCCCAATGACTTTTTTACTGTTCTAATTTTGTATTCTGATGGGTTTTTAGCTTGGAGGAGTCAACGTTTTTACCCTTCACTTCATTACAATATTGTGGCACGTTCACCGTTCGAACAAGGAATGAAAATCATACCATAACATTGGAAACTGGTTTATTTACAAATCCATCTCATTCTAAGCTCTGACATAATTCACTTACGGTAGGCATAAGGGTAAGCACCAGGGAATGCATAGGGGTAGCCAGCAGAGTAGGCATAGGGGAAGGCACTGGCTCCCGCATATGGGTAGGAAGTCGAGTAGGCAGAAGGGTAGGCGTAGTTCAGAGGAGCAGCGGCGAAGAAGGCCGGGTCTTTCCTGACGATGGCGTTGAACCCTTCAGCACCAGCGGCGTAGTCGACGGTCCTCTTAGTGCCGTCAGACTCAAGCAGGGAGTACTGTCCCTGGACGTTGTTGCCGACTCTGGTCTCGGCTTGGTTCTTGAAGTCGCCGGTGTAGGGGTCAGCGACGCCGTAGGAGAAGCTGCTGATGTCACTAGCCTGGGCGATGGCCATCAGAGCGAAGAGGGCGACGAACTAAGGGTAGAAATAGCCGGTGAAGTTAACTAAATAGCCTGATGAGATAGAAGGTATAGAAGACAAACAATAGATGGACCTGGGTTGGACATGACTGGAATGAATGGAATGTATATGAGGAGACCTAAGCCTAATAATTGGCTTCTTGATAGGCCGATCATGATTATGACGATCATTGTGATTATTTTTGTGTAATTATTCTTTGCTAAATACGCACAAGTTTAAATATGCTTAGGTCCAACTTTTCATAAAGGTCTTCAATTTTAAGATGGTATTATTAAGCACCTTCGATAAATGTTTAAAAATAATATTTTCTTACTTTCACAACCATTTTAGAAGATATTTGTTAGTTGATGTGACTACGTCGGTGTAACTCTTGAATGTGATATCCTCTGTTCGATGAAGTCTGTTTTTATATCGTCCAGAAATAATTTCGTTTATTATTGTTTTGTTTCTTTAGCAGGACTAAAAGTTGACTTGATATTTACTACAGCTGAACTGAATCTAGAAATCCTTGGTTGAGTTATCATTGCAAATATCAACTACAAATCGCAACTACACTTTAATACCTACGTCACGAAACTATCTGCTTAAAACTTGTTTTCTTTGTACCAGTTTCCTCTTTTACCTACTGTCCAAAGTACTAGGTATTGAAATTTCACTTATTTGCAAAGTAAATACATTCACGGTGTGCCCAACTAATAAACTCAATGACGACAATAATGGAATCCAAAGGAAAAGTAATAGGCAAAATGTGAAAAAGGCACAAGATGTGATTGACCTGCAGCGTAGGCATTCGAGGTAAACCTTAGTGATGCAGTATGATGCAATATTGCATCAAACAAAGTTACTGTAACAAACTTTATAGTAAAGCATGAAGTCATAATAATAGACCGGTTTTATACGCAAACGATTCAGTCTCATAGTCCTTGCGTTTTCATCATTATGCATTATGTAGAATCGGAAAGGATCTGATTAAGCCATCATTTGATGAATAATATAAGTCTTGTCATGCTTTTTCTCAGACACAACGGCAAATTCGCGTGTATCTTGTCTGTGTTTCAGCTCCAGCTGAGTGATTGGGTAAACTTTAGTGACTCTGATGTTGACCTTGACAATCGTATTGTTAGTGATTTACTATTTTTAAAGTAAGACTAAAATGTTTTCAGCGGTTTATGGCATATACTTACTAAGTATTACAATTAAAATAATACTTCAAATTTTATTTTAGGTGATGTAACCATGTCACAAATACAGAGAGACTGTGAAACCCCTGGCTATATTTTAAGGGATTGTTAGGTACATCATTCTTTCACTTTCACTATGAATCCGATTTGATCAGAGCAACTTTTTATTTCATTTCTCCATAAAAATCATCTGACCCACTCAGGTCAAAATATACTGGAAGTGAAAAATAAAGTTACTGTGATCAAATCGATTTCTTAGTGAAAGTTGCTCAGAATGATGACCCTAACAACCCCTTAAAATACAGCTAGGGGTTTCACAGTCACCCTGTATATACATATCGGTTCCCTTCGCGTTAATAAGACACACGCGGGACAAACTGACAATAGCGCACAATAGATTTGCAAGCCTTAACAATTAAGATGTAGAAGTATTGTAGTAAGTCTCAATTGCAATGAACAACAAAAGAAAACAACAAGACCCAAGACTGCCCAAGACCAAAAAATACAGATCTTACAGAAATCTGTTCCATTGCGTCAGATCCACGGGATTCACAGACGTATTCGCAGTAATCATGGACAACACAAAATGTGAAGGTAATTTTATTTGCAGTCGAATTCTCTTCTTCACACTGACGGGCTCCACTCACGATGCATTCGGTCGCCTGCAACTTGTATTTCCCTCTCTGTCTATCTTCCTGTTCTGTCCTTTTCTAGCGGTTGCAAGGCAACCTGCCTTCTATGAGTTGCAGCGACAGATTGCAAGCCAGATTGCATCGTGAGTAGAGCCCATTACTTTATACTTATATTTGGCCACACTTCCCCCAGAGATAAAGTTGCTCTGATCAAATCGATTTCATAATGAATGCTGCTCAGAAGGATGTCCCTAACAAAGTAGTTTCTCTTTTTACGTTAATTCATTTACACCTTGTATATCAAGATTTTTTATTTAGCAGTGATAAATATTAAAGTTAGGGTAGGGTCATCGTTTCAAAATAAAGAATAAAATAAATTATCGCAAAGATCTCAAGGATAATAGCCAAATAGCTCATGCGTGCCTATTACTTACTTATAATAATTATTACCACGAAGTCTGATAAAGTTCCTTTGTTTTATGTTATGATATATTATAGTAATTGTATCGCTTATACCTACATCCGTCTTAACACCTCTGGTCATTCATGGTTCCGCGTTGCCATTTGATTGACGAAATCCAATTCTTAAAATGTACTACGTCCGAAGCGTGACCTTAGAGCCTTTTGTTGCGTGTCTCTTACTTCCTATTATTAGCAAAATGAATGTACAGGATTCGTATAAATAGGTGATCAATCGTTCAGGATATATCATTTGCTGTTCACTGTTGAAAGAATAATTATCTTATCAAAATGGTTGTGAAGGTAAATTCTCTTCTTGATTAACGGACTTGCAGTGCAGTGATCTATATAAGCAGGGTAGAATCAACAACGCGATAGTGTTTTACATGTGTATCATACACAAACTGCTTCCTAAAGACTTGTGGCATCATAACACAAGACTTATGTACGGCCTAACTATCATGCCTGTAAAAAAAAAACACTTATTCCAAACAATCCGGCAGTCACCCTTCCAGGGATATCCCGTAACGACTCCAATTGATTTAAAAATAGTTTTGTTGCAACACTATAACCTATGAATCGTCAACTGTAGCTATAATCCCTATATCGGACATCTGAATTTCTATCAAAATCCTTTCAAATTGATGTTTGCTGAGTTCAAATTGGCATTCAAAGTGCTATAATTCTGGCCGCCCGCTGCGCTGAGAGAATGCGATCCTGACACCTGTATAAGTCCCTGTCTGTCCCGCGCTACTTTTCACTCTATCTCACATGTGGGAGTGAGATAGAGTGAAAAGTAGCGCGTATATACATGTGTCAGGATCGCATTCTCTCAGCGGCCAGAGTATAGTTATTTGATTTGAAAGGAATCGGGATGTGACAATAGTACAGAATAAAGCCTGGTCTACTATAGAATGTAGTAGGTAGTTGTCTCTCTTTCGTTATTATTTATTATTCATTTATTAATTTCTTGCATGTGGTATGTACAAAGATATTATAATGTGTTTCTAACGTCACAGCCACCCACAGCATCCTCAAAAAAGCTTTATTCCATGCGCCTGTTTAAAATTATTAACAAATTCTTCATCCAACAGTTCGCCATCCTCGCCTTGCTCGTGGCCGCGGCCCAAGCCAGCGCCGTCCATGGCGGTGACTACTCCAGCTTCTCCTACGGAGTGCACGATCCCCACACCGGAGACGTGAAGAACCAGCACGAGACCCGCCATGGAGACTCCGTTGTCGGACAGTACTCTCTCGTCGACCCTGACGGTACTAAGAGGACCGTGGACTATGCTGCTGACGCTCACAATGGTTTTAACGCGGTCGTGCGCAAAGATCCTCTGTTCCATGCTGCCCCGGTGGTTGCACACGCTGCCCCGTTGGCGTACGCCGCTCATGCCTCTCCCCTGAGCTATGGGGCTCATGCTGTTTCCCCTTTGGCCCACGCCGCGTACGCCGCCCCCTTGGCGCATGCCGGCTACGCCGCCCCCTTGGCCCACGCCGCTCCCCTGGCCTATGCCGCCCCCGGATACGGTGCTCATGGTTACGGCGCTCACGGTTATGGCGCTCACGGTTATGGCGCTCATGGTTATGGCGCTCACGGATACGCCGCCCTCGGACACGGTGCCGTGTACGGTGCGCACGCGGCTCCCCTGGGCTACGGTTACTCTAAGCTGTACTGAAGTTCCTGATAAAGTATTAATGACCGCAACGCGTGGAAGGATGCTGTGATAGATAAATGAAATTATTTTTAATAAAATTTATAAAATGTTTACACTTTTTTATATACATCCATAATAGGCCATAGAATTGGTACTTATACCTTACATCAAATGAGGTAGTTCTGGTTTTTTTGTGAGTTGGTAGCATAAGTTACTCTACTGGTTGGTTGGTAGTGATGAAATGGGTATGAAATCCAAGTTTTCCACCTCGAAAGCCCACCGGATCACAGTCAAAAACTTGAAAATGTAGGTATTTTTTCCGTTTTTCACTTTTTATTCGACTTTTTATATACCGCATTCTTGTTAAAAGATGTGTTTATATAAATCAAATAACCAGCCAAGTGCGAGTAGGACTCGCGCACCAAGGGTTCCGATCACACTTGGAGAGCGTAACACGTGTAATTAGGTCTCCACATAAAAAACAAAAGTGTGAGGTCATCCATGTAAACCAAATTGAATATTTTTAAGAAAGACAGCAATTTGCAGTTTTCAGATATTCCCTTTACTTCTGCTGGAAGACCTTGCTTCGTGCCAAATTTCATGATTCTAGGTCAACGGGAAGTACCCTCTAGGTTTTGATTCCCTTGCGAATATCAAGCAATTTCAGCAAAATTGAGACATATGCGGTATCTTTTGGTTGCGTTGACCTATAAGTTTAATTTTTTCACAACTTTAAGAGATCACGGATTTGAGTAATCGATATTAATTTAAACTTTATACCTCCATGCGTTTCTGAGAAAAAGTCTTAACAGACGGTGAGATATACAGACAGAAATTTACAGTTTTCGGATTTTTCCCTTTACTTGTGCTATAAGACCTTCCTTTATTCCAAATTTCAAGACCCTAGGCCAACCGGAAGTACCCTATAGGTTTTGATTCCCTTGCGAGTTCCACGCGAGTTCATACAAATTCAGCAAAATTATGATATAGTATCGCGGTATCTATTGATTGCATGGACCTAGAAGTTTAATTTTTTCACAGCTCTAAGGGACCATAGACCTGAGTAATCTATATTAATTTCAACATGATACCTCCACGCGTTCCTGAGAAAAGGGGTCGTGACAGACGGACAGACAGACAGACGGACAACAAAGTGATCCTATAAGGGTTCCTTTTTTCCTTTTAAGGATCGAAACCCTAAAAAGACAAAATTTCGCGTCGGCTACATTTTTATTTATTAAAATTATTGGTCCAGTAGTTGGACTTTTATGGGGATCCAAAATACTCCCAAAACAATCAATATGGATTTTCAGTACCTATAGAATCAGTATGTAATCTCTTGTGTTACTAGGCCACATCCGCATAGTAACTTTTGCGACGCAATACTACCTACATTCCTACTGCATGTTCCAGATCATCTTCCAGGTCCAAAAGGTTTTGGGTCATACATACCCGTTCACGGCTTTGAATACCAACTTTATTTGCTCCTTAGGACTATGGATACGAGCTTTATCCAGGTCCCGCAAGGCCACTGCTGCCATGTCACCTGGTAGAGGAGTTTTAACTGCATGTTAAAAATCACCGTCTGGGTCCCAAAGGTTTTAGGAAGATATCCTCTCAAGGCTTCGAAAAAATTTAGAAGTTGGTTTTTAGGTTTGGTTTTACGCAGCGGACGGATTTTTATTCGATTTTAATTTTCTTATTTTATCCGACTTTTACACTATTTCTTACTCGGATCCGAGTAAAGGTCTGTGCCCCTCGGTGGGGACATTAATGGGCTACATTTACTTTACTATTTACTATTCGACTTTTACAGCATGCTCGGAAGCTGAATCCTCTCTGTACTATTTTACTTTTAGATATCACTATAAAACTCCTTCGTCGTTTCAACCTGTTTGATTTCAATTGAGTTGAGTCATGGTCATAGTAAGTAAGTTGCTCTGAGCAACTTACTTACTATGACCATGACTCAACTAAATGGGCAATTAAAAAAAACTTCAGTAGTTCCAAATTCGTCACTAGATGTCGTAGGCGAGACATGGGGTTGGCTTTTATATCGGTCATCCTTAATTTGATTATAAAAAGGTGTTTAATGGATAGCTGGCTGGCAGTCACTCTTCATACCGAAGTGCTTTTCTTCAGCTAGGAAATGCGTAGTTTTTCTGGAAATCTAAAATTAAAATTGTAAAATTTTGGTGAACGGAACGTAATAGCATTCCCACAAGTGAGATAGAGTGAAAAGTAGCGTGGGACAGACAAGGACATATACATTGTGTCAGGATCGCTTTCTCTCAGCGGCCATGGTATAAAAATTCACAAACACATTCTGAACTCTTTGGAGACATTACAAGTTTAAAATCATTGTAAGAGGCATGTACGTACGAGCTTAAATAAGTACCTACTTGTATAGAGTACTTTTTGTAAATAAAGTATCCCCTGTACCGGTACGAGCGTTTGCGACCGGTCAGGGTCTCACTCAAAAAGAAAAGTGAGGTACCTACCAAAATGTTGAGTTTTCGATGGGTTCCATATTGTACCTTATTTTTTCCATTATCAGAGTTCTATTTGTATCTATCTGTACCAAAGAGTTTGCATCCTCCTTTATTATCTATGATCTGCTGTACTCATAAAAATTGGGCGAAGAAGAAAGAAAGTAGCTAATAATATTTGACAAAAATATATTTATTTACAAACAATCATCACAGTCTCATCTAATCACATCCAGCATGACTAGGTCGGGTTAAATAATTTGGTTCTTAGTAGTGTTTGGAGTAGCCCAAATGGGATCCGTAGCCGAGAGAGCTACCGTAGCCGCCATAGGCCTGGGCACCGTAACCGTAGGCCTGAGCTCCGTAGGTCAAGGGGGAGGCATGGGCACCGTAGGCCAGGGGGGAGGCATGGGCTCCGTAGGCCAGGGGGGAGGCATGGGCTCCGTAGGCCAGGGGGAAGGCATGAGCTCCATAGGCCAGGGGAGAGGCATGAGCGCCATAGGCCAGAGGAGCAGCATGGGCACCGTAAGAGTAGGCGTTATGGGCCAAAGGAGTGGCTACGGCGTGAGCGCCATAAGACAAGGGAGCCGTGTGAGCACCATAGGCCAGGGGAGAGGCATGAGCGCCATAGGCCAGGGGAGAGGCATGAGCGCCATAGGCCAAAGGAGCGGCGTAGGCAGCAGCGTGTCCATGAGCGCCATAAGCGGCAACGGGAGCAACGGCATGCGCGATCGGAGCGGGATGAATCGCATGTCCTTCCTTGTGCACCACCGCGTTGAATCCAGTATGGGCGTTGGCTGCGTAATCGACCACTCTACGGGTACCATCCGACTCTAGCAGCGAGTATTGTCCAACCACGCTGTCTCCGACGCGAGTCTCCTTCTGGTCCTTTACGTCTCCGGTGTGAGGGTCGTGAACTCCGTATTGGAAGCTGGAGTATTGTCCTCCATGGCCGTGGACGGCGCTGCCGGCGGCGGAGGCAGCGAGAAGGGCGAGAACTACGAACTGAAAGGAAGATATTTTTTGAATTCATGGGTAAAATGAGGTGAGTGAACTAAACAGTCGTGCCAAAATTGTAATTTCGTGATGCGACTCGCGGTTCTCTAATTTTTTAGTTTGTCCATGTTTTTTCCATATAAAGTCCTTTTGAAGCAGGGTACTCTAAATTATAGATATAATTTACCTTAGCAGCCATTGTAATGCGTGTGTATTGTCGAAAGGCAACTCACAAGTGACTACCCCGAAATTCTGAGACTATTTATATTCATTTTAATCTATACCACACGGTTGAAGGCTTTTAGTTTGCACGAGCCGAGGGTCATAGAGGGAAGTATTGTCGATACCTCAAACAGTGTGCAGCGGCTAGTGCCTTTCACGTCTCTGGATATCGAATATACCTACCCAAAACATATTGCCTCGTTGGGTATTTTAATCTTTGGTTACCTGGTGTGTGGTGTCGGTTGTGTGGAAGAACCACCACAATTTGATTTGCAAATATTGATACCCGAGCCTGAATTAAAGATTATAACTGAAGCAAAAGGTGATCAAGCTATTGTGTCGGTAGCTTTCCTTTTCTTCTTAATTTGTCTATTTCTCCATAAACGGGTAAAATGTAGCTATAATTTATATCTCTAAGATGTGATGATAACCTATTCTACATGCAATAGGGTTGTGTAGGTCAAATGTCTAGTACACTCTACCTATATACCGCATAGAGGCCCTCGTGCTTTCCCAACGTCAGCAAACCTTTCATATTAACAAGTGGTTATTCTTCGATTCTTAACAGCGTAATCCCAGTGGCTATCACTTATTCCAGATTTATTGAAATATGAAACAGGTCTGAATATTGATCAGTGATGAGTAATATGACAATCTCTCAAGGTATGTATTTGTGATTTCAAATTCAGGTTTTTGTTTTTGTTTCATCTGCCTTGAACCAATAATAAAAGCAATGGACAAGGTAAGGACTGATAAACCGAAACGATATTATTTCGATTTATCACGGTTTCATACCATTATAAAACATATACATGTACATGTCAGTGGATCTTATAATTTACAAGACCCACAAATCAAAAAGATTTGTTACAATTACAGCTCAATTAACAGTATAACAGTGACATGACATAACACCTCAGAGGAAAGAACCAAAAACACACATAGTAGGAACCACCGTACGTTATCATTATCATATCAAGCTTCGAAAGCTGGCTACGTAACGGACCGAAGAGGTGTCCACTAAAAATAAAACGGATGTATTTCAGATTTTGGCCGACCACATACAGTCAGAATTTTTCCGATTCGGAATTCAGAAACGGGATTCAATCCCACACAAATCCGCGAAAATTCCGAACGGAAAACTTCCCTATAAATGTGGTAGATCCATAGATTTGTGTGAATTTACTGCATTCGGAATAATACCGTTACGGAATTCCGTACCGGAATTTCGACTGTATGTGGCCGGTTTTTCGAGTATAACTGTATTTCTAAAGGTCTCCACCCTACGCTTTTTTTGTGAGCGCATAATAAATACTACAAGATTCTTCAGGAATTTCATCGGTTTATCTAACTTAATATCCGGAGAATAGCATATTTATGTAATTAATCAATAACCCGTAAAAGATGCCAGTCAGGTAGGTATCTAAGATGGAGAATAATATATAATCTACTAGTGAGAAGTTATTATTAGCTCACCGCCTGATAAAACGTCAAGTCCCCAATTTTCTTATTTAAATCGACTTTTATTTTACAGCATGCTCGGAAGCAGTTACTCAGTATACTATTTTCACAGAACAATATTACACTATTGTCTATTTTACTTTCACATTTCATTACAACATATTACTGCTCCTTGTTGAGTCATGGTATAGTTAGTAAGTGGCTCACTCGCAGATATTCTAATTAGTTATAGTTGCATGAATAGTATTGTTTTAGGAAGATAATAAAAAGAAAGTTCTTATATTGAAACTATCCTTGAACAAGTCCTACCTATGTTTTTAAAGGTTTAGGTTATCTGTCGTATACATAACGATTAACGAAGCTAAGTTTATAATCTTTGTAATGATACTAACATACGAGCTTGTACCACAGTCTTTCATTCCTCAGTACATATAGCGTTTATCTGTTCTGTTTATCAGGGGCTTTTGACAATTCACACGTACAAAAAGTGTCAAAAAAGCAACCTGACTGTTTAACCGTCTCTTGAGACACCCGGGCTAAGTAGATTAGTAAGTAACTTATCTATCACCTGCAGCGTTCGCGACCGGTTCGGATCTCTGTCAAAAAGAAAGATGAGGTACCAAATGTTGCGTTTTCAATTTCATCTTTTTTTTTGCAATATCGAAGTTCTATTTTGTATTGTATCGAAATAGGCGAAACGGCCTCGCCACATACATATTTTGATGGGTTCGAGTTTGTGAAGTTAGGGCTTAAAGAGTTAGTGTAGAGTTGGCTCTACATGAAATCTGGGCCTGGATTCAGGTAGCGTAATGACCGCTCAGTGACATTGGCGCGACGACGACGCTCAACTTGGAGTATTTTTTAGGCAATTAAAGGTACAAATTAAGTTAATCAGTAATCAATCACTAATTGCTTAAAATAGATACTCCACTCCAAACTCTTACAGAATTGGGCTCCTGATATTTTTTTGACAGTGTGAGCCATGGTCTTGTTTTGGCAGATATTTTTTTCTTAAAAATGTTTTGTGTGATACTTTTATTATAGGGCGAAGAAGAAAGAAAGTAGCGAATAATACTTGACAAAAATATATTTATTTACAAACAATCATCACAGTCTCATCTAATCACATCCAGCATGACTAGGTCGGGTTAAATAATTTGGTTTTTAGTAGTGTTTGGAGTAGCCCAAATGGGATCCGTAGCCGAGAGAGCTACCGTAGCCGCCGCCGTAGGCCTGGGCACCGTAACCGTAGGCCTGAGCTCCGTAGGTCAAGGGGGAGGCATGGGCACCGTAGGCCAGGGGGGAGGCATGGGCTCCGTAGGCCAGGGGGGAGGCATGGGCTCCGTAGGCCAGGGGGGAGGCATGGGCTCCGTAGGCCAGGGGGGAGGCGTGAGCTCCGTAGGCTAGGAGGGAGGCATGAGCGCCATAGGCCAGAGGAGCAGCGTGGGCACCGTAGGAGTAGGCGTTATGGGCCAAAGGAGAAGCTACGGCGTGAGCGCCATAAGCCAGGGGAGCCGTGTGAGCACCATAGGCCAGGGTAGAGGCATGAGAACCATAGGCCAGGGGAGAGGCATGAGCGCCATAGGCTAAAGGAGCGGCGTAGGTAGCAGCGTGTCCATGAGCGCCATAAGCGGCGATGGGAGCAACGGCATGCGCGATCGGAGCGGGATGAATCGCATGTCCTTCCTTGTGCACCACCGCGTTGAATCCAGTATGGGCGTTGGCTGCGTAATCGACCACTCTACGGGTACCATCCGACTCTAGCAGCGAGTATTGTCCAACCACGCTGTCTCCAACGCGAGTCTCCTTCTGGTCCTTTACGTCTCCGGTGTGAGGGTCGTGAACTCCGTATTGGAAGCTGGAGTATTGTCCTCCATGGCCGTGGACGGCGCTGCCGGTGGCGGAGGCAGCGAGAAGGGCGAGAACTACGAACTGAAATGGAAACATGGATTTAATAAGATTTATCAGTCAAGATTTGGAAGATAATTTTTGAATTCCTGGGCAAAATTAGATAAGTGAACGAAATGATGATGCCAAAATATTTATTTCCTCGTGCGACTCCCGTTGCTTCCATACTTAGGATGCTCCGTTTACTTTCCCCCTTAATGATGTCCTTTTGAACTACTTTGAACTATAAATTTAATTAAATTTTACCTTAGCAGCCATTGTAATGCGTGTGTATTATCGAAAGGCAACTTACAAGTGACTACCCCGAAATTCTGCCACTATTTATATTAATTTAAATCTGTACCGCACGGTTGAAGGCTTTAAGTTTGCACGAGCCGAGGGTCATATAGAGGGAAGTAAGTAGGTATTATCGGTATCAAAAACGGTGTGTCAGCGACTAGTGCCTTTCACGTCTCTGGGTATTGAATGTACCCAAAAAATACTTCCTTGTCGGGGCTATTGATCTTTGGATTCCTGCTGTGTGTTGTTGTATCGGAAATGATAACCACCACGATTTGATCTGCAAATTGTACCGAAACTCGAGCCTTAATTGAAGATTATTACTAAAGCACAAACGTCATCAAGTTATAATTTTGCTAAGCTATTGTGTCGGTAGGTTTGCTTTTCTACTTAATTTGCCTAAAACTCCATATGAGTAAAACGTGGCTAAGGTGTGATATTGGATCACGTGCAATAGGTCCGCGTAGGTCAAAATTTAATGTCCAAGAGACTCTACACTACTACATACCGCATAGAGACCCTCGGACATTCTTCAACGTCAGCAAAAGTTTCACTGGTGGTTGTAAGTTCCAGACGCTACAACTTATTCCAGATTCATTAAAATCTGAGAGATATCTGAATATTGATCAGTGATGGATTACTGATGACTAACATGACGATCTCTCAAGGTATTTGTCATTTCATGTTCATGATTATCTGCCTAAAATATAAGCATGGCCAGGGCAAGGACTGATTAACTGAAACGATTTCGGCTAATCAGTACGGTACGAAAACAAAAAGGTCGGTGGATCTGATAATTTACAAGACCCACAAATCAAAATATTTGTTATAATTACAGCACAAATAACAGTATTGTAGGTAAAGGATGCGCCAAAGTTTGACCTCAAAGAATGTAACGTTAACCTTGAACCACTTTGTGGAATCGTAATAAAGAAATTAACATAATTAATGAGCTACGAAAGGAAAGGGGTTTCCGTATGGTCACTATGGTCGATATTGCTAACTAGTAGTAGATATGAAATTATTATAGTGACGTAGATATACTTCCTGTAACGAAATCTTAATTATTGCAGTAATATTTTTTTGTTTGACTATAAAAGGTTTATTTTGACGACTCAATCGTCAGTTGTTGTGCATTTGTCTAGCAATTACTTACTAAAATGTTCTCTAAGGTAACCCATTGTAGATTCTTTGTGCAATTATTTAGCTAACATCAGCTGATATTATAATTAACAATAAGTTGTGATTTTGTGATCTCTTGGAATTTAGTACCTGGCTCTACACTCGTTGATATAAGTAATTATCCGTTGCAAGCAAAAAGGGGGAACTTAATAAATCGATGAGAAATGGATCCCCATTCTTTACTAAGTTTGAGTTGAGACTGTGAATTTAGGTATTTGTACCTACCTAATGAAATTGATTTAACCTTTACTGGAGATTTCCCTCCCTGATTCCGGCGAGATAAGATATCCTAGATAGTTTTGTAATTGCTAAGTATCTACCTTCATATATTTTGTAAATTATTTTTGTCCACAGCTCGTAGTCATCGCCCTCCTGGCGGTCGCCAGCGGCAGCGCCATCCACGGCGGAGGCGGCAGCGACCACAGCACCTTCTCGTACGGAGTCAACGACCCCCACACAGGCGACGTCAAGAACCAACACGAAACCAGAATTGGAGACAACGTGGTCGGTCAATACTCCCTTCTCGAGTCTGACGGCACAAAACGAGTGGTCGACTATTCAGCTGATGATCATTCCGGGTTCAACGCTGTTGTACGAAAGGAGGGTTCAGGGATCCATCCTACATCCTACGGCGGTCATGCACCGTTGTCGTATGCTGCCCACGCTACCCCTCTGGCTTACGGACAAGGTGCTCTGAACTACGGTCATGGTTCTCTAGGCTATGCCGGTCCAGCGACTTCCTATTCTAACTCTGTGTCCATCCACTCAAGCCCGTCTTATGGTGGATATGGTAGCCACGCTGGATACGGTATCCACGCTGGATACGGTAGACACGCTGGATACGGTAGCCACGCTGGATACGGTAGTCACGCTGGATACGGTAGCCACGCTGGATACGGTAGCTACGCTGGATACGGTAGCCACGCTGGATACGGTAGCCACGCTGGATACGGTAGCCACGCTGGATACGGAAACGCTTGGTATGGATACGGTGCCGCTGGATACGGCGCTTCTGGCCACGGTGGATACGGCTACGGTCACGCAGCAACACCTGTGGCCTATGGATACTCCTCGGTATCCCACGGACACGGACATGGTGACCACGGCAGTGGACTCTACAACTGGTAGGGTAAAAATAATTAAGAAGCTGCTATACCAATGATTACCTATATCGATTGTGATTCTTGACTATGTACCTGTCTTTACTTGTTACTTTTATACAAAGCAATAATACCAATAAATGGTTATATAATACTTTTGTGTGTGTGTTGATTTAGACGCTACCTTATTACCCTACCTACAAATGTGTAAACATACAATTAACTAATAGCTAGACTATCATTTAATTATATACATAAATGAATGATCAAAGCCAAAGGATACCGACTAAAGTAATTAAGTTACCTACAATAAGATTCATACGATAAAATAAACCAGTCATAAATTGTATCAATGTTAATGAGTTAATTTGAAGAATTAAATGTTAGGTCAGTCAGTCAGTTAGTCATGACCGCAAAAAACTTATTTCAGGGCAAGCACGAAATATTTACGCATGGAAAAGTCAGAGTCGAAATGAAATACAAAACACATGAAACAAAAAGTAAACTTTAGAAAAAACCGACTTCCACAAACCCTATTTGATGAGATTGAGTTTAATACAAACTGTAACCCCTTATCCCCCCCCTTGGGGAATTAATTTTGTCAAATCCCACATCAGTGCTACCCCACGCTACTAAGGAACCTCTGTACAAAGTTTCATGGCTCTAGGTCCACCGGTTTAGGCTATGCGTTGCCTGCCCGTCAGCCACGCATTGTATTTGTACCTAGTATTGAGCAGATCTGGTGGCCATATGTGGTCTTCATCAGCAGTTCCGCATCACAATATTATGCTTACCATGTGCATTTGCACGAGTTATTATGAAAAACACAAAAATCACTATAGGTCTGCCTATAATATTTGAAGAGTTCCCTCGATTTCTCCAGGATCCCATCATCAGATCCTGACCTGGTGTCAATGGGACCAATGGGAAGGTAAACCCTTTCAAACAAAAAAATAATTTTCCAAATCGGTCCATCCGTTTAGGCGCTATCAGGGCACATACATAAAAAAAAAACATCCGGACGAATTGTAAACCTCCTCCTTTGGGAAGTCGGTTAAAAAGGTTTATTTTGTTCTCTCACATAGCTTTACATGGTGAAACTTAACTTAGGTGCTATGTGTTTTGTCTTATCTATGTGAGAGACTGGTATCCGTACTAGGAGGTCCTGTTTGACAGATTACCAGCTTCTCCCGACTCTGAACCGGAGTAATCAAGGTACCCAAGGTAGGTGCAATTTAATTATCAGATAGGTAAGAGAGTGTTATGGTGTGGAGTGTCAGAGATTGCAAGTGTGTGTAAGTGAGGTGTGTGTGGGGTGAGTGTGTGTGAGAGGGTGTGAGTGTGTGTGAGGGAAATGAGCTATACTTGTAAAGAGGGTTCAGACAGTACGCTTTTGAGCGTTAAAGAACAATGGCTAATTTTGTATGGGCCCCATCCGTTTAGCAACTAGTGACCTACACCATTAGAATGGTTTTCGAAAAACATAATTTTATTGTAGGGTGGTGACTTTGTAACTTATGAAAGAAAAAAGTTATGATCAAACGAAATGTGATCAAATGTCACAGATATAGTGCAGAGTATATCTTCTCCTTCCAACCAGTCTTTATATTTTGCCAGAAAAGTGTCCTTACGTCCTCGCTCTGCTCCACTTTTCGCTTAACTTTGCAGATAAACTGGAAAATTTCATCTTGAGTTTTCTCAAGGACTCATCAGTTATATCAACGCAACTATGCTTCTTGCAAAAAAAACCACACACATCCACAAGTCCATATAAATAATACTAACCGCGCTAGGAGAAACACTTCCTATCGGGTGACGGGTAGCTCTTTACTTATTATTATCCTATAGTCTGAAAGATGGAAGAGCCGGAAACAAATACGCCGAAGAAACGGTCACCCATCCAGCTACCGTCTCCTATAGATGTTGCTTAACCCACACGATCGTTTGTGATTTACATAGTCTTGTATGGACATTTCATTTGATCATAGATTTTTTCTCAAATTTTTTTGATCATAGATTTTTTTAAATATAATTATTTATTTAAAAATACCTTTCTAATGGATGTCTTATTTTCTGAAAATTTTAAATAATTTCCACTCAAAATCAAGCGAGCTTTCTTCACCCTAATAAGAGAAAGAAAGTGTTAGTTGTTGCCTTTATACACTAAATGCATTGTAATTAATTTAAGTGCTACACTAAACTCGTAGATATCAGACTCCCAAATAAATGTCAGCTCCTAAATAAATACACAACCTACATTTCCTATATGACCAGTTAGAAAAACATTTGTGGGAAATAAAACTAACTTAGTACAGTAATGTACTGTATGTACTATATGATGACTTACTAATGTCGCATTTTGGCAAATCTAATTAAATTTGGTTAACAAATATTAAAGTTGATTGCTCAGGACATGTCGGTGTTTTTAATCGGATAGATTTTTTGAAGTAAAACTTCTTGGGGCACGGGGGTAAAATTTATTTAACCTCTCAACTGTGGGTTATTCATATATTTGCTTTTCAATTGCTACTAGCCGGGTGCTATCACGAGTGGCTAAGAAATGTAACGGAAATTGGAATCGGTGACGTCAGGGTCGGCTGAAGACTTTTAAAACCGCAACTATTTTCAATACGGTTTTTAACTGATCAGATAAGATAATAATACATTCGTACAATAAAGAATGTTAATTAGTGAGAGAAAAACCTGATGAAACGTTAACAAATAAAAATTATTTTAAGCATTCTTCCACGAGTTCTTGATTTCCGGTATGGCCAAGATGGCGCCGCCGCCGCCGCCGCCGCTGGCTGGGACAAACAAAAAACCTCTTTGTTGGAACCGGAACTTATGTTTGACAGCTGTGCGATGCGATCCATACAGTTTGTAAGAAAAGAGTTTCATCAATGTCACACGGGTCGATATGGATTTCTAAAACAAGCAAAGCAATGCATACATTTGAGCGAGACGGCTTAAAGACGTAACGTCAGATGGTATATAATCTGAGCGAGATGCAAATAGTAGTGACACTATTGAATGAGTTAAGTATATCACCACGAGCGCGACAAATTGTAGATAAGGAATGGTGGGAAATAAATGACATGACGTATTAAAAGTAAGTACAAGTATAAAATAATTTCAAATAATCGGACGTCTGAAACTTAAAAGTAACTTGAAGCAGAGATTGGATCTCAAAATTGGAAATTTAAATCTCTTTTAGTATAGGTAGGTATAGGTGTATAGTATAGGTACCACTTAATGATCTAGCTACAGAAGTTTTACTTCTAACGCGTGTACGGTGCTACACGCGTATTTTTTTGTACAGCGCCAGCTCATTCAACTGCTAGAAAAAAAATCGAAAGATTATGAGCACACAAACAAACAATACATTTAACATTCCATCTATCCAGCCTCCAACACCCACCGTTGAGTAAAGGACTCCTCTTCATTACGGCTAACCGATCCCTGTTTCCCGGCAGTTTTGGCGATGTCATCCATCCGACCATCGGGCTGGTGGTCTCTGCCTTTCGGTCTATGCGCAACCCTTAGCCACCATTCTGTCACCGCCTTGGTCCATCTGCCGGACTTGCTATGTCGGACTTGTTTCACGCATGTTTTCCTTGCAGCTTATTTTCCTTTCGCCGTTATTCCTAGTCAGAAAACTTCCCATTTTCAAAATTTCCTGGTCTTATTATTTCTCGGTAGCGACTCGTCCCTCATCCCATACATTTATGAATTATGAAGAAATGCATATAAACATAATATAAGCATCCTGGGGAGTATTTTTGGAGAGACACCATCAATTCTGCTGAAAGCTGTCTAGCTCTGTCCTGTAGTTAATCCCGGAATAACTTTATTCCCGGAGTAGATTTGCATAATATTTATTTTAGCGTTAGGTCAAAATCTATGTTATAATAATCCATGTTAATATATCTATGTTATGTACATGTTAACAGTCATTAAGATTTTCTCTAACTTATTAACAAAGACTCAATGTGATCCCGAAATCTCAGTCGCTCGTGACACACCGCCTTTGCTAAGTGCACTGCATTGCATATACTGAACTGAATCATGATGCCCTTTGAAGATCCTTTTTATTATCAAAAGAAATGCCACATTTCTCGAACATTGCTCTCTTACGGCCTTGTGTTTACGGATCCCGACAACAAACAATGCCCTACACCTATTAAGTACCTACTAGTACACGCATTTTATAAAGATCACCGCATGGCCATGCGTCCAGGTAGCATTTACCACCTATATAGGCTCTATGAAGACAGTCTTAAGGTTTCAATTGGAGTTCTAAGTACTGAGGCTGTACTAGAGGCTACCACGCCCTCGCATCTGGAGCTCCATATAAAAGCTCCTCCTGGTATCTATTGGTATTCATTCATCGAGTGGATTTCATCTAGTTGCAATGGCAGCCAAGGTGAACTATTTTCTTAATTGCTAGTTAAGTGTCGTGTTGTGTAGTTTGTGGTGACTGTTTGCACGGTTATGTTAGAAATGTGTTGGGTAAAAAGTTTTCCGACCCTATTAGTCTAACAGTATTGGATAGCTAGATACTCGTAGATATTTCTTTGCCAGAAATATACTAGAATACACTACGACTACCCATCCCAGTACTTTAGGGACAAAACAGTGTTTGGCAGGCAGTATTTATAATGATATTCTAATTATTATTAAACTATGATGACTTTGGTCTGTTTATGTGATGAATAAATAGAACATTCCTACTGAGTAAAGTAGCTAACTTAACAGATG
Source organism: Argyresthia albistria (assembly GCA_963457715.1). Classification (NCBI taxonomy): domain Eukaryota; kingdom Metazoa; phylum Arthropoda; class Insecta; order Lepidoptera; family Argyresthiidae; genus Argyresthia; species Argyresthia albistria. The sequence continues at coordinate 3,454,360 of OY735255.1, forward strand.
GTGATTTGTATAGTAAGATGATATGAGTGCAGTTAGAGGGGTTAGGTAAATAGAGATGGCTATATAATGTAACCATCACACATGGGGCCTGAGACTTTTCTTAAATCGATTACTCCTAAGGGCGCTAAATTGCCAACGGAGACTGACTGCCATCAAACACGGCATTTTGTGGCCCTTGAGTGCATCATTCCTTTTCGAAAATCGTGATTCCTAAGAGTTTGGCCTTTATTCACCCCTGACATGATGTAATCTGCAGAACCTCATTTAACCAGCCGCCCCCTCTTCCAGTTCGTCGTAGTTCTCGCGCTGGCGGCCGCCGCCCACAGCTCCGTTGTGCCCGTGGCGCCCCTGGCCCGAGTAGACGCCGACTACACCAGCTTCGCGTACGACGTCGCCGACCCCCACACCGGCGACTACAAGAGCCAAGTCGAGACCAGAGTCGGGGGAACCGTGCAGGGACAGTACTCGCTACTCGACTCTGACGGCACGAAGAGGACTGTCGACTATACTGCTGATGATCTTAATGGATTCAACGCGGTGGTGAGGAAGGACCCTGTGGCGTTTGCGGCGCCTGTTGTAGCTGCAGGCCCGGTGGTTGAAGCTCGTGTGGCTCCAGTTGTCGCGCATGGTGCGACTGTGGTGTCCCACTCCGCCCCTGTGTACGCTGCCCGCACTGTTGTCGCGCCTGCGCCTGTGTACGCTGAGCGTACCGTCGTCGCACCTGCCCCAGCTGTTTACGCTGCTGCCGCCCCATCAGTTTATGCTGCTGCCGCCCCTTCAGTCTACGCCGCTGCCGCCCCTTCAGTCTACGCTGCCCCCGCGCTGGCCGCCCGTAACGTCGTCGAAGCCCCATCAGTCTATGCCGCTGCCGCCCCTTCAGTCTACGCCGCCCCCGCCCTAGCCTCCCATCACGTTATCGCCGCCCCCTCTTACTACGCTTCCTCGCCCCTGACCTACGCAGCCCACTCCGTCCCTGTTTCCGCCTGGTAAACGTAGCGATGCTGATTGCCATGAAGTGTTCTGCAAATCCACTCGTTGAATTGTAAATATTTATACCAACGACGATTTAAAAATACTGTAGAATCGAAATAAATAGATTTTTACGGATGTCGCATAGTTTTACTTTCCTACAGCCACACGTGTAAAATCTATCTAGGTACTTCCTAGTTCCTGTGGTACATACCGAACGTAGCAGCGAGACTTGCTTAGTCTTTACCTCACATGTGAGAAGTAAAATAACCAAGTATTCAATGGTCTTTATTTCATATAAAATTGAGAAAAAATAACAGAATGTAGACAGGAATTTCATATTTCACTTATCATTGTCACACGCGTAGAGATACCACAAGTGTTGGCGGGAGCGACCTCTAAAATCCGGTAGGTTCATAAATGTACACAGGAGCTAGTCATACTAATAAAGGAAGTAAGTAATCTAAGTGTAGGTGTTATCCATACCTAATATAAATAACCGGCCAAGTGCGAGTCGGACTCGCGCACGAAGGGTTCCGTGCCATTATCTATAAAAAACCGCAAAAAAAATATGTATGGGAGCCCCCCCTAAATATTAATTTAATTTTAATTTAATTATTTATTTTTAAGTAAATAATATACTCAATATATTGTGAACATTTTAAGCGTCTACCTGCTACCATTATCAATATCGAGCAAAAATGAGCAAAAAAATCACGTTTGTTGTATGGGAGCCCCCCTTAATATTAAATTTCTTTTGATTTTTAGTATTTGTTGTTATAGCGGCAACAGAAATACATCATCTGTGAAAATTTCAACTGTCTAGCTACCACGGTTCATGAGATACAGCCTGGTGACAGACGGACGGACGGACAGACGGACAGCGAAGTCTCAGTAATAGGGTCCCGTTTGGCACCCTTCGGGTACGGAACCCTAAAAATACATACTGTGACATGCTGTTACTGCGTAAGTGTGTAACCGACGATGTTTCAGGTACCTACGAGTGCATTATTTACTATACTATAATTACAATAAGGTATGGACCTACAACAATTTGGCAACCGCATACTACATATTACATAATACATACACTACATAGATATAGGTACTACCTAATCATTAGGTTTATTTGGAACTATTTAAAAACTCTTGTAACTAGGCACAAATGAACTTAAAAACATGTTTACAACATTAACATACATTGATTACATGCATACATTATGCCAAATGCCTCCACAATTAGCTTGGTAAAGGTCGTAGCACAGCTATGCTTCCGTTCTAAGGAAGATATTTTCTGTTAAATATTAGACGTTTTTGCGAGATCATTGACAACACATAAAACATTTTTTCGCCCAGTTTTTGATTAACCGCCTGTTTTTGATCCCTCTTTCAAAAACTACGAGTGAGATAGGTTCCTCAATCAAGGATCAGGCAGGTTTACAATACTTCGCTTTAGTTCCATTGAACTGTTTCATCATGGAACAAAAGCGAATCAATGTCAGAACTAAAACAGCACAGAATTTGTCGAGATAGTGTCGAGATACGGTTTATTCAACCATTTATTTCACTTATTGGTATTTATAGGTATTTATTTACAAAATGGATGGAGCACACGTTACATAAAACTCAAAATACGTCATATTCGTTCGGGTCCGAGAATTAACAAAATATTTGTTCATTATTTTTTATACCAGTACGATCCAGGAGCTGAATATACTGAAGGATAAGAAGAGTATACAGAGCTGTACGGAGAATATGCCGAATATGGTGATTGGGAGGGGTAGACAGAATTGGCGGAGTATAGAGACTGCGCAGGGTACGACTGCGGGGAAAGTGACTGAGACGGGTAGAGGGGCTGACTTGGGTAGATCGGTTGGGCAGCTTGTGACTGAGACGGGGAGACCGATTGGGCAGAGTATGAATGCGACGGGTACACAGATTGGGCAGGGTATGAATGCGGTGGGTAGACAGATTGGGCAGCGTATGACTGCGGTGGGTAGACAGATTGGGCAGCGTATGACTGCGGTGGGTAGACAGATTGGGCAGCATATGACTGCGGTGGGTAGACAGATTGAGCAGCGTATGACTGCGGTTGGTAGACAGATTGAGCAGCGTATGACTGCGGTGGGTAGACAGATTGGGCAGCGTATGACTGCGGTGGGTAGACCGATTGGGCAGGGTATGACTGAGATGAGTACACCGATTGGGCAGCATAAGATTGAGATGGGTACACCGATTGCGCAGCGTATGACTGAGATGGATATGCAATCTGAGCTGGGGTTACCGATGGAGATGGAAGGACAGAGGCAGCGCGATAGTATGATTGTTTTGGAATTGAAGAGGCATAGATAGAAGGAGAGCCGTAGTATGCCGGGGCGTAGTTTCTAGTTTCTACAGCAGAAGACACTGGGGCTGATGCGTGAACTACTTGGGATGAGACGGGAACCACTGGGGCAACACGCGCTGCAACGACTGAAGGGGCGGAGACCACATGGGCGGAGACTGCTGGGGCTGAGACTAGTTGGGCGGAAACAGCTGGGGCGGAGACCACTTGGGCGGAGACAGCTGGAGCTGAGACCACTTGCGCGGAAACTGCTGGGGCTGAGACTACATGGGCCGAAATTGTAGGGGCAGAGACAACTGGAGCGGAAACAACAGGTGCAGCGGGAATGCCAGCAACAACAGGATCCTTCCTCACTACGGCATTGAAGCCATTGTGGTCAGCAGTGTAGTCCACTGTGCGCTTGGTACCATCTGAATCCAGAAGCGAATATTGTCCCTGGACCGAGTTACCTACGCGGTTTTCAACCTAAAACAAAGGAAAATATGCATGTTTATATTACAAAACATTGAATAACTGGCTAAACAATGGCCACAATTGCCAACCCGTGTGGGTAAAGGCGTGACGCTACGTTGTGTTATATATAATTGAAACCTAAATCAGCCTAGCAGTTGGTTGCAATAATGTGTACCAGAGCTAGTACATGTCCCAATTCCCTTGTGACCCCGTAATGGGCAGTTATCGGGTTTGGGGTCAATTTTGAGTAATTCTTACCTGGCTCTTGTAGTCCCCAGTGTAAGGATCAGCCACGCTGTAGGAGAACCCGGACACATCAGGCGCCCTTTGAGATATTATTGAGGCTGAGCAGTAAGCTACCGCTGCTAAAGCTGCCAGTGTTGTTAGTAACTGGAAATAAAATAGGTGATAGCAATAAATCATCTGAAGAGGAAAACGAGAAAATAATTTTATTATACAGAAGCAACTTAAATTTAAAGATAGCTAATGGAACTAAACTTATCTAAAAAGTTAATGAAACCACTTTAATCTCATTATGGATGAGATCAGATGTTTTTATGCCAAGTTATCTTTTGAATCTAGTCATAGCATCAGCTGTAATAATAACAGTACGCAAGACACTGAAATAGTAAGTAGGTACTCAATACTAGAGATATAATGCTCTAGGTCTAGACCAAGACCTAGACCAAAACAGAAAAGGCCAAGGTGGCAAAATTATTTCTTTCTTTATTCTTTATACTTTATTGCACACAAATCAATACATTATGACAATTAAAAATGGAAATGGCATGTACAAAGGCGAGCTTATCTCTATCGAGAGATTTCTTCCAGCAAACCCAGGATGGAAAGGATAAATAAATCAACAATAGGTAGATCCAATCAAATACTTAAGTAAAAAAAATATAATAATAATAATATAAACTACATACAAATACGTACATATATACCAGAATTAATGGATATAAATAGGAAGTAAAACATACATAAATACAAATACACTGTCAACATCCTCTGTCATAAAATGGACATCATTTTATTGACACTTTCGTTGTGTAGATGTTTCAGTCTGTTCTGGTTTGTTAGGATGTGTAGGGCTATTTGTGCATCTTGGGTATTCCAAACTGTACATGCTAATATAACATTGTAATAACTCATTTATTAAACAAAGATCTTTAAAAATCAAATCAAATCATTCTCACATTATCTGAAGCTGACTGTGTCTACCTTGGCAGGCTTCAAGAAGACACTTAAAACTTCTAGAAACTAGTAAGTATTCACGAGTTTACATACCTTAGTCGCCATTGCTCCTTATTTTGAGACCGCCGCAAGATGAATGACATATTTTTGAGACTACTAACACTTTTATACTGATTGAACATTGAACACCAGTTAAATGTCAAATTTTGCAAAACAGGGGTCTAATGTCTTGTCACCTATGTATAGTCTGTGTGGCACTTTTAATTAACTTCAAATAGTTACTAAACCACGTAATTACTCCAAAATTATTTATCAAAAAATACTATAAAGGTAAGCTACAGTAAAAGAACTGAGCGCTAATGCATAAATAATTCCACAAAAACTCAATTATATTGAGAGTCAGGCGGCTATCTAACTAAACTATAGGATTTCCTTGTCAATCTAGCAAAATAATCTAGACAACATGAGATTTTGTTCGGTATGCTTTAACTACTCTGCGTATTTAAAAATAATAAAATAAGTCAGACTTCCTTTATCGACAGGATTTGGTCCAAATTTAATGACCGTTTTTTGTACATTATTTAAATTAACTTGCATAAATGTAGTGATTTAATTTTGGGTGACGATGACGCTATTAGTATAAACGGGTTTATTTTAAGGATACAACACCGGTTTATTATCTACGAACAAATAAGGGCGATAGTATTAATAGTTTGTCTATCCCTATCCCTAAATATTATCATCGCGAGGCTCTTTCTGACGCCCGTTTTCCGAAAAGAAAAATAGTTGTAACAATTTTTTGAGCTCATTCTGTCAATAACGTGCCGCTAATTTTGAATGAATAATAATTGATTATAATCCATTTATCGCCTGTTGCATTAGACCACTCTTTCAGAAACTAGGGGCGATTCTGTTTTAGGGTTACGTACCTAAAGGGTGCCTGAAGGGACCCTATTCAAATAAATTTCTTTATTTCAGACTTATTGGTCCATAATAGCAGTAGGTAACATACTTATAAACGCACACTGTCATAAGTAACATGCAACAACACAAACATAACATTATTATATCTATTACTGAGCCTCTGCTCTCCTTCTATCTGTCTGTCTGTCCGTCAGCGGGCTTAATCGCACGAACCGTAATAGCTAGAAAGTTATGATTTTCACAGAATGTGTATATGTTACCGCTACAGCAACAAATAAGTACTGAAATTACACGAAAAAATGGGTGTTTAGAATTAATTTTAGTCAATTTTAATACAATAACGCCTGTCATTTATTTAATAGCAAAATTACGAGTTGAAGATTGAAGATATTCAACTGTCAGGCACTTGTTCCTTGTACGATGGTGGGGAAGCCTTCGTGTAATTTTTATATGTATCATCTGCAGGGTTTGTTTGTCATATGTTGAGGATGATGTTTCCGCCCAAGTGGTCTCCTCAACAACAGATTATGATCCTGCGCGGGACTACATGTGCGGGGCCCTTGCAGTAGTCGAAGGATGCATTGTATCAGCTACTAGAAACCCTATATTCCACTGCTACAATACCGTAACACGAGTTTGCTGTTCCTACCTTTGAAGTTAATGCTTGAAGAAACAATATATTGTACATTATAGGCACTAAATAGGTAATAGCCATAATTATAGTGAATAAAGGCAATGAATAATTTAATTTTGCCCTCGGCGGCAATACGAGTTATGTATAAAGCCATCTCTACAAAATGCCGTGGTATGTTTACTTACGCTTTGTATTAGCTACTTTTTTTTTTTTTTTTGTGTGCGAGGGGATAAAAAAATCTTTTTAAAGATGCCCGGGAGTCAGACCTCCCTGCTATGTCCGATTCTCCACAATGAGGTCCGGATGAGGTCTCCACCGTGAGGCGGAGACTACATTGAGCGGAACACTCGTATGTGGCATACGGACTAAAAAAACCCGTGTGCTGTTGTTGCGTGCAGTTGCGCGTATGCATCACTGTTTCCATGGCCTCGGTTAGACGCAGAGGGCGTTCTACCTACAAGTTATATATAAGTTTCGATAATATATATGGGAGGGGTAGTATTAGCTACGCCTCCCACTGATCTAATTTGTCTTATTTTAATTCCACACTAGGTGCCGCCATCCACGATGACGCGTGACGTAGCTATTTACATCTTTATCTTTCATCGGGGCGCTCTGCTGAAAGACAAAGATGCAAATAGCTACATCACGCGTCCTCGTGGATGGCGGTACCTATATCATAGTATTTATTACGAACTTAGTTCCACCACATACTATGAAAAAGTCGTCAATTATTCAACTGAGATAGGGTTTTGGGCTCCTACAACAACGCAGTATGTGACAACAAAACACCACCTCTCGATTTATCGAAATTTATTTGATTCTATTGTTGCAGAAACTGCATTTAAATAAGGATGCTCACTTTACCTTAAACATAAATAACATTTGTCTACTCAACCTACGACCAGCATGCCTTCATCCAAGAATACGTGGGGCGGAACTTCCAGGTTGAGCGGCGCGGGTCCTTTGCGGATGCGTCCGGACGCATCGTAATGGCTGCCGTGGCAAGGGCAGTAGTAGCCACCGAAGTCTCCCGCGTTGGCCACGGGCACGCATCCTAGGTGGGTGCATACTCCGATGACGACCAGCCATTCCGACTTCTGTGTGCGTTGGTCGTCGTGCTCCGGGTCGCGAAGACTTTCGATTGGTACGGCCTTCTCGGTGGAGATCTCGTCGGAGGTCCTGGAATGGAAGAGGATCATAAATTTAACTTAAACCACAGATATATAATATTATACTAATACAGATAGACCACCTAGAACAAAATATGACACCGGCGTAAACTGAGATGCTACGGACGCTTCTTTAGTACGAGGCCATTATCGCTTGGAGCAGCACCATCAAAAAATTGCAAATACCACGAGATGACGCTTGTTCTAGGTGGTCTATCTGTATTAGTATAATACAGGGTGTAACAGAAAGGTGTAGTCATATTTTAGGGGGTTGTTGGGGAGACCATTCTGAGCAACTTTTACTATGAAACCGATTTGATCAGAGCAACTTTATTTTTCATTGCTCCATACGTTTTGGTCCGGGCGGTCAGCTGTTTCATATAGAGAAGTGAAAATTAAAGTTGCTCGGTTTCATAGTAAAAATTGCTCAGAATGACGTCCCTAACGACACCCTATGACTACACCTTACTGTTACACCCAGTATTATAGTGTCTGTGGTTGTATCAATATTTATCTAGTCAGTCATCCATTTTGTACGACAGTGGTGATAATGCTACATACGCCCGAAACAAATGCACATACAAACAGACATCCATCCTATACCTGTCTCAGCCAGATGTTGCTCTACCCGCACTATCATTATTTGTTTCAGAAGCGGCTCGGCCATGGATGCTCATTCGAAATATATACAGTAATAAACAGCATTGTATGCATCATAGCCCAGCTAATTCTATCGCTTACTGTAGCTATGTAAAGCAAATACCAACCTATGACGAATGAACAGAGGCTTTCCACGCCACTTGAATGTCATCGACTTGCCCTCGGGGATCTCAGCCAGCTTGATCTCAATCTTAGCCATGGCCAAGACGTCAGCAGCGGCAGACATGGATGACACAAACTGTGTGACAACAGACTTGGCAGCATAGGCGGCCGCCACAGTGCCACCTGGAAAATGTTGAAAGACCTGATTATTACCACTTATTTATCACTCTGTCACACAATATAAATAATGCAGTATCAACCCTCCCGGTTGTGTGCATTGTATGACCCTAGGCCAAGGGGCATATGGTGTATGATCCTACTGTTCTGTCAGCTTGCCAGGTTAATTAGGTACTGGCACAAGCCTGAAATAAACATATAAACAAATTTCAAAGATCCACCTCATCATCCTAACATTTTGTTTTGTTACCTTTTGTTTTATACCTACTATAAATTATTATGTGGAAACACATTCTAGTTTCTGTTGCATTTTCTATTTTCATATTGTATGTCCTATCAACTTTTGAGTTAAGATATCAGGGGTTACTGGAAGCTTGTGTGATCGAAAATTTCCACATTTAATTCAGGTCTTTGCAATCAAATAAGTTGGTAGATTACTAACATCCATATTAGCAATAGCAAACATGAAAATAAATATGAAAACTAACCTCCAGCAACGAGGTATGAGAATGATTGGCGGTCATCAGCACTCTCAGCTGCCCTGGAAGTCGGGTCTTGTGTCTCCTTGCGTCGGTACGCCGAGAAGTCAGGCACGGAGATGTCACTGTGTGCGAATCGCACTTGTGTTGGCACTGAAATGACGAGCAAAATGTTATGTAACATGTTTTGTAAAAATTGTGAAAAATTACGCAGTGGTGGAAGAAAGAGGGGAAGCTTACCTGATGGCCCGCATGTCACTTTCAGACCCTGAATGGGCAGAGCTCCGTGTAACGAGTGAACAGTGGAAGTTTTCGGCAGGGGCGCAGCAACCACTTTTTCCTTCGAGTTGGGCACAAACACCGCTAGGGGTTTCAGGCCATTGGCCACCACCTGGGTGGTGGATTTGAAGTAGGGAGCCAAATGCCCAGCCCTCGCAACCGAAGTCATTTTGCTACGCCTTCTAAACAACGCAATAAAATTGCTTTTTTGATAAGTGCACAGTTTCCAACGAGAGAAATGTCAGATTTGGGGCTGCCATCAGCGAATTCTAAATTGTACATTTTTGTCATGTAAAGTTTTGCGCTATTTTTTTATTTAAACGTAATATTACAAGATTTTAGAAAATAATAAATCAGAACAGTTTTTATCAAACTCTCTATTTCCTTTTCTTGTTTTTGCTATTGAATAGTATGTAAATTAAAAATCCTTCCAAAAATAAGCTAGTTACTACCAATGACCATGGCAACACACACTTTAATTATACGCACGCACACGTTCAAACAAATCATGAACCAAAAAAGTATGTGTAGGCAGGCATTTTATTGCGATCATTTTATGAAATGTTACACGAAATGTTTTCTAAAAGTTAGTTTGTACCTACCTACCAAGTTTCAGTTGAAAAGTTATTCAAAATGTTTGAAATATTATTGGTTTTTCTCTATCAAATTGATCATGTGCGGCTACTCAGAAGCATAGACAAGAAAGAAAAGCTCATATCCGGTTCCTCTCTCTCAAACGTCAAGTAAGTGTCAAGTGGTTTAAAATACAGTCACAGATGGCGTTACACGAAAAACTCGCCAAATAAACAATGCCTTTGCTTTGCTTTAGTTATTGTTCTGAGCTTTGCTTCATTGCTTTGACTTTAATTAGTTACTTATCTCTTCTGTGCTTTTAGTGCTAACCTACAGAAGGGTAAAAATCCTAAAAACAGAATAAACAGCGCGCTGCGCTGACCGCGTCTCGTCTCAGTTCCAAAAGGTCGCATCCCATTCGCGCGCGGATGGATGATAATGATAATAAGTACCGGAACCAAGGAACCTTAGGTAAGTACCAACAAATGTAAATATTTTTATTAGGGTTCCGTACCCGAAAGGTGCCAAACAGGACCCTATTACTCAGCCTCCGCTGTCCGTCCGTCTGTCTAATCAAAGAGTATATGTATAAATGTCTAACTTCTGTCCGTCAGCGGGTAGAGAGTTGAAATCTTCTCAGAATGTGTATTTCTATTGCCGCTACAGATTTAAATAATGAACTACACTTGTCGTCCCCATACAAGAGACGATTTTAGAGTACCGTACCCGAAGGGTGCCAAACGGGACCCTATTACTAAGCCTACACTGTCCGTCCGTCTGTCTGTCCGTTGTCTGTCCGTCAGCGGGTCCGAAAGCACGAACCGTAATACCTAGTAGGTAGTTAGGTACCTAGCTATAAAGTTCAAATTTTCACAGAATCTGTATTAGGTATTTATGTTGCCGCAACAACAACAAATAGGTACTTACTGAAATACGGGAGATATTACAAATAAATGGGGGTCCCCCCATTCAAGAGACGTGTTTTGATACACCCACGCATTTCACTAAGATGTCTTTATTAATCTGTGAAGATGGTAAATTTCGCGTTGACCTATTTCGTTGTGGTAGCGCAGCAGGTATGATGTAGGCTCTCAATTCGTAGGTCGTGAGTTCAAATCCTCGTGAGGGCATAATCTTTTTAGGGTACCGTACCCGAAGGGTGCCAAACGGGACCCTATTACTAAGGCTCCGCTGTCCGTCTGTCCGTCCGTCCGTCCGTCAGCATACACACCCTTCGAGTGCGAGTCCGACCTGCACTTGACCGAGTTTTTTAATTAACATGTACCAGGGTCAATCATGTGACCTCGTGACCCTGAAATATCAGAAGTATGTACTTTTAGGTAGTTACCTATTACAGCGCAGACAGATCAATCCTACCTAATGGTTTTAAATGTGTTTGGTTCTTAAAGCGTGGTGGGAAGATCCATTTTAGAGACTTTTTATTGCAAAGATATTTTTGACTGTTTGTCTACATCTACAAACATATTATTTCAGGGCCAGCAGTGCGTTTTGTCCGATTGTGTGTAGGTACTCAATGTGTAAGTGCGTATGCGTATCTAATGACATGATGGATGTGTGTGTACGCACACTGGGATGGGGAGTCATTATCAGTTTTCTTCACACCTTCATAAGTTGTTTATTTTGCAAACCATTCAAACAAAACAGTCATAGCGTCACGCCGACTTTTTACCATAGGTATGGGAATAAGGAAAGGGCACAATTATTATTGTGCCCACTTTTAGCCATTTATACTCTATTTTGCGTAACAGAGGGGCTAGCCCATCGTCGCAGCTGTGCTAAAAATGTATTCAAAAGTTTATTTCTTAGGGATCTCAGCAATAACTAATATACATTAAGTGAAACTAAATTCTATGATGTAATATCAAACTAAATGCAATGATTTACTCATATACACCCTCTCACATTTATAACATCTCTCTCATGCACACACGCACACACACACCCTCAAATACACACACGAACCCACTCTCACAAGTAATAATATAATTTCAGCAAAATTGTTAAATAAAAAATTGTAATAACACATAATATTAAGTAAAAATATAAGTAACTAAGTAATTAATTTATAAAAAGAAATGAATAATTATAATCTATAAATGTAATCGATGGAAATCTGTAACTGGCTTTATCTCGTAAGTTATTGAATTAACATTTTGTAATGATAAATTCCTGCTTAGCTTCCTGAATATATAACTAATTATTGTGCCCACTTTTAGCCATTTATCGCAGCTGTGGAGAAATACTTTTATATTGCCGTTATGTATGTAACTAAGTTAAATGATTTGAGTACCTTGCGTGGCATGTGTGATAGGTGAGTGCTACTTTTAAGCCAATTATAGATCTGTAAGAGCATCAGGCATTTTATTTCCGTAATTAATTTATTGTACCCACATGACATAATACGAGCGACATGTAGCGATAAGTATAAAAAATACAAAGGCGAGAGTATCTCTAATTTTAGCATTGATTTATTTATTTATTGGATAAAGTCCGTTAGTATAGTAGCTCGTGTTGCTCTATGGCGAAAGTTATCGAATGATTACTACTGTCCTTCCTGTAAAAAGTTTTACCTGCTACCTTTTTTATTATTTAGCCAGTGTCCCACTGCTGGGCAAAGGCCTCCCCCTCTTTCGTCCACACTTCCCTGGTCTGCGCCACCTCCGGCCACCCCGGCAAAAACTTGTCGTGGTCGTCCCGCCATCTCCGTCTAGGCCTGCCCATGCCCCTACACCGGTATCCGTCCTGTGGCACCTAGTCAGTGGCGATTTTCGCCCATGTGTCTGGGTGCATGCGACTTACGTGGCCGGCCCAGTTCCACTTTAGCTTAGCGGTCTGTGCAGCCACATCAGCGATGCCAGTTATCGAGCGCAGTGTGGTGTTCCTAATGTGGTCCATCCTACGAACACTTAGGATGCCGCGCCCCATTGCCTGCTACCTAGTATAAAACAATCTTAAGTCATTCAAAAATATTAATTTATAGAGCATAGACCATTTAGCACACACGCACAAGTTTACAAAACCATCAAATACACGAAATGATTCCTATGACCTTAATAAATAACGTGCATTATTATTTCCGTGCTTTTAACTGCTGTCCCTTGTATGTCGTCACGCACTATAATAGATATAGCCCTTGTTTGCGTTACGATAAGATCACGGAAAATAGTCGAACGCGCGCATCAAACATCTGGGTGCACGGCAGTGCACCACCAAGTCGAGCAAGCACAGCCGTACCATCCTTTTCTCGAAGCAATTCAGGCCATATTCGACCCCCCTAAAACTTCGTTGTGGATAAAACAAGAAGCCTGATTTTTCTGTTACTAATTAGGCCTTATATCAACACGATATATTAAATTTTTTATTCAATTTGAACCAGTAGTTTAAGAATTGTAACATGTCAAAGTTTCCTCATTTTGTCACTGACTGACTGACCGATCATCAAAACTCCCAGGCACTTCTAGCAGACATAGAACCTTCAAATTTGGGATATAAATAGTAATTAGTATTCTTATCAAGGGAAAACTTAAACATTTCAAGCTTATGTTATAGTTTTCCAGAAAACCCATCTGCATCAATAACTTTGTAATCTTATATAAAATGTATAGGATTACAAAGTTACATTTGCAGTTTATGAATCATTGAATGCCCCTAGGAAAATATGCCTTTACAAACAAGATTCTATAAACATATTATGTAATACATACATAATATCACGCCTGTTTCCTAGAAGAGGGATACGTACATCCACCAGGGACCACCACTTACCACGGTCCAGGCATACATCCCTCGTTTCCTTTGGTTACCATTATGCTTAAATTATATATTACTAGCTGACCCGGCAAACGCTGTTTTGCCATATAAATAATTATAACACTTAGGGGTATGAAAAATAGATGTTAGCCGATTCTCAGACTACGAAGACAAACACTGTGACACGAGAATTTTATATACAGGGTGTAACAAAAAGGGTTTAACTCCCGAATGTATGTGGTTACTATGGGACCAACTTGATCAGAGCAACTTGATTTTTCACTTCTCCATATAAATCAGCCGAGCGCCCAGACCGAAATGTATGGGGAAGTGAAAAATCAAGTTGCTCTAATCAAGTTGGTCCCATAGTAAAAGTTGCTCAGAATGATGTCCCAAACCACATACATCCGGGAGTTAAACCCTTTTTGTTACACCCTGTATATATGTATGATGTACATTCCCGACAAAATGCTTCAAATATAATAAAACTATTCAATCAATAGAACAAATTGCGTTCTAATGCGACGGGAGTGGTAGCAGATTAATCCAATTGCTCGATAGATGGCGCTGCCTGTATTTTAACTCACGCTATGGTTTGAAACCGTCGCTAGCTTAAGTAGCGGAGTTGCTCGCCAGCGATTTCAACTAGTTGTTGATAATTTTTGTATCTGCATTAATTATTATATTTACTAACTATTTGGATTTGTTCATCTAGCACATTTGCCAGAACTAGTAGTCGCAATGGATTCGGAAATAGTGTATGTGAATGACCAACCATGCCCACACCGGATTGTACGGATACCTGGCGATGGGTCGTGTTTGTTTCATTCTTTGTCATTCTCTATGTATGAGAATATTGAGTCGTCGTATGAGATTAGACTTGCTATAGTCGAGTATGTGGTAGCACATTGGGAAGAGTTCCAAGTTTATACTTGTGACGAGCACGGAGACCCCTACATTAACGCTATGTTTTTTATTGTTATTGTAAAAGTACCAAAGGTACCAAATTTTAAAAAGTAGAACTTTACAAAAAGAAGTGAGATCCCATCAAAAACATCCTGTAAAAAATACCAAGTCTCGCAGCTCTGTGATTCTACCGTAAAAAGATGTGAGATCCATGTTATACCAAGTCGGTTAACTGATTTAGTCCCTACTTAAGGGGCCTTCTGTCTTAAGTTAATACGTAAGATATTTTCATATCTATATTCAAATCTTTTACTTTTTAAATAAAAATATCGACTTGGCCATCGCATGAAGGCACAATGTATCTTCGAAATCATATCTACATTATATTAGGTTGTTTAGAGTATAATTGCGTTCTACACGATTAAAACTTGGTTCCAAAACTAATATATGTATACCTTTAACAAGCGGCAACAATAGAAAATGGAAGACTAGTGCAACAAAATTACTAATGCTCTAGTTATTTTCAGTCCATTAAATTCCAGTACCTTTCACTTCTTTATGCATTCGGAAGGAATTTGATGAAAAACCAGGTTTCTGGCTCTTAGTTCTGTGTGATAGATAACGTATTTGTATATATTTATTACACGATACATGACAGGACATAAAAACAGAAATAACATGTACCAAGGTCAGCTTATCTCTAAATAGAGATTTCTTCCAGCAGACCCTGGTTGTAAAGGACTAAACAAACTAAGCATGCGATGGCCAAGTCGATATTTTTATTTAAAAAGTAAAAGATTTGAATATAGATATGAAAATATCTTACGTATTAACTTAAGACAGAAGGCCCCTTAAGTAGGGACTAAATCAGTTAACCGACTTGGTATAACATGGATCTCACATCTTTTTACGGTAGAATCACAGAGCTGCGAGACTTGGTATTTTTTACAGGATGTTTTTGATGGGATTTATCTTTGCAAATATTGTAAGCGCAACATACAGTTTGTTCCAGCTCAGTTCACCATCCTCAAATTCGGGTGCGTTTCAGACATGCGTTGGAAAACTAAATACTTAGTTTCATAGTAATAGAGTTTTTGCCGAGCTGCCGGAGGGTCGGGCGGCCTGGCTTAAATTGAAATTATGGTCTGGCCGTTACACAATGAATTTATGGCCACGCTCAGCACTGGCTGACACATATTGCGTGCATGTCAGAAGCACCATGCGGCCGGGAATGTTGAAATGGCACCAATTAGTCCCGAAGTTTGGGACTTTGAAGTTCAGTGCGGCTAAATGTTTCAACAAAGATTTGTTTGCTTCAGATCTCGGTTGAGAGATCATATTTTCTGTGTTTCTTCTAATCGAATCTATTGCGTATGAAATTAAAATAAGTTGGAAGTGTAAGTCGTGGTACGTACGTATCTACCACGATTTAAACGTTGCACTTATGTGGACTGTAACAAAGTAGAATCTCAGATCAAGGCTTAGACTATAAGGATCTCTGAGTGATTTATAGTTTGCACAAGTAGTTTAGTAGAGATAAGCGATTTAAGAGGGAGGACGCATGGCTTTGATGACCTACATACATACCATATGTATGTGTTGTGTATAGTAGTAGGTTATATATTATAGTAGGTTAGAACCTTCAGGTTTAGTGTTGTTGATGGCCATATTCTAGTAAGACTCTAGAAAATGGCCATCACAACATATCGCAAACTGTACCTACTTGTACATAGAGTTTAGCTTTTTCGAATAAACAGCGTATACCAGGTGGCATAATGGCAAATATTTGAATCCACAATTCATCCATTAATTAAACGCACAAAGTAAAAAAAGGTTTGATTTTCTTTCAAAACTCCAAGGAAACGTCTCGGAACTCTACGAAAATATTCTAATGGTGCATCGGCTAGACTCGCAATAGTTATTTTACTGGCGACACGCCAAATTGATTGGTGATTTTCAGTAATTTGGCAACTCTCTTATCCGGGACACCTGTCGCCATAGAGTTCACTCGGAAGTTTTTAAAACTGTTTATTTTTTATTCAAATAAACAGATAAGTAGTACGTCTTCCTACGATCTTTTATTTATTTATATATGAGTGGTAATATAACTAAGTTAATCATGAAGGATTGGGTTTACTCAGTCCCTATGGACGTTTCCGATATAAATACAGTACGGGGCCTTTGTTTTGGCACGTCGGGTCTCGTCTCTCTCTCTCTCTCTCTCTCTCTCTCTCTCTCTCTTTATCTCTCTCTCTCTCTCTTTCTCTCTCTCTCGCTAAGTCAAACGCCGAGTATCATACTCGTGCGTGGCACCTCGGTTAAATTCCTTTTGTTTTTTAGTATTTGTTGTTATAGCGGCAACAGAAATACATCATCTGTGAAAATTTCAACTGTCTAGTTACCACGGTTCATGAGATACAGCCTGGTGACAGACAGACAGACAGACAGACAGACAGGCAGGCAGGCAGGCAGGCAGGCAGGCAGGCAGGCAGGCAGGCAGGCAGGCAGGCAGGCAGGCAGGCAGGCAGGCAGGCAGGCAGGCAGGCAGGCAGGCAGGCAGGCAGGCAGGCAGGCAGGCAGGCAGGCAGGCAGGCAGGCAGGCAGGCAGGCAGGCAGACAGACAGACAGACAGCGAAGTCTCAGTAATAGGGTCCCGTTTGGCACCCTTCGGGTACGGAAACCTAAAAACAGTACACAGTTGAATACTGTCACGGCCTCCTTGCGCCCGCCCGGTGTGCCTGCCCGGCGGTAGAAGAAAATATAGAGAAACCATCAAGACCAGCACATTCGACAGACACATTCAAATTATAATTAGCCTTCTTCACGTCCTACGCTCATGTCCTTGTTTACCTTCTATTTTATTTTCATTGTAAAAATATCATCATTATACAGCTTCTTTATTACGAAACCAGTCTCATCCTTTTATACAGTCCACCAGCCTTAATAAATACTTTTTAAAAACAACTTAGCTATATGGAACACGCTGAGGATTTTAAAAAAAGTATTCGAAGTATAATGAAAATGTCTTCAACATCACAATCAAATCAAACCAAACCCTACGAACTTCACAAAAGTGAAAAAAAACTCCAAAAGGAGGCGAGGTACCACGAGTAGCTTGCGGAAATGTGCCTATGACCTTGGTCATTAGAACCAGTTCCTTAGACCAGTATCATCTCATCATAGTACCACCACCAGAGCGGCGGGACGATTCTAGCTCTAGCATCACCATGGATTGTTGACTCGTGGACTCGTATCGTATTTTAACCGACTTCAAAAAAGGAGAGGGTTATCAATTTCGGTTGTGTTATTTATTATAAAAAAATGTGTGTCACCTCGAATTGGTATTATTTGTGAACCGATTTCAAAAAATATTTTTTTCTACGAATGAATGGACCTTCAGCTTGGTCCCATTCTTTGAAAATCAGGAATCGGTCCAGAGCTTAGGTTTCTACATAGAAAATACTGTCTTCCAGGTATCTAAAATTACATATGTATTTTTGCCTACCATCTGGTGTAGATGAATTCTGGCTGTAAAGACCGATATTCGTTTATTTTGTGTAATATTGTTAAAGATTATGAAGTCGGTTTTTTTAGTTTTGATCTTGGTGAATTATCGTTATTAGAATTTGAAATTAATGCCGACTAATTTAACATTCTCTCTGGGGGTTAAATGCAGTGCCATAGTGTGAATGTTACAAATAACTATCTAATAGGGAATACTAACACAAAGATATAATTTTCATCAAAAATAAATTACGTTTTAGGGATTACGAAATAAAATATGACCTTGTGAGTAATTAATTCTGGCCCATAATAAAACAAAACCGCTATAAGCTGATCAGCTGACACTTATCTCGAGTGCGTAAAAATTACACATCTTAACGTCATGCGAACTGTCTGAGTTGAGATGATTTTCTATTCCGAACCGTCTCATTCTTCAAGAAACATAATATTGATTGATCTATTGGCCTATCCGTATTCTCTATTTTTCTAAATATCCATCTAGTAAAAAGATCCATGTTTTGGAGACAACATTTAGGCTTAGTAAAATGGAATGCCAAACCGGATGGATGTATCTATTACTGTGTCCTTATTTCTTAGCAGTAAGATCTAGAATGACGAAACCGCCTACACAATAATGGAAAAGTTTTTTTCTACAGTTTCTTTTAGGCTTAGTTTTGACTGCAAATTATCTCGGCTAACCGGTTTCAAATATTTAAAAAAAACTCGATCGATTTCTAATGTCTGTTATTAAATTAATCTTTGTTCATTATTCATATTATCTCTGGAGGGTTGGGTGGTGATTATTTTTTATGATGCCTAGATACTTATATTGGTGCTCCGTGGTCTAGTGGGTTTCACGCTTGCTCCTCACGTAGGAGGTGCAGGTTCTAATCCCGGTGCTGACCACGTACCAATGAGATTAGTTTATTTATCATGTCTTGAGTACATAATATCAGACGTTCCGTGTTTCGGTTGACACGTTAAGCTGTAGGCACAGAAGAGATAATAATACTACTGTAGGTCCCGGCTACTATAGCTACTCGGTAGTAGTAGTCGTAAAAAGACCTGTGGCCCTCGGTGGGGACATTAATGGACTAACTTTTTTGCTTTGCTTATTGGAACCTACGATTGTTCAAATCTAAACTTTTTCGAACAACGAAACGTAACCATAATTTAAAATGTACAATCACCCCCGAACACAAATCCTTTGTATAAAAGGCTGAATTTTTTCTTTGCTGATAAATAAAACATTCAAACAAGAAACATCGTAGAAAAGTCTTGAAATTCGTCCAGCCTTTGGCCACAGGGTGACAGGCAGACGTTTCAAACTTATAACCCCTTGTTAACCGACTGTTATAGCGACTTCATTTCGTCGAGGGATCAAAACTAAAGTAACCTTCAAAAATATTTCTCCTTTCAATTTTCCTGTGCATTAAATAGGGTCAAGGTATGTTTTTTTAATCGATCGTAAAATTAAATTAAAATTTAATACAAACATCCCTTTTCAGGGTGCTACACCTATATTATATTTAATTGCCCATGATGATTTAAGAGCTCTTTGTTAACTTACATTTACATACACTGTGGCGCAGCGGTTGCACGTCTGCCTACCCCATGCGAGAGGTCCCGGGTTCGAATCCCGGATGGGGACAAAAAAAAAACCATGTCTTGGATGTTTACCTACATGTTTGTGATGTCGCTGGTTCTGGTTCCCACGACACAGGGTATCCTAGTGTGGGGCCAGAAGCAATGTATGTGCCTGTATGTATATGTAATGTTTATGTGTAATGTTTAATGTAATATTAAGTTTATGTAATGTAATGGTAAGTTTATTTCTCGTTTTGGCCACCGGGCTAGTTAAGTTTGTAGCGCTATAAAAAAATTAGGATTAATTACCGCCATAAGTAAGATTAGGTACCAAATTAACCCGTTTATTGAAAAATCATTTGACAACATACAAAAGATTTCTAAAACATCAAACGTCATGATAGGTAGGTACCGGTAAATCGTGCCGGAGCCTAGCTGTTGCTACGCGCGTAGGGGTGGCGTAGCTGCAGCTACGCGGTGCAGCGATCGATACAGACAGTTGCATCGGCGTAGCGTGCGTAGCGCATGCGCGTAGCGCGACGGAGAAAGGATTTTCAATACAAGTTTGTAACAGCAGCGTAGGGTTTGGTTTAGGTCGAGATTCAGTTCATAGGTAACTCTTTAGTTTTAACCGACTTCACAAAAGGAGGAGGTTCTCAATTCGATTGTATTATTTTTTTTTGTGTTCGTTACCTTGAATTTGGTACTAAATATGAACCGATTTGAATTTATTTTTTATATGATAGAGCATGCTTTCAGTTTGGTCCTATTTTTTCCCATTTTGTTCAAATTTTTAAATCCATCCAGTAAATCTTGAAAAAACGTAAAAAAAACCATAAAAAATTTGTCATATTATTATTTCGATAGTGCATGTATCGATTGCTTTGCTTGTGATTGGGCTACTGAAGTCGGTCTTTAGGGTACCGTACCCGAAGGGTACCAAACGGGACCCTATTAATAAAGCTCCGCTGTCCGTCTGTCCGTCCGTCCGTCCGTCCGTCAGCGGGTCCTAGAGCACGAACTGTAATAGCTAGAAAGTTGAAATTTTCACAGAATGTGTATACCTGTTACCACAACAACAACAAATACTGAAATACGAGAGATATTGAAAATTAAAGGGGGCGTGTGCGTCCATACAATAGACGTGTTTTTAATTTTCTTTTTCTTTTTGTTTTATTGTTTTGAGTGCTTAAGTTGTGTTGTACGATATGGTACGGTACCCTTCTTGTGCGATTCCGTCTCGCACTTGACCTATTAATTTTTATTATATTTAATCAAATAAAGCCAAGCAAAGCAAAAATCTAAAGGGATCCTAGAGAAGTGTTATTTTGACCGATAGAATTTTCCATGTCATAGAATAACAATAGGTATTTTTAGGAGTAGGTAGACTGCTTAAAATAAGCTGGATCCTAAGATGATTTCAAGCGATGGCATAAAAACCAAATAGTTTCGCAATAAATTATGAATGACATTGTGTTCATTGAGAGTTCTATTTTTGTATGAGGCCAGGTTTTACTCTCAGGCCATCAGATTTACTACAAAGAATTAACATACTTTTGTTCAGGCACAATGCCTCGTATTCTCGAGTCGTCAAAACTCACGAACTAAACTAACAGCTTGAAATCCTACAGCTTTTGTTTGGTTTTATAGGTTCTATTTTCAGCTTGATTTTAAACTAGTTTAGTTCTGAAGCCTCTGAAATTGTTCTCAGCATTAAGTTACCTACCTACTGCTACCACAATCTTAATAGGTCTGGTCTCATCTGGAGGTTGACAACCTTTGGAGGGTAGGAAGTAGCAAGTTGGGCTCATCCGGATTTACACAACAGTGTGCCAAATTTTGGCACAATTTTCGGTCTCTGGACAGGGAATTTGTGATTTTTAGAGTTCCATGTCTTAAAAAGAATTATTTATAAAGGGTTCCTGTCATGGACTTTCTTCGTTGCCCGCCTATCTGTCTGACCGTTTATCAATATCGTCAGGAACTCGTGTAGGTATCTAGTTTAATATCACTTATTCGAGTCAGTGGCGCCTTGAAGCCGCGAAATATTCAGGCTTCTAGGTTGACGCAATCAAAACGTAAGATGAATTTGCTGGATACTCGCAAGGGGATCCTGAGATGTAGGAAACTTCCTGTTGACCTAGAATCATGAAATTTTGCACGTTGCAAAGTTTCTCAAGTAAATGAAACTCAATATCCTGCTGAATTCTAACGATTGTTTTTGTTTTTTCTCTGAAGCGAAGTTCTTTGTTTGCAAAAGGCCCTTACATCCTTCCACATTGCCATGAAATCGCCTCTTTAAAACCCATTTCGGCCTAAAAGTGTAAAGATTTTTCCACAGTACTTCAAACTCTACATCTACACTATGTTTGCTTACATAAGCGGGTAACGAACTTCGCATGGGTTATTTTCTATTCTATATTTTGGCATCAGTGCCCGATGCATCGTAGGTATTCAGAGCGAAGAAATAGACTACTTTTAGAAGAGCTCCGTGTCGGTTCACGATCGCTTCTCATGCAGAAGATACGGGTTCGAATCTTGTGCTGATCATGTACCTACTAATGAGATTAGTATTTCTAGCGTTCCGATCCGAAGGAAAAAAGGAACCCTTTTAAGATTACTTTGTTGTCCGTCCGTCCGTCCGTCTGTCAAGACCTTGTTTATCGAGAATGTGTGAAGGTATCGAGCTGAAATTATATAAATTATATACCTAGTATGACCCCAAAGGCCCAAACTGATATGATCAAAAGTGTAAATAGAGTCTTTTATTAGGGTTCCGTACCCGAAGGGTGCCAAACGGGACCCTATTACTGAGACTTCGCTGTCTGTCCGTCCGTCCGTCCGTCCGTCTGTCCGTCACCAGGATGTATCTCATAAACCGTGGTAGCTAGACAGTTGAAATGTTCACAGATGATGTATTTCTGTTGCTGCTATAACAACAAATACTAAAAAATAAAAGAAATTTAATATTAAGGGGGGCTCCCATACAACAAACGTGATTTTTTTGCTCATTTTTGCTCGATATTGATAATGGTAGCAGGTAGACCCTTAAAATGTTCACAATATATTGAGTATGTGATTTACTTAATAAATAAATAATTAAATTAAATTAATATTTTGGGGGGGCTCCCATACAACATGTTTTTTTTGCGGTTTTTTATAGACAATGGTACGGAACCCTTCGTGCGCGAGTCCTACTCGCACTTGGTCGGTTATTTACTCCGATATTTCAAAAAGTTAGTAATAATAAGAGTATCTATTTACAAAACATGCATGCCTTAGCTTCAAGCCAAGGCATGAGCAGTGGCCAAAACTAGCATAGAATACACGTGTCGATCACAGCCGCTGCAAAAACGCTTGGGTGGGACCGAGCTCAGGTCAATACACTATTAATTACGGGTACCTAAACATACGATCATGCGCGCAAATAGATGTTACGTGGCCATTGCAAATGCGTCTATCTCCGTGGGAGGTTGCAATATGGAGAAAAAAATATAATACATAATAGTTATATAGCACTGAAGGAACAGAGAAATTAGGTCTAGAATGTTCTGCCCATTTGTTTTTCACAATTATTATTATGTAAGAAATGTACCTATAATAATATTTTTATGAACAGTCTTCAGTACGAACCGATTCGTCCGGAGCGTCTTTAGTTTTCATACGGGTGTCTGATAGTAGGCTGGTTTATTGTTATGCACTAACATGTCGTTCAATGTAAGGTATGTGTTTTCTTTTCTTTTCATGTTCGTCTAAGAAGTGTAGGTACGTGCCTTTTCTGATGTCGGGTTGAAATGAACCCTTTGATTCTGATTTCGAGTACCTACTCGCGTGCAAATGCAAATTCATCTTATTGATCGCGTTTTCAATAGGCTCGCCCGATTTAGAACACGCGGCAGCTGTGTTCTAAGTTCTAACACCTGTCAAGGGTAGTCGTAGTCCTTCCTGCGTTCGCAAATATTTGCCAACATCTCTCCGTTGTTCCAGAAAAAAAAGTAAAGGATTTTTTTTATTATAAAAAAGATTAACAATCGTATTTGCCTATTTTATCGTGTTTAGTTCATAATCCATATTCATAATTTCTTTATTGCACACAATTAATTGCAATGACAAAAAGTAAATACAAACAGTGTACAAAGGCGAGCTTATCTCTAAAAAGAGATCTCTTCCAGCAAACCAAGTTCCGATGAGAGAGTTTGATATATCAGCAAGGGGTAGGTTTAGTTATTAAACGAGAGATGAGATTTTCTCTTTGTTACCTACTTCCTTAACGTCTTGCTAGAGGGCTGAAAATGTTCCGCAATTATTTCAGGAAGGCATTATTTTCACCTAACTACGGCAAAGCCAAAAGGAGGGTTATGATTTTGACCGGTATGTATGTGTGTGTATGTATATTGATCGGTTCCCCATAACACCCAAACTACTTATCATTACTTGACAAATGTGTTATCATTAGAAGCATCTTCATTATCCGCTGGCGGCCATAGTTAGTGTGTCAATGAAGTAGCGTCTGGCTGGTGGTCTCGGGGAAAAATTAAAAACAACATTATAGTAATTTGTACTTATTGTGTCAATATCGTTTTCAGATAACGTCTCTTATTATCCTAAGTATACTCTTCGAGCAGAGCTGTACCTACACTTTAATATCCCTAACATACCATTTTAATTAGGAGAACAACAACCTTCAGATCTACGTAAATCGACATGCGTAAGCAAAGCTACTCAACCGAGGGAAAGGGCGTTTCGAGAACGCACTATCCTCAAAATCACTGAAGTGGTTTTCCCCCCTTTACACGGGTAATTGGGCTTCTGAGATGATTGTTAAGGGCTACAAATATAATGCCTACTAATTTACGGTTTGTAACACCAAAACACTACCCTAAAAACGGCAATGACTACCAAAAAAAGAAAGGTGTAGCAAAATGCGAACGTCTTAATTATTAAACCCGCATCGCAAATAAAGAAGTGTGTAAATCTCAGTCGTGATGCGTCAACTTTAAATTGATAACCTTTAAAAAAAATAGCAGTGGTTTTATTATCTCATACGAAAATAGATGGGAAACGATGGGACCCGTATTTTTTATTTTAGTGTATATTCTTATTTTTAAGTTATAATTCAAGATTTTTAGAGTTACTCATTCTAAAAGGGCGTAAGTACAATGTCAGGATTATAAAACGTTGAACTTTTGCCCGTCATTGCATCAATAAAAAATTAAAATGTCATTTTTCTGTCATAATATCACCCCCTGTTCCGAGTCACGCCAAAATCAATTACAGTCCGAGTCAGTTTTGGGCTTTTGGCGATACAAAACGATGGCATCTTAGACGATGTGTTCGATTATGGCGCTGACGGCGATGTCGCGAAACGCACTGTCAATATGTGTAAATACTCTTTTGTTGTTGTGCAACTTTGTGACAAGTTGACAACCAGCAGTGACAAAATTTAGATGACAGATGATGACTGACAGTTGCTTTTTTATTTATATCTAGCCTGTGGAACACATGCCATAAATCCTGACATTGATAATTTGGACAACATTTCAGTTTTTATTATTTTACTCTTAAATTACTGATCTAAAAATTCTGAAAAAAATATCTAAGAGCTCAGAACACTTAAATCTCGAAATGGTTTTCTAATTTTAGTACCTTATCAAAATGAAAGGATGTCAATTGTCAACGCCAGCCGAAAATAATAAAATGTTCGCTATATTTAAAGTACCCCGCTAACATATTTCAAATACACCCTCACATATACAAACTTAACTTTTTTTGTTAAAACTATTTTTTTTTGTTACAGCAAATATTTTCAGTAGTACTGAAAGAGTTATCAGGGTTAAATTTCACAATAAATTGGGGGTCCGTTTTTAGTTAACATTAACTAATTATGACAAACAGATATTAAGCTTTGAAATCCTTTATTTGATCGACATACAATTGAATATATTATGGGTGACACATTAGTTTAAATATGGTGGACAATTATAGCGAACATTTAATTATTTTTGTAGGGAAAATGTATTTTCTCAGATGTCACTTTTCAGTCAATTTGTTATGCCGTTAAATACAAGCCATTTTTAAGTGCTTTTAATTATTGCGCACGTTTCGAGGCAAGTCCGGGCCAGGCTGGATTACAGGGGCTGCAGCTCCCGACTCACCTTGGAGAGTAATTATAATGATGGGCGCCGGAGACCAGCCTTCCTGACAGGCGTGCGGCCTCGGTGGGTGGCATACAGCCTACAGCTTACGCCTACGCAACCTGTTCCTATCTCTGTCAAGCCCCAGGGGGCGATACGCGCCAGCCGTGCTCCCGTCCCGCTCCAACCCCCCGTCTAGCCCCCCATACCCTCCTAATAACCCAATTTGTAAGAACCCCCTTTTTCAAGGACGGCCGTCGGTCTTGATAGCGGCGGCGACGGCGGCGTCATTTCTGCGACCTTGTTTACCGGGTTTCTTTTTGTTTGGGAACTTGCGACGCATTTTCGGGCGTCTTGTTTTCATGATGAATCCTAATGAGGTTTCAATTGTGATTGTGAGAAGGTGTTGGAGCGGCTGATTCGTACAAACTGGGGTGTGATAAGTATATCTTTACAAAGGATTTAGATTCAAAGGCTTAATTGTAAATCCAGTGTTTTATTGCTTTGAGCAAACTTATTTGAGTGATTGGATTTTTATGTAATGATTTGGTATATACTTAATTCGTTGTAATTAAGAGCCATGTGCGGTTTCTCTGGTTATTAATGGTGATATTTTTGGGTGTACCCGGGCATGTGAGGGTCTCATTTATTCTCAGTCGCAACAAAGTTCAAGGTCATTGACGGAACCCTTATCAAACCCTGTCCTTTTCGGTCGTCTAGACAGTTTCACACCTACAACCCTTTAGAGGCCTCTGAGAGAATATTTGGAGAAATCTCAGTATTTCCTTGCTGCCACGTTAGTATTTTTTACCAGTCAGCTATTTGGTGATTTAGCTTAATCGTAATTAAACATTTATGTTATCGATACTTTGGTCTTGGACCATGTTTAGATATTACATAACGTAGCTGTTAAGAACATACTTTGGTTGGGAAGTTGCAATCGACTCTTATTTTCATGAAAGGGACCACTACAAATATCAAGTACCTACCTAGGTACTTAAACAGACCTTTGATTCCCAACGTTTCGGGACATCGCCTATTGATATCCTAGGGTAGAAACTGAAAGAAAACCGAAGCTGTAAATCTCATATGACCCGGCTGGTTGTTTTCGGAGGGGGGTTCAGGGGGGCTTTAGGGGTGCAAGCTTAGGGGGGCAGCCGAGAGAGGTGAACAGTTCGTCGCGCCAGTTTTAGCCCCCAACCCCCTGCCCCCTCACCCCCCTGGGCCTGGTAGCCACGGCGCATTGAAAGTGAAATGTGTCGGCAATAGAGCACGGTGCCAAAAACATAAAGTTTTTTGTCGTATAGCCGATAGTGAGGGTAGATTTGAGCAGACGTTCGGTGAAAAGAAAATGTTTTTTCTTTCGACATCCATTGATGTAGGTACATATTTAGTTACACACATTATGTACCGTATACCTGGAATGTATAAGCCTTTGTTCGTTTCCAAGAAGCTGATCATAGATACCTACATGATAACCTTCAGGTGGGCCAGGACAGATTCGTATTAAATCAGTTGAGTTTTAGGGCCAAAATATGAGTATGTACGACTCTGAGGTTGCCAGTTTCTATAAAATATGAGTATGTACGGCTCTGAGGTTGCTAGTTTCTAGAAAATTCGGATTCTGAGTAGGTCAGAATTCCGAGTAGGTACGACCGATTCGGATTCTGTTTAGCCTTAATTCAGAGTAGGTCAGATTATATGACAATCAATTTCTGGGTACATTAGGCAAATGCACAGTCAAAGTGAAAATAAAATATTCCCTATATTCATAAAAATATATTTTTCATTTATTTATTACTTACCTTTTTTAGGGCAAAGAAAAATATTAATATGTTTGACTGTTTGCACAGCTTTTTGTTGAACCTGTTATGCCAATATTCTAAATGATTTGTTGTCCGATATTTTTCCTCAGAGCAACCAAATAATTCTGGAGTTATAATGGAAAGCTCCAAAAATTTTCAAAATATTGTATAAATTGGCCGATATTTTTCACTTTTAGAAATTTGGAAACCAGAGTACACCATGCTTCATAAATGTGTTCCGTTGGTAGCAATAGTAATGTAAGTCAATAGCCTGAGGATTTTTTTCCCATCATCATCATCGCAGAGATTCAATTCCGTTTCGCAAAATGTCCCTTCATCATTTCATATCATATCTAGAAATTTATTGTCATATAATTCAGATTCCTTCTCAGACTAAAGGCTAAACAGAATCCAATCAACAAAGAATCGGTCTTACTCCAAATTCTGACCTACTCAGAATCCGAATTTTATAGAAACGGAACTTCAGAGTCGTACATACTCAGATTCTGGCCCTAAAACTCAACTGTTTTAATACGAATCTATCCTGGGCAATCCTGGCCCACCTAAATGCATGATAAAATCAATCTAATTGTTTTATAAAATTTTGGATTCTATCTGATTGTATATTGTCGCAGCTCTCGGTTATCTTATAATCGATTTTTGGCAAAGACATGGAACTTTATCATCCAGATCCAGACCTAACACACTAACCCTAACTAATCCCTATAACTTAATAATGGACCTAACTCAATAAAGGCTATAAACTTTAGCACAATATTCCCAGCCCTATACCCACGCACCGTGTGCAGGGCGGAATAAGTTATGGAGGCATAAGCGCAAAGAATCGGGGCCAGTATCCCGATATCAAGGAAAACTGGCTGAAAACACGCACTGAAAACGCACGCGAGTCCAGTATCGTCAACTCACCCTGAAACTTACAAGTCTTCCCTTTCTCGTGAGCCTAAATGTAAACAATCCCTACATTGAGGCCTTTGAACACAGTGTACAACGCGCGTTCAATAGGGAACTTTCAGTGTAGTCGAAACAAAGCTAAAGTACTGTGACGCAGTTTGCGCTCTTCTGCAACAGCCTAGAAAAATCTCTGGCTCGAACAATAAAGTGTCTTAAATCAATGCGATAAGGGTGGAAGTCGCATGATGATCTTTTTTTTTTCGAGGCGATAAAGCGCTTGTTATAAGGTTTCCTGAAAACTATTGCAGGTCGTTCCATTGTTGCCTAGAAATTGCCACTAAGTTCACATGCGAACCCGTTGACCTTGTTTTCTTCTTATCTTTAGGGCTGGGCTGTTTTTGCTTCTATTTTTTTAGGTTATAGGTGATATTCGTACATTGAGCTGATTACAGGAAAACTCTCTTAGATAATGATAATCTCTACAAAAATCTCCATGTAGGGTCACGAAAGGTCATATAATATTCAGGAATAATTAGCACTAAACGTAATTCTAATATATACTGTATTTGTTTAATTTCATCGATAGCACGCTATCAAAGGCGTTAGCAACCGCCACACCAACTCAACAACAAGTGATCAAGCGATGACGCCGCAGAATAAATCGTTGGTTTGCGTCGCGTCACGCCTAACACCGGCGATGCAGGCAAAATCGCCAACGGCCTTGACAACAAACGTAAGTAAGTACACTTAACGCGGAAAACAGCGAACCCGCGAGCGAATTGATAGCTGCTTGCAAGTAGGAACGGCGACGGGGCTATTGCCCTCCCCATTCCATTGCAAGGCCACCCAGGGCCGCACTCAGGTTCCCGTAGCCATGGCGATCGCGTAGGCGACACGGAGCGAGCTCGCTCGTTGCGATAGTGACAATGATCCTCAGACGTACCCCCTGTCCCCGCCCACCCCAGCTAACCCCGCCTGCTCTTCGCTTATTTTCAGCGCTTTTAATGCTGGCGATTTGGGGCGCGTGGTTTAAGGCTACGACGCACAAACGGATGCTCATGCATGTTTCCCACGCCTTTGATTCGGATATATAACACTTCAATCTAATTAATGTACTTATAAGTTAATTCATTGCGTTGTCTGTGTAAATGAGCCTTACCTCCCACAGTGCTATAAACTGCATTCAATATTATAGGATTGGAAATATGGGGAAGAAAAGCTCAAAATGTGTCCATTGTTTTAATAATTCGCCAAGTTAAAAACTTAAAAAAACCGAATTACTTAGTCCTCCCCGCTTGCTTTACAGTGTCGTCTATAGAGTTATAGACCCGAAAACGAGCCTACAAAATCTGTCTTGACAGTGAAGTCCATACGTATTACATAATGTAAACGAATATGCAATCCTAACAGCCAGGATATATCTCGTGATAATGACTATAAACACCGAAAAGTCACAAAAAATCTAGATGTATAATGTCATCCATGTAAAAACAAATTGAACTTTACAGTTTTTTCATATAGAAACCTAACTACTGGACCGATTCCGGATTTTAAAAAATGGGACCAAGCTATTCTTCTTCCCGCTTCAGGCTTCCCTTTTGAACAAAGAAATAATTTTTGGAATCGGTTCATAAATAGTACCAGTTTCGATGTAATCAACATCAAATAAAATATATAAAAAAACAACATTCAACCGAATTCGCCTCTTTTTTGAAGTTGGTTAAAAATGAACTATGGGTATGTCTAATCTAGGTTTTTGTGAGAAGTGTTGCTCGAAGTGAGAAGTAATTAATTGGATCTAGAATTATTCTAAAACAAAAAGTGAAGCTATAAACACGTTTATTAGGTACGGACTAAACATAAATTATGATATGAGTCACGAATGCTCATTCGGAAGTTTACTTAAATGGTAGAAAGTTTTTGAATGTCAAGGGGTGTATCTCAGAATAAGATGTGTAATTTCCGATGGCAAAGTCAACGGTATGCATGTCGTTGGCCCCGTAGGTTGTTTTCTGTGATTCCAAAATGTATGTGGGGATAAAATAACAACGTAGAAACATTTTTCATTGGCAGGTAGATGATCAGTAGTAAAGGTATTCAGCTACCTACCTACTATTTCTCCCATAATGGCTCTATGTGTTGTTTGGCTTCATATTATTAGAACGTCATGTTTCTTTATAAATGTGGTTTATATAGCTATAAACGGAAATACCATTGTACAAAATGTCAAGATGATTAAGTAGTGGTTCTGGATAAGATAAACTATGATTAGATAGATAGATCTATCGATAAATCTATTTATTCATACTTACAACAGGCAAAAAATAACACCTATAAATTTATTAAACGTACAGTAGGATCATAGTTACAGGTCACATTTTGACACTTCGCGCGGAGATGTGGAATATTTGTATGGCGCGTTGGAAGCGGAGATGTGAGCTGTTTCCATCTCGCATACAAATATTCCACATCTCCGCTTAGGTGGAGTCCCGGCCTTAGGCACCTTCCACCAAAGCGAAAGGAGATGTGCTGCGAAGCTAGCAGGTTATTTCCACGAAAGCGGAAAGGAGATGCGTAGCGGAGAGGAGATGTGAGCTGTTCGAAGCGGAGATGCGAGCTGTGAGGGCTCGAACTCAGTCAAGTCAATCGAATGACACTTAGGGTGTGCGAGGGGCGGGCAGAAGGCAGCGGGGCACGGGGCGAGCAAGCACACATATCTCCGCTCGGCCGCGCCGCTTGCTCACACGCGGCACAACAATCTATGGAAAAAATGAAATATCTCCTCTCCTCTCCGCTTGATCCATTTCCACCGAAGCTAAGAGGAGAGGATATGTGGAAATAATGAAATTTGATTGGTTATTCAAAACACATCTCCTCTTGTCTCCTCTCCTCTCTCCGCTTTGGTGGAAACCGGTAAAAAATAGTTTAATAAATCTATGTTTGTACTTAAGTACAACAGTATAGAAGAAAGTCCTACATTAGTATTCTCATAAATCCTAATAGCGCGGCCGCACTCAGCTCCTCGTCCTGCTACTCGTCCTCGTCCTCGCGCATTTCTACTAAGCGAATCGTAAATAATCGCGATGTTCCGTCCTAGGTTACAAGGGTCCTTTTCCTTTTCTCAAAAAGCCGATAAAGAGGCAGTGCGAGGAAGAGGACGAAAATCAGGACGATAAAAGAGGCCACAGTCCCTGCCTCATTCCCTCGTCACTCGACGAGTAATGTGGTCGCGTCATTAGGAAAATTATCTGAATTTAAAATCCTATCAAATCAGCGTGGTGTAATATGGCTCAATCTTACTCGTATCCGAGTAAAGGCTTATGCCCCGCGGTGGGGACGATAGTGGGCTAACTCTATTATCAATTTGAGGTGTCCAGTACGGCCCTGTCCGGGAAGTACAGTGTATGCCAAGTCGCAGCTTGCTATTTGTACTCGGCTGGGCCTCCGAACTTCGTCTGCGGTGCCTCCGCCCCGCGCCTCGCGCCGCCCCCCGCCCGTGATCTAGTCACATCATAGAGTAGGCGGCTTGATATAATCAGTTTTGTTTCGCGGATTTTCAGTCGATTTTGTTTGTATGGAAAAGATTAGACTTGGAAGATGTTGAAAGTGATGTTATATAGGATCGTTAGCGAGTTACCACTTTGAAGCCAATGATAAAAACAAGTGAATGAGTGAACTAAATGATATAATTAAATAATTGAATGAATGAACCATCTGAATGAAAGACCCTACAGAATGAACTTAAACTAACATACATACTCATAATTATACGCGTAGCGGCCCAATCTATCAGTCCTCAGCCACAGATTAATAATCAGCTATGTTTTTATCTTCTGACGTATATTAGAAGAACTATACGTTCCGGAATCTGAGGAATTCGACAGATCACAAGAGACCACAGGTCCATGAAATGACAAATAAATAAAGTTATCTGACTGTTTATCTAGGAATTGACAATTCGCCGGACCCTTAGCATAATTTAAAGTGTCATCATGGCTTAACGCACGCAAAAGAACCGCCACTGCATGGCCACCGCCCCGTTTAAATCAAATACCACATCTACACCGAATTCAGATTCTCTGCTCCGTTAATATTCAAAATCAGCGTCTCTTGGCGCCGAGTCATCTACTCGTCGAGCCAGAGACTATATATCCAATTGACTGCGCCTGCGGGGGAATGCGGCTCGCCAAACGTTTGTTGTATTCAACAAACGTTCGCATACGCAACCTATGTACGATGACGGGCCGCCAGACAGTTTCGCAGCGGCTGACCAATCACAGGTCTCTTACCTCGTCCCCCACCGCCCGTAAATTGGTGAGTTGTGTTTCGAAGGAAAATGTATCTATGCGCTCTCCACTGGATAAGTGCTCCCTGCGTCGTCGAGCCAACTCAAAGAACCTTCACCCCTGGATCTACCTTCGTTCCGGAATCAAATCACATTCGGCGACCGAATAGGTTCCTAAAATAAAAAGAGTTGCTTTGTGAGTTCAGAGTTCTGCGAATTCCATTGTGTCCGATTCTATGTTCTAGGAACATAAATGTGTTTCATTTTGAATAAGACAACCCAATCCTATTATACTCCTTCTACGTACCTTCTACTCCTACATATTATACACCTTCAAGAGGAATTCCTTCCTCCCTTCAGCCATTTCATGATATGGCTAAGCCATTTCTGGCCAAATCATGATATGGCTGCTGGTTTTTATGAAAACATGTCTTCATATATATTCATATTCTTTATTGCACAGTAACTTAATAATATAATTTATATATAGGTACATTAGGTACATTAGGTACATATGATGCATGTGATAGATACGAAATATATTTTTATGGTCTTTTTCCTGTTTTTAGCTCTATTTGTATGTGACAAATTCATCTGTCATTTTACTTTATGATTTATCGTTTATCGGTCACATCAAGACACATGACAGTATGGCAAGCCAAGTTAAGCTATGACTTATCGGAATCTCTTGCGAAAAGAACTTCTGGAACTTCTGGAATGAATTGCAAATCACAAACCCTACACCCCTATTGCAAATACAAAAAGTTTGGCTTTTGATTATAAAATAGTTAATAACAAAGAATCTTTCAATATATACATACCATCTTTATCTATATTTACTTTACGGAAAGTTCAATATCTATCAGTAGCAACAAGCATGTCCTAATTTCTCAGACAAAAACAAACCTGGAGTTTGCATGTGGTGGTATGAAGAACTAACATCTCTCGTTCCTTCTCGCATCTAAAATCTGGACCTTCTAATAAATGTTTCATAGAAAGTAGCTCCAGTGAGTAAATGGAAACATAGGTTCGTGTACTAAATATTGGAGCGGCACGAGGCTCTGCGGCCTGGGGAAAGGGCTCGTTGCCATAGAAACCATTTAGACTATGTAGGTCCCAATTCATGATATTGATTGACGCCGAATTCTGGGAACCGAGATGTAGGTGGTACTTAATATAATCTACGAGTATATTGCTCCTGTCTCGTCCTATTTGAGACTTCATTGTCGTGCGGTGCTTGCTATGTACTTTAGTTTCACTGGTTAAACTTTAGTAAATAATATACTATAGTGGCTCTATGAGCTGTAGACCTGGAAACCGGGAATTAGAGTATTTTTTTCATTATTTTCCATCCCCTCACCGCTCACATCGTATTTGAAGTTTATGGGATGAACAGATGGAATTATTATAATTGAAACAAAAAGTAAACTTTAGAAAAAACCGACTTCCACAAACCCTATTTGATTAGATTGAGTTTAATACAAACTGTAACCCCTTATCCCCCCACCCTTGGGGAATTAATTTTGTCAAATCCCATCTCAGTGCTACCCCACGCTACTAAGGAACCTCTGTACAAAGTTTCATGCCGTCAGCCACGCATTGTATTTGTACCTAGTATTGAGCAGATCTGGTGGCCATATGTGGTCTTCATCAGCAGTTCCGCATCACAATATTATGCTTACCATGTGCATTTGCACGAGTTATTATGAAAAACACAAAAATCACTATAGGTCTGCCTATAATATTTGAAGAGTTCCCTCAATTTCTCCAGGATCCCATCATCAGATCCTGACCTGGTGTCAATGGGACCACCCTTGAGGTATTACCTATACGCCGAAAAAAGATTTGTTCAAATCGGTTCATAATTGGCGGAGCTATCGCGTAACAAACATAGAAAAAAAAAACATACGGGTCGAATTGAGAACCTCCTCCTTTTTTGAAGTCGGTTGATAAAAACATACGGGTCGAATTGAGAACCTCCTCCTTTTTTTGAAGTCGGTTGAAAACAAATGACCCGACTGCGTTTTCTTTCAATAACACATAAAAAACTTATGAATGTACCTGATTACTAACATGGGGTATGAAAGTAGCCGCACGAATAACTTTGTAAACTACATTTTGCGATCTAAAATACAACCTATTGACTTTTCACTAAAATTATATAGTTTGTTAGTGTGTCACTCTCTCACGGTCTCAACAAATCGGTTTTTATTAGAAATACTATAGAATGCATATCATATTTATGTGATAGTATGTTCAGTTTATTGTTGTACACATAGGTCTAACCCTGTTTAATTATTAATCTCGCTCGATGAGAGATTATTTATTTTTGTTTTATTTCAACTCATTGTGTGCAATAAAGAAATTAAGAGTGTCGAGACATTTGGGCTGGCAATTTAGCATTAGATGGAGGTGGGGAAGAATGGTCTAATCTAAACAAAGACCCCGAGTTGCACGAAATAAATTAAACAAAATGCTAACATTAGACACAAACTTAGTACAGTCAACATGTAATTAATGCCACGACATTATTGACCGAGCGAGCGAAGCGAGCGAAGGGCTCCATTTCGACAAGATAGGAGGCCGATTTTGCTTTCGTCTGTAAGCTGTAAGTAAGTATCTTGGGGCCACAGTTTTCAAGCGATCCTCACAAAACTTGGCACACGTGTTCCTTGAATTAAAGTTATTTTTTGTCGAGAGCTTTTCTCGATTTTCGATGGGAGTTAGGACGTCATCAATTTTTTGTATGGGATTTGAATTATTTTGTTTCTGAAACCTGTCGTGTGGGGTATCAAATGAAAGGTCTTTATGAGCCGGTTCTAAAAATATACTAAAATATTACCTTTCGGGCACCTGTTTTCAAAAAATTTAAGAAATATTTTCAAAACATACCCACCAAGTTTGGACTCGAAGTAGGAGACGGATTAGTAAAGAGGATCTGTAGAGACCATGAGAGACTATAGACTATAATTATTTTCAGGAAAAGTCAATAGATTGTATTTTAAATCGCAAAATGTAGTTTAACTGTTCGCGAGGTCTACTGCCCACAGGGCCACTAGTTAATAGTAGTTATGGTAATGCTAGTTTCACCAAGGGAACCTTACCCAGAAAAATATCTTGCTACCTAGGTAAGTATATCTAGCTAGCTAGAGTCGTGCCGTGTATCACTAAAAACATTAGGTATTTTCATGCCCTGAACACAATACCCTTGCACTGTTGGCATAAGTACATAATGACCTTCCTATCAAGGAAGTGTTTGGTTGTAATCGTTATGCAAGTGGCAGTTTTTTGGCTGCGATGACGTCATCCTAGCTTCGTTCAAGCGGGTTCACGGACAAACCACAAGTTCATGATTGGCATAGTTCGGTGTTCGGGCTTCACGAGACAATGGGTAAACACATGGTAGAGAAGTAACCTTGCCTTGTGAACTCCAGCTCCTATGGAGTGGGATTAAGATCCATATTACAGTGCCTAAAATGCACTAGATAAGTTGTAGAACTGGTGTTTTTAGCGAAATGAGAGACGATATTCGAAATTCGTTTTTATGTTTGGGACGATACGCGTTTCTGGCTGTTGATTGGTTTTATTGTAGGTAGGTATAGATTTTTAAAGTTGTTTGGAATACTTTGCATACTTATGTTTTATATTCTATAGCCGGCGTTATTCACTGTCAAGGCAATCTGTAATTGGTAAACAACATCAGTTCATTCCTATTATTTAATTATTTTTTTCCAAGGCGGTAAAATTTGGATTTAATAATTTTAAAGCGTTTGTTTGTCCTGTCGCTCAAACGAATGGTCGATTTTTAATGCGGTTTTATAAATGACAGTAGACTATACTATACACTGCGATGGGTCTTTTTGCTATGTTTCATTATAATTGCTTCAGTAGAAGTTCAGTAGTCCGAAAATTTACAGTCAAACAGAATTGACAAAATGGGATTTGACAAAATTAATTCCCCAAGTGGGGTGGATAAGGGGTTACAGTTTGTATTAAACTCAATGTAATCAAATAGGGTTTGTGGAAGTCGGTTTTCTCTAAAGTTTACTTTTTGTTTCAATTATTTAATTTTCTTTTTATTTTTGTTTTATTGTTTTGAGTGCTTAAGTTTTGTTGTACGATGATACGGTACCCGTCGTGTGCGATTCCGACCCGCACTTGACCGATTTTTTGTACTTAATTTCAAGACACTGCATATTGTGATTAGAAAAGATAAGATAAAGCATGCGACAAGCGCCTGCCGTGTAAGTGTAACCGAAATAATGTTTTGTTTTTATGCGATAGAGTTTCTAACAATGATAACATTTGACGGGGCCACGGCTACGTGTTTATTATGAGATAAACAATATTGGTGAAACAGTACGTACGAGTGCGACACTCCGATAGGTACCTATCGCACTCGCACATTGCATGCACAACTATGTATCAGTTTTACAATAGATTTTACGATATAAGTTCTGATTTTCAATAAAACTTTAAGACACACTCGGATTATAATTTGTGCTGTATGCAAATAGTTAAATGAGCAGGTATTATATTATTGTGTCCAGATCAGAAATAATTTTATAAGGAATGTGGCCAACCTAGGTTGAATAAGCTGTTTTATTAAACGAATAAAAATATTTGATTGGCCTTTAATCTTAGTTCATAGTATAATATAAAACACCACCAGTTCTAAATAACCCACGACATTATATTTTATAATGACTGACTGTAATGGAAATTTAAAAAAATATGGAATGATATTGTAAAATAGTTCTTTAAGATGGTGAATCTGATCTAATAGACAAACAAATAGAAATACGTTACTATATTGATCATAAAAATAACATTGAACTATGTAATTGTCTTAAAAGCCGGTGCCGTTCTCAGAGAGAGACAGTTAATAAACCAATTAATTTCATGTTTGAATTTTCATGTAAAATTTTACTTAATTTACTTTACAAATAAATTAATAATTAAACGACTCTCAGTACGGCGGAATGTATTTTAGAAAGCTCTACCTATTTCCTATTAACAATTTAGTTTCTGGTTAGTTAATTGACAATAAAGAAATTAAAAAAAATATGCAATCTTAGA
Organism: Argyresthia albistria; assembly: GCA_963457715.1. Lineage (NCBI taxonomy): Eukaryota > Metazoa > Arthropoda > Insecta > Lepidoptera > Argyresthiidae > Argyresthia > Argyresthia albistria. The sequence continues at coordinate 3,492,306 of OY735255.1, forward strand.
GATATTGAAGAACATACATCGAAGAACTTATTTATGAACATATTGAATCTCAGCCATGAAATATTATGATTATGTCACATTTTTAAGTAGGTACTTATACAGTTCATCATTCTGAGCAACTTTCATTATGAAACCGATTTCATTAGAGCAACTTTATTTTTCACTTCTCCATACAAAACAGTTGACCCACTCAGGCCAAAACGTTTCGTCCCCCAGTACATTGCCCCGATCAGCTGATTTCAAGTTACTATGGGAGACCCAAAAATATTTTTCGTTTGCGATCCTATGTTCCTTGGGGAAAGTTCTTCATAATGATGTGTACAATCATTCCCCAAAATATGGTCAGCTAATTAAATGTCACCCTGTATAAATCGTTTAGTCGAAGAATGACAGATTCTAAAAATGACAACATACTCATACATACAGGATACAGGGTGTCCCGAAACTCTCGCGCCACAGCGACACCGAAGGTAGACCTGCCTTAGGCGCATCGGATAAGCCCAACTTGACCTCAGTGAAAGTTTCATGTAATTCGAGATATTGACGGTTTAAATTTTTCATGAAAATCCCCATTTTTTACATTGTTAGGGCATGCCATTACTTGCCTATCCCTTTCTTTTACATGTTCTTTATTTCTAAGCTATTGCTATAAGATACTTAAGACGACATAAGTATTATTTTGTCGTTAACTAATGTAAAATACAAGATAATGATGAATTAGGCAAAGCTTGAATCTTTTGCACAAACTTTGACCACTCCTTTGTCCGCTTGTCCTGAAAAAAATACTTGGCACGGAATAAGATAATACTAATTTCCCAAAAAATGTATCAAAGAAGCTTCGATATAGATAAAAATCAAAAGGGTTTCGATACTATATTGTATTGTATAATGGATATCGATTAGCCCGGCTCTTTCAAGAGAATGAGAAACAGTCAGATAACTTTTTTTGACACATTTTGTACGTGTGAAATGTCAAAATCCCCAGATAAACGCTATCTGAGCAATGAGGGAACCACAGAGAAAGAGAACGGTGGAAGCACATTTTGGCGTTTTGTGTGAAGAGAAGTGTGTGCAGTGCGTTAAACAGTGAATCAGCGATCGTACAAATATTCTCCGTGAATCTCGTCGTCATGCGAAGCTAGTCTTGTGAATAAAATGACATATTCATAAAAAATAATAAGTTGAAAAGGAGGTCTGCGAAAATTTGTCGGTGCGTGGAACTGAATCCCCAAAAAATGGGCCTATAGACTACGCTGTCGGCAGGGTCCTGTCTGACTCACTGTCTCTTTCTAGTCGTTCCATCAGAGTGAGATATCTATACAAATCGTGCCCTGCCGACAGGGCCCTGCCGACAGCGTAGTCTAATAGGCCCATAAACCCTTGTGAAAGTGCAGAGAATCGCAGCGAACTTGCTGGATTATGATGACAATCAGGTAAGCCATGCATGACAAAGACGAGTAAAAACACTTTTTATTACTGTTTGGTGATACAATACATTCTCAAATTTTCAGCCACCTAATGAAAAGTTATGTATGACTGCATTTATCATTTTTCTATGAATTAACGGGGACGTATTCAGGATATTCTTGCGTGGATACAAAGGTACAATAGCACTCTGTACTACATGCTCGCCTAGATGTTTCCCCTTGCCCGCAACTGTGACTGTATGCGTGCCATATGTGACAGTGTGTGTGTTGTGCGGACGTGCAACTAGCTAGTCGAGGTCGCCCACATTCGATCTGTGCAAATTTCGGGCTGAGTTCAGCGGCCTAGTCCATGGCCACGCACGCCGGGGCGTATCTTTTAAATTTTGCTTGTTAATTATAAAAATAATGCGTTATGTAAGTCGTCTTGTAGCTCTTTCTATCCTGTGCGAGGCCTATGTTTTGTCTCGCCGTCACCGCGGGCGTTCACGCACACAACGGCGTTTCAGCTAGAAAAATACATCGTCAATTTTCGGCTATGCGTTTCGGTGTGTGCGTGTATGACGTTTTCGCAATATGCGGTTACAGACACGGACTAAAGTATATATTTTTTCTATTCCTGATGTTATGAGTAATAATAATGTTCTAGCTCTAAATGTTATGGCTATGTTTCGTTTATTAAAATTTTATTATGTTTTAGGCTGTTTGGTCGGCTGACAGCTGACATCGCCAAAACTTCTGGGCAACAGTGGATTGTTAGCCCAAAACAAGTAATGAAATGAAGAGGAGGCCTTTACTCAACAGTGGGTGGATAAATATATAGATTCATTGTTTAAAGCGTCTTTATGCATAAAACTGCGAAACAAAAAATAAATATCTGCGGCACTTATTTTGTTAATGGTTTTTGTTAATATGTACATGTAAGACATACACAGTATGCATTTACTTTTTTTGGATTGACTCTGGTTCTTGAGATAAACGAGACACAAGAAAATAATGAAAAAAATTAAACTATCCTCCTAAAGATATATTAATTTGATTATACCCACTAAATTTTATTATCTTTTGACGTATTTAGTCACAACAATTTTACTAATCAGCTATTAGACCTTGAAACTATGAGTTCGTGTCTTATTTTAAGTTTAAAAGTGCTTTTTGTCTTGAAAAATATGAGTTCGTTACGAAAACCTTGTCTTTATCAACCCCAACAGTTTTTACAACAAAAGCAAAGAAGAAATATTAAGGAGTTTATTTACCTAATAGAAATAAATCGATTAAAGTAAAATCTAAACATGTTAAAAAACATAAAAGAAAATCACACATTACACAATCTGTCCTATCTTGCCTAGGTTTGCTGGAATAAATCTCTTCTTAGAGGTAAGCTCGCCTTTGCCTATTAATTGTTTTATAAGGCTATGTATCACATTTTTTCCGTGCAATAAAGAATTATGAATTGTTTTGTGATCAAATATTTTTCTAGCTATACTAGTCCGACCCTGGCCTTACACGTGCCGTTCGGGATGCGATCTTTGACAGTCATTGTATGCAAGGCGCGCGGGTATTTGCGCGCTAGTTGGGCCCCCCTCCCCGCCTCTCTCCTCACTGCATACCTCTCTCACGTCCGACCGCCGAATTTAACGCACACATGCAGAGCGAAGTAAAATAGTTGTTTGGTTACAATAATAATGTACTCTGTATTTACACCTATGCAATGTCCGGAAAAAGATTGAACCTTGGATAGTTATCTAAATAAGTAATTTTACACACACATCCAAGTTTGAAGAATTGACAAAGCAAAACAGGATTTTGAAAAAAATACAAGGTGTAAATGAATTATCGCAAAATGAGAAACTACTTTGTTTGGGACATCATTCTGAGCAACTTTCATTATGATACCGATTTGATCAGAGCAACTTAATTTTTTACTTCCCAGTACATTTTGACCTGAGTGGATCAGCTGATTTGTATGGAGAAGTGAAAAAAAAATTGCTCTGATCAAATCGCTTTCATACTTGCTTAAAGTTGCTCAGAATGATGTCCCAAACAAAGTAGTTTCTCATTTTGCGTTAAAACAAGAGATGTGTTTTTAATTTTCTTTTTGTTTTTGTTTTATTGTTTTGAGTGCTGAAGTTGTGTTGTACGATGGTGCGGTAGCCTTCTTGTGAGGTTCCGACTCGCACTTGACCTTTTTTTATCAACACGTAAAGTATTACATCTTTGCCTATCGATGGCTTAACCCCTCAAAACACAATGGGGCAACACTTGTGCTCTCATTTCAGGAAACAAGCATGCAAACCTACAAGTAAGTAGGGCAGTGTTCGAGCTCTAGAAAAACAAATAAGCACACGGATAAATCGCTCCAATCGACCTAGATTTACAGGTTAAAATAAAAAACGTCTCAGAGTGTGTTGATGATTATTTTGTTTTGTGTCTAATCTGGCAGGAATAATATTTTCCTTAGGTGTACATACGTGTGCACAAGATATGATATGATGAAGGTTTATCGTCATCCAGGTTTATCTTTATAATTAGATAATTGTCTACTCTAATTCTATTTTCATTTGAAGCTTTAGCTATTGCTGAAAACATCTCGTTTACTCTGATACTCTCTTAGCCCTAATAGCATATCTAAAAATATAAAAAAACTCACGTATCGAACGCAGGTCGCATGTATCCGACCCAGTTATTGGGACGAGATTCTATTTTGAAAAACTAGCACGTCTCTGCTGCATTATTTTCTGGTCAGCCATGATGACCTGATTTCATTCCTCTCTCGACGTGTTTAGAATGCACAGATCGAACCTTTGTCATATAAATTCGGAACTAAAGTAGTTTCAGCATGTTCAAATATCAAAACTTAAATGGAAATATAAGAACATATTCAAAGAACATTAGAATCTAATGATGAGTCTTAATTAATTAATTTGATTACGTTCATTGATTTTCTCTGGTGTCTTCAATCCATACAATAGATAAAGGTACCCAAGAACTTATTTATCATTGTTGACGTAAATTGATAACATATCCATGTCTTCCTTTTATTCCAGGAACACAATAGGGCCGAACATGATATCCGAAAACATGTCCTTAAACGTGTTGCCACCGTCTCGTCCATGACAAGGCGCCAACGATATACCTAACGTATTTCAGCAATTATTATTAACATTCCTCAAAAAACAGGCGACAAAGGAGAAAGAGGACCCTATGTAGCACTTAGCACTGAAAATGTGAAGACTGGGAAGCATTCTATTTGTGCTTAGCTCAGGCCCAGCAATTTCTGTAGGCTGATTGCGACCCATTGTTCGCTCGGAGGTAGCTATTGGCTGATGGATAATTGATCGGGCAAACATTGCTGATGCCTTCAAAGTACAAAACGGTTACGCAATGCATTTTTAGGCCTGGGAGCTAGATGTACGGCGCAAGTCTGCAGGGTGGTGGAGCGATGTGGCGGGATATGACGTTCGATTTAAAGGGTAGCTAGGTGAAGTGTGGGTGTGGGTGGGGTGCTCCGGGCTGCAGGCGGCTGTTGATGGGCAGCTCGCGCGTGCGCTGTAGCGGCGCTCCTGCCGCCGCCCGATTTCCGTACACACGTTGACAGTGGCCCGGACGCACTTCCTCGGACGCGTCGCGCCTGCATCCAGGCCGTTCGGTGACATTGTTCAGCTGTGTTGAGCTGCTGCAGCCACTGATGGCGCATTGACAACATTCAGGTTAGTGCTGGATACATGTCGTGTTTTGCTTTCCGTTTTTTGTGCGGTTTTGGGGAAACTCAGCCGGGTCGAGACGCTCATTGTCTACCACCTGTCTGATGCCTGTTTGGCGTCGCTGCCTAAATCATCTGCTTCTTTATATGAATATCAAATGCTTGATTGGCAAGTTGCGTCTTTTATGAAAATATTTCTTTCAGTCTAATTTTCTTTGTCATTTTGTTTCATTAGGCGTTTCTATGCACCTGCTTTCATGTATTGGGTAACACACCTTTTACATCATTACAATTTCGTAATTTTGAGTGAAAATTGAAGGTATTAAATTATGATGAGGGGGTAGAAGCCGACAGCTGATCGATACACGCAGTCAGGCTTTCGATTCGATACCGAGGGCCCTTTGACATTTAACCTGGATACCGTCTGCGATAAAATTGCAACCCTATTTGCCGGCCATCAACGTTTATTTTCGTATATTTAACTTTTATAACATTTTAAATAATTTTGAAATTCATAGCAGATTTTTAACAAAGGTCGAGATGCAATGGGGCGGATATATGAAACATTTAAGCCTTAAATTATTTTGTTCCAAATGCATTTTGAATCAAGACTAGTATTTTTTTTTCTTAGAGTTGTACCTTTCATAATCTACAGGCCCAGGGTAGATCAAAACGTAAAGATGATATCAAATGAAAAATGTACTTCTATCGCACTTCTAACATTAAGATGTTATCGTAGCTATCGATCAAGTCGGAGATATAAATAGCCTTTTCCCTGGGAGGCCATTATAAAGTTTATTGATTTCCGCAAAGAGATTCTAATGGAAAAGGCCATCATTCTGTAAAATCTAGAATCGTACTTGAACCTTTTTCTGATATCTGACTAGGCCCGGGTCTCTCAAGAGACGGATAAACAGTCAGATAACTTTTTTTTACATTTTTTGTATGTATGAAATGTCAAAAGCCCCAGAAAAACAGAACAGAATTTCGCTATCTGAGGAATGAGAGAGGGCACTAAATAATCTAAAGTGTATAAATGTATAATCTAAAGTACTTATAGACTCACGTCAAAACGGTGAAGCACGGTCATACGCACGGTTTTATAAAAGCTAACAAAATACAGTGCCACCAACTTAGCTGTTCAGTTGATAGCGGTCGCTAGTATCATAGTAGTCTTCATAATAGCGAACATAGTATAGTATGGTATTCTCTTTGATGGCGGATGAAAAGTCCGTAGTACCAATTTTTCCCACCTGAACAGCTAAGTTGGTGGCTCTGTAGAACATGGCGTCAAGTCTTTTCCCATCTGAAATGGCAAAGGAACAGTTGCGCCTAGGTTTACAGAGCCACCAAGATAACTGTAGAATGGCCAAAACAATAGTTTCAACTATTGCGCTACTTTGAAAAGTAGTAGTAGTGTATACCCGAAAAGTTTACCAAATATACGTTAATGGCAAAGAAGACTGCGTCTAGGATCAGAATGCACGAAGGGTGGCGTAACTAACAGTGGCGTGCGAGTCGTTCTATGGTATGGCCAGTATGTTTACTGGCTATTGATATAGAACGACAAAGCGCGCTATCTCTCATTCTACCAGAGACTATATATCCAATTGACTGCGCCTGCGGGGGAATGCGGCTCGCCAAACGTTTGTTGTATTCAACAAACGTCCGCATACGCCACCTATGTACGATGACGGGCCGCCAGACAGTTTCGCGGCGGCGCGGCGGCGGCGGCTGGCCAATCACAGCCCTCTTACCTCGTCCCCCGCCGCCGCCCGTAAATTGGTGAGTTGTGTTTCAAAGGAAAATGTATCTATGCGCTCTCCACTGGATAAGTGCTCCCTGCATTCTACAGATAAGATAGGTGGCACTGTAGCCAGGACTGTCTCACAAGTTTTTTTTTTAAATCAAACTTGAAAAGCCTGCGTTCAAAAATAAGTTTGTGCCAGTTAACTGAAATTTGTACGCGTTTGAAATTAAATATGGTTGTAGGATTTATTGATAATTATTTAGTCGAATGGCTGTAAAATATAAATATGTAACGTTATAAAATACGACATTCAACAGTTTAGCGCCAGGAAATTTTCTGTAACATCAAATATTTGAACAGATGTAGGCCCTGAAAGTTGCGAGTCTTGTATTGCAAATAATACTGTTTATGCTAAAGTATACATGCGTTTAAATTATTCAACTTTAGGTGGAATCAAACATTTGTTTTATTATTTTTTTATTTGTCTATTCCTTCCTTTTCTATTCTTAGCAATAAATTATTTCAATAATTATTATTTTATAATACCTATAAATTTTATCTTAAATGTGTGTACTTTCCTTAAAAATATTAAAAAGACACTTAAAGCTTTTCCTTATAATCATATAACTTATATTGTAAGGATTTACAATATGGAATACTGTAAACTAAAGCCTAAAGTAGGCCACAGATTAATAAAGAGTTAGAGTAGGCGTAGTTATAAATTGCCGTAATGAGAGATCGGCACCGAGTATAAAGCGTTCTGAATATAATTAATGTAAGCATAAAAAATCTAATAATTATTAAATTAAATACATCTAAATAGACCAAACATAAATTTAATTAGCTTGTTACCCTTAAGGCGGCTGTAGCAGCATTGGCTACGCCACCCTTATGGCCGTAGCCACGCATGCTACGACGTAGCACGTATATCGCTACATGCTACAAATCTAGACTTTCAGATTGTTAGGTCTTAGACGGTTCAGTGATAATAACAATTAACAATCATACAATATTATTGCGATTATTGCTTGATCGTCAAGTACCTCGTGTCAAGTTCTTGATGAATATGAAGGCAAACAGAGCTGCAGGGTCACATAATTAACCTAGTAAAACTAAATTAAGTGTTTTTATAATCTGCAGAATATATCCTGCAGTTTCAATCTTACACTTTCATTCTTAAAATTAGTAGACCAAAATGGATAGTGACGGACATAGTAATAATAATAATACCTACTTAATATAATACTAATACTTATTTTTACTTAATTGCACATAATTCACCAAGTAAATTAAAAACTTTAAAAGACGGACTTCATGACCTTATTCTTAGTCCTCCCCGCTTGATTTACAAATGTCGTCTATATACCCGAAACGAGCCTTCGAAATCTGTGTCCTGACATTGAAAATCCATACGTATTACATAATGTAAACGAATATACAATATTATATAGAATTTATAGCGAAAAGTCACAGAAGGGCTGTATGTATAATGTCAGCCAGGTAAAACAAAATAAACTTCACAGTTCATTTAGGAACTATTTCATGTAGAAAGCTAATTACTGGACCGATTCCTGATTTTAAAAACATGGGACCAAACTATTGGAGTGAACTTTTGAACGAAGAAAGATTTTTTGAAATCGGTTCATTTATAGTACCAATTTCGATGTAACTTACATAAAAAAACATGCAACCGAATTTATAAGCCCCTCCTTTTTTAAGTCAGTGAAAAACTGATTACACCTTAATAATGAAAAAAAAAAACATGTACAATATCGAGCTTACTGCTAATTAGAGATCTCTTACTGCAACTTCAGGAATATTTAATTAACGGTAAACCTACAACTAGCCACAAATGTGCATAGCGAACAATATAGATGTGGGAGCGAGATATTTCAAACCTGAATCATTCATAATCTTCATTATTCGTTTACAGGTAATTTATTCGCTGACCAACTTTTGGGGTATGATTGCATTACCGGCATATCTACGTTTATTAAATACTACACATATTATGGGTAACTATGTTAAGGTCGGTTCATAACATAACATAGATCTAATGAGACTTATTTTTCTAGTTCAAAACCACGTGTTGTGCTATTTTCATTTTCTAGGTTCTCATTTCAACACGTTTTTCAACGGACTTCCTTTTACTTTGACCTTTATTCCACAAACTTCGTGTTTCCTTTCCCTGTTTATTAGGGCTTCCTGAAAGTTGCGTGTGATGCCTAATTTCAAATGATTTGCGAAATACCCTTCGACCATTACCCGTTGCCTTGGTCTTGTAGAGAAGTTTTGGTGTTTAAAGTTTTCTTGTTTTTTCTGAAATTGCACAAAATACCAAAGCAATTTTGGAAGGGACTTTTGCGCAATTTAAGGAAAAAACGCGTGAATATAATTGCAAAACTAAGGTAGGTGATTGAGTAGGTAGGGTAGGATAAAGTCTCACTGCCGTACCTACCCAGATACATTTAACGGATTCCAAGTTTGAATTGCATAAAAAATCCTTCACTTCATCTTCTTTCTTCAATCATTAAATAAATGGTTATGGCGGTTAGGTAGGTAGTTTAAATATTTATCTCTGTGCACTTGTAGGTCTAGCTTTTATTAAATAATCCTGTTCATCTTAGGTTCGCTGGAAGAGATCTCTTATTGAAGATAAGCTCGCCTTGTACATGTTGTTTTCCTTGTTAAGTGTCTGTACTAAGATTTTGTGCAATAAATTAAAGTAAATACAAAAAAATATATATTACTATTTGTTGTTAGAGCGGCAACAGAAATAGGTACCTGAACAAACTTCACAGTGCTATCAGGGACAGTCCTTCACTCAACATTTTTTTAAATCGCTTAATTTACTCGTATTTACGTATTTTTTTATTTTTATTTTAATATTATGTATGGTTTTTAAGTATGTATCTACTTATTAGTAAGTAGTCTATTAATTTAATATTTATCGTTGTGCACATATGTAGGTCTGTTTTGTTTTGATCCTAGGTTTGCTTGAAGAGATCTCTTAGAGATAAGCTCGCCTTGTTTCCATTATTAAGTGTCTGTATTCTGTTTTTGTGCAATAAAGTAAAAAGTAAAGTAAAATACATCATCTGTGAAAATTTCAACTGTCTAGCTATCACGGTTCATGAGATACACCTTGGTGACAGACGGATGGACGGACAGACAGACAGATGAACAGCGGATGCTTAGTAATAGTCTCCTAGGGGACCCTAAAAATGGGATAATACGCATTTGACCCCAGAATATACGTATGGTTACCATTTACCAATTATACGTAAGCACAGGAGGGTTATGTCTTATGTCAAAAATTTACTGAATTGCAAACAATAACAATATTACTATAAGTAGGTATAACTATCTACATTATTCTTACTACTCACATGAAGGGGAACAGCCAGAGTTGCAATAATAGTTCCAGAATCCAGTGTCTCGGTCAAAATCAATAAATAAAGATCCAAAACCAAACACAGCAGACGCATAGAAAAAATAAAATGAAATACCACCCATAAATATTCCTTTTCATGAAGCTACAAATATACAAGGAAGTACCTAGCGGAGAAGTAGATAGATGGTATAGTGTATAGGTATAAAAGATCAATAGACGAAATATCCACACACATAAACAATTCATCCAAAGCGCAAGCTAGTGTGCAAAGCAATACAAAAACCGCGACGAACGCCGCTGAAAATACAACTCTATGTAAATCTGAACCGCGCATACATGTGCGCGTGCGTTCGGCAAACGCATCGGAGGGCCCTCAGGGGGCACCGCTCTAGCCGTCAATTTTGCGTGCGTCTTTTTTTGGCAGCGCGCGTTAACCTTGGACTTTTTCATAGCGTGGTGCACGTACACGCAAGATTCGGATAGTCGTAGACCGAGCGCGCGCCGGAGCCCCCCACTCGGCTCGTCCGAATTTTCTGCATTTGATCGCTGCGAAGAGTTTTCGTCGGCCGCGCCGCATTCACAGGCGAGGCTCACACTGGCTAGGACCGTACCACGCGCACATAGTGACGAGCGGTAGCGGACGCTGCCTGCAACATGCGGAAGTGAGCTGCGACCCTGACAGTGCTCAACTCAACCGCGCAAGTGATAAGTGAACACTACTCAGTGAAACAAACTATGCTTGTGCACGGCTCGGCAGAGCTCTAATGGTTTTCTAACACGGACTGTGGACAATTCGATATGGAATCCAGGAAAGTATTGTTGCTAAATTGATTAAGGTCGGCGCATGCGTCACGTCATGGAGTCATGAGGAGCTATGATGCAGCGCTGTTATTTTTACAACCCGGCAGCGATGAGCTTTTTTTATTTGTGTGTGAGTTGAGTATACTTACTATTGAAATACTGTTGAAATAGGAATTTTGATTCAAAACAGGAAGAGCTGCAACAGTAGATTAACACAACTTTACGTGATTTAAATATACGCGGCTAAGTCACCGTAAAGTTTTCAGTGTTTTTCTCGTCGTTTTATAGTATTTTGCACCTAAGAATCTATACAAGTAAAGTCTACAATCGTAGTGTCGCGAATCTTCTACGCGTTTTCGCATACACGTGCTGTCAGGCTATTGAACTTGATAATACGACGGCCATATCTTCGGGTTTTTATCCATTCACACTGCATCATTATTTTTTTTCTACATTTCGCGAGCCGGTTTCGAATGTTTTAAGATCAGCCGTTCGCCATTAATTATTTTAAGTATTATTCAACGTACCTTCAACTATCTATAAATTTGCACACGTCTTTTGCGTCCTCGATGCTAGCGACTACATTTGAATTCATTTGTTTGAATCCAGTTTTTCATGTGTGGTTGGTTTGTTAGGTGGTTGGTTTAATGTATGCGTGAATAGTTCGTGGTCAAAGAGGCCCGGAACCGATGGCCGTCCGAACTGGTCGCGTAACGCATAACATTTGCATAGAAACTGTCAGAGTGGCCCCGGACAGGCCTATTAGCACTAGTCGCGACTCGCGAGCAACACGTCTTTGTGCAACGTAACCGCTCATAGATACCTAGGTACGCGTGTACCCAAGTACACACCTATAGGAGAAATAATATACAAAAATATGCTGTTCCTTTTCGGGGCCCAACCCTAAACGTTCCTTCATTTGTTTACTGCCAATAAAAATAACTAATCCCATCAAAAACATCCTGTAAAAAATACCAAGTCTCGCAGCTCTGTGATTCTACCGTAAAAAGTTGTGAGATCCATGTTATACCAAGTCGGTTAACTGATTTAGTCCCTACTTAAGGGGCCTTCTGTCTTAAGTTAATACGTAAGATATTTTCATATCTATATTCAAATCTTTTACTTTTTAAATAAAAATATCGACTTGGCCATCGCATGCTTAGTTTGTTTAGTCCTTTACAACCAGGGTCTGCTGGAAGAAATCTCTATTTAGAGATAAGCTGACCTTGGTACATGTTATTTCTGTTTTTATGTCCTGTCATGTATAGTGTAATAAATATATACAAATACGTTATCTATCACACAGAACTAAGAGCCAGAAACCTGGTTTTTCATCAAATTCCTTCCGAATGCATAAAGAAGTGAAAGGTACTGGAATTTAATGGACTGAAAATAACTAGAGCATTAGTAATTTTGTTGCACTAGTCTTCCATTTTCTATTGTTGCCGCTTGTTAAAGGTATACATATATTAGTTTTGGAACCAAGTTTTAATCGTGTAGAACGCAATACTCTAAACAACCTAATATAATGTAGATATGATTTCGAAGATACATTGTGCCTTCATGCGATGGCCAAGTCGATATTTTTATTTAAAAAGTAAAAGATTTGAATATAGATATGAAAATATCTTACGTATTAACTTAAGACAGAAGGCCCCTTAAGTAGGGACTAAATCAGTTAACCGACTTGGTATAACATGGATCTCACAACTTTTTACGGTAGAATCACAGAGCTGCGAGACTTGGTATTTTTTACAGGATGTTTTTGATGGGATCTCACTTCTTTTTGTAAAGTTCTACTTTTTAAAATTTGGTACCTTTGGTACTTTTACAATAACAATAAAAAACATAGCGTTAATGTAGGGGTCTCCGTGCTCGTCACAAGTATAAACTTGGAACTCTTCCCAATGTGCTACCACATACTCGACTATAGCAAGTCTAATCTCATACGACGACTCAATATTCTCATACATAGAGAATGACAAAGAATGAAACAAACACGACCCATCGCCAGGTATCCGTACAATCCGGTGTGGGCATGGTTGGTCATTCACATACACTATTTCCGAATCCATTGCGACTACTAGTTCTGGCAAATGTGCTAGATGAACAAATCCAAATAGTTAGTAAATATAATAATTAATGCAGATACAAAAATTATCAACAACTAGTTGAAATCGCTGGCGAGCAACTCCGCTAGAGTCTGGCCAGCGAATCCTGTCCTTTGGCAGTTTTCAAACTTTGATGATGGCAACATTATTTACTTGTCAAACGAATTGTTACCTTGCTTATACTTGGCTTACAACATTTTGATACTTTACTTGACTATTTATTATTATTCTTTAATTTCAGTTACTAATCTGTTCTTTTGGATATTATACATTTATTTAAATGTGGTTGATTGCAATTACTCATATTTGTTTCCAGGTGGCTTAAATACGGGTTTTGAATTATTTGAGTCTGATTGTGACTATGAAACAGAATAATAAAGTTTATTAGTTTAGTATGTTTACTTTATACTCGAAGTGAAGGCTTTTGCCCAGCAGTGGGAAACTGTATAGGGTATAGGCATGGTAAAAAATATATTCAGTAGGTACCTACTTAACCCATCCAATGCTCTATGATTTTACGAACGTGCGTTTTTACTAATATGATATTCTCTTTTTCAACCAAGTCATGAGAGTTAATAGGTATCGAACAATAAAATTAAAAAAAAATACATTAAAGTATCAACTCCGTTAATTCGATGTACAGTAAATGTGGCCACATTAAGATTTTTTAAATTTGCCGCGGTTTTCTTGGGACTTCTTTCACTGGCCAGACTCTAGCTAGCGACGGTTTCAAACCATAGCGTGAGTTAAAATACAGGCAGCGCCATCTATCGAGCAATTGGATTAATCTGCTACCACTCCCGTCGCATTAGAACGCAATTTGTTCTATTGATTGAATAGTTTTATTATATTTGAAGCATTTTGTCGGGAATGTACATCATACATATATACAGGGTGTAACAAAAAGGGTTTAACTCCCGGATGTATGTGGTTTGGGACATCATTCTGAGCAACTTTTACTATGGGACCAACTTGATTAGAGCAACTTGATTTTTCACTTCCCCATACATTTCGGTCTGGGCGCTCGGCTGATTTATATGGAGAAGTGAAAAATCAAGTTGCTCTGATCAAGTTGGTCCCATAGTAACCACATACATTCGGGAGTTAAACCCTTTTTGTTACACCCTGTATATAAAATTCTCGTGTCACAGTGTCTGTCTTCGTAGTCTGAGAATCGGCTAACATCTATTTTTCATACCCCTAAGTGTTATAATTATTTATATGGCAAAACAGCGTTTGCCGGGTCAGCTAGTAATATATAATTTAAGCATAATGGTAACCAAAGGAAACGAGGGATGTATGCCTGGACCGTGGTAAGTGGTGGTCCCTGGTGGATGTACGTATCCCTCTTCTAGGAAACAGGCGTGATATTATGTATGTATTACATAATATGTTTATAGAATCTTGTTTGTAAAGGCATATTTTCCTAGGGGCATTCAATGATTCATAAACTGCAAATGTAACTTTGTAATCCTATACATTTTATATAAGATTACAAAGTTATTGATGCAGATGGGTTTTCTGGAAAACTATAACATAAGCTTGAAATGTTTAAGTTTTCCCTTGATAAGAATACTAATTACTATTTATATCCCAAATTTGAAGGTTCTATGTCTGCTAGAAGTGCCTGGGAGTTTTGATGATCGGTCAGTCAGTGACAAAATGAGGAAACTTTGACATGTTACAATTCTTAAACTACTGGTTCAAATTGAATAAAAAATTTAATATATCGTGTTGATATAAGGCCTAATTAGTAACAGAAAAATCAGGCTTCTTGTTTTATCCACAACGAAGTTTTAGGGGGGTCGAATATGGCCTGAATTGCTTCGAGAAAAGGATGGTACGGCTGTGCTTGCTCGACTTGGTGGTGCACTGCCGTGCACCCAGATTTTAGTGTGCGTTGCAGTACCTATAACACTTGAAGGCTTCACAGCAAGCCTTGACAACAATTATGGAAAACACCTGATCCATCAGATCATTGTGTTAGCTATGTTATGTTTAGCTTCTAATCGTCGCTAGAATACCTACGAGTAGGTACCTACAGCACAGTCTAGTCTTCCGCATTCCGTCGCCAACCTTCGTTCTCAGCGTTAAATATCGCTTCTGAGCAGGTGCTTGTCCGATGTCTCTACGATCGATTTATTGACCTTCAGAATCAAATAGACATTTTGTAAATCCTCATTGAACTTAGTAGGATCGTATCGAGCACGAATTAGGATAATATACTATTGATTAACGACTGGATGTCTAAACCCGTTGTTTATTATTTATCTAAACTTGAATGATAAATAATTGACAAACAATACTTTTTTCCAACTCCACCGAATTCCACATCGAGATCATTGTCTTTTGTTCTGTTGCTAGTTATCATTGCCTAAATAAATATACATCGACTCGTCGTATAGGTACAAACCTACATAGATCTAATCAGTGGAGTTGGGATGACGTATACGCACGAAGGTCGACGCACAAGAGTACTACGGACGGTTTGGTACAAACCATGCGCTTCCGCTCACGTCACGTGGCATCGCAACGCAACAACCAATCAGGATAGAGAATTCGACGTTCGTTATTTAAAATCCCGAGACCTTTATGAGATCATAGATCGGCGTTGTGTCGTAAACTTGAGATTTGGACGATCGATCACGGATAGGACGCAGCATTTTTGCTGTAGGCAGTAGGCGGGTTTAGTGAGCGACATTTAATGAGTTCCACGTGTATGGTTAAACAATAGCAGCAGTTGTGGCGAAGCCATTCAAAATGGCTTGACGCTGTACTGTACTTGAAATGAGCTTGTGTGTTACCATTACGATTTTCTTAACTATAGCGACGACACAGACACAAACTTGCTGAACATCCATGAAGTTATGATATAATCTAAGAATATTCCTTTCTTAGTTCCTTAATCCTCGGCTTAGTAGGTATTGAACCTACAATCTAAAATAAAAGATGCAGCACAACATATGGGATGTGTCTACGAATAAAAAATATCCTAAGTACTTATGTGGGTCAAACAAAACCCTCTTAAATTTGTAATTTTGTATAGGAAATTTATAAATTTTTCTAATGCATATTTTGCATATGTGCAATAAAAAAAATGGGAATCACCACTAAAAAAATGTGACCAAAAAGTGTAACTCGCATAGCATGCCATGCATGTCATGTGTTTATCAGCCTCTACAAAAACACGAAAATCGTAATCGATGTGTGTGTTGTGTTTTCTTGAATGCATCACAAAACCTACATAACATGCGATATATGTGCATTCATAATGTTATGAAAGGAAACGGAAAGAAGCTGTGTTTACTAAATTTCCGATGCATTCCATAGGGGAGGCCGGGGCACAACGTGCCGATTTTCGCAAATTCGTCTATAAATCGGATACAACAAATGCTATGCTTAGCAATGATAGTTTATATTGGGTGAAATTTATTGTAGTTTTTAAATTTTCGTTAATTTTTTCTATATTCTGAATACTTTTTGAACGAAATCGATATTTATCGAAAGAGGAAGAGCGGCACAACTTACCCCGCTCTGGGGCTAGTTGTGCCCTACGTCGGGTTAGTTGTGCCGCACATAATTATTTATTTATAAAATGAAATTTTAGTAAGATATAAATAAAAACAATACTACTACGTAATTACTATACTACTACCTACTACGTAATTTTGTTACAATCCTAAACAAAATATTCTTTTCATATTTACAGATTAAGACAAATTAAAATTTTCTGCACATTTGTGATGATGACGATGATAATTGATAATATCAGCTTAACAATAACAAAGACAAGGAATACAACATGACTATTATGGCCGGCATACACCATCAAGCCTATCGTCAAATCGGCACGACGCTGCAGGCTTGATCAAATCTGCAGTTCGTCCATATACACCACAAACGATCAGTTTGATTGTCAAATCGGCATGACGGCGTTCAGTTGAAGCCATGGCGTCAGACGTCAAATCGGCATGATCCACCAATACACGGTCAAATCGGCTTGATCAAATCGGCATGATCAAGCCTAATCGAAATTCGATTTTGCCGTCAAATCTAACTGTCAAGCCAAATCCACTCATACACACGGTCAAATCTAACTGATCAAATCGTTCGTCAAATCAATCGTCATGCCGATTTGACGATAGGCTTGATGGTGTATGCCGGCCATTACTCGTATTGACTATCTATAAATTAAAAAGAACACCCCGGCAAATTAATGAAACCTTACGACTATTTGGTTCATTGTCTTGATTCCTATTAGGGCTGATAAGTTTTGAACCTCTGCCTGATTTTTATAAAATATATCTTAGAACCATCGCATTTAATTCTACAAATAAACAAAGCGGTTTAAAAACTTTCTACCCATTTGAGCACTGAAAATGTCACGGATAGGCACACATACAGATGCTTTAAGCGGTGTCCTAATAGTACGCGACCACGCAATTATCGCGCGAGCAAGCGACACGCGATCATCGCATGAATCCGCGACCGCGGTCAAACATATTGACGTCGAATTAGTTTCCAAAAAGGCCATCGCGCGATGCGGTCGCGCAAGCAAAATGTTTAGGCGTCGTCGTCCTAATTTATCACGCGAGCAAGCGATGCGACCATATCGCGCGAATAAACTAAACATTTTGGTCGCTAGACCGCATCGCGCGAATGTCTTACTTACTTACTTTACTTACTTTATACTTTATTGCACAGAAAACATAATACAGACACTTAATATTAGAAAAAACATGTACAAAGGCGAGCTTATCTCTAATAAGAAATCTCTTCCAGCAAACCTAGGATGGAGAGGATAATTTAATAAAAGGTAGACCTACATAACTGCACAACGATAAATATTAAAATAATAGACTACTTACTAATAAATACATAAATACAGAAAAAACAAAATGTCTATTGGGACACTGATTCGACATCAACATGTTTGATAGCGGGTTCACGCGATGGTCGCATCACTCGCGTCGCTTGCTCGCGCGATCTTCCCGTGGTCGCGTTCTATTAGGAGCATCGCATAAGTTTTAACGTCCCTCAGTTTCTATGGGTTAAAAGGGTGGGTATGTGTTAAAAATAAATATTCAAAAATCTACTCTACCCGTGTCCGGGTAAAAGCCTGTGCCCCTCGGTGGGGACATTAATGGGCTACACTAACTAACTACTCTACCCAATACTTGACGATGCAATCAATAGTGGCATATTAAAATTCGTAGCTACCGTTGAAGATACAATTGAATTCTATTAGACATTAAAGAAGAAGTACTTGAGATTCGATTTACTCGATCATCCATTTAAAAACTACAATATGTCACGTAATCAAATTTCGAGGTTTTCTTGCAGTACAAAACAATCAACGGGATAATAAATGCATACCTTCACCTAAAACAACAATAATTTGGGTAAAAATATAATATGTAACCTATACGATATCAAACACACTGTAGATAACCCACCGGCCGCATACGCGGAAAAAGCAGTGATAAGGATGATTAGAGGTTCTAATAAAAAATATGGGTGAACGATATCTGTTTATTGTACCTATGACAGATATTTATATAATAAGTTATGCACGAAATTTTATGGCCTGCTTCAAGAACACCCAATAATATAGACGAGACAGATTAATCTGTAAGTTTTCATTCAAAATGTATGATTTATCCTGTCTTCGTATCGGGACTTCTTGAGCCAAGGAGGCCTAGTACTAACTCTGCTTTTTCGTATTAGAACGTATACGAAAAAGCAGGGTAGTGATTACATCTCAAATGTAGTAAGGACCATTTGGGTGGATCGAGGAAGGCCGTGTTGATCTTTGGGTTGGATACAAAAAAATAATATCGTAAAAGGTATTTTTTTCTAGTACTTACGACTCAATGTAGGTAGTATAGGTACTAAAGACGATGCTCGTTTTATTTTACGTTTTCACCAATATCTCTACCAATATCAATAATAAGACAACCTGTGTGCCCATGAGCCATGGACTCGAACTATACTGAAAACTCAGCAGAAAAAACATTGAAAAGAAATATCAGGAAACCTTTCGTTTTCCTTTCGTACAAGAAGAAAGTTGCCGCGGCTACTTTGTAACATTCACCCAAGGTTCCCAGTCTCTGAGGCTGGGGAGGGCCGGAGGGCCAAGGACGTCCTCAGAGAACCTTCAGGACGCGACAGTTACATAATACTGGTGAGGTCTTGTAACTAACAGTGCAATATACATATTTAGAACTAGCCTAAGATGATGAGTTAAACTGATATGGGCGCAGATGCACAACCAAAACAAAGTTTGACTGTCACTCAGAGTAATGCTGTCATTAGTCGAAATAATAAAACTCAAATGCGAACTGCCGGCGCACTGTTTTGTACAAATTAGCATGGACTTAATACTATACAAATTAGAAATTTCTCTTTGCATAGGAGGGCAGAAATCCCCAAGAGATTTATCGGTCCTATGTAAAAAATATCATCCTAATCAATATTTGCCTGTCAGGGAACCCACTGTTGAATATAGGCCTCTTCAGGTAAACACCATTCAACACGGTCCCGTGTGACCCACCTCCGTTGATATAAACATTGGGCACTCTTCAGATGTTTTAGCGAGTTTGACATCCGGCCCTTCGAGAATGTGTGGTAGCTGTGATATGCTATATTTTTTTATTTGTAATTTATTTTTGTAACATTATCATCAATTATTTTCCCTCTGGTGGGGCATTTGCGTCCCGTACACGTGAGAGTGGATAAGAGCGGCCTATCTGCATAGTGACATGTAAAGATAACCTAGAACTAACAAAACAATTTTAACAAACTAAAGTACGAGTACATAACATTGCTCGAATGCTGCCGAATCGTTGGGCTAAGAGAGCCACAGACTGGCTCCCAGAAAATGCAAAGAGAAAGCGTGGCCAACCCAGGAAGAGATGGAGTGATGAGTTGGGTCTATGGGATAAAGAGTGGAAGGAGACCGCTCAGGATCGAATAGAGTGGAAGAGGGGGAGAGAGGCCTTTGCCCAGCAGTGGGACATTACAGGCTCGTAATAAATAAATAATAATAATAAAGTATATAACAATTTTGTTGTCTAATATATTGTTTTACAGTGAAATTATAGTTTTTTAATTATTATGAATTTATACCAGAAAAATACTTCAACCTCCATAGCTCCGGCGATGGGCTTGGCTATGAAAAACTTGTCTGACCCAGAGCAGAATTGTGCCTCCCGAGTCCCGCATAAATAATAATTATTAACTTCTGTCATCAGAACTGGGTTTGCTGGAAGAGATCTCTTTTTAGAGATAAGCTCGCCTTTGTATACTATTTTTATTTACTTTTGTTTTTTTTTTCAACTAATTGTGTGCAATAAAGAAATTATGAACATTTTGAAATAAAATGAAAAATCTATTTGCTACAAAATGATTCGCTCGTGTAAACACGTAAATAAATAGACCTGGGTTCATGGTCAGTGGCCATGCAACAGAAATAAAATTTACACAGCATCTGTATAAATAATCAAGTTATTGTTAGGTGAAAAATATTTTCAGCCTTATCGTATGACGTAAACTCCTTTCTCAGAATATTTGCAAGCAATGAATTTTCTCGTCCAAATGTATTGATATTTTTAAAATATTTCGCTTTCTACCCTCGTAGAAATGAGACTCTTATCCATAAAAATTATGACAATGGGACATGTGAATGTAATCTAACCTGTATGGGACGTACTCTTTTATATACGAAACTCGTCCTAACTGGGTCTTTTGTGACCGTCTTCGATTTGGGTCAAGGATTGTTTCTTTAAAAAAATATGAGGATGCAAACTTTACATGACTGTATAGTGGACCCTCTCCCTTCCGGAATGAACACTTCAAGTGATATCAATAGACTAACATATACATATGTATATTTATCAATAAAAAGTTAAGAAACCGACTTAAAACCCTATTTCTTCCTCCCCGGTCGGTCGGAGCGCGAATATCGTCTACACGAGAACAAAGAATATTACACAAGTCGAATATTCGATACTTATTTTCAGAAGTCATCATGCTAATAACTATATCACCACTGAAGTCTCAGAAAAATTGTAGATTGTACAACAAGGGCATAAAACGCACCATTTTCAGGGTCATGTCGAGGGTAAAATGGGTTTTATGTACGAGCACTCTGCTTTTCACTTCGATTGTGAGGAAATTAAACAGAAATATTGCAAAAAAAGTAAATATTATGAAATAATTGCAAATTGAAATTACCGAGAAAAAATAAGGACTTCCCGCAATTAAACTTTTTTTTTGGACGTGCCTCCGCAGCCGGCTCTGGCCGCCCCGGCAGTGGCACTTAGCATAGGTGTGTGTGGCTGTTTACCTGACGACCTTTGTCAGAGTCTGAGATTTAGACGATTTTACTTTATGCTCTAGAACATAAAATTTGATTTTATGCTGGCTATACCCGACATAAAGACGAACTTTACGAGCATGAGAAGTGAAAAGGTTATTTTTAATCGGTTCATATAGAA
This sequence comes from Argyresthia albistria, assembly GCA_963457715.1. Classification (NCBI taxonomy): domain Eukaryota; kingdom Metazoa; phylum Arthropoda; class Insecta; order Lepidoptera; family Argyresthiidae; genus Argyresthia; species Argyresthia albistria. Next base: position 3,513,987 of record OY735255.1, read on the forward strand.
TTTTCGAGGTAATAAACATAAAACAGATGCAACTTATTCAACTCCTTCTTTTTAACTTCGCACGAGACTGCATTCTGATGGTTACTTATTGCTTATACTATATTCTAACCATACAATGGTCAATTTTAATAATTATCGTATGACAATTTAAGCATATATCTTAACATTTAATCAATCACGTTGAATTCCATACGTGCGTTCAGTGGACATTATAACAAAGGTGATTTGTAGACGTTCATCCAAAAACTCCCGTTACAACGAAACCAGAGTAGTTGAAATGCGACGCGCAGTCGCGCAAGCACCCGACTGGTGCGTTGCAAGCGAGTGAAAGGCAGGGCATCATAGTGCACGCACTGTTTGGCGCATGCATTGGGCTGTGTAACACCGTGAGAATTCGATGGCGAGCGCAAAAGCACACTTCACTGAAGTAGTTAGCTAATGACATAAATCTTATGACACATGGAGGAATTGACACAGAAAACTTGTATAGCTGCAAATTCGAACTCAACTGTCAACAGAGTTTTCTGTAATCGAATCAGTTTATCAAGGGAGTAAAGAACTAATTTTAAGGCGAGAGTGCTTTTTGAATCCAAAGAGAGCGTAGGATTCTAGGGTTGAATCCCGATTGTAACGATTCATAAGTAGAATCCTGAGCGAGCGAGGGATTCAGTGTTCATCACTCGAGCCGAAAATAGTTTTTACTCCTGAGGTGGACACTCTACTTTTCATCACCCTCTGTGAGAAAAGGAGTAATTTTGAATACAGTTACTAATAACCGCTTACGAAATTGGAATACACAAAGGCGCAGTTTTCTAATTTTCCACAACTTTTCATTAATTGGTCCGTGTTTCGATATCAATCTCAATAAAGATTGACAGTGACACCGACGAATAAAACGTTGGTGTATATTTAGTGTGTGCCGACGAATTCACAAATAATAAAAAATACTTAGCACAAACAGTGCGGATAGCGCGCCGCCCCCCGCGCCGAAATTAAAAAATTGACTTATAGTCCCTAGAGATTAAATAGCTACTTTAGTCCCTGTTTGCCGGGACTAAAATAGCTCCTTTCGATTAAATGTGATGAAAGGTTGTTTAAGTTCAAAGTGTAAAACCTGATCTCGTGTCGACAATACTATAACCTCGGTCTAGACCGTACCCAGCTAGCAGAATCATGTCGTATAAACGTTTACAGCACAAGTTTTCGTTGCTTGAAGTTGTATAAAAACGCTGAAAGAAGTCCTATGAAAGTCGAAAAAGCGCTTATACGACGGCATTTGGGCGCAGATTTTGTAGCTAATGATCGTATGAAAGTCGAGAAATAGTCGCGCTAGTCGTAAAACAGCCTTAAGAAGATGCAAAGACAGTGAATTAGTTACTACAAGTCACATAAACGCATTTTAGATGCGATTTTACTACCATTTGTTGTAAAAAAGCTGCTGCGATACTATTATAGCACAAAAATGTCCTATAAGTGGTCAAACAAAGCTATCTTTCGACTATTTGATAGAGTAAAAGCAAAACAATAGCTGTCTTGTGACTATTTGGTAGAGAAAAAGTAAAATGATTGCTGTTCTTCGACTTTTTAGAAGAATAAGTGTTGATAGATTTCTATCGAAACGGCCCCATCACGGTAAGTGTAAAATAGATGTCAAAGTATCCTGCAACAGGGAAAATAGATGGTGGCCGATACGGGTAGATCCATACATATAAATGACATGAATGATGTAGGTAGTGTAGAGTCAAATATCAGTGGCAAATAAACTGTTTCGGTGAATTCATATATTATAAATCTTATATTTTCATAGGCCCCCTTAAAACATTATATTTAATCAATAAAAATCAATAAAAATAGCAAAAAATATGACGCAGTAACAAGGTTACTGTTTCACAACATTTACTCGGCATCAAGTCGTAAGACTGCGATACGATTACTAATCGTACCGCCATTTCTGTTTATTTTAGGGTTCCGTCTAAGAATTACTGAATTCAATGTTTACTTGCACACAGTAAACTTTACACGTGTGTTCACTTTGGACTCGTAGAACTATATGCACTAGATTAGATCCGATTTTCATCATCCGATATCTCTACATCATCCGTAAATCTCTATAAAGATTGCTCTTGCGTATGTATTTAGTTTGTAGAACTTAAATAATTAAAAGTTAAATAATTAAAAGTTGCAAGTTACACTCTATGATTTCGTGACTTTGGCCGTCGCCGGTCCCTAGGAATAAGCACCATTTTGCAATAACATGTAATACAGGGTGTCCGGAAGGTAGGTGCAATCCTTTAAGGGGGTGATAGCTGACACAATTCTGAACATTGTAAGCCTAACATGTCTAGGGCGAAAACCATTTTTATTTTTTTTATTGCGTTTTTTGTGGGTTTTTCGAAAATTACCGAAATTGCACACTAAATCGAAAATAATTCAACAGTTAGAATTAGTATCAAAGTTTCAAAGTTAAATTTGTTATGTTCAATGTTTATTTGATCAAATACCTTAAATTTTAAGCATCTGTGTTGACTAAGAGAAAAAATAGAGACATTGAAACCTGAAAAAGAATTTTAGAGTTGCATAAAATACTATTTTTGGGGCTTAAATAAAATTAAACAAAATTGCTAATATCGTTCAAACCTTTTTAAATACACGTCTGATTTCTGCCCTCTCTTTTAAGCTATCGTTCATTCCGGTGACTGGTTGATTCTCAGAATTAGGGCGTTTACGCCATGTCGAGGGAGTAGGTGGAAGAAAGCATATATTTGAATGTCAAGATTTTATGTTAAATAAAACACAATTATTGTCAATAACATTTAACTTTGATGCTCAAAATGTGATCCGCTATTTCTGATACAAGCACGGGCCCTATTTCTTACGGTGGTAGTGGTCACCTTCAGCTTCATCTCTTCCTTCATTGTGGCAAATGCTTCATTTATCCTTCGGATTAACTCCTCATTTGTTCTTATTTCGGTTGTGTACACAAGCTCCTTGGCCCGGCCCCAGACGAAAAAATATAATGGTGTTAGGTCCGGTGATCGAGGGGGCCAAGGGAAGGGTGCGTCTCTGCCGATCCAACCCTCCGGGAAACACGCGCTCAGGTAGTTCCTCAACTCCGTGGTCCAAATGCGCTGGACAACCATCTTGTTGGTAAACTGAGAAGAGAAGTCAACTGAGAATGATCAGATTCAGCATTATGATCAGGACTATGGACATACTCATGAGAAGTAGAATTTATAACACTACTTGGAGTTTGTGAAAAAATTCCTGCGGAACCCACCACGTTTTGTACGTTTTCTTCTGGCTGACCGATGCATGCTTGATGTTGAATATTTTGAGCATTCTTCATCAGCTCAAGAGTTCTTTTTACTTTTCTTCGGTATCCGCCACTTCTTTTAAGCCGTTTCCAATCTTCATACTCCATTTTATTTTATAATTTTGAGAGAGTGTGGTGTTGTGACACTTTCTTTGATGTTTTGACACTGCAATTATACTACTTTTAGTTCTATAATAGCTCTATAAAAAACAAATAATAACTAGCTGCTGTTTAATAGCAATTGGGTTGCTATTTAGTGGACAAAAAGCTTTGCTATTACTATTTTGGGACAAGTTGTGTAAAAGCGCAGAAATAGCGATGAAGTTGCTATTCGGTAACAAAAATGCTCTTAATCAACATTTTTAGGACCGTTTGTATAAAAGCCGTATAATAGTGTAAGAATTCGCAAGTTAGTAAATTAGAAGCTTTCTTACAACTTTTTTACAACATGTGGTAAGACTGCAGTGTAAAAGTGATGTGAATGCAACAAGCATTTTTTGTCAGCTGTTATACAACTATTATAGGACAAAAATGTTCTAAGTCAGCAATGTAGATAACAGATATATGACAGTCTTAAAATAGCATTATTTTTAGTCGAGTAAACGTTTATACGACACAGTTTTACGACTGAATAGTGAAAATAGCTGAATAGTGCTAATGGCCACTTTTTCTCGACAACGATGTAACAGAGAATCATTTACACAGCCGTAATACGACTATTAGTTCTAAGAGTAGTTGTTCTTTCGACTATTTTGCTAGCTGGGTAGTATGTCTGTAGCCGGGCATGGACTGCAATACGCGTCTTGCAACTTTCTATTATATTTTTTTGTGTTGGAACAAATGATCCAATCCCATTTCATAGCTTTCCAACTCAAACCGTATTATACAGGGTGTAATAGAAAGGTGTAGTCATATTTTAGGGGGTTGTTAGAGACATCATTCTCAACAACTTTCACTTTGAAACCAATCTAATTATACAGGGTGTAACGGAAAGGTGTAGTCATATTTTATGGGGTTGTTAGGGACATCATTCTGAGCAACTTTCACTATGAAACCGATTTGATGAGAGCAACTTTAATTATCACTTCTCTATACAAATGCTTACCACCGCCCGGACCAAACAAAACGTATGGAGCAATAAAAAATAAATTTGCTCTGATCAAATCGGTTTAATAGTGAAAGTTGCTCAGAATGGTCTCCCTAACAACCCCCTAAAATATGACTATCTTATGTTAGACCCTGTATCTATTACTAGTACAGGCAGGCACCGCCTTCAAACAATGGTAGGTACTTATTTCTAAATACCCAGGACCCTGAATAGTAACTAGGGTAGGTAGTGGGTGTAGGTAATTCAAGTCAATTCAATTCGTTTATTTCGGAACACACAGATCCATATTTCACAGGAAAAGTATATCGATAAGTAGGTACCATATCATAAATAATAAATGCCTACCTTACCTACAACATAATTATTATTTCTATATTTTTAGGTGACGGTGAAAAAGTGATTTAGCGATACAAATACTAACCTGCGTTGGTTGATAGTTTTGCCATTGATTACGACTCTTAATTTGTAATTACCTTTTATATGGCAGCGTAGCTTTATTGCCAAGTAGATTTAACACTTGACTAATCAAATAATTTTATCTCCATTAGTTAACCTGCACTTACTTCATAGTCGTCTTTATGTTTCTTATTTATAGGGATTACGTGTTTAATAGGCATTTAAAATTTTATGTCCATTGAAACAAAAGTTGTTATTACAAATCTAAAATTTTAACGGTTAGTTAGTACCTACCTATACGTTTTGATAAGCACTTATTAGTATCCAATCCTATTAATATCCTACAAAAGAAGCTGATTATTTTGTGACATCATAACAAACGGTAACCCAGTTTGAGTTCATAAATAAATGCGTGTAGATACAATGTGTCGTATGAATGGACATACTGAAATTTAAATTTTCCTTGTCTGATAAAATACTTGGGTATTTTTTTCTGTATTGGCATCAAGTATCAGCGATTCAACCATAATCTTGTATTTCAAGTTTAATCATCCATCACTTTTTATATCACTGTTTGTGGTAATTATTATTATGAGCCCATTATGTCACACAGCTGAAAGAATGAAACTGAACTTCTTCCCTTTATTCTTCCCTGTCATTTGTATTTATAGAGGTCTCATCTGTCTGTTGTATTTGTATGACAGTAATCTTCAGGGTCCTTCCTACAGGGTCCATTGTCGGGACCTCCTAATTTTAAGAACCTGTAAAACCACAATGTTGCAATAAATAATTTGGAATTTGGAATCTTCAAATTATATCCTAGCGACTAGACTAGGTCCTAAAACTCGTCAACCAACTACAGTAGATGCAGTGTCGAAATCCATTACGCAATAGTAGATGGAAGCTTACACACGCACCACCGCGCTCTTCTCGGCTGCCCTGCTTTCTTATACGACGAAAATGCAGCTTTAACCAGCAGACCACTTCACACTCTAGGGCTTACTAAATAGAATTGACTATTCTTTGAATAAAGAGATTGCAAGACCGGACGGACTCTCACGCAACGGTGACGTTCGAATTTTCGGAATGTCGTTTGTAAGTCGATGCGTTTTCACGAAAAACGTTTTAGATACCGCGGTTTTATAATGCTTACTTTTAAAATTAAGAATTAAGAAGTAGGGAACTAGTGATAGTGATTGACAAGTATTCGATAAAGTGTTCATACCCGTAGAACTCTACTTTATTACATTTACTTTCATGCTACTGATTGCTACTACAACACAGCGTAACCATTTTGTCAAGATTTTTCATATTTCGGGGATTGTCTAGTTCTGGACACGATGAAACCTACCTACTAGTAGGTTCTCTATTTTCATTTGATAATAACAGTTCAAAATACATTTAATTTCATGTATGAACATACCATACTACGTTGATGGAGGGGGGAGAAATATCTTGAACATGCAAGCCTACCAAATTTTGTTTCAGTCGTTAACGCACAATGCAAGCTGTAAGAGCAAGACAGCAAACGCTCCATTTTAACGCCACCTAACCCATGAAAGTTACATGAATATTCAACACACCTATCTAGAATGCACCCACCGATACGCTATCGATTTCTCCTCCCAACCTCCACTCGTTACCAAACTGCCTAACTGTACATTTGCATGCGTGCACGTATAGCTAAACCGATTAAACTAGGCCTCTAAAGTTCACTGCTGTACCTTGGGTCCTCTTGTTGTACAGAAGAGACAGAGGGCCAGGGGGGGTCAGACAATGCTGGTAGGCTTTTTCGGCTGCGACCCGGTTCCGGCTTGCATTACTCGCGCACGCGTAGTTGCTACGGGACGGCAGCGGGGAGGAGTGAGGTGGAGGGGGGGGGGGGAGGCATGCAGTGAGTTGCGCAAACTGACGCAGCGGCTCTACTGCAATACCTCGCCGAAAGGCCACAGAGCAGAGGAGCGGAGGCCTGGGCAGATGCGACGACGACGACGGCAGCAACTAAATAGTACGAGACCTCTTATTGACCTTTGACATCTCTTCCACACAAAATCGACTTTGTGACCGAAGTATGGAACTTTCCATTTAAGAGTGTCAACCCAAAATGTAAGACTATTATCATTAGAAATATAGATAAGTTTGGCATATAAAGTATCTATGCAAAGACATCGAATGACGACACTGAAAAATAACGGAAACTGAAAGGTTCTTCATCATTATCATGAAATTTGAAACTTACGTCAATTTTGTATTCGAAGTTTTCTTCTTTCTAGCGTAAAAGCAGGCCACTGTGTTATCTCACTCTGCATTGCTGAAAATCGTGCTTATCTGAACACGCATTGAATGATAACAAAAATGGGAATGCTGATTCTAACGCATTCATTAAAATGTTCCAAATTTTGTAGTAACTTACATATCTTGTTGATAACATTATACTTTGATGTTGATTTAAATAGGTATGTATGACCATACTAACTTTGCATGTCACGATAAATAAATTGTTATTTATCTTAGCTCAACTTAATTAACTTCAAGTGAGATGAAAATACGAGTAGAATTCGACGTATGACCTCTGTGGGGCGCAGCGGTTGCGCATCTGCCTACCATGCGGGAGGTTACAGAATTTATTAAAATAACGGGTAGATTCGGGGAGGGAAATCAGCTGAACCAACAGTAACCAGCGCTCAAACACTGGGATCGGGAGAAATAGTCACAATAAAGGACCGATCACCCGCCTGTGTTCAGCGGGCGTCCGTCCACCTCATAATCTATCTATATCTACCATGCGAGAGGTCCCGGTTTCGAATCCCGGCTAGGGACTAAAAAAAAACAAATTCCAAATTATTTATTGCTACATTGTGGTTGTAGAGTTCTTAAAGTAAGGTCCCGACAATGGACCCTGCAAAGGGCACTGCAATTTCTTACAAACTAACTTACATCTAACACAGAGTTTCATATCATAAACGTACCTGTACGTACGATAACGTACGATAATACGATAACATGATATAGAATTTTTATTTATTACAACCCAGGTCTTGAATGTTTACATTTTTGTGATGTCGCCGTTTCTGGTTCCCACGACACAGGGTATCCTAGTGCGGGGCCAGAAGCAATGTATGTGCCTGTATGTAAATATTTATGTTTAATTAAAGATTTGATTAACCTTTATTAAGTGCACTATCTGTTTGAAGTACCGAATCTTTGACCCGAATATGCTACCAAAATAACGGTCTACAAACAAAGGCTTGCATGGAATCTCTCTTCTCTATCTAATGGCGTTGCTATTGCACATTCACTGATGTAGCTTACCGATCTAGATCAACTACACCATTGCAGCACGATTGTAGTCCATACTAGTATGCAATAGGCATGCGACAAAGTTGAAACGGTGAAGCTTACAACGTGTATTCTACTGCGTTGATGCGTAGATACCGTTTTGTTTTTGATGCCGTGATGATTGCATTTGTTTACTGTTGAGGTTGAGGCGTATTTGGTTTTTTTTTTGTGTTTGTGTAGAGCGTAGGTTAAAGGAATAACAAGTGGCTTTAGTGGACTACAGCAGTTTAGCAAATTTTGCTAGATGTAACAAAACCAGATGAAATCAAGTCATTATAATAACAGTGTTGGAATACTGCTTTTAATAAATGTAGTTATAAGGAGAACAAACATTAAAGGGGGAAAAAACATTAAAGGATATTGCAGGGATACTAAATTCTAGTACCTACCTGTTTGCAATACCAGTGAGTGTGTAAAGCACATGGTGGCAATACTTATGTCCGTACACTTTCTTTTTTACACAGTTTATCTAGGATATCTTGAGACTGAGAAGGAGTTTCTCGTATTTTGACGTTATAAATGTGTAACTGCATAGCAAAGTGAAAGTACTGGAGATGAAATCGACGATAGCATGAAGTCACGCGTTGAAAATTTAGTGTAAACCAATTTTTCTGTTGTTTTGAATATTGCTATAGTCGAGAACCAAGCTTAGTAATATATTAACGTAGCTTCATTCTCTCTTCATTTCTTCAAATCTGTCTGTCTGTCTGTCTATCCATCCGTCCGTCCGTATGTCACAGCAATTTTATTCCGAAACTATTAGGACTACACAGTTGAAACTTGGTATGTAGATGTATTCTGTGAACCGCTTGACGATTTTTATACAAAAAATAAAAAACACTATGGAAAACAAAGTAGCTGGTGAAAAATGATAAGTGTATCAGGTGTATTATGTTATGATATTATGCTACTACGGAACCCTTCATGGGTGTGACCGACTCTCACTTGGCCACTTTGTTATGAAATCACAGGTAGGTAATTTCATAACACTTCACTATAATCCAGAATGTAACTAAAAAGTTCAGTGACGAACTTGAACTTTTCGGCGAATATTCATGCTTTACCTAACTTATGCTTTACGTTTACGAAAAGAGATATTATTTTGGATAAGCATTTCTTAAACCCCTTAATGTAAGGAAAAACTGACATTTCCATAGTTTTTGATACATCAGGCTGTTTTGGTTTCATTCGCCTTCTTTGTCTCAAACTGAAACAAACCCAAATAGAAGACGGGATCTTTCAGTTACGAATCATATAAAATTTTGTTACATACAACAAACCAATAAATTATTGAATCTCCGATACCAGGAGCTCAGGGCCCAAAGAAGCTCGAAGACCGCCGCCGCCCGCGCCGCCGGTCACCGTGGGAACCTCACCCGGCCATCTATTACGTATTCATATCCGCCTGGTACCAAAGCAGCCCAATATCGATCATGCACCGGTTGTTCACCCCACGACCTTGGCTATCCCGGCAACCACCCTCATCTAAGGGAAATTATAAATTTATCCAGAAAGTCCGTTCGTTCACCCCGGGTAGACCATTTGGGAAGTTTATTTTCACCTATAAAAACGTCGACGGTAAATAAGACGTTCCATTCAGTTAGTGCCCATATTTTTCACGTCGCTCATCGTTACGGATTGTCGTTCGAGATTTGATATCGCTTTGTCACTTTTCATAAAAACTTTTCATACCGTAATTTTAGAACAGCGAAATTTCTCTCAGTGTAACAAAATGTTTTTGGAACAATAAAAAAGAAAATTCATTGGAAACTATTTCAGTAACAGCAAATCAGCATCTTGTGTTGGTAATCTTTTCTATTTGAACCCATCAACAATACATGCGCGGAATTAAATACGCCACAATCGATGAGAGCGTCCCTAAAGGCTCACTAATTAGATGAGATCAATACACGGACATAGAAGTAACGTTCCATTCCATTGCTACAGGGACGGAATCCGAGGCGGCCCGGGGATGGATTCGCAACAGCAGCAGTATTGCCTGAAATGGAACAGTTTCGGGTCAAATCTGGCGACCTCGTTCGCCAACCTATGGAACTCGGAGAGTTTGGCCGACGTCACGCTTTACTGCGAAGGTAAGTGCAGTGAGGTTGTTTCTTCAGGGTACAGTACGTTTGCTGCTGATGACAGATCTGTGACGTCATTGTCTAGCGTGTACAATCTCCCATCGATCTTTTGGTACTTGTGTGACGTTTACCAGACAACGCAACGAACTTGTCATCAAACGTTAGTTCCACTTGTCACCGCGAGTTTAAATATCGTTGGAAAGCTGTACTTAATAGGTATCTTGGAATAGTTAAACGATTTCAAGTAGAAGGTTTGATTTTGGTTGTTAGCGCGCGGAGCGGAGACTACGCACACTGACACAATGTGCATGTGCACGGCTAACACAACCTTCATCTAACCTTCATCATGTAAATGGTTAAACTTTACATCATATCATCATCATGCGTAATTATGACGTCATCCGCAACAAACGCACAGACTCTGAACACCATCATTTTCAGCTACGCGTATGTAGAGGTGCTCTCGGTCGTCTGTTCGCAATAATTAAGTCAGTCATTCCACTGAAAGATAAGAATAGGAACACAGTCGAGGCCCAACTTATACCGTATTTGGCTTTTGTCAAAGATTTTACATAGGAACTTTTCATTGAACCTGGTTTCATTACATATAAATAGGAGATACTATGGAATAGTAGTCGACTAAGATCAAAACTTAAAATACCATACAATACGTAGTGATTAAAAGTTGGTGCTACGTATGTCGTATATGTTACTTACAACACTTAGATTTTAGTGGTAGGTAAGTAGTATTTCCTCGCAAAGTCTTATTTTTTTCTCTTATCAGTGCATGCCTATAGTTGTACGCGCACCTTTATCATTATCTTAACATATTGTCATAAAATTTGGCCCTGAAAATGTCCAAAATACCGCTAAATTGATAATAAGTTCATTGACTCCGAGATATTATACGATTCTTATTCCAAAGACCTCGCCTACTGGCTTATGAATGTTGCAAAAACCTGATAAAAAACAGCATTGATAAGCAGTTTTGTGTGAACGGTTCAGAGGTTAAATTGCGTGTTTGTTTTCCTGTATTTTTTGCATATTACATGGCTGTTTTACAAACTATACTTTGCCCAAACAAAAAATGTGATAAAATTATATCCTCGTCAAAACAACCCTAAATGTATTGAGCTCAGTTGGGTTTTGGGTATCATCAAATAGGCTATGAACCAGGGAGCACTTATCCAGTGGAGTGGAGAGCGCATAGATACATTTTCCTTTGAAACACTACTCACCAATTTACGGGCGGCGGGGGACGAGGTACGAGAGCTGTGATTGGTCAGCCGCTGCGAAACTGTCTGGCGGCCCGTCATCGTACATAGGTTGCGTATGCGAACATTTGTTGAATACAACAAACGTTTGGCGAGCCGCATTCCAACGCAGGCGCAGTCAATTGGATATATAGTCTCTGCTATGAACACATGGAGCACAGGCCGTGCTCTACTCAGAACGACAACAGATGTGGGACTAAAACCAACGTACTCAAATGTCATCTATTGGGTTGGGAGTATCTATCATCATCATATACCACGATGGAAGGAACTTCCCAGGCTAGAATTGCGTTCAGCTATAGGCAAAGTTCTTGGCGAGTTCAAGAAACTCGACTGACAGACCTATATGCCAATGACAGACAAGACAAAACTCGCCCTATACCCTATCCAATGTAACAGGAGACTTGACAGATGTCAATCTTAGCCTATATGAGTGAGGGGATATTACTCATAGAAATCGATTAATCAAATGAATCGTACACCCTTTAAACATTTGTGAATCGGAAAGATGTCTAACATTTTATCCTTGATTCTTCAGTAACCTTAAATTTGGTTGAAAATGGAATAATAATATCTTTAAATGCTAATAGCAGTGATGGCGATGACAACCCTTCTTTAGTTCAACTGAATAAACAATTTCGATTCTTTCCGATTGTTTTGGTAACATCCCTAGTGTTTGAAAAGTGGATTCTATGAAGTTTTTGGTTAGCTGTCAAGTTTCCTGTTATATTGGATAGGGTATAGGCCCTCTTTTACTTAAACAAAGGTACGGTTTTTAAAGATTCAGTCATGTGAACAACTGTTTCTGCTATAATAGACGTAGTATATTCATCACGATTACGATCTTTAGATTGAACTTTACAGGGACATTTTGTCTCCTAATGTGTTCAACACCGTAGAGGTTAGTCCGGTTGTCCCCATGATTTTTTGATACGAAATTGTAATAAAATAATTAATTTTTAGTCCCATCGTCAGTTTAATTGTTTTTAGTAGTAAGTTAGGTTAAGTTGTAAGTTATATTCAAATTGTTGTTGAACATACTTTTTAATACAATTACGTTGTCCAAAAATCATGGGGACACGGGCTATGGGGACAACGGGACAACACCTTTAAAAACCGACTGAAAGGCATTTCTAATTGAACCGATTTCCCTAGCCCTTAGCGTACCAGCTAAAACTGCTGAACATCTCCCTGGTGCCACCAAATTTTTTTGTTGAATTAGATAGAAAATTAAAAACTAAATTCACTGATTGATAAAATTGCGAACTTCGGCTAATTATTGAGAAAATCGCGAAAACGCAATGTGTGCGTTGGTGGCACAGGCTATCACGTTTTATTGACCTGTGCCATTCAACGCAACAGTTGCGTTGAGTGTTGAATTATACTATGCAAGACGCATTGAGAAGTGGGCACGCTATATTATTTTATTATTATTATTTATATGATAAAACTATTTTTGAACTACGTCAGTCATGTCACGGACTATGGCATTGTGGTATAGACTCATCCAAACAGGAATTCATTCGCCTATGCCACTGAATGCAAGGTAGTCATTCACTGTTTGTTTTCCTACTATATGTTCTAGGTAAAATTTTAAGGAATATTATATTTTTTAGGAATATTTCGTAAAACGCACACGGTGCGTTGCTGGCACTGGAAGGGCTAGACAACACTTTATCAGTTACGTGATAAAAAGCAAATACCTCACTTAATGCTGAGATATTCAAATACAATTTAATTTAGGTGATGTTTAAACTTATTTAATCACAAGAATCCATTGTTGTATTAAATTAAGTAGTATAAATCATCATCACCTTTAAAGTTTTAAACAACTCAGCATAATTATTCATCATCGTCATACATAAGTCAAGACAAGAGATTGTCTCCCCCTGCTGTAGAAACTGTTGGTAGCTTCAGGAAATTGTCCTGCTCGTACATTACTGTATCCTAATATTTGCACTACCTTGAACTAAGCCGATTTGATTTTACACGACAAAAACAAATGACGAATGCAATCCGTTATCGTCTCGGCGATAAGGAGATATTTTGATTTTTTTAATATTCATTTATTCAAGCCTAAATTAATACCTCTTTAAGACTGAATAAATTCTAACCATTATTGATGAAAACAGTTCCTCTAATCTCTAAACAAGACTAGACGATAAACGTTACAAACTATTTCGTGATGACAAAATTATATTTGAGATGTCTGGCCCTTAGTTACCTGTATCTAGTCTTCCTACCTTCCTCATTTTCGCCCGCAGGGAATCAAGGGATTGTGCCCTTAGGCGAAGATTGACTACGGTGTACCACAGTAGTGCTAAATATGAATCGCTGAGGGGGTGCGACGGAGGGGCGGAAGAAGGGGGGTATTAAAATAGTTAGTTAACGCTTGTCTCGTCTTGTGTATGTTATCAACCGGAAAATAACATTGTGACTGTAGATTATGTAGATTTCGAAATTTTCAGTGTGCAAATGGAACACGCAGTCAAGAATTGATTTCTTCTAATTGTGTGTTATGCTTAATTGCAAATTATTAGACTATGACCAAAAACTTCATTACGATTAGCGTCCTAATTCTATTTAGCAGCTGTCAAAATGTATGAAATGTGTCAAACTTAATTGTGATTAACGCGCTAATCACAATTAGTGTTTTTGGTGCAAATGGACCTAAGTGTCACTTGCACCAAAAATACTATAATACTATAATATAATCTTAATTAAGTTTTTGGTGCAAATGGACCTAACTGTTATGAATTCATGACCAAATATTTAAAAAAATGTCTGGACCCTTGCAATTTACAATTAAATCCTTTATTATGAAAACAACAGATTTCACAGAACACTTCATTTCAGTTTATGCAATCAGATCGAATCGAATTTTCCCATTATCATGTTAATCGAAGGCTTAAAAACCTAGTCTCCTGGAACTACGAGTACGTAACTGCCGAATACCCGTTTTCCTTTTCATCAATACCCAGCTATAGTCCGAAGTTTTCGAGGCCGTCACGAACAAAATGCGCCAGACTCTCCCTTTGGAGGGTAGGGGGGAAAGGGGGGGCACTCGAGGGGGTAGGGGGTGGAGTGCGCCAGTCGCGCGTCTGAGCGTAGATCGGTGCGTGCAAACTGCTAAGTAGGAAAATGGTTTTGAAGTTCGTTTTTATGGGGTGAGCCCATTTTTTATTGGTAATTAGTGGTTTGCGTTTAGCTAGCCGTTGTTTAGGTTTATTATAAGTTTATGATTCATCATAGTGCGAGGGCGGTGTTGATTTGATTAATAGTTTTCGATAGAGTTTATATGGGTAACAGGCCTCTTTCATAATCTAGTTTTCTGGGTTTCGTATGAACGAGAAACCCTTATGGGATCACTCGTGCGTCTGTCCGTCTGTCTGTCACAGGCAATTTACTCAGAACATAAGTTGAAATTTAGTACACATATCAATATCTGTGACCCGTAATATCGTATCTGTGTTCAACGTAATAGTAGTTTATGAAACTGTTGCATAATGAGGGGTATTAAAACACGAGTGGGTGTTTAAAAACCGAGCCATAACGGCGAGGTTTTCAATAGTATCCCACGAGAGTTTTAATACCTAGTTATGTGCAGTTCATACACTACTTTATCTACTCTCATACTTAAGTGTCTCTCCTACAAAAATCAAAGTTAAAACACTACAATAATTCCACATAAATCAGTGCTTAGACACAACACAACAAAACGTTGTCACGTCACGTTGACGTTTTGTTGCCGCCAAAACCCAGCATATCACAGCGCATGCGCGGAGCATGGGCCACATTATCAAACCTCAGATCAATGAACCTCTTTGTTTGAATCTTCTTGCCTGCGCTGCCTCCAAACACTGAGTGGCTGTTTGGCTGTCAACTATAGCTAAAAAAAGCTTTCCAACGATACAGACTATCAAACACCTTGGCTGTATGACCCTTGCCTTTCCCAAAAAAAGTAGAACTGTATCTTTATGGAAAAAAAGTTTAATAACATTACTTTTGTTCGAGAAGTAGTCTACTTATTAATTTTTTTAATTTGATTACTGTATTGCGTTTATACAGTACGTCATCATGAATTCGATTTCAAGTTTGTAATTCGAACTTTATGACATGAGAGTAGATAAATATATAAATATGGAATATGGGGGCCACTTTTGGAGGGCCAAATGAGAAACAAATAATAAAAAAATAAAATAAAAATATGCCGTGTGTGTGACATACATATGAACATGGTGAGAGTATTTTAAATATAGTTTTATAATATTTTTAAGACTAATTTAAAAAAGATATGCTCAATAATATAACCGAACTTTATACCTTACCTACCGAACTAACCTTACTTACCGAAGTCCTAAAAATCTGAAATTTGGTATGCAAGCACATGTTTGTAACCCATATACCATATTCCATAAAAACTTCGAAATCCACAACTTTAACCCCCTAACCCCCTAAATGTGGGTTGCAAAGTTTGTATGAAAAACTGAACTATTATTGTTGTACTCTACGAAACCCTCTCAACGCGAGTCTAACTCGCACTTGGCAGCTTTTTCAAGACCTCTGTACATGTGAACAGTGTCTATAATTTCAGTTTTTACAAACTTTACTTCGTCCGATATCTGCATAAATAAATAGAGAAAGATAACCAAATTGTCCGAAAAAATAACAATCAAAATTTTTTTTTACTTCTCATGCTTGTAAAGTTCGTCTTTATGTTGGGTATAAGGGTACATAAAATCACTTTTATAAAGTAAAATCTTCGTCTAAATCTCAGACTCTAAAGGTGCTCCTAAACGGGCCAGGTTTTGGCTATTGGTGTCCCTCTCTTACTCACATGTTAGAGAAAGACAGCAATAGTTGCCGGCTACATATTGCAGTGTATAGCTTACAAAGTAGAGTTATCTAGGAACAAAACACTAGGTTCAACCTGTATCGTGATCGTGATGCCCAAATTATTATACGGTATGAATTTATGTTTATTTGTATGAAAAATCATGCGCCGCATCTATCCGCGTCACCGCAATTCGGAACAGAACGCATCGACGCGGCAGCAGCAGGCTTCCCTTATCGACCGCACCGCTATGTGTGTCGCCTCCCCCCTTCTGTCCCCCTGCCCAAAAGTCCTACCTCCTACCCTGTATCAACCACCTACGAGTAAACAGCGTGATTCTTTTGCATCATTTTTATGGCTTCGCACGGCGCGAATCGCTGTCGGCGCATAAACAACTTATTCAAATATGGGTCGGTACTGTAAACGTAATTGGGTATTTGACAAGAGTTTGTGATGTTTCAGGGTACCCGGGTATTCCAGGGTTAACAGTTCTGTAGGTTCGATTAACTTTTCTAATTTTAAATTAGGTTAATAACTTAGGGTGGTGGTTGGTTGGTTATTGACATTTAAACACATATATTTATTTGATATGAAATGAAATTGAAATCAATTTAGAAATAATCCCACTAGATATAAAACTATTGCATTATCAATGAAAAAATTAGGTAACAATATTTCTCTTGGCCATTTTTATTACAACCATTAGATACATATTTACGAAGGGATATAATTGTATGTCGTTAAATAATTAAATGTAACTAGAACACTATTTTGAAATCCAGCAATGAAGTTTACCTTGTCGACTATATCGACCCCCAAATTTAGAGAAGGGGAATTTAGGGGGGGCGTCCTCCCCCCAAATTCATCCCAACCCCCCTTTGTTCTATACTCGAGTGCATTATGTGTACACACATTTGCTCCGAACCTAGTTTAGTTATGTAGGTAGTTGTGCTAAACTCATGCGTTTTAGTGAATCGATTGAAAGACATCCTTACGATCTTAGCAATAAAGTTTAAAACCCAACAGCAGTGGATAGAAATTCAACCCTTCATAAGGGGGCATTATGTGTGTGAATAGTTTCTTAGTAGAGATAGAAGGTATTTTCAAATTAGAAATGTTCTTGGTGATCATCACGTTCATTAGCTACTAGAGTTACGGTTTAGACAACAATCTACAGGTTATTTTAGGGGGTTGTTAGGAGACACCATTCGGAACAATTTTCCCTACACCGTGTAATAAATAAATAGGATGTGACAGTTGTATAAATTCGTAAAGCGTCCAAACTACTTATCCACAAACCCTTTTTGAAAATCAACCTTTTTTAAATTGTAGGCTGCGGCTTTGTTTTCAATATTCTAAACTCAAAATACAGGTATTGTATAAAATGTGTTCTGTTCTATTGGCAGGAAAACAATGTGCTTAGAGTATTTGTGGCTAAAATTGGATTTTGTTAAACCGCAACGCAAACCATGCATATTTTGCACATGATAGATTCTACTGTTTTGTAGATAGATACTCGTATATCCTTAGACTTGGATGGAACATGCACGCACGTATCTGCCAAATACGTGCGTACGTAGTACGTACTAAATTAGTATGTAGGCCTGCTCTGGAGGCCTACTACGAACTCTTACAGCAGGACTTAGACAGTACTGCCCTGCTTTTTCGTACACGTTTTAGTACGAATAAACGGTCAAGTGCGAGTAGGACTCGCGCACCATGGGTTCCGTGTGATTAGGTATCCATCCACATTAAAAAAAAATATGTCATCCATGTAAACCAAATAGAATATTTTCTGTAGAAAGACAGAAATTTGCAGGTTTCAGATGTTCCCTTTATTTGTGCAGACTTGTGCTGTAAGACCTTGTTTTGTGCCATATTTCATGATTGTAGCCCTACGGGATGTACCCTATAGGTTTTGGGTCCATTGCGATTACTATGAAAATCTAACAATTTTACAGCATAAACGGTCGTAGCGTTCGGTTGCGTTGACCTAAAAGGTTGATTTTTTCACAGTGATACGCGACTACAGACTTTAACAATTGATATAAATTTCCGCTTGATACGTTCACTCGTTCTTGATATAATGGTCTTGACACACGGACGAACAGACGTAGAACAACAAAGTGATCCTGGGTTCCTTTTTTTCCTTCGGAACCCTAAAAAGCAGAGAGAGAGAGAGAGAGAGAGAGTACACCCTGTTTAGAGACAGTCTAAATTGCGTAGCTAACAAATAATAAGTAATAATAATAAATTGTGTTGGACCCATAGTCGTGGGGAGCAAGCTACAAAAAGTGGCCAAGTGCGAGTCGGACTCACCCGTGAAGGGTTCCGTAGTAGCAAGTAATTATACGACTGGATGTTTGTGTTGTAACTTTGTTTTTCATAGTGTTTGTATGAATGACAAAGTTGTCTTTGCAGTTTTCAATTAATGTTTTATATCCTAAAAACTGCTTATTATTATATTTTGAACAAACCAATTTTAGTTGAAAGTTCGTATTAGATACATATATTTTTTTTACATTTTTCACTCTCTTACTTTAAAAGTTAGAAGGGGGACACAATTTTTTCCACTTTGGAAGGGTCTGTCTCTTTAACGATTGACTTTGAGGTAAAATGGTTTGAGGAACCTCATTCAAAGTCATTTTCGAAGACCTATCTATGGACAACCCACAAATATAGGTTTAATAAAAAAAAAATTTTTGGTGTCAGTTCTATGTATGACCAACTGACACCAAAAATATATTTTTTCTTATATTTTATTTTATCAATTTTGTATAAAAATCTTAAAGCGTTTCACAGAATACATCTACATACCAAGTTTCAACTGTGTAGTCCTAATAGTTTTGGAATAAAGTTTCTGTGACATACGGACGGACAGACAGACAGACTTGACGAAACTATAAGGGTTCCTTGTTTCTCTAACGGAACCCTAAAAATACCGGGACAGTATCGTCCCGTGAACTGTTAACTCAGATACAAAATAATAATAATCTTTTCATCAGGTAAAAAACCCATCTTGATATGTTTTGCACAAAGTACTTAGTCAAAGTAAAAATCTGCGTTTGGCTATCACAAAACTCACACATAACCCGTAAAAAAGAAAAGTTTTGAAAGCCCTGTGAAATATTCAGAGCCTAATGCTAAGCCGTGAGAAATGCCTGTTGAAAGCTCAGCCAGACGGTAAAAAAACCTAATTCTAAAAACAGTGTTGGTTAAAAGTACTAACACGTCCCTGGCCCGGCTGGGTCCGACCTGGGAATGGCTCACCTAGTTTCTCTCTCCCTGCAAGATTGATTTTCTCTCCAGTATCTACTTAGGCCCTTCGCCCTTTGGGCGCGATGAGCGAGCAAAACAACGCAACCGATTTATGCGGTATGGAGGAATGAATCATTTTTGCTAATTTATCCTTTATTATTTTGTTGGTGTAGTACCAGTACTTAAAACTACTTAGCGGTAGCTTATCAATATTAATCATAAATTGCAAACGTATAACACCAATAGAAACTATATAAAGATATAACAGTCTACATGGAACTAAAACCCATCCACCAAACATCTATCATATTATCATCACCAAACTCAACCTCACATCTCGTCGCATTCAGGAGCCTTCAGTACAGTTTGTACTCTCACTCCCGCTATAACTATAGCTATCGCTACGCTTCACGCACCGCCCTTACCTTGCACTTTCGTCGGGGGCGCTTCCCCCCCCCCCCTCCCCCGCCGCCCCGCCGACCTTGAGACTCCGTTGGGGGCCGTTGAGGGGCGGGCGGGGCGGTTGTCATGTATTTAGTGGGAGGGGTAGCCTAGAAACGGGGTTAGCAAGCGGCCCCAGGAGCTGCGATGTCGTTTTCACTTGCATCCGGGGCCGCTAGGGATGTAGTACCTATCTATGAATAGATAGCTTATCTATAAGTATACAAGGTGTATGTGTGTGCGTGTAGGCAAGGCAACTGAATTCAATTTTCGGGACCGGCTGCGGTGAATTTTCGCTGTGAGCGCATTTTCTTTATTGGATTTAACTCTGTTGGCGCAAATTTTGACAACCGGGGAAACAGGAAAGGTAGATTTGATGATCTATGTATGCAAGATGCAAAAGTAATTTGTATAGATTTTTAGTTTTGATTTACTTATAAATAATAAGGAAAATTTTAAATACACCAACATACAAGGGTTAATGTTACGAATGTTTGGATAAAACTTCTAAGTACCTCACAATATGTTTGCAAATAAATAACTGTGATAACGATGATCGTCTCTAATATTACAGTAATTATACAATTAGTGAAACCACAACTTTTCATAATTTGTTCGCATCAGTCCTCATACGCAACAGAATAGTTGAGGAAAATGACAATTGACCACCATTTTACGATTTACCATCACAAAAGAATAGGTAATGAATCCGTGAAGGACATAGTTTCAAGTAGAAATTCTGAAGCGAAGGGAATCATAGGGGTCATTACGAGACGACGAATAAAACTAGGTTAGGAACGTTGATACAAAATATTGGTGAGTAAGTTCTAATACTAATTTATCCTTGTCGCTTCTCTGAGTAGAAACTTAATCAAACATCCATTACTGTTTTAACAATCTCGTTTTTCCTATAGTTCCGTAATAGATAGGTGGGTAATGCACGATTTCACCAACAGTTAGCTGTTTTTGATACCTGTCTAACGATTGTTTCGGAGGCCGGCCTTTTAAATTTAGAGGGTTCCCTAGTAGCCTAGATGACCATTAAACTTAGGTTAAAGCGAAACTACCGGTAGGTGGCCCCTGAAAGGAAATAAAGTGTCCCTTGAATAATTCGTAATTTAATTTTTATATTGTTAATTATCCTTTGTATCTCATTATTATTCTGCACTTGTATGACGATTTGGAAGCATTTCTGTTATGTTGTACATGTTAATTTGATAATAAATAAATAAATGCTATGGTCTTATTTCAAGACAATCATCCAGTACGTCTTGTATGTTTGTAAGCAACAAAGAAATACACACACGGCCTGGATGACCCACTTAAATCCAGAAACACGTTTTAATACCACAAAAATCTCCTACAATGTCCCTTCTATTAACGAATCTACAAAAAGAACACTTTCATTGACGACATCCAACTGACCTATATTCCATCTTCAACACATGAATGCAATGACTCAAATAAAACCAACTTGTCCGTGCTAACTATACGCACTAAAAAGCTCTTAATTGATGGTGTTACGGCCTGAATTGGTATTTTTCGGGTGAATCAATAAGTCGGGTGTTTGTGTCGTCGATACAACAGCTAGATAGTGTTAGTAGGGCTGTAAAGTCGGCCAATGTCAACGATATGTTGCAACTTGGGTTGTGATGTGACGCACCGGTTATGGACTAACTTTTTCAGTAGTTTGTGTGAAGGAAGGACCACATTAAAATAACATTTATCCATTCATTCATTCTATGGCACCGGTTGTTCCATTTCGAGGTTTTGAAATCTGGTTTCGAAAACTTAGAAGAAGAATAATTTTTGTTCTTCGGCATAACCAGATCTTAGTTTTACCTATATATCAACCATGATGTAATTAGACCTTTGGCTTGCATCAATAAAATCATAACAGGCAATGATTACAGTATTTTCAAGGCCATGCTCAGCGTTCATTTGTTTTACAGTAAGACCTAAAACGGCACACAGCGCATCCATTCTCAATGTCACACGCACCCATTTCCTCATTAGAAAACCAGCTTTAGTAGGTACTAGATATGCATTGTGCAACGTGCTTGACCTTATTCTTTTAACTGGGGCTCCATCCATAGCATATTCCGTCTCGCTCGACATACGCTCGAAAGAAAGGGACAGAACATTGCAGTAATGACGATGATAAATTCAAGTGTGTGTGTGACCCTCATTTTAATAGGATATTATCATTTTGTTCTTCAAAACTTGAAAAATAATGCGTTATGTGTATGGTTTTTTTTTTATTTTTATTATTAGTTCATACGTTTTACTTAAGGTACAATCAAAGCAGATTGGTGTACAATCGATATTGTAGAAAAAAATTGAAGATTGAAGAAGATAGCAGAAGGCTTAGACTGGAGAGAAATGAGACAGAGGGTAGTGATGCAGAGAAGAACGCAGAGATTTTGCGAGTTTACAAGAGTATATTGAATGAACGATAGAAATATTTGTACAAAATTGGAGAGAATATTTGGCAGACATGCAGCTGCGGCAAAGGTTGAGAGGGAAGAGAGGGGGAGGCAGTTGCTCACGTCCGAAGGAATTACTTGGAACCTACAGCCCTTCACGTCCTCCCCGAATAGTGCTAACGAGCGACAAAACATCAAATCATCTCAAGACATCTTGACACTGGCAAAATTAACCTCAAAAGAGGTTAGGACTCCATTAATAAAAAGAAGAAGAAGAAGAGAAAAGAGAGTGACAGGAAAGTTTCGAATGTTCCGGAAGGTGCTGAAATAATAGTGCGCGTGCACTGTATGGCTGCCTTGACAATGAAATGATGTAGTTGGAAAATGATATTTACAAAGATATAAAATTAAATGAAGATTAGTGGCGATGGGTCGCCACTCGCCCCACCACTATATTTTAAACATTGGCCCTGAATGGATATATTTCAAATAAATTACGACGATAAATTATGACACAAAGGCTAGATAAATATTTTACGACTTTTCGATTCATGAAGGGCCAGGGCTCAAAAGTATTACGCTATTATTTATCATATTAAAGTAATTTTTTACAAATCAAATAACATACATTTATGTATATAACTATCACTACATGCCTTGTTGAATATATTTTGTACTTCCTTGTTCGTGCTACTCGTTTGGAGTTATGTAACAACACCAGCTTTGAATAAATTAAAACCACCAGAATAGCTTGATCTCTGCTTCACGCACGGCCCTGGCCCTTCTGCCTGTATGTATTTACTAGTCGATATAGTGCAGAGTTGCCATGGCTCAACATACTTTGGCTATTAAAATCGTTAACAATATAATATTTCAATAAATTATGCCTACTCTGCTCCTCTCCCTAAATAGGCCCCTCCTTGCACAAACTGGATTTTATAAAAAAAAAAACATGTGCGTGTAAATGTGCTACCTAAGTAATTCAGAGGGATCACACACACTCTCAGCTTACATTGATTAGCTTGTCTCATCCATATTTTCATTGCCATAAATGTAAAAATTAAATCAACAAAAGTACCGTTTGTTGTTATTTTTCGTGTACTCGACTGCAATAGTAATCTTTAAGCTATCAAGGACATGCTTGTAGATAGTAGAGATTAGCACCTAGACAAGGCAGGCAGTGTCGATAACGAGACGTGAAGTTGCCATGATCAGTGTAGGTAGCAGATACATTTACGCATAGAAAAAGTATTCGAATTGAAATTTCAGTGAAACTTTTGTCTAACAGATAAGGAAAGGATAAAGTTAAAAACAGACAAACATTATGAAGAAGGAAAAATAGGGTCTATTTCTATTGATTCCAGCACTTAGTAAAATGTAGGCTTTGGAAAGCGATAACATGATACTTCATAACTACAAATTGAAAATTTCAAGACGTTCTAAACACGTGATACAAATTATAAAACAACCTTATTAATCAAAATAAGTACAGTACTAGGCCATTGTTTTGGCACGTCGGGTCTCGTCTCGCTCTCTCTCTCTCTCTCTCCCGTCAAGTCTAACGCCCCGAGTATCAATACTCGGGGTGCGTACGTCGTCGGGTCGGTCGTGCCAAAGCAATGGCCTAGTACTGTACATTGTTTTGACGCTACGCTACACGCATATTCTCATTTACACAGTTGGGTCATTCTTTTAATACAAGTAGGTGCTGAAAGACTTCGATACAATATAATTCGATGACAGAGGTCTCGTTACGTTCATTACCATTTAAGTTGGGTTATATTCCGATATAATAACATAATAAGACCCCGTATTATGCGTACGAAGCGACGCTTAGCGGCGACGCATTGGCTGTCCAAGGCCAAAAGTATTTTGTTCCGCGCAACTGGCTTTGATATGACGTAACCATTTTTGTGTGTACTTCACTTTATCGATCGTAGTTCGTAGACCACCATGTCCATTGGCAGAATAGCAGCGTAGATAGCAGTGGCATTTCCTCTTTAACCTTTAGAAAATATCCTTCGTCGTTGATGCATCGAGAAATAGTTTTTTGTTGTATTTTTGTATGCGGTAAGGATATGGTCCTCCTACTCAATAGACCTAGATTACAAAAGCAACCAAATTCAATAATACATATTTACGAAACCTTTCTTTCTAGGTACATATGTAAGTTCAACTTAGAGATAAAAATATCCAACAGGTCCTAGAACGCTCCCTGTGGCACGCTCGTAATAAACACGACACTACAGGAGCATTATAATTTGAGTGTCGTATTTCAGCTTGAATTTAGTAGAGTCCGTTTAGTTCCTCATTGATGGTCTTCTCGGAATCGAACTGCGACCACACATGCAGGACGCTCTTGTATAGTTATCTTGATAATGGGGTTGGGGCCCATTCAATGCTTTCAAGAAGGAGGTAGATCCGCAGTGAGGCCCCTGATATGGGTCTTTTGTTAATTGGGTACTTGAACTAGGAAGCCATCTGGAAGAAACTGATAAATAGGAGTGGATTTTATTGAGTTTTGTTAATTGTAAAGTGCCTGCCTAGTCTTGTTGCCTAACATGCCTTAATAGTAGATTGATACACAAGGGGCGTAAGAGAGCTATATCGGTCGAAGATCCAATTTAGGGATAAATAATTTTGCGGATCGTTTGATGCCAAATCTTTAGTAAAACATGTATTCGAATATGAGAGGCCCTTTAGGGGAAATCATTTATATTTATCGTATTTAATTTTTGGCATCATTTTCATAAACAGAGTTCAAATACGTAGCAAATGTCGTAGATTACTTATTGTGAATAATGCGACTGGCACTTGGGAGCTCTCGAGCCCAAGTGCCACTCACACATCTTACAACGAGCATTCCCTGTTATTCGTCAAAATATGTATAAAGAACAAGACGTATAGTGTGTAGGGTTTGGTAAATTATTGTAAATTCATCACTCACCACCACCCGATGTTTGCAGGTCGGCAGTTCAAGGCGCACAAAGTGATCCTCGCCGCCTGCAGTAAACATTTCCAGGAATTGTTCGACACAGCCCCGCCCAGCCATGCCGGGGCTTGCTACGTCATCCTGGAGGCGACTACGGCTGACAACATGCAAGCCCTCCTTGAGTTCATGTACAAGGGAGAGGTGCATGTCAGCCAAGATGCGCTCTCCAGTTTTCTTAAAAGTGGAGAGAACTTGCAGGTGTGTGCAATACTTCAAGAACACTACAACACTTTTTAGGCTTATGAAGTCACCATATTCTAACTGATGGTTTTCTTTCTTTTGTATGTTGTTGCTAGTCTTATGCTATAGTGGTTAACTATACAATAGTAATGTACTCTGAGCTGACCGGCTGCTAAAATAGTATCGATCGAAATCGAATACAGGTGGTAGACACAATGTGTGGATACAATGTGTAGTCACAATTTAGACACATTGTGTAGGTCCAATGTGTAGAAACAATATTTAAATGCAGATATCACTTATTAGAGATAAGCTCGGCTTTGAACATGTATTTTTCAATATTAAGTGTCTGTATTCTGTTTTTGTGCAATAAAGTATAAAGTACAATGTACAATGATTATCACAATGTGTAGAAACAAAGTGTAGACACAAATTGTAATGTGTAAGGACAATGACGTAGACACAATGAACCATCATAATAATAGTACACTCACAATGGACTCTAAAATCAAAAAGCATTCTCCTTTCAGGTCAAAGGCTTGTCCATGGAAATGTCCCAAGACGGTTGGATGAAGCAACAGACCCAGCAGCCTACCAGCGGCCACCAGACCCGCATCAAAGCCAGCCCCATTTCTGGGTCAGGGAACTGCGATGCTCAGGAGTCGGTCCCGCCGTCTCACACCGCAACCTTTGCGCCGATTCCGCAGTATGGCGTACCTCTCCACGGCAGCAACATTGGCCGATATGCCCAGCCTGCTCATTTGCCACTACATCCATCACATCGGCGGCCAGCCCAGCCGAAGCCATCACCGGCTCAAAGCCCGCATGCTAGGAATTACAGGTGGGTACCACACCTTTAACCTACCACATACCAGACATCCCTTTTCGAAAAATTTCGCTGTTGCAATTCAGTAAATTGTGAAGACTTTTTTCATTGCTATGTCCTTTGTAAAGGACATGGTAACTAGGAAGTTAAGTTAATTTTCAATGAAATCTAAACTCAATCAATTGAGTCTTTTGTATTCCTGAAGATGGTAACCTAATTTCTGATTGCAGACAAAGTTCGTCATCATCACACTGCGGAAGTGTGGCTGACGAGCCTGACACCAGATCCTCTCCCGGCGCTGGAGGTGGACGATATTCCGAGGAGAACCCGCCAGACACCACACTAGGAAACCCTGTAAAGAATAACGGCTATGAACGCAGCGGCTCCGTCAACGATGAGATGATGGAGCGCTTGTCTACTGATCAGGGTGCTGAAGGTAAGATTTTTTATAAATTCCATCTTTTCGCGTGATTTTATGGTAAGTATCGTATTACCTCTGTAAGGCCTGACCCTGTAAGGTCACTGCAAATTCATACAAACAGGTCTAAACCATTGTGAAGTCCACTGCTCTCTGAAAAATGGATCTGTACATTAAAATCATTAGACATACTTAAAATACTGTATGTCCCATATAAACAAAGAATCTGAGGTCTCACTCGCTCCCTCACATTCCAGATCTACGAGTGAAGAGCGAGAACGACTACCACGGAAACACCGGCAACAACTACTCGCCGCCACCAATAGCTCCGATGCCGACCACAAACTACCACGACAAACCGCCAGCCACGTCCCCCGTCCCACCCAAGCCGAACCCAGACCTGTGGCCACCGAAGATCCTCACCAGCAAATCTGGAGGCATAGCCACTGCTGATGGTAAGAGCAGAATTAATTCGAAAGCCTGTGTTAAGGGGACTGCCAAGGTATGATAAAGGATAATGCAGCGCCATTTTGTTTTTTCGACATGCATGGTTTGTTGCAACCCATGGTTTGTTTTCGGTCATATGCCTGCTCCAGCATCGATTTCAGTATCGGGGAGTTCTTGCATTTTTACTTCAGCAATTCTCCCAAAATTGGGATCAGATTGTAAAAGTAATATAACTAGCTTCGATAGTGAGGCTCAATTTCTTTCTCTTAAGTTAAACATCGCACTCCCTCCATTCCAGGTAAGAAACTGAAGTGTCCCTACTGCGAGCGGCTATACGGCTACGAGACAAACCTGCGCGCGCACATCCGACAGCGGCACCAGGGCATCAGGGTCCCGTGTCCACACTGCACGCGCACCTTCACGCGCAACAACACCGTGCGCCGCCACATCGCGCGCGAGCACCGCCATCAAGTCACGCCGCACCTACCGCAAGGCGCTCTGCCCAACCACACGCAGTAAGAATCTTAAAACAACCTCCGTCAACCGAACTACCTCTTTTCTAATCTCTCAGGGTAACTCACCCTAACCTATATCTATATCTTTCTCGTATAGTCACAAACGTACAACAACATACCTCATTGATGCATATTACTTGTAACGAGATCTACCTCAGAAATTATCTTAAGAATCTTTTTAAGGTTTTTATGTTTATTTTATTGTGCGATAGAAATTGTTACTTAAAAGTTCACGTGTGACTTTGAATGGTTGCTCATTGTTTGTGAAATTAATTAGTAACTCTTGTACCGAGTTTAAAACAAGTACTTCACGCACCCTCTTTGCTCGTAATCACACCTTTGTTTTGGTTTCGAACCTGTTATCGGTAAGAATATGTCCAGTTGACTGTGAGACGAAAGTTACCTGCTTAATATTTGGTCTATTAAAAACCCTGGGCTAGGGAATTTTAGAAATGATGTTGAGACTGAGGTCATAGGCTAAGAATATGTAAATATTAGGAGAAAATGTTGTAAATAGCCTTGGCCTAGGTTGAAACATACGTTGCAACTTCATTGTGGAAAATGTCGTCTTAAAATTTGGCGAGATAAAGCAGAAACTTCTGAATAAACATTTTCAAAAGATGGCACATCTTTTTGACATAATAGAATCGTTTCATGTAAAAAATTGCCTGATTTTGCCACAATGTCGTTTAGAGAACAAGCGTTATGAAAGAATAGAAGAAATTATTTCAACGGGTTTTCTTTATAAATGTCGGTAATTTGAGCGGATTACGTTTGTACAAAGTACAGTGTCCTAGATAAGTAGTTAGGTAAAATCGTGTTATAAAGTTTTCATGTGAGATTCGAAGCGTGATTGTGGTTACAACTCCATTTTATATTCTTAGTTTCCGTTAAAATATATTAGTTAACGGATTGCTATTATTGAGACCAAATAATTATATGTTTTACGGTGATGGTATCGATTTTAGCATTCCGTTACTGTTTCTTTGTTTGTTATTATAAATGATAAATAATGATCGTGCATTTAGGTAAAGACCACATACACTTTAATATTCCTAGTCATTTCAAGTGCAACCAGATTGAGGTTAAAGAATAATTATTTAACGGTAAATATTGGGTTCTCGTCGTCGGCCGTTGCTGTATTATATTTTGTTGTTTAAACGGCTGGCGAGGCTACCACGACGCCAGCGACACTTGTTGGTTGGTAGTTTACCTGTTAGTTTCCGGGAAGCAGGAGATGTATTCTATGTTCGTCGCACAGATGGGACAGTGCCAAAAATCCTCATTTCTAAGTTGACAGCAATTTTATATTATTATTTGTGTTGAGTGTGGATGTAGCGACTGAGTGTTTATATTCCTGATATTTAGGAATACGTTACATTCATATTTATTATACTTTTAAGATTACACTTAATGATATATTTATAGAGACACGATAACAAAGACTCAAGTTTATTTTATACATTAGTTTCTGTTACTATACCATTGTGAAGACAGCGTTTTAGTTATCTTTATATGGTCGAATATACGTAAAAGCTTAGAGACCTTCACGAGATGCCTAACCGAAGTATGTTATTTTTATAACAAACTTATTTTGCGGTAAACATTTTATTAAATGCAATAGAACTATTTAAAACTACATTAATGCTGCAATTTCATGTGTTTTTTTATAAAACTCTGCAATATTATCTTGTGTAAATCTATACTAATTATTGATTTCTTATTGAAGTTTGGTGTTGGTTGGTATGGTTCCATCAAGAGGAAATGATTTTAGGCTTTTTAAATAGGAAGCTTTTAATCTTAGCTGTCCTATCTAAATTTTATGTTTTGAAGTTTATTATAGAGTTCATCCATTGTTTTGGTGAATTGGTACAACGTATAATTTAAAATCCAGTCGTAACATTAAAGGAGTGATTTGTTACCTACTTTAACCTTTCTGTTACCGTGTCGTAACCGTTACGACGCGCGAAGTAGAATTTCTGCACTGTAATATTAATTTCTTTTTGTTATATAAATATTGTTGTAAAACGAAAATATTTTTGGTATTTCAATTTTAAATTGTTAACATAAGTTATGTATGAAAAAGTTGAAAATTTAATTTCGTCATTTACCTATGTTTCATTTGAATTCAAAATTCAAAATTGTGATTTATTTCGACATTTAATGTTTTGTGATACATGAAAAATTGCATTAATGCATCACATTATTAGTTTTATCTACTCGTATATTTGTTTAATTCTTAGAACGATGTTGGGTTTAGTGATTAGGTGATGTTACGAACGGTCCATGTTTGGTTAACGTTGTAGATCGTTGATTTGACGAAATCAATACATGATTTGCTTTTCTATTCACAAGGTACAATTTTAGATTACAAAACTGCAATTCAAATTCAAAATTTAAACTTATTTTCTCTGATTTGAAAATTAAATTATCTGATATTTAATAATTATTCCCTATAGTAGGTAGATAATGTTGCTTACATGGATGTGATGTGATTTCACAGTGTATTTGATGTACTTTATCCATTTTCAATTATGACTTGTGGCAATGCTCCCCAGATTGTGGTTATACCTAGCTCTGTGTGAGACAATGATTTGGCTCGATGTAGCTCAATTCCTTTTCTTAGGCTATTGTAGTTTATCTCGCTTTCGCCTATATGTAGGGAAGAAGTTGTGCCGTAATGACTCTTAATTGGTAAATTATCTTATCTATTATTTTAGAAGGACTTTACTTATGCCAATAAAAAAATATGTATGCCAATCATTGTTTCAAAATTCGGATATTACTGGCTTGTGTCCATCATTTTGCTGGTCAATAAACATTAACATAAGCATTTTAAGCTATATTGCGGGTTAATTATTTTTAGTACTTGGTAAGAATTTTTTGTGTAATGTTTAGCTATTATTTTCTAAATCGCGAAGTGTCGTGATGGTAAAGCCAAAGATTGTTACGGGTACGGTGACCCACTGCCGTCACAGGCCTAGCAGTGTTCTTACAATTAAATAAATTCTTGACAAAAAAATAGAAGATATTTCAAAGAATTTATAATAAATATCAATACGTATATAGAACACTGCTCTGCCGAATTAGTATAGATTACACTACCTCGAGAAATATAACATAGATTTAAGGTAAGATATAAATAAAGTAGATTTTTTATATGAAAATATCATGAAAACTCTAGTACTTATGTAAGCGAGAAGCAAATAAAAAAAAAGAATTTAAAGTACAAATATACTACCTCAGAATTCACTTTAATGTTTAAAATAATTACTACTTAACGTATGAATAGTGACCAATGGAACATATTTTTATGTACTCACTAAAGTAAAATATTAAACGCTGAATGTTTCTGTGTTGAAGTAATGATAAATGTGTATAATTATAATGCTCGTGAACGTTCAGTTACAATATTTACACTGTTGTTGCTGTTTTGTTTGAATCTCTGTCGGGTAGTGTGGGTGTACTACGACTCAGTGTTATGCTCAAACGTGCGGATCGTCGTCGTTGCGTTACTGTAACTCCTGTATGCGTATGCGGATATCAAAATCTGAGTCATACCTCAATAATATCTACCTCTTTTTGCACTGAGTTGAGTTTTCATGTACATAGGTAGCTTGTAAGTGTTAATTAGGTTAGTTTATAATAGTCTCATTGATGTTCTACCTCATCTTATGCAAGTGCGAGGGGCTCGGCCACAAGTCAACCATGTATGTAATCTAAATGTACCTACCTACCTTTACTTCACTCCCAGGAGTATAAAATACCTTATTTCTCTTTAATTTTATTATTTTTCCCAGTTACTTTTATTTTGCATTGAATGTTATAAATTGAAGAAAAACTATGTTTTGTTAGGTTTTTGCGAATTAAAAAATAACAAAATTATTTTCCTTTTGTTTTTTTTTGGTTTCATTCCCTTTTCCAATCCCTTTCTTTATTTTGGTTAACTACCTTTTTTTAACAAGTTACACCCGTCCATCGTATTATAATGTGTATGACCTAAATATAAATTAAGGCATTTATTTAAGGAATTGACAACTAATTTATGTGTAGTTGCACGTAATCAAACAGGAATATTTTTAAGTCATTAATTATGTTTTAAATAAGATAAGATGGCACACGTTGATGCAATCTTAATGATGCCGTAATGATA
Source organism: Argyresthia albistria (assembly GCA_963457715.1). Taxonomy (NCBI): domain Eukaryota; kingdom Metazoa; phylum Arthropoda; class Insecta; order Lepidoptera; family Argyresthiidae; genus Argyresthia; species Argyresthia albistria. Next base: position 3,545,991 of record OY735255.1, read on the forward strand.
AAAAAATTGGTCGATAATACTTTCTACGAATTTGGTTATAGGCCTTAAGCTTATCGTAAACTAGGTGTCCTTTTTACTGAAATAGGAATATAACGATGCTGCTCACTTTAAAATGTAGAGTATTCCTTTATATAAATTTTCATTAATTGAGCTGAAAGATATTAAGCTAGCTATTTTCCAAAGCGAGTTGAAAGGAAAATATTTATTATTTCACCTCATCGTTTCTAGTTACCCTTACTTCAACTAATAAAGGGTAATGGGCGGGAAACGATACAGCGAGCTGAGCGGACCGGGCTGCATACAAAAAAACTCTTTCTCAGTGGAAGCCTTCCACTGAAAAGGAGTTATTTTGTATGCAGTCCGGTCCGCTCAGCTCGCTGGCTCCTTTCAAGCTCATTACCCTTTTTTAGCGGAAAGCCGGTGTCAGACCCGTGGAAGAAGTTCCGTGGCGGAAATGGTGAGACTTTTTTCCCAATACGAGGCGCGAAGTACAAAAATATACTACCTTTTACAGTACGGGCCTTTGTTTTGGCGCGTCTGGACGGGACCCGAGGTGCCACGAGTATGATAATCGAGACCCGCCGTGCCAAAACAAAGGCCCCGTACCTACTATACCTACCTTCCGTCAGCGGTAGGTTCTTTTTTCTCAGTTCCGTAGAAGCCAGTTAGACAACATTTTAATGAAATAATTTATGAAGCATTAGCTGGTGGTGCCAACAACTCCCTGCAACAGTCCCGTTTCTCCTCATGGCCAAACTATTTCGCAAAACTGACTCGTCGTCCGTCCGTCCTTTCAACACTTAAGAAAATCATCCTCTAAGGTTCAAAACAACCATCCATAAGTACCAGAGCAAAAGACTGTTGGGCAGGGTCAAAAATCTGAGGGTATCATGATATATTTTTAGACAGGTGTCACTAACTTGTCAAAAAAAGATACCTTCAAATCAATTAAACTTTTAGTTGCTGGCTGTCATTGGCTGGTTAAAATTGATCATGTGCGGCCAACGACTAGACTGTATTGGTTTCAGTCACACAAGTAATTCGTAAGAGTGAAGAGTGCCGGTATAATAATTTTGTGAATACCTCCTAGCAGCCCATTTACTCCTAGTAGGATACTCTTAGTCTTTAAACAAAAGTAGACGTTAGCATTACTTTTGAATATTAACTAACCTCCTGCGACCATCTGGTGCCCTAGTAGGTACTCTAAAGGTGTTCCACTGGGTTTTCTACGGAACTTTTCCCACGGGAATACATACTGATATTAAAGGGGAAATTTACCTAAATCGTAAGAATCGATGTGTTTCAAGTATGGATGAATCCATCTCAATGTTGTTACGTAAACTCATCATCGTCAAAATTAAACTTATAAAGAACAACATCGAACCTTTCTGGGATACCTACCTAGAGTAGAAATACCTTAAAATTATGCTTATTCGGTGTACACCTATATAACATAATATGTCCATCGATAGAACATTTTATTACAAACAACAAAATGTTTGAAAAAATGTAGTAAATAGTTCTGCGTTTCTGAGATAATTCAGTTTGAATATGTCATTTAGTAATTTTTTAAAGGCGTTTATTTAACTTGTACTGGGCTAAGTTTCGCGTAATATTTAGTTAATAATCACGAAAGCACTATGGCAACGATCGAATGTCATCGCGCCTTAACATTGGCATTCAGCTATTTGAACTACGCCGCTATTGAGTACGAGAATAATTGCCGTCCTATTGCGGCTCGTGAACGGCCATTGTAACAAACGAATGCCATTACCATAATTTTTTGGTTAAGTTCGTGTTAAGGCAAGAGCATCACAAGGGCATTGAATGAGAATTGTGTAAAGAATTAGGCCCCTGTATGTATGTATGTAGGTATGTACGTCTAATGTATGTTCGCGTCAAATCTATCGGCTTGAATTTGATCCACTTCACGGTATCCGATTGAGCTGAAATTTTGCATACTTATGTAATTTTCTGACTTGAAGCTGATCTGATGATGGAGACGGAAGACGGCCATGGGAACTCTGTCATAAAACATCGCAAGCCCGTTGTATTTTAGCTCGTTATATTCGTCTTGACAAATACTTTGGCCTTAGAATATTTTTTATAACATGGAGCTGATCTGATGCTGGACCCGGAAGGTGGCCAGGGGTCTGTAATAAAACGACGCAACCCCATCATGTTTGATTTGGGCTCGTTCGATTCTTCTTGACGAATAATTTGGTCCTAAAATATTTTTGTGGCCAGGGGAACTCTGTAATAAAACGACGCAACTCCATCATGTTGGGGCTCGTTTGATTCGTCTTTACAAATACTTTCACCCTAGACATTTCGTCTTTCTTATGACATTGAGCTAATTTGATGCTCTAGCCGGAAGGTGCTCATGGGAACCCTGTTACCAAATGACGCAACCCATGTGAGTTTGGGCTCAATTGATTCGTCTTGACAAGTACGTTGGTCCCTAATGAGGTCCAGGGGCTGATGATGTTATATCATAATAATGCTAAAAAGTGAAAAATGATGATGATGATGGTCCGACCGATTCCGGTCACGGCGACCGTCTCAACTCGTCGTCTGTAGACGTCGCTCGTGTAAAACATTTTTAAACAAAGCTTTATTTAAATGCCCTATAAAGAAGAAAATAAAATTTCAATGCAATCAAATGCGTCACTTTATTACATTACACAATTATCTATGATATAAAAGCTTGATGCGAGGTTTAATTAGGTAGGCAGCTGGTAGTACCTAGGTATAGGTAGGCACCTATATTACACAAACTAGTAAATCCCGCAACAGGCTTTTTATATCATAGATAATTGTGTAATGTAATAAAGTGACGCATTTGATTGAATTAAAATTTTATTTTCTTCTTTTTAGGTCATTTCAATAAAAGCTTTGTTTTTTACTTTTATTTATTACATATTAAAACTGAATTAATCTCAGAAACGCTACTATTTACGACAATTTATCATTATTATAGAATTCTCTATCGATGGACATATGTTTCATAGATGTACACGAAAAAGGGAAATTTTAGGGTATGCAAGAATCCCAGGCACCATACAAAAATGTTCGAAGTTCTTTATACCTTAGGATAATTTGGTCAGATTCTTATTTGGTTTAAAATAATGCGTCTGCTGTTAATTAGTGTCCTAATGAGATTACGAAGTTAGTTTTAGTAAAACAATAACTTGGTCCAGTTTAAGCCTACGGAAAACGAATCTGATAAAAAGGGTTCTAAATAATTTTGATTAATTTTACCACCAAACAAACACATTCTTACTATCTATAATTGTAAATACTCTACTTGCCTGTTACCTAATATATCTTACTCTCACCTTACGCGTTCACAATCATTCATATTATGTCATTTCGGATGACGTGTTAAGTGTCACTTTAATAAATAAAATACAAGTTCTTGATGTCATCTTTGTGTGCGTGTACCTACCTACATTAGAAAAAATATATTAAGTACAAAAAGAGAAAAGACAACGAGCGCTCTTAAATGCAAAAACTAAAGTACAAATTCGGAAGTCTTTAAAAAATACTGCCAGTACAAATTAAAATATTCTAATGGGAATTTGTGTACCTAGGTGTTGCCAAAATATTGTGTTTTTTGGGACATTACATAAAAATAATTTAGAATAAGAATGTTTAATGGAAAAAGTACAAAGTATTTAAGTATACTATGTGTTGTATGTATAACAATTATTAACAATAGACCAGAGCTCGCTTGGAAATCGAAGAAAACAGGATTTCCCTAGTCTTATATTAAATTATGTATCTTCTTCTAATTATGTATGTATCTATAATTTGATAAGTTCGTATCTTTAGTTGGATGGAGAGAAAGGGTAACGGTTTTGAATGGACGGCAGAGTGTGTTACAAATTTCGATTGGTAGTGAAGATGAACATAAGGTCGGATAAGTGTATATTTTATAAACCAAGGATGGTTGTAAAACTAAGTAGGGTTTTTGTACGTAGAGAAATAATGAAGCTTAGACGTTCGTCGGTGGTATGTGTCTGTAAAAGGAAAGTGATCGTCTGTGATTTTTTTAAGCGACTTTTTTATATATATATGGATAAAATATAATTCCTTACCAGTAAGAATAGCACTATTTGTGATTTTACATTAGAAATTATTAGTTTCATATTTAGACTTCATTTTTTGTACTATATGGGTACGATAGGTATAATTAGGCATCGATTTACGGGTGGACGAAGCGGGTTGAGTGTACATAAAATAATGAATAAAAATAAATATGGGCTTCTTCACACAGAGAGACAAGTACGCTACAGCGACAGGCAGCGATTTTGCAAGGTCATTGTGAAAGCGATTTATCGCCGCGGCCTGCGTCCTGTGGCGATCTTTGAAGAGGTCCTCCTGTACAGTGTCGTATCGGTAAACACATACTACTTACAATAGGAATCTCTACGACACAGCTGGTTAGACACGTTCATATTATTCCATAATAAAGCGAGCGGTCTCTACGTTTGTACGAAGAATTAAACACCAATCAGACAGAAGCAAACTGTAAGGGCACTGTACGAACAGGATGGTGTGACAGGCCGCGACCGCAAATCGCGCTCTGTGTGACGAGGCCTTTACATACATTATAAATGTTTCAGGTACCGGATATGCATAGTATCACCTAACTTAGGGGAGTCGCTAGAGATCTGAATGCGTTGAATGCTGGCCGAGACGAGTAGTGTCGCATCCATGATCTAACGTCAAGGATTGTCAACACATCTTGTTAAATCAATGGTCAAACATTTCTCAATTCTCGCAAATTGTCATCCTCAGGGAGACGTCTCCATTCTATTCAATATATTTATGCTTGTAAATTATAAAGACATTAATTTTTGTGTATAAAAGATATAAAAAATTGTGTATTAGCGAATTTAAATCTAGTTTTTGCATTTTTTATTGAGTTTTTAGAATCAAAAAAGTAGAGTTCTTGTTATGTTTGGCTTAAAATACAATTGATGTTAATGTCGTTTTAATTTCCATTTTAAAATCATTGTATTAATTGTCGACATGCACTGAACGTATTAAAATTGCTTAGTTATAAATTAGTTGAAATCGATGATACCTGCAACTTGTACCTATTTAGGTATAGGTAACACACATAGATATTATGATATGAACAGTTTGTTTCGATGTGAAATCCTGATCTGAAATTAATAAAAAATGTTGCTAAAGATGGGCGTCGTTTTATTTTACCGTAAATTAGCATGAAACGTCAATAATGGTCGACCCTGTAGTTACCAGGCACCACCGTTTTTTTTAAAATTATAAACAAGAAAAAACAATTCACAGTCTGTAGGACCCACAGAAACCGGGAACCGAACCCACAGGTTTGTTCGTGGATCCGTGCTTACGCTAACCCCTAGAAAGATAACCATAGCAAAACTTGCCTAAAAGATAACCATACGCTTCAGAGGCGCATGATTTTGTAATGCGTCTAATTAATGGTGTATTTGGCATATTTGCCTGAACAAATATACTTATTTTAATAATCCGGGATAGTTTTAAAAATAAAATGCGTTACTTTAAGAATTTGTTTTATTTTAAGAGTTTGGAAACATAAACTAGACCTCTACGAAAAATAAAAATAAAATCAACATCCTTCTTTTTATGGGGGTAGTCCTAAATTATTACAAAAAAAAAATGGTTGCCTGTAAAGTCGGTATACGGGCGAAAGTTTTACGTGACAACGACTTTGAGTGGTAAAATAATTTTAATGTGAATATTCATTCGTATAGTAGGAAGAAGGATGAAATAATAGTAACAATTTAAAACATTTATTTATACAAAGAATTATATTTAAAACATTAATTTATACAAAGAATCTCGCACTGAATTTCATATTAACAAAATTTTATTTTTACCTTTACACATACATACGTATTTATATACAAATATACATACAATAACTTGCAATACATTTGCGTACAATTTCACGCCTTTCACTTTTTATGTCTGTCTCTCTCGCTCTTAGGCGGGCTAACCATGCCCGAGTGGAAGGGACGCGTGCCTCTCACTCGCTCTCATTGTGAGCGCATAACGTGAGCGGAGCGTAACGCAGTTTCTTGAAGTGTCACCCGGCAAACCAATTTATAAGACGTTGTCACGTCAAAAAATATGTTTTTCTCTTGCAAATAAGTTGACAATATAACTACAATAGAATTACCTACAACAACCTGGTTTACAGACAGTCTTTACCAATTTCAGTCTTATAACCATACGCCTCGAGAGGGCATCCACTGGTCATACCTATGAAATTATAGTACTTACCGCGAAGAAACAGCCATCCTGCTACAGCGCTAACCGACGACTGAGTTGGCTCTGAAGGACCAGTTGATACGCGCATCGATTGGAAAAAGACAACACTATATTAGCAGCGTGGGCGCCTTTGCGACGTAGGTTATCTTTCTAGGGGTTACGTTAGTTGGCCACTTGCAGGGCGAAAGAGACAAAAAGGCCGCCACTGCAGAAGGGTTACATAAAGTTGATTCAGCAAATATTGACGTTGCGCTTATTATTAAGTTATTGTTTTAACCATCGGGATTTTTAATGCTTGACAGTTTTTTCCAAAACAGATCAACCAATCACCTTGTTGTTGGAATGAGAAAGACAATAAAACCTACGATTTCGATTTACTTCCGCTTGTACAGACACTTGTCGTTCGGCCGCCATTGCAGTTAGGACACCTGTTCGTACAGGAAAAACTTTTTTATTTATATTTGCATTGTTTCCAAACCCTGTTTTTCTAGTGCAAAATAGTGTAACGATTAAAACTTAAGGCGCCTCATGGATAAATTACGGGTGCTTTTTTCATGTGTTTTCATTTTAGGAAATACTCGGCGTGATCAATTTCTGGTATGTAATTTGACTATACAGGATGTAACAGAAAGGGGTTTACAAGCCGAAAGAGGGTTGTTAGGGATATCATTCTGAACAACTTTCACTATGGGACCGACTTGATCAGAGCAACTTTAGTTTTCACTCCACCATACAGATCAGCTGAGCGCTAGGCCCGAAATGTACTAAGTTAATAAAAATAAAGTTACTCTGATCAAGTCGGTCCCATAGTGAAACGTGTTCAGAATGATATCCCTAACAACTCTCTTTCGGCCTGTACACCCCTTTCTGTTACACCCTGTATAATCTAGGGTTTATATGATGGAAAACGTGTTTGGATAAAAATTTCTCGATAAAAAATAAATCCAAAGTCAATCCTTTTAAATTAGGTGCAAGCGCACAATTGCCATCCAACTTGTTCCAATCCCTGAGTTATATTCGCTTCTCACTTCCGCAATCTTCGTTGAGCTTGGTTTGTAATTATTCATACCTCGCCTTAATATGACATGATACCTCTACACTCAGTCCGGACTGAGTTAGAGGAGCTCGAAGCTTGAAGCTATTTATTGGGTTTATGAGATGTATTGGTCTCCTAGGGGCAAGTTAAGTGTGAAAACGTAATTATAATCATAGCTTAGCTTGGCTCGGTGATCCGGATCGACCCTTACTCCTTATTAACCTGTGGGTGGGATGCTATAGGCTAATAAAAAATAAAAATAAAAACCAAGTGTTATGGTCACTAGGTAATCTACTCTACTTACTCGATTTATATGATTTTCAAGGCCTAAACCAAGGGCAAAATTGGTCAACCTTTGGTGTAAAACAGGTCAACAACTGGGTGCTATTAGTCAAAATAGGGTACTTACTTATTTTTTTACCTTCTTATGTTTAATAAAAAAAAGTAAATTAATTAATTACGCTCTTTGCATTTCTAAAACGTCGCAGCTATTATAAATATAACAACAGTTTAAAGTATTATTTTTTCCTTAGCTGGTTTGAGACCGGGACATCCACCTAGGTGTAGGACAATTAAAATCGCTTTCATAGTCGAGGTTGTTCGGTACACTCGAACTTAAACATATATTTATTTTAATACAATACAAACAATAGTCCGTAATTATTACCAGTCAGTAAGTATACGAAACTTTTAATAACTTCGCCCATAAATCAATTATGAAGAAACATTAAACAGCAGAGGAAAACGAATAAAACAAGTTAATGATTTGTAGGTAATTATCTTTTATTATTCTTATTACTTTTCATTTCTTTTAAGTAATGTATGATTTTAAAGGTTAGATCTACATAACATCTAATATAGACTACAGTATTTTACACACATTTACAAGAATTCTAAACTGGGTTTTAATTATATAATTTTTGTTGTACATAATAATGAAGATCCGAGTCACCAATTGTAATTTAAATAGCAAAAATACAGTAATTATAATTACTCAAAGTCAAACTGAAACTGGAATGTTTATTTTAGGCCTCGTATTTTTTACAAAATAGAAATAATAACTAATAAGTAAGTAAATTGCTTGGTAAATTATGTAAGGAACTATGACTATGACCTATCTATAACGGAGGGAACTTAAATGATCGTAAATAATCTCTAATGAAACAGAATTTAACTTCCTCTTCTTTAAACTGAAACGACAATTTTAGTAGAAAAGGACATGATCACAACCACAGAAAACCACAGACATTTTATTGTAGCAAAACTGTGGCCCTACAAAGGATGCAATCTATACCTGTTATTCATCCTTCCGAATTTAAGCGATCGGTGAGATACTTAGTAGGGTTTTGTCACTCCCCCAGGGTCAGCAATTTAAGAAAGCGATCACCATCATTATTATAAGGTACAATGCAAACCTCCAAATATAGGTAAGCGTCCCAGGAAGAGACGAAAGAGGTGAAACGGAACTAAATTAAAGCTATAGTATTTACAGGAAGTGAAATGTTGTAACGATATTTGGCAAATAAATATTCTAACTAAAACTATTTTCACGAGAGAATACGGGTGAGACACAGATCCTGACTGATTATAATTTAGGAACATAAATATAACACGAAATAACACGAAAATACATATATGTATGAATATGAGTAGTAGTAAAACTACTTGTAACTAAGTGCCTAAATGTAACCTCTAAGAAAGTTTTTTTTTATTTATATTGTGCTATCAATATATTATAGCGCGCGCCACACGTTTTGATATTATTATATTCGAGTCAACCTTACTGGCCGTGTGGTGGTGTACATGGTCGTTTCGTGTGAAATAGCATTAAGTGATATGGCACAAAATAACTTAAGTGTTGTAAGTTTTGACATAGAAATTATTAAACTTCAATTCATAATTTCTATGTCCCCGATAGCATTGACGCAGTTACGCTATTCGCTTTCATCCATCAAGTTTTTGAGTATATAATATATAAATATTTTAGATGATAATTCGCTTCAAGATAAACACTCGACGTAATCTTACAATGATTATTACTATTTAAACTCTGCAACATTCATACATTAATAACAACTTGAACACATATAATTTGGATTCACATACTACTTGTAGACATAATTTATATATCAAAGTTCATTTAAAATGGGAAAAATATATAAATATTTATGTCTAATGTGGTTTTTATACATATACGTGACAAAATATAACTTTACTTTATTAGGAATACCATATTATCATTATATTTGAAAATTTAATTTATATGTTTTAATATGAATACTCTGAAGATAAGGTTGTATATTAGGTTGGGATTAGGTTATTATTTTTGTGCGACAAAGGGAGAATATGTGTATGGATAAATATGTAGGGGTGTCAAAGGTCATTGAGTATTGTCAATGGATCATATGTCTACATTTTTTAAATAACAGGAGACCACTGCTTGTATTTTATCTACACAACCTTCCGAAGCTCGACAACAAATAGAAACAGATTATAGAAATATATGTTTAGAAAGTAATGTTTTATTCACACATGTCTATTATCATATCAGGGTTAGTATGGGTTTTTATATGTGCAGTTACAGTTCAATAAATAAAGTGGAATTTTACATACTTATCAAATACTTCTTGTATTACTATATTGTTGATCGATACAGGCAAACTACTAATTATAGGATGAAGATCATTTCACATAGGTACCGAAAATTTAAGTCAAGTTAATAATAACAATAATAATAATTATTATTTTTAGTTGCACTGACCTTTTTTGTACTCAAGTGTCTCAGCTCTATTCTTAACTCGATACATGATATTATAAGTCATGTTGCTTCGAAGGTGCTCCAAGCCCGCTTTCACTAACACTCAGCCGTATACACCGGCGCCAGGTCTAGAGTGAGATGGCGTAATACGCGGTCTCGCGAGGCGGAGCGAGAGGCCCGCGATGACTTGATGATCTGCAGCACCATGGCTTTACAGTCGTGGCAGACCGCCATCTGCACGCCGCGGAGTCGCTCGGCCGCCGTCACGCCGGTCGTAGTGCGACTGTACCGCGCCCTGCAATGACGGAGTATTTTTAGGGTTCCGATCCTTAAAAGGAACCCTTATAGGATCACTTTGTTGTCCATCTGTCTGTCTGTCCGTCTGTCACGACCCCTTTTCTCAGGAACGCGTGGAGGTATCATGTTGAAATTAATATCTATTACTCAGGTCTATGGTCTCTTGGAGCTGTGAAAAAATTAAACTTCTAGGTCCACGCAATCAAAAGAAACCGCCATATTATGGCATAATTTTGCCGATTTTGCTAAATTTTGAATGAAATCGCAAGGGAATTAAAACCTATAGGGTACTTCCGGTTGGCCTAGGGTCATGAAATTTGGAATGAAGGAAGGTCTTATAGCACAAGTAAAGGGAAAAATTCGAAAACTGTAAATTTCTGTCTGTCTGTCTCACCGTCCTGTTAAGACTTTTTCTCAGAAACGCATGGAGGTATAAAGTTGAAATTAATATAGATTACTCAAGTCTGTGATCTCTTAAAGTTGTAAAAAAATTAAACTTATAGGTCAACACAATCAAAAGATACCGCATTTGTCACAATTTTGATGAAATTGCTTGATATTCCCAAGGGAATCAAAACCTAGAGGGTACTTCCCGTTGACCTAGAATCATGAAATTTGGTATGAAGCAAGGTCTTATAGCACAAGTAAAGGGAAAAGACTAAAAACTGCTATCTCTCTAAAAAAATATTCATTTTGGTTTACATGGATGACATCACACTTTTGTTTTTTTTTATGTGGAAACCACACACGTGTTACGCTCGGAAACCTGAACTCTTCTGTTGCCTTCCAACCACATCCATACAAGACTTAGGCGTAAGCGCACTAACTATCCAGATTCTTTGTCATTGCAAATAGTGGCAGTGGCAAGTGGCCATTAAGACCCTATGGTGGAGCTATCTCGGAACCCTGGACTCTTTTCCAAGCACGTACCGTCTATCCAAAGTAGAGTTGGGCGTATGCGTAGTAACAGGCATACTCTCAGGGCCATCCACACTCCGCGACATGGCCGCCGGCGGCAGAGTCAGGTGGTCGTTGAACCCGAGGGCGGAGCCGCCGCGCGAGCCCGGCGCGCTGTGCGCCGCGCAGGTTCGCCGCGCGGCCGCGGGGCTGTTGGGGGCGCTGCCGACGCTGTTGTCCACCATACTCTGGATGAAGAAGAAGTGCTAAATATCTGGACTAATTGTGTCTATAAGTTGTAGAGTCACGAGTCTAAAATCAACAAGGGTCTAGTCTAGTGCTAGTGCATGTCTTTCTGTTTATTACACCTAATTGGCCTCGGCCAGTTTAGGTATGATCCCGACCCACGCCACCCCTCCCTTTTCTAATACCTTCCTAGTTCGTATCACTGTGACCCACAATCACACATTTCGGGTGCATCTGCAAGTCTACTGTCCTAAGTAAAAACGTCGTATAACCACTAACTTTTCCAAGGGATGCAAAAAAGCAATTTGCAGGGAGCTTATTGTTTCATGTGCAATCGGTGTTTATTTAGTGTAGGTAATTTCTAAAACTGATTAAGTAAATTGATCACGAGATAACTAATGCTGCTCGTTAAGGTCGTTTTGTGTCATATGAAGACTGTTCGTGTTTGAGTTTATTATGGTTCTAGACATGATAACGCATAAATAAACCCAACTTCAAGGCCACCATCTTGCTTTATTTTTAAAATAATTCAGAAAAAGTAAAAAAAAATAATACGAAAAAAGTACAACTTAGTAATGAAAAGTACTTAGTACTTTGTAATCAAACTGCAATAAGGCCGCTATTGGAAGAAAAAGGTGAACAATTCTAATAAGAATATACCTTAATACTAACTAGAATAGGAGAAAATCATCAAAACCTAAACATAGGCGCTCAAAAGTCCCGAAGTGTGAAAAATCCTGGAGCCGGATTCACACATAGGGAGAAAGAGACAAAAAGGCCGCCACTGCAGAAGGGTTATACAAAGTTGATTCAGCAAATATTGACGTTTTAATGCGTCGTAAAATTTACGAATGGATAGTAATAATGTTACTCTAAAATAAGGTTAGTGATCTAGGGTTAATGGTTAGTTAGGTGTCAATTACTAGAAACTCCATGAAGCATGTAATAACAGCGGGCGGCGGCGGCGGCGGTTCGAAAGCAGGCTCTTTGACATTTTTGACAACATTAACTACCGTTCCCCGATACCGAATCGCCAGTAGTTTTGCCGAAGAGTTAATAGTGTCAACTCACGGCATGCTCGGGCGCCACCAGCCGCGACATGAGACTGCGCGGGAAGGAGGAGTGCCTCTCCTCCTCGGGTGACGGCAGCAGCGACGGGCTGAGCAGCACTACCGGCACGTGGGCGAAGTGCTCTGTTGGTATTCGCATCTGGAAACAACAAACACCTACATAGAGTCACAGAAGAGAAACATGCCACATTACATGTCCGATCAACCGGGTATTGAGAGGGAGCGAAGGGCGCTGGGGATACGCTGTCATATGTTGGCCCGCTGATTCGCGCGCTGTTCGAGGGCTGTCAAAAATAACTTTTTTCAAAGCCTTTTGTCAGTCCTTTCGTGTGCTCTGTGGGTCAGCTATACGCAGAGATCGTATGGCGCGCCCTTCGCGTCCTGTACAACAATGGGTTCAGGATGCTGCTGGGGCTGCCACGGTGTTGTAGTGCATCAGGGATTCGACGAGGCGCGTACCTCAGATGCTGGCGGCTTCTCTGCTGTGCTGTGTGTGCGGCAGCGCCAAAACCATCCTGGCGATCATTGGCGAAAGGTTGGTTGGACTGTCCGATCCGCAGACACTGGGAATCTTTACACATGGCCTCGAATAAGAACTGGAAGGGCCCAGTGTCTGGGGGTCGGATCTAGTTCCACGTAAGGCCTTTCTTGTTTTAATGTTTGTGTTGTTATATTTTACTTGTAAGTTTATATGTTACTGCACTGTTATTTATTATGGACCTAGAAGTCCGAAATAAAGAAATCGAATTGAATTTAATAGTACTACGACGACGTACAGAACGGCCACTCCCTTCCCTGCGCTGATTCAGATACCGCACCCCACCCCTGGCGCCGCAGTACGAACCAAAGGGTCTTTGTATAGGCGCTAAACGCACACATTCACAAACGAAGGAGTTTACGCACACATTTGCACGTGTACAAACGTCATTTGGCTATGTAGTAGTAACAGGTGATTTTACGAGAGTTCTATGGAGTGTCCGAGGTTTGAGGTTTAATAGAGTCACAGTTTTTTCTGTTCTGGGTGGCCGTGGACTTTGAACGGACGCTTGTGTACCTAAAGGAACAACATCAAGTAGTTAAATAGGCCTATGCCCACAAGTGGGACAAACACATTTATTAATATTATCTGTAAAGCGTAGATAAAAGAAATATGTTGATCGATGATCAATAATGATCCTGAAAGTAGTTCACAAAAATGTCCAAAACTCCATTCTGACTACATCATTCCGTATTCTATGACAATAATTTTATTTTTACATACCTTCGAACAACATTTTTGGCAAACAGTCCTTTTGCAGAGTTTACATTTCTGTCCCCAGGGTCCAAAGATGCCGAATCGTGTCTTCAAACATAAGAAGCATACCTGCAAAGAAGACATAGGAACCACTAAAGAAAATTATCGAATGGCCGAAAAATAGTAGACCATCACGACTTTCCCCATCCGGGGAGGCAGAGACAATTGTGCCCACCACAAGCCAGATCTATTACTCCAGCCGAGTGATACCTTTGGTTTCATATCACCTTTTTTTTCTTTAATTAGCCATTAAGGTGTCCCACTGCTGGGCAAAGGCCTCCCCCTCTTTCGTCCACACTGGCAGGTTCCTGTGGCACCCAGTTAGTGGCGATTTTCGCCCATCTGTCTGGGTGCATGCGACTTACGCGGCCGGCCTAGTTTCACTTTAGCTTAGCGGTCTGTACCTTCATCAGCGATGCCAGTTAAGGAGCCAGTCATATCACCTATTCCAATAAAATCCCTTACACAAACCCCTACAAAAATCTAGACACACGGTAGTATCTCAAGCCAAGTTGTGGTCTTCCAACGATCGTTTAGCGTGTGACGTTTACAGGGGGCGCCAAATCAACGCAAACCTATGCAACGAATATGTAGACCACCTAGAACAAAATATGACACCGGCGTAAACTGAGATGCTACGGAAGCTTATTTAGTTCGAGGCCATTATCGCTTGGTGCAGCACCGTCGAAAAATTGCAAATACCACGAGATGGCGGTAAGTTATATAGGATTTATTCTAAGATTAGCGCCACCTAGAAGTATGTTAACTGAAACCATAGCGTTTAAAGTACAAATCTTACTCCTCACGCCATCTCTTTTTTACAATCAATCAGCCCACACCTACCCACTGCTGGGTATAGGCCTCTTCTCTACCACGCCATCCGCTCGGGTCCTGTGCCTCCGCTTCCACTGCCTGCCGATTACGGTGGTGATGTCATCCGTCCAACCTACATCCGTCCGTCCTACGAAGGGTTATTAATTCTAATTTGTATGGGATGAGCACCCTGTGGTATGACTTACCCGTCTCTTCTCCACGTCCTCTTTAACCCTTCCTTCGACCGGCAGCACTTCCAGCTCGGCCTTCGTCAGCACGGACCTGATGTGGACTATCTCCTCCAGGTTCAACGAGAGACGGTCGTCCGACATGATGGCCTCCTGCCACTGTTTCTGCGGTGGCACCGAAATGAATGAAGGTTAGAGGAAGTTCTAGCCGGGTAGCTGGCCAGAGAGATAAAGTGGTGCAAAGGAAATATAAATGGATGTTGAATTTGGATCTTTTTTTCATGATGATAAATGATTTTTTAATTACTTACGTCCTTGGATATAATTAAAGGGTTGTAACAGGGAAAATGATGAAAAAGAAGCATTTGGAAAGAAACAATTTTTGAGTGAATATTTTCTAAAGATTTCAGAATATAACAAAATACGTTATGGGCCTATTAGACTACGGTGTCGGCAGGGCCCTGTCTGACTCACTGTCTCTTTCTAGTCGTTCCATCAGAGTGAGACGTCTATAAAAATCGTGCCCTGCCGACAGCGTAATGTAATAAGCGGTTATAATCTACACATACGATATAAATATAGTTAAATCTACTAACAACAAACATAACACTCTCAAACTGAAGCAAAAGACAGTCGAATAAAGCTCGCTTGTATCTACACTAATCACAATTAATCTAGGCTATCCTCTACCTACACATTCCCACCCACACTTACGTGATTCCATAGATAACAAACGGACAACTGTGCTTTAGGAGTAGAAGTAAAGCAAGGTAATACGGTTACTTTACGGTTTATAAAACTGGCCAAAAAGAAAAAAAAAAGAAAACAAAACACTAGCGCTCTACTCACATGCGGCTTGCACTTCGGGCTGCCACTAACCGACTTGATGAGTTCGTCCTGCAGCGAGGAGCGCGACCACGATAGCTCGCCGAGCTGCGCGTCGTCGCTGCTCGCCACGGATGCTGCGCCCGCGCACGAAGCCCGCGAACCGGGTCTGAGGAGGGGGGGCGTTGTTGTGAGTGAATGCTCTTCCAGACAGTAGAGGCTTAATCCAATCTTTTTTGTGACTCAAATCTGATACCGTTCAGATCAGACACATTCACCATGGCAACCATTTTCATAGTGAACTTTATTTTACCCAAATTGAGGTGTTTTAAAACGGTCATATTATTTTCTCAGATGAGGTAGAACTAATCCGGATTGGTTGGACGTGGGAGAAGGGCCCGGGTCGCCTTGGTTGGTACGTCACACGTCGACGCGCACACACAAGCATACACAGAAGTGCGGGCCTTGCGGGACAGGCCTTGCAGATGCGTTGTGCGTCCACAGGGGGGATGGAAAATCCACATCCACCAAGGTGACCCGGTTTTAAACCTAGCCTCCACTGTCCTGCCCTGCCGTAGGGCCAATCCAGGAAATTGGCCGTGCTTGCCTACACATTACACACACCACAATTAAGGTGAAACTAAGCTGAGGCAAACTAGGCAAAAAAGTGGAGATGACCGTTATATTAGATATGACTATGACGCTTTAGTAAAATGCACCAATCCACATAACATACCTATTTCTTCTCCCGCTATATTTGAAGAATGATTAAAATTTTAAACTCTCCTTTTTTTTCTTGTCCATCCTGGGTTTGTTGATAGAGATAAGCTCGCCTTTGTAAATCTGTTTTCCATATTTAATTGTAAAATGTATTGATTTTGTGTGCAATAAAGTTTAAAGTAAAGCAAAGTAAAGAAAATTCTGAGACTCCACTTACCTAGAATGTGGCATGGAGTGTGCTCCGTCAGTCAGTTGGCAGGTGGGATGTGTCACTGTGTGTCTTCGCATGGAAGCACGTCGCGACGGACACTGCGTCGCGAGGTCGTAGGCTGAAAGACATAAAACCCTTGCTCAATATACTACATAATTCACCAAGTAAAAAACTACTGTCAGAACTATCCTTTCTCAGAGTTCTAAAAAGAAAACTAAAGTGAAAAGCCGTACCAAAGTAACGAAGTAGTAACATGAAAGTTCATGACACGGAACTAAGTTTTTGTAGCAATCTGTGCTTACCGCAAAATCTAGCATATTAGTCGGAAACCTTGGAAGTTTATGGCAAAAGGTCTTTCCTAGTCATGTACTTTCATTGCGGTTAACAAAATTTCTTAATGTTCTGCTATTACTACTTATAGGTACGGTTTAATTTATTGCGATGTTTTAGAATACTCAAATTTTAACAAAAGAGCAAAAGCTAACGTGACTTCTAAAGCAAAATTGCATTGTGAAATTGTGAGATTGCATGGTATATGACAACGTTAAGCAGGTATTTTTAACTGAACTATCAAAATTTATGGAAAATAAATGGGAAAAAATTACGTGACTATAATTTTATAAAAATGTACAAAAACTGCTAATATTTGACGTTAATTATAAAAATCTGTGTATCTTTGATACATTAATTGCAATTATTTGAATCCGTATCTGATTTATCGGTAGAAATCTAAATCAAAATAGGCAGGTAGGTACTAAAGGACTCAACCTTACATATCCCTCCTTCAGATTTATACATTCCTAATTAATAAAATGATCTCCTAAACTAGAAGTTTTCCATGAATGTTTCTGCTGAATGGTAAGATATTTCTTGAGCTCGAACAAACACTACGTTTGATATAATGGTGGTGGGTCCAGTCCAGCTAGACATATTCTTTTGTCCGTACTGTACCTCCGTTTCGACTTTTGTATCAGTACAGCTTCGCGATCCCAAAAACTCAAGAGATCAAGAAACGTCCACAAGAAGTATCTCGTCTACAAGACGTCTCCTAAGTATAGCTGAGAATTATCGTGTTCAAAGTTAGAAATAAATTCTGTGCGAACGAGTGTCAAGCAATACACACGAATGATGTTAAATATCAGGGAAGGTGGACAATGCAAATAAAAACAAAATAGTACGTGAAACATTTAAAGCGTGACCAATGTGCTGATATTACTTTGCGTCATATCATAACCAAATTATGCTTACACCATGAAAACGAATACAAACCAAAATGAGGCAATCAAAAACATCTTTGTGCAACGCAAAATAACACCTCACACAAACATGCTACAAGTCACCCGCAAAGACGACCCCATTCTTTGTAAGTTCCTCAACTTTGACTAGGAATTAATAGTAGAGTAGGGGCGTCATTGATAGTGACCGGAGTGTAGTGGCATGCCGTCATACATTCCAGGGCTTCGTCGCAGAACTGGTGGTACTCGTCGTGGGAAATGTGCGCGCGCGGCGGAGCCCGGGGCGCAGGCGTCGCCTCCTCTGAACAGGCCGTGTCAGAGGAATTATAGAGACGATATCCGCCAAAAAATTGTAGTTTGAGTGTACACAACTGACGTCATCGTTTGAGTCATAGATGATTGTTCAATCACTTTCTGGCCTGTGCTCACCCCGGAAGAGAAAGACCATGTTTAATTTGATCATGATCGGTACTCGGTACCATGAAAATTGTGGAGGGCTGTGTACAATAAATGGGTTGTGAGAAATGGAAACATACTTTTCTGGCAAAGTGTAGCAAATTAGTACTTTGCCTTTGATACTACTACATCCCTACACCTACATCTAAACATTGTGCTTTAAAATTTCATATAAACATTACAGTGTAGCATTTGAAGGCTTAAATAGCTATATCTACTTGCCTAATTACAAATCTAACACTCTTTAGCGAAACTATAAAGTAAAAGTGATTGTACAAAAAGTGTTCTTAGCAATTTAGTACACTTTCTTTGTACATCGATTAGTTCACGAGCTCTGAAAGGTTCTTTTCTCTTTCATTTGTGCAATGTATGGATCTGCAATGTTTGCCGATTCTGCCTATGGAATCTTTTTAGAGATAAGCTCGCCATTGTACACTTTATATGTCATACTGTCATTTTGTTAACTTTTTTGTGTGCAATAAAGAAATTATGATAAAACGGTAAAATTTCAGAAGCATTCGTACAGTAATAAGTACCTATAACCAGCTTCAGAACGAGCGCTAATATGGATCCCATCGATCGTTCCAATGTCTAAAGCTACTCGTATCATTGAAGCTGACTTTTTACACGGCGAATACCAGGATGGCGAATGAGTTTGTCAACCAGCTACTGATTTAATTTCTGTTTCTGTTCAAATTCTCATTTTTTTTTTAAATTCAAGCTCGTTCTTGCTTTAGCTATGTCGGCGGCCGATCATAAAATCGGGCACATCATGATGTACCCCGCCATTTCATGATATGCCCAAGCAATTACTGGGCAGTGGGCACATCATGATGTGGTGGGTTTAAACGAAAACATGTCTTTTTAAATCATTTTTATTCAGCACTACGTGATGTTTTTTGTGTCATACATGTCAAACGAACACGAAGACTATTCACCTATTCAGGGGCTTCGCTGCGCTCGCTCCCTTTAGTCTTCACCTAAGCTACCGCAGTGTTTGCCTTATGAGATTTTATCGTTTCATGATATTTCACGTTTGGGCACATCATGATGATCAACCGCTGACAGCTACAACGTTTCTAATGCCAGCTTAGGAAGTTGGTATTGTTGAATGGTCCTGCCTAGGGGGTTCACTCAAATGAGTATGGAAACGTGCACTTCACTTACCGGTTCGTTTCCAAGGTTTCGGCGGCGTCTGGTGCGGGGTCATGTGCCGCGGGAACGGCTGGGGGGCGAGGACCTCGGGGCTCGGGCACATCTCAGACTCGTCCTCATCTTCATCATCCTGCAGACAGGGAAAAGGGTTCATAAATGAAGGTAAGATCCTAGATCGATTTCAAACGGAATTTAGGTCTTGAAATACTTTAAAGACGTAACAGATTTAATTCATTTTCATTTCTATTTATCTATCTATCAAGCCTCCAGTGTCGAGTAAAGGCCTCCTCTTCATTACGCCATTTGTTGCGGTGTTGAGCCAACCTAATCCACTGTTGCCCGGCAGTTTTGGCGATGTCATCCGACCATCTGGCATGGCGGGTGGTCTGCCTCTCGGTCTACGCGCATCACTGGGCCACCATTCTGTCACCGCCTTGGGCCATCTACCGTCGTCCCTCCTAGCCCAGCACTAAAGCAATGTAATTTGTGCTTTGTTTATCAATCAAACCCATTAAATTAGTAATTAACTTTCGTTTCCGTTCAATAAGTAATTCTAAAAGTTTTCATTCACGGTCCTACAAACACGTGGGAAGAACCGCCCGTGGCTAATTCTTCGTGTTTCATAACCCTTTGATCTCTACGAGACAAAAAGTTTAACGGGACAGTGAATCACCGAAACAGTGGTCTACCGTGGCTAAATACTATCTACCTCTACTAAGCTGCTTGGGAGGCGCATTTAATAAGTCACAAGTTATATCTTATAGTATTATATCTTTAATATTTTGGTAGTTAATTTTAGGATGTATTTGGATGTAAGTATATTCTAGCTTTGTACTCGTAGGTATATTGTTGTACACAAAGGTCTACCCTTGCTGATATATCAAACTCTCTCATCGGAACTTGGTTTGCTGGAAGAGATCTCTTTTTAGAGATAAGCTCGCCTTTGTACACTGTTTTTATTTACTTTTTGTCATTGCAATTAATTGTGTGCAATAAAGAAATTATGAATTATGAAGTTACAATTTTACAAGAGGCCCTGTATCTCTAGCCCGACAAAAGACCACGTGTGGATGTGGATGGCATTTTTACCCAATCGGATTTGAAGGATTGGGTACCCAAAAGGACATAATCTTAGGACAAACTGACAACTATCACAAGGGTTATCCTCTCATGCTGTACCAGATACGGTCTTACGTGAATTTATGTGCCTCTCACCCCGTACAATTGACGTTTGCTGGTGTTTGCTTGCTTGGCAACCATTTTAAGTAAATAAAGCAGATGTTACCTGTGTAGACTTTTAAAATTGTATCTTGTTGCTTTATTGAATAGGGCACTGGTTTAATTGTTGACAATCCAGTTGTTGCCGTAAGAAATGGCGTAAAACCGTGAGAAATTGGCGCGTTCACGTGGTATAATTTTCCGTGCAGCCGCAAGGAGCGATTGCGAGATACGGCTATATGATCTTCGCAATATGCTTAAAAAGAGTAGTTTGATATCGATATGCTTGGAGTAGATAATGATATGCTCGGTATATGTCTCAGGATGTATGCTATTTAAAGTAAGTATATGAGAATTATATTAGGTCGGGTAAAAAGTTTCTTCGTATTTTGTATGAAGACCGTAACGGCTCAACAGCTAGAACAAAAAGGTGCACTTTTGACTTTAAAAATATCCGGATTGAAAACGCTTAAACCAACTTTGTGCTACTTTTACTGAGACTGTCTTAGGTTAGGTACATAAACATCATAATTTGTTTTTCACGGCCATCGTTGCATGTCTTCCTTTTTTTCTACAACTTTAAAATGTACTGAATTTCTCCATTAGATTCACTCATTTTGACATAACCTTTCGTCAGTGGGGTGTATTTTGACAACAAAATGGCGTCTGTGATACTCCCATAGAGGCCAGGCTCACAGATGGAGACTTTGGGCCCCCTTTTTGGATTCAAACTCTTGTAACCCAATAAGTTCCACCAAGGAGCTTATAATGATTCATTCATTATCTAGCTTGTTCTTTCCTGAATGCCTAGTCATAAGATAGAAAGAGATGTGTATATGTCGACAGTGACAGTTTCAATCAATACTGACCTCTAAAAACTGACAATAATTTCCCAAAACGACCAGGGCCCACAGATGCGGATTTACAAACATTTCCCATACAGGCCAGCTCCACTGACGAGAGTTAGAAAAACAAATGAAAAATTGTCGGAAACAAAGTTTTATTATATTTATTCCTTTTTTTAAATATAACCTTTTTAATGACATCAAATCCAGCCAGATACAATGAATACATCCAAAGATATTTAGTTACAAATATACACATTATACGAAATACGAAAAGACTTTTTATCCGACTTATTATGTAGAGGCAATCTTGAAACGAGATTATACATGTAGTTGATGATTGATTATTTACTCACAGAAATAGCCAATTATGCACGTAGATATTTTATTTGTTTCAAACAAACTCATATTATAAGCTAGTGAAACAGGTGATTTAACCAATACACGTACTTTCTTTTTTGTATTCAACAGTTTCACTTGTGTCCGAATCAGAATCTAGGACTCGGTTAGCCTCGCTCTTCAAACAGTATCGGGAATCAGAAATTCAAATGAGGACTTTCGCCCTTCAACGGAAACCACTAGAAGGCGGTTTTCAACTGGACACTTTCATGTTGTCCTTGCTGTCTCAGACATGCTTGCTGTGTTGTTGTTATTGTAATTTTCCGCGTCCGGGGTGAACACAATTCATAGGTTACTTGTCGCAGCTAAATGTAATAAGCAATAAATGGGTTACCTATCTATCTATCTATCAATATTACGTCGACTCCTATGACCAAGTGGTTCGATAGTGGGTCAGGGTTTTTTATTTCCTTATTTCCTTTCCTTTCTTCCAGGAATTTTGACTCTGTGACTTGGGTTTGTGATACACTGATATCAAAGGAAATTATTGCGAAACCGTTGCAAAATTGCAATAAAAATTGGAGCGTTTGGTTAGGTGAAAGATATTTCTCAATATGTCACGGTTGAACCAATTTTCCGCAGTGCCATAGCCCATAACTCATTTGTATTAAGTTGTATTATCTTACGAACAATAACATTATTCACGATCGAGGTAAAATTTGATGAAAATTTACGGTTTGATTGCGGGAACCTTTCACTCCTTCTCACTCTGCGCTCATTGATCAGGAAGCCGACAATTTTCCGCTTATAAATAAGTTGTTGCCAGTAATTCAATTTTTCTAAAAGTGACTATCTCTCTTTCACACAGCTTTAGGGAAACTTATGTTACGTAGACTTGTCATCATGAGCATCCACTGTTTCCAGATAAAAGACCAGCCGCTTAAACCATCAGATTCAATTGTTCAGGGGCCTATGCTGCTCTGAGAATTTCACTTATATTTCATTACTATTCCATTGCAAACACCCAAAATGGCGTCATTTGGTAATCTCCTAAATTATTATCCTCCTTGATTGGGTGTTTGCAATGGAATAGTAATGAAATATAAGTGAGATTCTCAGAGCAGCATTAGGGCCCAGATCAGCGTTTGTCACACACGCAATACCAGACAAGGTGTAGCAAAACCCGAGTTTACCCAAGGCGTCTGCACGCTATGCAATATAAGCGCGCGTCAAACGCGATTGTAAAATAAGATTGATAGCGGAAGAACAGCTATTAATATAGGTACTTATTTCATTACATAAGAAAATAATATCTGGGAACCGAGCTTTGCTCGGCGGTTGGTGGTACAAACACAATATTGATTAACGACATACCTACGCAAACCATTGATTCACTCACACAGACAAACATTAAATACAAACTAAAAACTTAGTTTATTTCAAGATTACAAGGGAATTAATTTGAGAATTGCACACATATAGCCATAATTATTTGAATTTGAATTATACCTACCTATATTACTTATTTTTATTTAACATACATAAACATAAAAACTGTATAAGGAGTAGATAACACCACACACAAACCTCAGTGGTTTAAGTGGTGATCAAGAATATGAAACTCTGTTCGTAATTAGATGCTAGTAAATAAATAAAAAAATAAAAAATAATATGTATTTCATATTCATCAGACTGCATTAACGTCAATCAATATAATTATGCTGCTCTGTTTTTAAACAGCTGCAAACGAGAAGCAAACAGGCATTTTGAAACAAAGTGCCTGTTTGCTCAAAGCAAGCAAGGAGTATGAATAACAGATTATGAAATTAGATTCGATCTTATTTGAACGAAACTTTTTTGTGTGAATTCTCCGAGAACACCGGCCAAAAAGTGTCACGTAATATGAAGTCGCTAGATTTTTTATTGTCATTGGAATTTATGCCTCATTTTAATTGTACTAAATTGAAATTGAGAAAAGCACTTTAATTGTATTGATTAATGGTACTCCAGGTCTTTAAGTAAATAATCCAATCAATCCATGTTTTGTAAGTGACTGTTTGTTACCTGAATAAAATAAAATAAAATAAAAAAAAGCATGAAAACTCGGAAATACGTGATTTTTCAATTAAGAAACCTAGTTCGATCGATTTTTTACCCCCAAAAACCTCTATGTTGCAAATTTCATCGAAAACTACAGCGCCAATTTCTAGAACTCTAATATATTTAAGAGTTCTAGAAATTTTATCGTTATCGTTACCCGGTCCGTTACATATTCCTCATTATTAAGAGATGGTGGACGCGGGACTCGGGACAGCGAGCGTCAGCCCGACTGGTGCCTCTAACTTCACCAACTAGGGATTAACCGTGGTTAATCGAAGCATCGATAAATTCATAGGTGGAGTCTCCTTGTATCGGCCCTCTCCTAATATCGGCCTCTTCGAGAAAATGGAACATAACTATAACAATAGTCTTAAAATCAGAATTGTTATTATGCAAAAAGCAGCTCTATATCGTTACGTATAACCTCCCATATTTTGGTGCGGGTGCCTCAATATTTCAACGTTCTGTTGGCAATAGAGCGCGGACAGGTACGGAGCTGCGTCGTTTGGCGGCATTTCCGAGTCAAATCCCTGAGGCGACGCATTGCGTTGATTAGTATTTGATATGAATTAAACATACCTAAGCCATTTCATTTTATTTGTTCTTGAAGATAAAGAGTCAAATAACCGTTTAGATAGTATATTTTTACATTTATTTGTCTTTTTTATAAAATAATCGCGGGGCCGAGATTAGGGATCTGTATTTATTTATTAAGCTCAATATCGGCCGAGTGGCCGACATTGGGGAAATACATAAAAACGCCAAATAACATTTTTAGCTATTTTAACTGTTAGCAGTAACATTGATAAGGTTTAAAATGAAATAACAGCTCAATCTGATTACTAGATCCTAATGACGGCCGCCTAAAAACGATTTTTACCAGCTATGGCCGATATAAAGGGAATCGATGCGTAATAACGGCCACCTTAATATTTGGGTACCTAATTTCCTACAACCTTACAGTAAATAGGGTCAGTGGTATAAAATGAACAACTAGGTACCATTTAAATTTTCCTCTACAGGTATGCCGAAACCATACTAAAATAGAGAGAAAGAAAAAAACTGGAAAAGGAAGTAAAATACTAAAATAGAGAGAAAGAAAAAAAACTATACTAAAATAGAGAGAAAGAAATAAAAAATTAAAACCCTAAAAAAAGACTGTAGCGATCAATTCCCCGAATTTTTCATTCCCTAGTATTTTAATTTACATTCGCTTTTTCCCCATTCTCTCTTTTTACTATGCGGAGAGTTTCCTAATAGATTTTGTCCAAATGCTCAAAATTCCCAGTCGCTTTTCACACCGATCGATATTCTAACCAGTCTATTAAATTGGTTATTTTTGCTATAATCTCGTAATTTTCCCTATAAAATGTATACCCCAGATTAGGGCCGGGACTCCACCAAAGCGGAGATGTGGAATATTTGTATGTGAGATGGAAACAGCTCACATCTCCGCTTCCATCGCGCAATACAAATATTCCACATCTCCGCACATCTCCGCTTTGGTGGAGTCCCGGCCTAGGGGGTCGCCTCGCTCCGCTCTGCTTCGCTCCGGCTCTCGGTTCTGCTAATAAGTTTTCAAACAGGAAGTTTGTAACCTATAATTGATCCAATTGGATTAATATCCAGAGCCGTAAAATTGATAATGATATTTTTTAGGAAGCGACTGCAATTTAATAGATTGGTTAAAATATCGATCGGTGTGAAAATCAACTGGGAATTTATAAGCATGTGGACAATATCTATTAGGAAACTCTCCGCATAGTATAAAAGAAAGAATGGGGGAAAAAAGCGAATGTAAATTAAATACTAGGGAATAAAAATTTCGGGGAATCTATCGCTACAGTGCAGGATTTGATTCCTAAGACTGAGACATAATTAGAAAAGACTAATTAATTATTTTTTTGGAGTTCTTTACTTTATTTATATTAATAAGAATGTTGCTTAATTGTGATCTTTAGTTTATAATTACAGAATTTGATTCCTAAGACTGAGACGTAGAAAAGACTAATTTATGATAGATAATAGTTAAAACAGTTTATTGTACCTACCTGATTTTAAAATATAAAGCGTTATCATGTTTACTTTCTTAGTTTTATTGACCTAATTTCCCCTTTGAAAATGTATGCCGATATTAGGGTCACAAGCGGCGGTAGTTAGGGTGTTAGAGGCCGATATTAAGGGAAACCGGCATACTCAGAAAAAACCATCTATATAATCAAAACTAACGAAGAATTCGTAATTTTACCTACGTAATAAAAGAGTTTCATTATACCACTACCCAAAAAAGTGTTTGCAAGAAAGCCTAAGCTATTATTGTAATTAATTCTAGCAGTCAAAGAGCAAAAAATTTTGACACGGCCGATAATTGGTGCCTCCACTATGATTTTATTACACAAAGGTACTTAAATACAGCTGCTTGCTTGATTGGTCAACGCATGGGTCAACCCATTTTATGAATATTTTTTGAAAAACCTTTGGTTTGTGAATTATAAAGGCTATGAAACATTTCTTTAAAATAGATATCGACTGGGTTGGAGCCCATTGAGTTGGACCCATTGAAATTCAGCTCTTACCTATTTTATATTATTGAAATTGCTTATCAATATGAATGAACCAATTATTATTGTTCCCAAGACTAAGATATGTCCGTCGATCAATTAGGTTAGATTGAAATAGATCCCACATTGGAATGAACTCGTTCTATAGACGCGAGTAGTGGCCGCAATAAAAACTCCTTCCAATTAGCGTCATACCATAAACGTTCGCTATCTTAGCACCACGACATTGACTGATTGGTGCAAATGGTATTCGAATAGTATTCGGTAGTTATTTTGGTTTTATTCCGTTTACATCAAAAAAAGTGTGCAAGTAACGAAAAGTAAGTGTGAGGTAGTGATGGATGATTGTTTCCGTTTGCAAGTTCATAGAAAGGTTACCCTCTGAGTTCTACCTCAAAGAGGAAGATTCGATATTCAGGAAGTAAACGTCAACAGTTTCACTAAAGGTCGAAGGCGAGGTCACACTACTCATTCGATACGCCGATACCTAACTTCAGTACCTGCCGGTAGGAGAAAGTACCGAGTCAAATGTCAAAGTGGAAGCCACCTGCAGCTGTTGATGCAATCAGCACCCAACTGCATAAGGCATAGTTGCGTAATTCGACTGCAGTTGCAATATTGCTCCGGGGTAATTTTAAGTCTCTCGTCTCCCTTCGTTTCTGCATTGCTGGTATCTACAGACTTGCGCTCAATACATCAAATGTCTGTCTTTCAACTGGTCATTGAAAATTAGATTATTACTTTACAATGTAAGGTATTTTAAAAATGAGTTTGAACATAATCTAGAGATTTTACAAATCACCCATATAGAATTTTTAAAAATGTGTTTCAGATATAAATTCTTTACAAAAGAAAATGTTCCCTAACGTAGCTCGTTAAAAGAGCTGTAATTGCCTTCGACCAAAAACTGGGGCAGATCTAGTAAGGCTTTCAAGAATGTTTGTACAAGTGTAACAGTTTTAAACAGGACTAAGTACTTATAAGGAGTTATTAGCATTCTTTAGAACACGAGTTTCCGCTAACGGCTTATTTTTCTCTCTTTCTAGAAAAAGAGGTCAGCTAAGAGTGAATAAGATGTTAGTGGTATAACATGTTGGTAAAGAGGTACCGAGAGGTATGACCGTGGGGGCATTGTAGTCTATTCGTGATAAAAATGCAGTAAAGTCATCACTGTCCGGCGGCCTAGCCACGCCCCGTAACCAATCAAATCGTTTCCAATTATCAAGCCAAGTTCACAGTGACCAGTTGAAGGCAAACGCGAAGGTTGTGTCCTGTCCTGTGAGTGTGTGTGAACAGATTCAAACTTAAATTTCACTGCATTCTTATCACGAATAGACTGTAGGGATGATTTATATCAGGACGGAACGTGCCCGTAAATAATCCCTATTGCTTGCCCAAAAAATAAATGTAGAGTAGGTACAGTAGAGTTCATTAGTATATGAGCAAATCCAAAGGCTTTAAATATAAGTTAAGATATTTATTCATAATATTCATTACATGTCATATAAATGTACGGTCGCCTGCGTCTAAAAGTATAAGGGCAGGTCATATTAACTCGTGAATCCCGCTTATACTGCTTGTATACTTTTAGTGACCGTACATGGAAGGGCTGAGCAGATTCACATATGTTTTGTTTGAAGCCTTGGATTTGCTCATATATTAATGAACTCGACTGTACAACAAAACAAACAAAACATACGTCACGGCTTATGTCAAATGGGGTGGCAGAGGCAGGCCCCAAAATTGCTAACCTCAAAAGTTATGTCAGATATGTTACGTTTATCAAAAAATAAATCAAATCGTAACAATGAATTCGCAGCTGACTGTACCGCATAATACTCCAGTCCGCTAAATTCTCGCATAATGTGAGCTTTTTTATGGAGTGGTAAAAAAGCTCGCTCGTAAAAGGTTCGATGGCATGGATGTGGTATAGGGCTCAAGCGAGGAAGTAGGTGCTTGAAAATGTTATTTGCAACCATCAGAGGTTGTTGTTCTCGATTGATGTTCGTGGAATAAAAGTTGCTGTGAGCATCATCCTTTGCAACTTTGATAAAGGCTTGCAAAAAATATTCATCTGCTTTCGGATACTTCTGTATTTCATTGTGATTAGTTTTCTGTTGATGTTGATCAGACTAATTTGACAACACGTGGGTTAGAAATCGGAAATTAATAGTATAGGTAGTAGTACCTATACATATATTATTGGTAATGAAAAAACTATGTGTGGATTCAAGAGGGAGAGGCTGCATAAAAAATTAAAGAAAGAAGAACTACTTGAGTTAAAGTTAATATAAGGATCTTGTTGATTTATTTTAATGAAAGAATAACAGCTGCGTAGGCGATGACACCGTTTTATTAAGTAGAGCAGTAGAGCAACATATTTTTTGGCGGACTAGTAACTGTGTTTAATTATTATAAAACGGAGACCTTTAATTAAATGAAATTATATTATATTCAAGCTACAATGATAGGAATTAAAAATTGTACTTTTTAACACTAGTTATTCCTGAGTTTTCTGAAAAATTATATGGTTTGGACTTTTTCAACGCCGATACTTTAGAGCCAAAAATTGAGTCTTTTCTGTTTCGCCTGGCGGCCGTTTGTACCTAAGTAAGTAAACCGTATTCCTATGAAAGAGCTGACACGGCACGGTGCCGGGCCGTTTAAACGGAAACCGCATGCATGTGAAACGGCATTAACGATACGTTTACATCAAATTGAGTTGTTGGCATCACACAGTCCGCACGTAAATCTGATTCATCATAAATTGTTCCTGTTTAAAAATGCCTCGGGCCACACGCAATCTGCACATTCGTCAGAGAGACAAGCTGTGAGCCCGATTCTCATCTCGTTAGCAGTCGAATCTAGTCGCGTAACTAAAGTCTAATACAAATTGTCTAATGCATGACAAAGTCCTAGTATCTCCAGCAATATCCATTTCCTCCAACACTTCTCCCATAAAACCAGCGTAAAACTCGTCCATGATGATGTTGTTGTTTGTGAACAGCGGCGGTTTGAACTTTGAAACGTCAGTTTTTATACGTCTTTTTGAAAGTCGCATGCAAAGTACCACGCGATTAGAGCCGAACAGAATTCTTTAGACAATTTGCGCATATACGACTGTGTAATAATACGTAAGTTTTGATTTCATACGACAAATGACAAGTATTTACTTCGAATATTTTACGTCTACGCCTTCAATTCTAATGGGCGAGAATTGGCCCCCTTTGCTTCGAAAGCTTGTATTACAAGCATCTTGGTTAAAAAAAAATTCGCGTGTAGCACCGTACACGTGTTAGAAGTAAAACTTCTGTAGCTAGATCATTAAGTGGTACCTATACTATACACCTATACCAACCTATACTAAAAGAGATTTAAATTTCCAATTTTGAGATCCAATCTCTGCTTCAAGTTACTTTTATGTTTCAGACGTCCGATTATTTGAAATTATTTTATACTTGTACTTACTTTTAATACGTCATGTCATTTATTTCCCACCATTCCTTATCTACAATTTGTCGCGCTCGTGGTGATATACTTAAATCATTCAATAGTGTCACTACTATTTGCATCTCGCTCAGATTATATACCATCTGACGACGTCACGTCTTAAAACCGTCTCGCTCAAATGTATGCATTGCTTTGCTTGTCTCTGTGCCCAGTCCCTTTATTTAATTGATCGAGTACGTATTTTCAACTATTCCAAGTTAATGTGTACCTGCGGGGCTACCATAAGGCTTGCCACTCACCTCAGTCGCGCAGATAAATGACAAAGAAGATGGCTAAATCAATATATGGACGACTGCCCCAGACATGTACAAAGACTTCTCAACAGCCAATAGCATTTAAATATTCATTCATAAATTTAATTTACTGCGTCTGTATTTAGTTTGTAGAACTTGAAGAAAAAAAAATTATAGGTAAATAAGAGTTGTTACTCAATACTCCGTGATTCCAATATGATTCCGTGACCTTTGCCGTCGCTAGAAATAAGCACCATTTTGCAATAACATGCAATATAACGCCATCTAGCCACTCCTCTGGAAACCTCCTGTTTTCAACAGTTTTGCTAGTTGGCAATTATGTTGCATGTTATTTTTAACGATGGCAAAAGTCACTAATCAATGGCGGAATCATAGAGTATGAAGTGACAACTCTTAATTATTTAATCATTTCCTTCAAGTTCTACAAACTAACTAAAGACGCAGTAATTTATGAGAGAATATTTAAATGCTATTAATTGGCTGTTGAGAAGTCTTTGTACATGTCTGGGGCAGTCATTTTGCCAAATTGCCAACTCCTTTCGCGTCTCAATGATGTTTCTCCATAAAATAGCGCGCATTCATTATGATATGACATTAAATTGTGACAAAATGCGTGGCTGGGGTGACTGGCGTGCCTTATGCTACCCCCGCTAACCTATACATACCTACTTTGCTAGGATTTTTTAGGGTTACTTCATCGCAAAGCGATGACGTAACTCTTATTTAATTTTATTCTTGACATTTCCTTAGTCCGCCATACGACATACCTCGATTTTGATATTTTACTTCAACATTATTGACTGGCATGAAGCATTAACTTTAAAATTACAAAAGCTTATTAAAATCAAAATCGTATAATTTCAACAGTTATAACAACAATTCAACTTTAAAATATGTATTACAAAAATTACATACAAACAAATAAGCGAAACAATAAGCCATTAAACTTATAGCTCTGTAAGCTGTAGACCTCGCTTTGGCCGTTTACTACAGATAAACATTAAATAGGTAGGTATAACACGTACTTAGTAGCTAAACTGCTAATTTGTGACTTGAACTGCACTATATAATAAAAAGTGGCTTTAGAACAGTTCTAGGTACCTACTTATTGTTTTCAAGAAGTCTTAATGCAGCCATCCATCACATCGGAATTTGCTTGAAAACTAAATATCACATTTGGATGATTCTAAGTGACTTTATGCGATTACTAGCTGCCTGTTGCGCGACTACGTAGCGCGTTTTAGGTACCTATTCCATAGTTACCGGCCACAAAACGACGCGTTCATCATTTTAGAAATCCATATCGACCCGTGTGACATTGATGAAACTCTTTTCTTACAAACTGTATGGATCGCATCGCACAACTGTCAAACATAAGTTCCGGTTCCAACAAAGAGGTTGAACGAAGTAGTTTTTGGTCACGTCACTGGTTTTGGCCTTTACCGGAAATCAAGAACTCGTGGAAGAATGCTTAAAATAATTTTCATTTGTTAACGTTTCATCAGGTTTTTCTCTCACTAATTAACATTCTTTATTGTACGAATGTATTATTATCTTATCTGATTAGTTAAAAACCGTATTGAAAATAGTTGCTGTTTTAAAAGTCTTCAGCCGACCCTGACGTCACCGATTCCAATTTCCGTTACATTTCTTAGCCACTCGTGATAGCACCCGGCTAGTAGTAATTGAAAAGCAAATATATGAATAACCCACAGTTGAGAGGTTAAATAAATTTTACCCCCGTGCCCCAAGAAGTTTTACTTCAAAAATATGTTCGGTTTTAGAGTGTTATATATAGACTTATAGCTGTTTCGCACTCCGTCCGATCCGAGTCCGTGAAAATACGGCTCGGAGTAGTCGTAGTACTATTTCTATGAAAGTTTACGCACTAGATCCGTCCGTCATCCGTGAATTTCCATTCATGAATCTTCATCCGTATTTTCACGGATTCGGATCGGACGTATAGTGCGAAACCGCTCTTATACGTTAGACATAATATTATAGTATGTGTGTTTAGACGCAGCTTGCACGTCACCGTCATGAAGTGCCTGTTGACATGCGACTGAACACATATACTGAACAGGCCAACAATGTTTACATTGCATTGTTGTCCTGTATAATTATTCATTGTTTTGGGGCCACAATTCCGAGAAGTGGCGTAAACATGTTTGTTTATTTTATCTTCTGAACTCACCTCGAGGTTGTCGAAGTCGACTTTGATGAGCCTCCTCTGAGGAGGCCCGTGCGGCGTCACGTCACCACTCCGTCGTGCTGTCTCGCTCCCGCCTCCCGGGCCGTTGCCGCTGCCCGTCGCTGAAACAATATTAAAACATGTACCTTATTTTGTGACCTCAATATTAGAATGTTCAGTTGGTCTAAACAACAACCTTTTTAGCAGGTTGTAATAAAATGCCAAAGAATAAATACAGAAATCCGGCCAGGTTTATTTTTAAAATCAACGCGACCTTTAACCTTTTCCTGGATGCTCCTAACGTAGCTCAAAGCGAGGTTGTTTAACAAGGCTCGCTAATGTTATTCAGAATTTCAGTAGCGTAAATACTTTAACCTTCTCCTATGCCTGAGTTTATTTATGTTTTAGGCAGAATTTTGAGTTTTTAAGCTTCCCAGTAGGATCAAGATATCCATGGATACAATTGACCGTCATTTGATTCCACCAAAATCATACGATCAGTCGATAAGTTTGATCTCAAGCCTACACAACCTTAGATACAATCACATCTCAAAAGCCGATCAGCGATATACGAAGCCCGACCCAAGGTCTTTCAAACAACACCATTTGGACAACTTCCACCACTCTTATTACTAAGTCGCAAACGTGATAATTGAACTAATGGTCCATTCGATAGACCACGCTCACGTATTGACATACTTTCGAGTAATTGGAGTGAAGCTGAACAATGCGGAGATAACTTGGTACAATATCACTGGTTATGTCTGTTGTTGTACTTTTGTATTGCGCAATGCGGGATGCAGTGCCTTATCGTATCTTGTATAGGAGTATGAGAATTGTTTTACGGATACTGCTAGGAGATACGGATAATTATAACCAATCAACTTCTAAACTGAGGTACAT
Source organism: Argyresthia albistria (assembly GCA_963457715.1). Classification (NCBI taxonomy): domain Eukaryota; kingdom Metazoa; phylum Arthropoda; class Insecta; order Lepidoptera; family Argyresthiidae; genus Argyresthia; species Argyresthia albistria. The sequence continues at coordinate 3,579,398 of OY735255.1, forward strand.
AGCTAGAAACATCGTGAGAAAATTTTCATAAGATAAGATAAGAGATAAGATAATATATTTATTTGACACATTACAATTTGTTACATAGAGGTTTTACATTGGATGGTTTCATATGTTCAAGTTGGCGGCGATGGGCCCTTTCACGCAAAATGGAGTATTTGGCAACACTGTGCCTCTACCAATCGGTATAAGAAAATACGTAATCTTGTCATAATTGCAAAAGGTTGCTCAACTCTCCACACCACACCTATCCCAAACTTGTCAGCGTCAATATTATCATCAGTTCTAGCTACAGTCTATTCGTGATAAGAATGCAGTGAAATTTAAATTTAAATCTGTTAACACACACTCAAAGGACAGGAGACAACCTTCGCGTTTGCCTTCAACTGGTCACTGTGAACTCGGCTTGATAATTGGAAACGATTTGATTGGTTACGGGGCGTGGCTAGGCCGCCGGACAGTGATGACTTTACTGCATTCTTATCACGAATAGACTATAGGGCACTGATTCCACAGACTAAGTTATAGTGTAGCTTGGTACCTTTATTATAATATGTATAGAGCTTTTGTTGAAGCAAGAAACAATGTCGAAAACAGTGTAGCAAATAATGAGCCAGATTGGCAAAAGATTTTTGACAGAAACGTTAATCCATGATAGTATACATAAGTGTCATTGCTAAATTATGCATATGTTGTGTGATGTTACCCACTCTCGACTAGCATTGCCAAAATGTTTTGTTTCACAACAATGCTGCCGTGTGACAGATAATTACACATGTCAAGTGACTGCCTCTTCAAACAAACGGAATATAAATTGCCTTTCCTAAACATGTCTTCATAACTAGTTTAACCAGTTTAATAAACGGACTAGACGTGATTCACTAATTATAATTGTTGGAAATTACCGTTTTGTTTCTGAAAGCAACAGCTTAGGTACTGAAAAAATTCGTGAGATAAGTTCACCTTTGTAACTCCTTAGTTACTTATAAAAAAAATAAGTTTCTTTTTATGAACCTGTATCATCATCTTTCATCATCATCATCATGATCAGCCTGTCAGGGAACCCACTGTTGAGTATAGGCCTCCTCATTACGCCCTTAGATTAATAACGATACGAAATTCAACCCGGTCAATTCTTATTCAGCAGACTTCGTGATTTACATATTAAACTAACACTGCATCATTTCGTCATACCTTATTTGCTAATTTACTTTCAAGGATATCTTGAAATAAATATATAAAAAGAAATAAAAATAAATACATAAAAAGAAACCTGCGTTTCAAAATGCACCGGACAGTTATAAATAACATAAAACAGTAACTGGCAATCGTGGATATCGTGATGCATTCGTCCTCTGTCGTTCTAGCTAGAAAGTCCGACACGCGTTCAGGAATTCAAGAACATATGCCATCTGAGGCCATTCGACTGCAATTTGACCATTGAAACACAAGCAACAAGTTCAAAGTTCAAGTTCAATTATTTTTTAAAATCATACAGATTACTTAGTCAACGTCAAATAATATTAATATTTTTGTATGCTACCGCCCGTTCGGAAGTTGTGGGCTTAGGGATGGAGCAAAGAAGGGCAATAAACTCCCCCGTACCTCTTTTAAAATGTCAGAGCCTTAAAAATACAATGTTATGTATGTCTACTTAAGTCTAAGGAAATACACCGAGGAGAACCTGTCTTGTGAAGTTTAGTGTAAATCGTACCATTCCGTATTGAAACATTTTGAGCACCTCATTTTGAAACAGATGCCGTTAATCTGTGGACATCAAACTGAATAAATACAGTTCCATTCACTCCATTGAAATAAGTAAAGGTAAGTAAAAAAACACAAAAACGTTTCAAATAAGTAGATATCTTATTTTTGCTGCTCAACTCAATCAATATTTAATAAACGGTCAAGTGCGAGTAGGACTCGCGCACCAAGGGTTCCGATCACACTTGGAGAGCGTAACATGTGTAATTAGGTTTCCATCATAAAAACTAAAGTATTATGTCATCCATGTAAACCAAATTCAATATTTTTGTAGAAAGACAGAAATTTGCAGTTTTCAGTTTTTTTTCTTTACTTGTGCTTTAAGACCTTATTTTGTGCCAAATTTTATGATTGTAGGCCTTCGGGAACCCTATAGGTTTTGGGTCCATTGCGATTACTATGAAAGTCTTTGAAAAATTGTTATTACAGCATAAACGGTCGTATATTTCGTTCGATTGAGTTGACCTAGAATGTTGATTTTTTCACAGCTTAATGCGACCACAGATCATATCAATTGATATAAATTTCAGCTTGATACGTCCACGCTTTCTTGGTATAAAGGTTGTGACACACGGACTGACAGAAGGACGGACGGACAACAAAGTGATCCTATAAAAAAATAAGGGTTCCTTTTTTAGGGTTCCGTACCCGAAGGGTGCCAAACGGGACCCTATTACTGAGATTACGCTGTCCGTCCGTCTGTCCGTCCGTCTGTCTATCTGTCTGTCACCAGGCTGTATCTCATGAACTGTGGTGGTAAGACAGTTGAAATTTTCACAGATGATGTATTTCTGTTGCCGCTCGTATCCATACTAACAATGGAGAACAATAGATGCTGGAGCGAGATGGTTTGAACAAAGATTCAAACAAAGATTTTGTTTTGATAATAAATCAATCTACATTTTAGTCAAAGCATGCCTTACAGCAGTAATTAAGGGGATGCATGACAATGAAGAGGGATGAGCCGCGCCCTGTATAAAGAGATCAGTGTGATGTGACACTTATCCAAGATTTATTAATACGAATTATTATTACCCAAACCCACGCTGTTTTATGGAGAATAAGTAGGAACTAGGCTTGTAATCGAGTTCACATCCCACTCATTACAAGTAACAAATAGAAATTATTTTACAAACCCACGCATGATACCAAAAAACCTAAAGGTCAGTTAGCTAAAATAAAGTTTACACTTTGAATTTTCAATCACAACTCCAATATGGATACATGGGATCTTGGACTCTTGGGGTTTTGGAATACTGATCGACAAACGACGTTTTCTACCAGAACAACTTCTTCGGACGCAAGTAAACTACAGTGTATTCGTGATAAGAATGCAATGAAATTTAAATTTAAATCTGTTAAACTTGATGTTCAGCTATTCAGAGTGTAGAGTCTATTCGTGATAAGAATGCAGTAAAGTCATCACGGTCCGGCGGCCTAGCCACGCCCCGTAAGCAATCAAATCGTTTCCAATTATCAAGCCAAGTTCACAGTGATCAGTTGTAGGCAAACTTTCGAACGCGAAGGTTGTGTCCTTTCCTGTGAGTGTGTGACTGTGATTCTTATCACGAATAGACTATACACTAATAGCTAGACATCAAAATGGAGTTTTTATTCATATACAGGACGTAACAGAAGGGTGTAAGCAACTTTATTTTTCATTGCTCCATAAGTTTTGGTCCGGGCGGGCGGTCAGCTGATTTGTATAGAGAAGTGAAAATTAAAGTTGCTCTGATCAAATCAGATTCATAGTGAAAGTTGCTCAGAATGATGTCCCTAACAACCCCCTAAAATATGACTACACCTTTCTGTTACACCCCGTATAGGTAATAGTCTTTAGGCGTGTACGATGTAGTGTGCCTAAGATGTTATCTCTCTTGACCTAATGAATGAGTTGTCACTAGCACCAACGTACCTCTGCCCTCAGCCACGCTGCCCCAATAGGACTTGTCCCTCGCGATGTCCAGCCCTGGTTCCTCTGGACTTCGAGGCACCTCCACCAGGCCTGACACAGGCCTACTGCCAAGCAGCAAGGCTGCTGGCGACACGCGCGAACGACGCAGCTTGATCACTTCACTCGGGCGAGGTAGAAATCTTCGTGCGTATCAGGTGCAAATTCACAGTAATAAGGTTATATAGGCCTTTTTGATTAGATCCTGGCTGGTAAATTATTCATTGGGCTAACTTTTCTGTATAGATTTTTATATTTGGAAGGCGTTAGGACCAAATTTTTAGGTAGGTTGATATTCGTATCGTGGCCGTCGGTACTAAAACAGCCAAAACTAGTTCAAGGTTTATTGTTAAATCTCTGACAATTACAATAATATTTGCAAATGAATTTCAGTCATTGCACATAGTTTATCAAGTAGTTATTTGAATGGATAGATAAAAATCAAATTAACTTTACATATAAAGTTGACCTTTTCAACCAAGACCACCCCACGGGAATAGGGTGGAAAACACCTTGTATTTTTGTTTTACACTGATCTCATTGCGTCACACTGAATGAACCGAAACTTTTATCAACACAAATTGTAATTCGATTACAAGAACGGTGTTTACATTTCAAAATTGAACCATGCCAGGTTTTATTCACGAATTGGTAAAACATCAGGATTAGTTCTGGATGTCGTAGTCAGAATACGCGTGCTTATTTGCTGACGACGGCCGCCATATTGGTATTTTAGGGGTAACTGCGCCACGCATGCGCTACAGCCCTTCGCTAAACTGTGGAAATTAAGGGCTTATTCTGTAAGTACACATCTCAGTGCAAACAAGGTCTTGAATCACTACGCTTAGCGATTCGGTACCAGCAAACACTTTATTTAAAGGGGTGGGAAATGGTAGCTTTGGTATGAGAGTTCATACTCTTACGTATCTGAGTAAATCAAAAGATATTGTATCTTACAAATAATTTTTCAATCGAGATGTTTGTTGTTCAACTAATTTTGGATGCTGTAGGCTCACGTTTATCTATGACGTCACGGCACAGACAATGCAGAATACAGACACGGCCGGTGTCGTGCGTGACGTCAGCCACCAGGTTGGAGATTTGTTTATTTGCAGCTGAGCTGCTGTCATTGCTATCAAGCTTTCCAATCAAGAACAGTAATGGATTCGCTGATGGTTGTTAAATTGCAAAACCTAACTTAAGTCGAAGTTCGAAACTGAGATAAAGTAGAGAAGAGAGATAGAGAAGGCTATATTAAGGTGCCTATTTAAAGTCTCTAGAATGAACAAAATACATCTGCACTAAGTGATCTTCCAGTCTTTATAACCTTCAAGATTTCGTGGATGTTTAAACATGTCAAATTAGCAACGTCTTGATCAAATGAGTGCAGTCAAACATGATGGCAGTAGTTAGCGCAACAGTAACAATCAGAAAACCCGCAACTAAGAATAAAAGATAAAATCTAACAATAATACAATCACGATATTACAATTTTTGTTCATAAGATACACAGATTAGAAATAAACAAGCCTCAGTAAAAATAGCAGAGCAGCTTGTGTGAGGGTTGCCAGTTGCAGTTTCTAACTCCAAATACCATTACAACACCCAGTAGAGATCTTCGCGCGATATAGCTGACCATTAGGACAACAATAGCCTTTCAGCCTCGGGCAAAGAATGCTTAGCCTTGAAGCTTTTGCCCTGGCCAGACAGAGCTTACACTAAAGGTGACTGGCTGGACTATAGATTGCAATACTTCGCTTTAGTTCCATGGAACTGTTTTACTGCGCAGAGTGCCATAAAGACTTTGAGTACAAGCCGTTCTTGTAAAAGCAAATTTTACGTATCATAAATCAAGAGACCTAGAGATAAAATTCGTCAATATAATTTGCTTTCGTGCTCATGTGTGGTTTTATCAGTTGAACTAATATTACTCTTTTTTTCACTACTATATCTTTCTATATCTTTTAGGTACTTTTGCCTTATGTTCACATGATTTGTATTAGTCAGTAGTATCCATCACAGCGGCGCCGGCGGCGTCCTATCCTACCCCATCCAAGTCGAGAAAATGCTTTCTAGTCGTAAATACGCCAAGATCTTTCTATGATCGATAGCGATGTTTTGGTTGGACACATAATTAGTTATGTTTATGCATTTATATATTACTTATTATTAATAATTGGGTCTGCGATCATTTAGTTGTCTGGTAATTACAGATTATTAATTTTATGTGTCAGTACAGTAAAATAAGTATTTGTTGAATAAACGATTTTCTCAATTTCAATTTCAGTTGTGACAGCAACAATATCGAGTTATTTGTAACCACGTAGGTGCCTAGTCTAGTTTTTTACTGCGACCAACATTGAAGAGAGAATTCGTGCCATATTTTTTGTTTTGTTAGGAACAAGCTCTTAAGAACAAGGTCAACAACCGGTCTCTTGTAGAACATTTTAATGCACCAGGAAACACTTATTTTTCTGCTTTATATAAGAATATTTCATGCTAATATTTATTAATTACCTATACCTTACCTACTGATAATTTAGTTTGTATATTCCATTTGCTATAAATTATTGTAGTTATTGATAAAATCCCTTCCGATGAACCGTGGGAAAGGGTAGAAAGTAGGATCAGAAGGAAGGCGGTTGGAATCTAAATTACTTTTCTGTGGTTGAATGAATTAAGTCTTCATTATTTTTTAGTTATCAACAATAAAGCAAACCTCAAATGAGAATTGAATAAAATCCTCAGTTACCAAATATTACCATGAAAGTTTAGTCAGTCTTAACATGTAGAAATAGGAATCTAGACATATGAACTCGTCGAGACAATCTTAATAAAAAGTTAACAATCATTGGTTTGACTTGTCACCGAATTCTTTACAAACTTACGTCATTCATCACATGGATTTCCGCAGGCCATGTATCAATTACATCGACAACAAAATCGCAAAGAATTACATGTGAACAAAATCCATTACAAAAGTTGAATAACAACTTGCAATCAGTCGCAAATTATCACCAGAATACCACTTTCCCTTGCATGATACACGAGAGTAAAGTCGTGGTACAAAACATACTGAGGGATAAACATGACCAAGTCTTCCGCGATTGCATTATCGGAAAAACTACGGCAATCTCTACAACAATGGACTGAAGAGCGAATTTTCCCAAGCAGACAGTATTTAAGTTGGGGGAAATTTTCGGAACAATGCTTGCATTGAGGTCTCATCTCAATAGGCAGGTAATGGTACCGTGATTGAAATTCCTAGTAAATTCTTTCAATGGTGGCAATAACAGAAAAAATATGGCGATACCAAGCAAAGACTCTACTATAAGGTAGAAGCAGATCAGATTTGTTTAACAGAATATTAAAAACCTGCAAAAGACATGTTTAAAATAATAATGTTGACGCTACGTGAATCAATAGTACACATTTCCCAAGATTCTTAATTTTCTTTGAAACGACCTACAACGATTTTAGAATATTGAATGTCAGTCACCTTATCAATCAAGAGGTGTCTAGTAGATACAAAAACGTTGACGAGCAGGAAAAACGCAGATAAGAAATATAGATCAGTTTTTTGTACGGTCGCATAAGAAAACTTTACGTTTTATCATGACTTTTAGTCGACACCAATGATGTAGTTGATCTTATAGTTAAACTATTTATGAAAACCTAAATTTATATCTGAAAACAACCATTTACCACTGTAAAAACAGATTTAATATCAGTTTGTGCACCTTCTTAACAAGTACTTACACAAAAGTCAGAATTACTATTTAACATCTGTTGAAGTCGAATTGGTAACGGTATTGAGTTGTTATTGCATTTTTGCAATGAATGGGCGTGACGAAATGTGTGTAAGGTGACACTCGGGCAGTTTGATGACTTAGACATAGACATTCAAATATGTTAAGAATAGCATGTTTTGTAATATTGGAGTTTGTAACATAACATGACATTTACATACAGGCATATGTTTGTAAGCCTGTGTTAATTAATTAAGCAGTAAAATCAGCAGCTGACCAGCAGATGACTTTAAAAAAATTGGTATAGTTTCTAGCGCTATCGAAAGGTGGCAGAGAAATTGCCGTTATCTGCTGAAATGACATGCAAAGATTGCTCATACTTATCGATAACCAACATCATACATCACCATGTCAGAGCGTCAACCTTTTGTGTCCACTTCTAGCCAGTTATCCAATACTCCATTCATCATAAATATTGCTGTCAAATCACAAAAACGCTACAAAGATGCGTACCTACCACGAGTTAATCCCCACCTCGCGCCCATTCTCAGGGCTGACATTTAACTAATTAGCCACAATCCTGTGTAGAAATGAGCAGACATCATGATGCAATAATTGCTTCTCAAGATGATGCCAGACCTCAAAGACTTCTCGTGATAGCTTTAACGGGACCGAGGTCACGCTGTTGTATGTTGTATGTAGCTAGAGTATTGCGGGCAAGGTATTTTACAGCTGTTCAAATAAGACCATTTTAATTACGCGTTTGAACTCTGCTGTATCTCAAAGAATCTTACGAGTTATTTTCTTGTAGAGAAAGAAAGAAAGAAAGAAATGGCGTTTATTACACAACAGACCATAGGTAGTGAGTGCCGCGGTGTGTTCTTTCCCTCTGCTGTGCAAAAGGCCCTAACTCAGCATTGTGCTGAGGGCGGGGGCCCTCAGCGCTGGTTTTCAGTTAGTGCCAGTAGTGATCGCGCGTGCCATCTGCTAAGGTTGTGTACGTAAATACTTGTATACTTATACTTAAATATACTATCGATACATAAATACAGAACTAACATGTAAAATTGGTGTATGTATGGTGTATGTTTATATTTTGACATAGACTATATGGAACTAAAAACACTCATAAATCAATTTAAATAAAGTATTGTACGAGTATTTCAAATGATGACTTATGAAGACATCCTCGCTCAGTTCTGATTTCACAGTGTCCAAACAATAACAACGATTACTTAGTTAGTTTCAAAATTAAATGAACATTGAGTTATCAATGATTCGACATGAAATGATAATGAAATTAGAGTGATTGAAATTGTACAACGTTATTGTTTCTAAAGATGACAACTGCTTCAGATAGTCCCGCTAAGACATCACGACAGACAGGCCAGACAGGCACGAATATCGAATCGACGACCGCTATTTCATTATCACCAGAGCGTTGACCGGCGCAGACGCAGCTCACCTGACTCAGGCAACCCAGCAGCCCTTCACGGAATAACGGGTGTAGTGGAGGTCACGGAAGAGGCTCTCGTGACGATAATAATTATGGTATGTCTTCCTTATTGCTAAAGGAAAGATGACTTTCCTGTTAAGCTGAGACTATTTTTAAACATAATGGACAATTAGATGGCAAACGTGGGCACAATTAGGCTTCTGCCACCCAGTATAGGAAAAGCCGTGACGGGGCCGTATGTTTTTTTTTTCAAAATTCTTGCACACAACCATTACATGAAATGTACAAAGTACAAAGGCGAGCTTTTCCCAAAAAATAGCTCTTCGACCAAACCAGGCACGATTTTCAAACAATTAAATACTTACCTATTATAGTTGGCTGATATTTATTAGAGGTTTGATATACCAGTGCTATTTCACCATTTACGTAATATGTCTAGCTATTTATCATTATTTTGATGGGTTGATGGTTGTGTTTATTGTCTTTTTAGACTGGGTATTACATGGCCTTGACATGTTTTAACTGTCCAAAAACTATTAACAAAGGCGATCATTAGTTTTAGAACTATAAAGTCATTAATCCATCTAACAGTGCATTTATTTGTAGGATTAAATAGGTAAAGGTAAGGTAATATAGAGGTCTCTCCTTACAAGAAATCGAGCTAAATAGAGATTAATATCAAAATAATGACGTTGATCATAGTATTACCACATGAAGACACGATGGCAATAGCAATCTAGATTGATATGTTACAAAATATTGATGATGTAGTGCGTGAAGCAATCCATACTTAAAAACAGTTAAAGATAATGAAGGTGCGTTTTACTTTCTGAGAAAGGGTTTTCCACATACCTCAATACATTGCAAGGCTTCCGAGATAACACATTTTGGTATTAGCAGAGTAGCCAGGCAGGATACCTACAACGGATACTTCGTAATATTATTATTACGAAGTATCCCTAGTATTTTATTATACAACTATTTGAAGAAAGTTAGACAGTAAGTAAATTAGTCAATTTGAAAGCTATCGGGATCGATTTCATAGATACCTACTAAATAGAGCACAGGTTAAAATTAAACATATTTTCATGAACTGAATCATGCACTCATATTTAACAAGCGTCTTCTGTCTTTCTTCCCAGTCTTGATCCGAGAGCTTATAGATTACTAGCGAGGCCAGCCAGTCTCCTCTGGGAGTAATAAAGTAGTGAAGAAGGGAAGGGGTTGGCAAATATCCAGCAGCGGGGGGGGGGAGGGTGAGACACAGAGCTAATAGTTCCCGCGACAAAATGCGGACGCCATGCTACTGGTGCTTGACTGCGGGTCCACAGACCTTGAGGTTTGCTTGTGACTATTCATGACTTTTTCTTCTCTTGTATTATACTTTCAAGGATATCGTTTATATTACGAACTAGGACTGTCCTGTTGCAAAAGCTTTCCTGTTCTGTCCAGAGAGCTGGAGCTATTCAGAGATAAGCTCGCCTATGCTTATTACTAGTTCGTGTACCATTCGCTATTGTCGTTTAAATGAATATCTACATCGGGTAGGTAGGTACGGTATGTCTAAAATGTATTACCATTGCGGCTGTGTGGCAATTATAGTGGCTATGTTTGATTTATGTTAGGTACTCTAGGTAGTCTAGGTAAGAATAAATCAGCTCTACATGTTCATTATACGACAATTTCATTCATGTAGTAAAGTTTGACATACTTTTTAAAACTCGTGCATTGTATGCAAAATATGGTAAGTATCATAAAGTCTCTATGCTATATTTGGAAATCTCTATGCTAAAACTAATCCGGAAATCGTTGTAAAGAAATTTCCACTTTACGATGGTGGGTGAAGGTTGATTTTCCCGTAACATAGTAGCGAACATAAAAACTCTTATCACAGTTTAATATGACCGTATGAGTGTTTACACGCTGAGATAAAGATTATATTGCTTTTGGCAAAAATGTACTTACTGCTTATATCCATAGTCACTGTGTTGGTCACGCACACTCCCATAATAGGAATCATCCGGAGAAATAAGTTTGTAAAACAAATACACTACGAAAAATCAATCCCAAGTTTTTCCTGTTCTGTATAACTGCTCACAAATCAAATTAAACCAATACACTCAACCTCAGCAAAGGGCCGACGAAGCCTTAGAAAATAATCACACACATTGCTATCCAATTACAGGTCACATCCGTTTGCACGCGATATAAAACCAAAATAAATCATAATTAAAAACAAATATAAAAAAATCACGAAATCAAAACATATTTTTTTAATCTCGATTTTCGCTCTACAGTTTTTTTTGTAAAAAAATATAAACGCAGCCACTCCTCAGTAAGTGGAGCGACGACTGCGACGGCCGCGGTAGACGAGTGCGCGTACGTAGTACGATTCTTTGCTAAGGCCAAGTGGTGCTCAAACTGTACGTGATCAATAAGTTAATCTTATTTCGCTTCTCCTCTTTTTACAAAATGTATTAACTTTCTGGCTAAATTTATTAGAGATAAGATGGGGATACGTATCATACAGTAACCAAAGGTTTTTGAAAGTGGATGGGCTTCGAGGTTTTCGATCAGTAAAGCATTTTTTATTCAATATCTGGCAAATTTTTATTCCTAGAGTAATAACCAAATTATTGAAAGTACAATCATGATGGGGCGATAAATATTATATTCTTCTCTGTCACCGCAGTTTGACGTCCAGTGTCTGAGTGTCTGGCCGGTTTATGCAACTCGCGATTTGCTCGTTTTGCCGCGGTCCATTGTGTTGTGAACCAAAGATCGCGTTCCTCTTATTTGACGATGATTTTCGCGCCATTGTACCGGCCAATTGGAATTTTTGAAATCTTTCAAAGCTGTAGTACGGAACTCTGAAAGAGGTTCGAACATTTTTGTATGAAGCGTGAGATACCTACTTGAAACATTGACCCTAAAATTTCGGTTTTAGGTGTACACCTACTCAGAAACGCTACTATTAACGACATTTTGTCAAAGAATATTTGTTGTTTATTGACCGAGCGAGCGAAGCGTCTCCGTTTCAGGATTGGCCAAAAATGCTTTCGTATGTTTGTTTGTTTTCCTGTTCTTCTCTACAGGGCACATTTCTTAACCGATTCGCGTGAAATTTTGTGAGTAGGTTGAAAAAAATTTTTTTTTTTTTGTCGAGCCAGTTTAAAGTAAGGTAAGTTTCTTTTTCAAAATGACGGAGATATGGGGTTTTAAAATGTAAAAAAATCGCTACAACCAAACGGCTCGATGGATATTAACAAATGAGGTGTCTTTGGATTCGTAAAGACCATGAGAGTGAAACAGACTATATAATTTTAGTAAAAAGTAAATAGGTTGTATTTTAGATCGCAAAATGTAGTTTACAAAGTTATTGTTGCGGCTACATTCATACTGCATGTACGTAACCAGGTACATTCATAAGTTTGTATGTGTTATTGAAGGAAAATTATTTGGGTTACAGACGTACTCGCGAGGTCTACAGCTCACAGAGCCACTAGTAATTAAATTCTGTATATGCTAATATTATATTGACGTTGACTAAGCAATCTGTATGATTTTATGGTCAATAAAAAAGTTACTTTGACTTTGACTTTGTGTTATAAAGGACTTGAGGTATCCCAGAAAGGTTCGATGTTCTTTTAGGACGTCGAAGTGTTGAGGACCACTGATCGCCTGCCGCAATGTTTACTTTATTGATAAAAATAAATATTGCAGTTACTCGAATTTGTCAGAGCATAAAAATGACTAACTTATTGTTATTAACAAACTACTGATTATATCACCTGAAATGCGAACTAGATAAATGAGATAATTGATACCCAGCAAAAAAAGCTGCCAAGTGCGAGTTGGAATCGGGTGGAGAGGGTTTCGTACAACAATAATAGTAGTCCTATTATTGTTGTACGAACACTAACAAAATACCCTAAAAGTAGATACCCTAAAATTAAGTATTTCATACAAACTTTGCACCCCAGATTTAGGGGTTAGGATTAAAGTTGTGAATTTCGGAGTTTTTATGGGATATGGGTGCAAACATTTGCTTGCATAATACCAAATTTCAGATTTTTAGGACTTCGGTAAGTATCCTAGAGGTTTTGATGACAAGTGAATCGGTCATATTATTGAGCACAACTTTTTCAAAATAAGTCCTAAAAATATTATAAAAATACATTTAACATCTTCACACCATGCGCTTTCATTTGATATGTCACACGGCATATTTTGAAAAGTGGCCCCCATATTCCATATTTATATATTTTCATTGCACCTCTGTCCTTGGGTCACAGATATCGATTTGTGTACCAATTTTCAACTTCATCGGTCCAATATGTTCTGAATAAATTGCCTGTGACATACGGACGGACGGACGGACAGACGCACGAGATATCCTATAAGGGTTTCTCCTTCTGAGATACGAAACCCTAATGTACAATAATGTACTATTTAAATGAGTGGGCAATATTGATTTTCTGCAGATATATTAAGACCGACCGACCGACCTTTAATCTAGACATCGCTCGAGACGGCCAGGCGCCACGAATGCAAATAGGGGTGACCTATTTCGCTTATTTAGTATAATAACATTAATAACTGATAGTGCTCTGTAGCTCATTTATTAACAATATTGAAATCCTTGCTGACTTGCTGAAATATTCAGTAGACAGTCAGCATATAGCATTGCATCTGACCAGTGGCCTAATGCTGCTCTGAGAATTTCACTTATATTTCATTACTATTCCATTGCAAACACCCAAAATGGCGTCATTTGGTATTCTCCTAAATTGGGTGTTTGCAATGGAATAGTAATGAAATAGTAATGAAATATAAGTGAAATTCTCAGAGCAGCATTAGGGCCCAGAAGAGCAAATATCACCAGATCACGCATACTAATCATAAAAATACACTAGGCTTTTAGATGTTTTATTGATGTCACCGCGGCGTTATCACAGTTTGTTCAGTAAAAATACTAAAATAGAATACTATAAATATACAACAAAGGAATGGTACAAACAAATGGCACTCAAAAAGATAATAAAAAAGGTTGGTATAGGTACTCGAGGATTTTGATTCAGGTTCAGGGGGAGCGGGGAGGTTCACTCTCTGTAATACTATCTGGAACAATAGGCTGGAGTTGGAAATGATGGGATAACAAGGAAAAGGGTCTGAGGATTCTTAGGTAATAACTCCGAAATTAGAAATAACCAGCCAAGTGCGAGTCCGACTCGCGCACCTATAAAAAACCGCAAAAAAATAAACGGCGGACGGACGAACGAACGAACGGACGGATGAACGGACAGCGAAGTCTCAGTAATAGGGTCCCGTTTGGCACCCTTCGGGTACGGAACCCTAAGATCTAGTTTTCAAATTTTTCCAACAGCAGCGCCTAAGTTTTGGAAATAGCAACAATCAGAACATCAGTGGTGTTGCTGCAAAGTTATCCACAGGCGCTTGCTCGTTAGCCGCTCTCTATACTATTCAAAAGTTTTATTTAAGCCACAGCATTTGTATGCAAATCCGTCGCAAACTAATATTCAAACAAAACATTTATTATAGTAACGGTACTCACATAGTCTTCTTGAATATGGCGTTGGTCGTAAAGATCTCCCTCTTTGTATCGATGCGAGCAGTTGTTCTCGGGGTGTAGTTTCTCTTCTGGAGGGTGGTAATTTTCTTTCTGAGGCCTAGAAACAGAAGAAAGACATGACTACTAATATATCAGTAGTTTGACAACTGCATGTTTCGAATTAAGTTTAGGTGAAACGTATTTATCGTGTTGGATGTCTAAAAAGTTTGTGATGTCTTCTTTGGTTCCCATGACTAACAGAATGAGGCTGTCTGTATGATTCTACATATAACGTCCATTTTCAAAAGAAAGATTACACATTACTAGAGTTAGATTTAACGGTTGCGCTATGGAACTTATGTCAGACTTGACCCCAGGGAGCACTTATCCAGTGGAGAGCGCATAGATATATTTTCCTTTGAAACACAACTCACCAATTTACGGGCGGCGGGGGACGAGGTAAGAGAGCTGTGATTGGTCAGCCGCTGCGAAACTGTCTGGCGGCCCGTCATCGCACATAGGTTGCGTATGCGAACGTTTGTTGAATACAACAATTGGATATATAGTCTCTACTTGACCCTATATCTATCTGCAGATCAAGGATTAATTTGTTTGGTATTATTTACTTACTTTTCTTAGCGGTGGTCTACTTCTAATAAATTCGAGAATCATTGCGTGTGCATCCTTCTTGACGCTGTAACAAGAAAAACATATGTAGAAAGAAACAAAATGCTAGATTATCCTGCTTGCGATTCCGAAGGCGACGTGGCCACCGCGCAAGTGCTGTCGAATTTGAAGGTTGTCAGTTTAGTGCCTTTAGTTCCTCTAGTTTAGTGGTTTTGACACCTCAAGAATAGCCCACAGTGTACTGTTACAAAGAATAAGTATGATTGGGTAATGATCACGAAACTAATTTAAGCTTCAGTTGAAGCTTCGTAGTATCTTCTTGGCGGGGCTATTTGTTTGGATGCTAAATTGTCAAATAGGTACTGCATTTTGTGTGCTTCGCAGCAATCGTTATGCTACAGTTATGCGTTTTTCATTAGAAAATTGGGTCCCAGGGTCGAGAGTCGCTTACTTACAGAATCGCATGGCAATAACTATAGCGAGGGCGCAAAATGCCGGTTTTGGCTTCTCGACGATGCTACTCTGTAGGTACGCGACTCGCGGTCCAGGGGTAACGATTCTCGCGCATTCGATACACGGATATCGACACCTATATAGAGTGATTCCGATACAAAATCACTCGATATAGGTGACGATATCCGTATATCGAATGCCCGAGAATCATACCCTAGGAGCATGATTCTCGCGCATTCGATATACGATACCTACACCTATATGGAGTGATTTCGTATGGGAATCTGTCAATATTGGTCTCGATATCCGTATATCGAAGGCGCGAGAATCGACCCGCAGGTCTTCCACAATCAATTTTATACCTTTGACTTTCCATCCTTAGTTTGCTGGCAGAAAGCCCTTGTAACCTCTGTACGTACGGGTATCTAAAATAAGAATTTCTGTTTGTTTTTCAATAAAACATCAACTTACAAATGACAAAATTGACTAGAGATGTGTGGACTCGAATGGCCTCTGCCCAGCAGTGAGACCAGTATAGACTAGATAAAAAGAAACAAATGCTTACTTCTGCGGTATCGCCCCATCGACCTTCCGGAGCGTATACCGTCTGGAGCGGATGTCATCCATGAGGATCTCATATGGCGTCATCTCATACTCGATGGGCGTATGCGAGTAGCTGACCTTCTTTAGTTTCACCCCCATACGCAGCTCGCCGATCACTTGCATCCAAAACCGGGCCTGGGGGATTGTAGGGCTTTATAAATAATTTTTTGTATGTAGACCATTAATGTCCCCACCGAGGGGCGCAGGCAGTAAGATTGAGAACAAGTCAGTCATGGGGTTATACTCTGTTTATTATTAATTTTAACTAAGTTTTGACAGTGCGATATTGCGTACGTAATAATGAAGCAATAAACTGTAGATGCCAAAAATGTATGGGTTTTCGGCTGCCAAAAGTCATTTCATTCGCTGAATAGACTATAGTTAATTATATGACAAGGGTAGTTAGGATCGATAAAAAAATACTTTTTAGTTGATGTTTTATACGGATTTAGACGTCCACCGTGGCAGTAAATCATGATAACATTTATTCAACAAACATACCCAGGTCATTTGCGTATTGAAAACATAAGTCGGAATCACGATAGGATCCAATCATGATGAAGGCATAATAAGTTGTTAAATAAGAAGCTTAAATCTAAATTACCAATAGGACCATGCGATTCGGTAGGATAGATAACAACGTACAGCGAGAATAGACAAAGATTTTACACTTCAGCCCGACGAGAGATGGAACGAGAATTAATACTAAACTCTAACTACTCCGGGAAGATTTATCCCGTAGTAACTACGGGACAGAGCTGTTCCGTAGTTACTCCCAGATTAACTTTAGTCCCTCACTAAAAAAATATTAATATTAAGAGGCCTTTGCCCAGCAGTGGGATATTACAGGCTCATAAAAAAAAAGGGGGGGAGGCAACTCACAACTATTTTGTAAGAAGTTGTTGATTTACTCAAGTTTGGGTCAATGTTAACTCCCGTTCGAAATAGTCGCACTTGGTTGGTAGGCGTATATCTAGTCTAGTCTCTGTGGTTCTGTGGTGGTCTGTATGCAAAAATAGATTCGAGCAACTACGTACTTGTAAGGCCCTCCATATTCTTCGGTTAGACTACAATCGAAGAAAGAAATCTTAGTTAGTTCAGCCTTCGTTGTACAAAACTCTATTATAAAGGAATATTATTATTTGGCCATACACTTCACCGCTGGTTAGCCGGCATCGGCTACCCGGCAACCGGTATGTGTGAAAAGGCACTTATCCTACTAGCATGAAAGGACTTCTCATCACTCTCCACAAAACCCCAAAACCTACCCAATCAGAGAACTGCAGTGTATCAAGCTGTTTCGCCGAGTCGGCAGCCGCTCCCAGGTCCTTCGCGCCGCCCGACTTGACCTTGGCCAGGAAGGACGCAAGCTCCAGGGCCTCCGCCACCAGGGCGCGGCAGACGGCGCGGAAGTGATCGGAGGCGGCGTCGCGCACCCCTCGGGATCCGCTGCCGCCACAGTGCCAGACGCAGCGCTGGGGGACACAAAATTATATGGTGAGTTTACAGTCAGATTGGGCAAAGATGAGTGATCTATCCATACCTTCTATTGCTTAATTTACAAACTTGCACTGTGTGATGATAGGTGATCCCTGATCGAGTGGTGACCGAAAGTGGGAAAGAGAAACAGGTGCGCAGAGGACATTACCAATATCGCGGGGGAAACCTTCATGAATTAACATAAAACGGAGGCGTATAAGTCAGAAGTAAACGGAAACAAGCTGCTGATGATGATATGATAATGAGGAAAGGTCCGCCAAACACCCGCAAGCACAAACTTAGAAGAGAACTTCTGTTTGATTTGTCTTGCGCGTGTAACAAATACCGGCTAGTGCCTCCTCCCTCCTCCTAGGTATAATCAAAATTAGATCCTAATTTAGATTAAAAATATCATTGAAGTGTATGTTAAGAAGTTAAGTCAAGAAGAAAAAAAGTTAAGAAAAATCTGTCATAGCTAGTAACTGGATGGGTAACAGTTTCAGAATCTCAAAGGGCAGTTCAAGCCTCCTAAATCGATATGGGGCATGCTAATCGCGTATAACAGTAATTGATTGGACTTGGCGACTGTAACTAAATCTGAACAAAATTAACTGCAAATGAACATGCTAACTTAATGAGAATCTAACAGCTAGGGTAACCTTGATAAGGTGACCTTGGACGTCTAGATGGGAATAAAAAAAACAGACCTAATATTAACTAAAACCTTAATTACAGTTTATTTACGGCCGATCCCAATAACCTATCTTTATCCGTGATCTGTAGATTACGCGTTACATTTGACATTTGAGCTATAGGATTTATGTCAAAATTGACACTAGCAATCTCAAATCTGCAGATTATGGATAGAAGATAGGTTATTGGGATCGGCCGTAAGATCCACATTTCTGGATGTTCATGTAAAGGGTGTACTACCGTTTGACGAAATGGCCAATTAACCATTTGATTTGGGCCAACCACCGGCCTTAGAGCCTCAAGCATAATCTACAGATTGATATAAACTTTAAACACAAGCACCAATCAGACCCTGTGGACTTCGATCTATTTTGTTTCTTTGGGATCAAGACCAATTGGTTGTTTTGTGCAGAGAGCAGACCTGGAAACACGTCCCATATTTCATTCTAACCGACAGGATGAAGGGCAGTCGTTATCATCTGTGAGAAGCCTTAATTAAAACAGCTCTCCTTTACTGACTGTTCGACGCTAATTGGCAACTGAGAAATATTTAAAGGTTTAGTGGAATCAGCACTGATAAAAAACCTAAAGGAATCTTCTAGCTAAACATGGTCTTACAAAGCATATCAATTAATCATGTTCAAATTGGATTATTTAAACTTAAAAAACACAATTATCGTGTATCCAAATCAGAGATCACTCTAGCTTAAATAATAAGTATCAAGGTTTGCCTAGACACATCACAACATGTCTCTATCACTCTGAAATCAATAACGCTAGTGTTTTAACTAAAAATCTCTATCTATCCTGAAGACAGAATGCATGGCTTTCAATATCGATGTTTCTTATCAGCCTAGTGTTGCTGAACCGACCTCAGAAGTTCAACTGTTCTTCACAATCCAAGCAGCCACCACCCAGCCTACGAAAAGCAACTCAACTTACTCCAATTAATCAAATGCAAGACAAAATCACCAACTCAGGTTATCCACCCCAGCACCTTCCAAGGCTAGCGAGCTAGCATGCCCGATAGGCATTATATTAGCATGCCTGATTGCCATACCGGCGTACGGGGACATTTCTGACGGTATTCAGGTCACATGAAGTCATATCTCATATTGTTTCCATGTTGCGCAATGGAATCTATTACGTTGGCAGTTTCTGTCTTTTTCAGATGCTGGGCAAATAATGGAAGGTAGCCGTTGGTTTTAACAACCTAAATCGAATAAGGAGGGCATTATAAAATTTATGCATCTGTCTGTGTGGGCTCAAACGGGTCATCGAATATTTCTGTAAATGGTAGAGAAGTAGCCTTCCCTGCGAAGCGATGATTTATTAAAAAATCGATTCAGTGATTCGAAAGTTATCAGCTTAACAAGGAAACAAGTTCATTTATTATGTCGTATCGGGAGTGTTTTAAATATTTAATTAATAGTTGAATAGGTAGAGATTCAGGTCAGCACGATATTTCTACATCAATCATACAAAGTATAATTTCGGATATATCACCAATCACCATTGGTTTGGTCTTCTAGGTGATAATAGAGTAGTCTTCTCCAAATTAAACCAAAACTCTTATTCCCTACATTCATCTAGAGCTAGACTGCGAATCTGAACAAAATATCAATTAAATTACATAGATAAATTGAAAATAGTCGTATAATATGCAAGCTTATCTCAAGAGGCGATGTGTAAGATAGGATAATTTAAAATTACTGAAGATGAGCTGAAGCTTCCACTCGCACTGTAAAATGGGACCTGGCAGAATTACCAGCGTTGCAGTTATCTGCAACACATGCTGAGCCAGGGCCTATTCACTGTGGAATGTGCACATGTATAGTTTCTTTCTATATATTTTTTAAGTTTTGTAAGGATCTTTATTGTATTTGTGTGTATTCTTACAGCGAATAAATGGATTATCTATCTATCTATCTATTAAATGATAGAGTCGCCTAGTCGTTTGATTTTCTTAGCTACACATTCTTCTAGAAATGTATTGTATTGTTGCAGCTTACCTGGATATTTGTAATACTGATCTAGATTATTTACCGATTGCAATCTAGTTAAGTTACAAGCAATAAATTACATACACCTCAAAATATCTAAATAACGAGCACAATAAATAATGTTTGTTTTGTTACCATTTTCCTATTAACTTTCGACCCAATCACGATCTTAGGATCATAGCTATGTCAAGGTTCTAATTCAGCTTCGAAGACCACGACTACCAACTCATCTCGTACCGACATCAGCATCACTATGTTCAAAGCAGTAGAGAACAAAATACCTTGTTAAAGCTATTAGTTTGATCTGGTCTAGAGTATTTCGCAAAGCCCTTTTGTCCGACACTCGAGACAACATAATAAGATCTAAGACACCCACCGCTCCGGTCATTACAATGCCTCCTAGATGCAGATATCAATAAATCTGGTATAAAGTGAATTTACGGCGGCGTTCTAACTGAATTGCCGGCGAGAGGTGGCAAGAATGTTTTGACAGTCAAATGGTGTAACAAACGCTGCCAGCCGACACCGAGTGGGCTCCACTATGTTTATACTGTGGAAGAAAATGTGGACCGGTTAAAATAATTTATAGCTTAGCTTAGAACATCAATCGCGCAATCTTACAGGTGGATTAGTCCCTGAGTAGTCGTACTAGACAACACCCTATTCCCTACCCCCCTTATTAATACACCTACACCTATCCCCCTTATTAATAAAAAGTCACTCAAGGACTATTAACTACGTAGTACGTTCTGTCCCGTAGTTATTCCCGGAGTAACTTTTTATCAATAAAAGGGGTCAGTCGGATGTATTGCGTAGAAACTATTTAAACTCTCGGTATGCTCAGTACAATTTCTGCGATATACTATGAAATCACCTTCCTTTGTCCAATGCTGAGAATACTACTTCCCTTCTTTGTTCACTGAGTCTGAGATTACTCGTTCTATCTATCTTCGACTTCTTTAAGTAAATAAATGAAGCGAATCCTGAAATCGACAGGCCTCTACAAAGTACAAACACATCCTCTCAATTCCTCTGGAACCACCTACCTGACAAAATTCGTAACATAGTTAACATATTGCAATTTAAAAAAGAACTACGAAAGGTCTTAATTAATAAAACTTACTATTCCGTTGCTGAATATCTAGACGATAAGAAAATGTGAATTTCAACTGATTCTGGTCTGAATTTATGATTTGATTACTCTTGTGCCGTAAGTTTCTATCTATTGTATAATTATATTGTATTGCACTACCATAGTGCTATTTTGCATGTCACTGCGTGACTAGATGTGCAGTACCGACCGATACATGTTATGTTACCTTCCACCTTCTATGTAACCATATCTACGCAAAATAAACACATTTGTATTTGTATTTGTATTTGTATCAGTCTAACGGGTCGTCCCAGCTAGGGCACTATATTATTGATGAAGCTTCCCAGGCAGGCTGCTCCACTGACCTACTTTAGCTCAAAGTGCATTTTCTTTGAGGAAAACCTACCACTGTTTACTGGAGAGTGGCTTCTTTACGAGAATGAAAAACAAGTTGTGCAAACTTGCGAAATCAAATCAGAGTGGTTTATAACCTTAGAATTAATTTCCCCGTGACGCTATTAAAGGATCCTGTGCTAGTAATTCTAAAAAGTACTCTGACACAGCTTTAAACAATCTGCCTCAGGTTTCATTGACTTGCTACACATCGCCCGGATAATATGTGATCTGACACATAGGTCTTATCCGGATATTGTGAAACCCTAAATCATCTTGCCAATATTAGAAACAAATCTTCCACCTTTGTAAATTTCCTCCTCTGGATTAATTAAATGCTTGGTGCTGGTGTAACTTTATACTGAAAAGGACAGCCTCAAAATCCGACTATATTTGTAACGACATAAACGCTTCAATACCATTTAATAAAAGAAGCATCTTCACTCATATTTTTAAACATACGAGCCCAAAATCAGTGTTACAAAATCATGACATCCCATACGCGGTGCTTCCCACTGCTTTCTCCCAGTTAGGGGCCTGATCCTTATCGTCTAATGGCCTATGACTATATGAGACTTGATCCACCCAGTTGCATCACCAACACAAACCATTTAGAGAGTAGATCAATGGAACTGCTTCCTTTTACCAGATTTGGTTAAGGCATTTAAAAAAACAAAGTAAAATGTATTTTATGTCCAGTCAAGCAAATATCATTCAATTGTTAAACTAAAAATAGGTACGGACTAAGCCATAAAATCATATTCAAGAATAGTCCCAACAAAACGCAGTCTTATCTAGATCTTAAGGACACAATTTTCCATTTGGAAAAATCTATAAAACTCAAGAAAATTCCGATTACATAATTGTATCTCCTGGGAATGAGACTAACCAGAAACAATACACAATCGCCCATCAAAAATCGAGCTTCATCATTTCCAACCCTAACCGTAGCAGATAAAGATAAAGAATCGCCCGGCGACAGGTCAGCACCGCAGTAACTTTAGTGGCTGACATAAACCGAACAGACGTATTGCTCACTGTGACATGACACCCATAAGGAAACGATTTCATAAAGCTCGGCCGTCGCGCAAGACAATTCCTGCACGTTTGATAGACTACCTCTAGTCGTGGAGATGGTAACGAAAGGATACAAACAATTTCATAGCATTTTTGCAAGGTCATGTAACATAACTTTTCAGTATGAGATACATTTCAGTACGCATATCTTTGGTAGAGCCTCAATTATGTATGGCAGTTACTTAACAATAATTATATACCTAAGACAAAGAACGATCAAAGTGCAGTGAGGCGACCTAAGAAAATATGACACCTTCACGTAACGACCGTTAAAATAAAAACAAGGAAGACCGAACAAAAGAGCACTGAAGAGACGAAAAGCTTACGACAGGAAAGAAAAGTGCATTCCGAGCTCCATACACTAGTTAGCAAATGAGCGCTTGTATTTCTATGCATCTTCCATGCTACTTGTGACATCAGCGGCTAAAGTGCAAACCCGTTGAATAAAATTACCCATTGCCGATGATAGACGAGCCAATGTTCAGAAACTCTTTCCTGTGACGCAACGGCTGCGGAAACCATTAATGTTAGGTCTCTTCGGGTAATTCCTGTGTTGAGTGTGCACTTTGCTATACTGAGTGAAGGCTATCTCTTTGGGGACCCAATGATTACGACACAATGTAGTTTTTTGGAAGAAATATCAAACTAGACGTCACGTCGTTGATTCAATCTGCAACTCAATCTCAACCTATCTATCAGACAGTCTTGTAAACGAAACCTGCCTCTGTATGTTCGAGTTACTAGTATCCCATATTTCATAGAAAGTAATTAAGTAAATAGTAAATTAATCCGCGGTCTGTAACAATGACTGCGTTGCTGGCAGCACTGTTGGTGGCCAAAACAATGACTGCGTTGCTGGCAGCACTGTTGGTGGCCGAAAGTGCAGCATAGCACAGCTCAAGGCCTACAATGACTGCGTTGCTGGCAGCACTGTTGGTGGCCGAAAGCGCAGCATAGCACAGCTCAAGGCCTACAATGACTGCGTTGCTGGCAGCACTGTTGGTGGCCGAAAGCGCAGCATAGCACAGCTCAAAGCCTACAATGACTGCGTTGCTGGTAGCACTGTTGGTGGCCAAAAGCGCAGCATAGCACAGCTCAAGGCCTACAATGACTGCGTTGCTGGCAGCACTGTTGGTGGCCGAAAGCGCAGCATAGCACAGCTCAAGGCCTACAATGACTGCGTTGCTGGCAGCACTGTTGGTGGCCGAAAGCGCAGCATAGCACAGCTCAAGGCCTACAATGACGACCAAGCATAAAGGCCGAGAGCGTGGCTAGGCTAAGCTCGAGACCATCAGAACGTGGCCAGCAGTGCAGACCAAGGCTTGTCTAATGCATTACTCAAACATTGCAAGTAAAACACATTGGAGGATTCGTCGCTCGAAAAGCTAATTTTTGGGAATGGGTGCCTGTATTAACGAGTGTGTAGTAGTTACCTCGATGACGTCACGCAGCATGAAGCGCGCGCGGCGCCGGCGGCACCTGCGCGGCGCCGGCTCCGAGTCCCGCTCGATGCCCTCGTCGTCGGTGTCGGCGCGGCCGCCCTCCGACGTCTCCGAGCCCTCCGACAGCTCGTCGTCTGCGGATTGCAGGGAAAATAACTGTTAAAAGTTTTACAAACAAATGGGCTCGAATCATTGGAGAAAAGTAACTTTTTGCTTATAACTTTAAAAGTGATTTCATATTGATATGAATGCATTTTCAATATAAGCCCCGAGAATGGTAATGCGCATAACGTCAACGTTCGATACTGATCTTCAGTACGTGATATTGGCGGAATTACAGTAGAGATCCTTGAATTGAATAAGAGCTATGTTTTATCAAATGTATGACATGTATGGTACTGTCAGATGCATTACAATTCTGCGGCACTTGTAACAAGTGATACTTTTTCTTGCTCATTGTCTAAGTTGGGTTCATTTTTCACATATCGTAGCCTTCAATTTACTTTATTTTGCGTGACAGAAGACTCTAACCCGATATTGTAACCCCTATCACGATGTTCGTCTTGATTTTATATTACACACCCGTCCAGGTGCGAGTGTGATGTACCCTAGCAATATCTAGTTAGCCTAAACCACCGATAGTGAGAGACCAAAATCTCAACACGAATATCAAGTCATAGACTAAGACAAATTGGTTCGCTACTGGTGAAACGAGCTAAGCAAAATAACGAACAAAACAAAAACAAAATATGTTGTACGAATTTACTTTAAATAAATAAATAAATAAAAATTAATAAATCGACATAATAAACCACACAAATCAGAATATAATCTCTAACTAAGTAACTAAACTGAGACACGGACGCACGAGATTCGGCTCATTTCGTGATAGTACGCCAAACGATGTGTCAACCGATCCAATATACCCGAAAAGGCCTTGATCCGAAACCACACGTGTTCAGCGATTAGGTAAATCCTGCGCATGAGTTCTGCGCACGACCCGTTAACTTATTGACACTATCGACTGCTATCGATGGCTATGCGCGCACGCTAGTAATGCCGCTTTGTAATCTACCGCACGCGATGATTGAAGGGACTAAGGGGGTGGCGCAACCGCAGGTATCTGGTTTGAATCAGAAATGAACGTGTACGTTCCTATATCAATTGCAAATGCTGATCCATTATGCATAGTAGCAATAGGCATTTTACCACAAAACAGTAGGTTTTGAGGTTTCCCGATCATTTATTTAGTAACCTTTCGTAAACGGTCATAAATTAAGATTTTAAACGAAGATCAAACCATCCGTCATACCGCGTCATGAAACTCATAGAGGGCTACAACAAGATTATCTCTCTCGATGTCTAACCATCTGTTACTCAGACAAGAACCCGTGTAGTTAATTAGTTTATTAACTGAAATAACATCTATTAAGAATGAAAAAAAGACATCATACTTGGGTTCTGATGCCAGTGGTCTAATGTCACTGAAGTACCTAAAGTACTATTTACCCGACTGCCTTCGGAAGTGAGGGTTATGTCTTTCGAGTGTATGTCTGTATGCAGAGACTATATATCCAATTGACTGCGCCTGCGGGGGAATGCGGCTCGCCAAACGTTTGTTGTACAAACTTTCGCATACGCAACCTATGTACGATGACGGGCCGCCCCAGCTTAACTCTTTATTAATCTGTGGCGCCAGACAGTTTCGCAGCGGCTGACCAATCACAGCTCTCTTACCTCGTCCCCCGCCGCCGCCCGTAAATTGGTGAGTTGTGTTTCAAAGGAAAATGTATCTATGCGCTCTCCACTGGATAAGTGCTCCCTGTCTGTATGTATTTTCATTAAACTGTCTGGGAATACAAACTTCTATTTACTATTTAGACTACTATCCATCTCCAATACAATCAAACCAAGTTGAGTGGCATGTACCTCATAAGGAGGCCTAATCTCAACAGTGGGTTTCCTGACAGGCTGATGATGATGATGACGTATATGATGCGATAACAATATAATCGTATAGTACTGATGTATTCGTACTAATCAGGCAGAGACTATATATCCAATTGACAGCGCCTGCGGGGGAATGCGGCTCACCAAACGTTAGTTGTATTCAACGTACGCAACCTATGTCGATGACGACGACGACGGGCCGCCAGACAGTTTTGCAGCGGCTGACCAATCACAGCTCTCTTAACCTCGTCGCCCGCCGCCCGTAAATTGGTGAGTTGTGTTTCATAGGAAAATGTATCTATGCGCTCTCCACTGGATAAGTGCTCCCTGTAATCAGGTAACCCTATTGTGTGCTATCCTTCTGCTATCCTATAACCATAAACAACCGAACTTTTTTTTAACCACATCTCCTTCGCCCCTTAATATTTTAACGCCCGTCACTTCAGGAGCGGCAATCATCATCACATCAGAGATATGAATGCACCCATAAATCAAGATCTAAAACACAATAGTGTCTATTAGTGAGCTATGGTGGGTAACAGGCACATCTATAAACACATCAAGGCGTTACCAATTAGAGCCAGCCAGTATTAATAAAATGTGTATTCTTTATTTTACGACCATTAAGGCTGGGTAAGAGGTTTTCGAAGTTGTAAATAGAACAAAGGGAACTAAAGGCAGCTAGGCTACTACAGTGGGTCGTAAAGGTGGTATGGACGATCCTATTCAAGAGACATCGGAAGACTTCGAGACCTTTTTTTAGTGCGAATTCAAATTTATAATTACGCTAAAGTCAGGGTTCAGTACTCCAACAAATCTTTAAAAACATTCTTGATAATACAAATTTTATATAGGGTGAAATTAAATTAGCCGAACATATTTTGAGGAGTGATAGTACCCATCATTGTGAACAACATTCCCTGTGAAACATATGGCCGCATATGAAAAAAAAAATTCGTCCCCCAGTACATTACCCCGATCAGCTGATTCCAAATTACTATGGGAGACTCAACATTTTTTTTCGTTTGCGACCATATGTTTCTTGAGGAAAGTTCTTCATAATGATGGGTACTATCATTCCTCAAAATATGGTCACCTAATTAAATGTGACCCTGTATATGTATACAAATAAATTGCTGTTGAAATAAAGAGCGCTAGCACAATAGTTCAAAATTATCATTCGAAACAACATACAACATAAGTTATCTTCTGTAACAAATTTATAATAAGTAGATACCGTTTAAATATCTATTACGAAAAGTATCGTCACGGTTTTGTATTCATTTCTTGGTTATGTAACGTTGCAGACGATCCCTCTTAATAAAAGGCAATATTTATATTGCATGATAGTGCGACCGTGTGGAGTGTGGATAAGAAAAAGCTAACTAGCATTAGAGTTTTACATTTAGGGCCGATCTTTCACGCCTCAGATAGCGTAATCTTACTATTTATCTGGGTCTTGAAATATCGCCCATTAGATGTTTTTCAGTGTTTACGTATGCATAACTATTTCGTTTGAATTAGTTTCCCATTCTGTAAGTATCACAGAATACTCGTACTTGTTGTGAGAATCTAACATAAAGCACAGATTAATAAACAGTTAGGAATAAAATGCATAAAGTGAGTAAGTAAGCCATCATGCTTTACATTTTGATCTTTGACCCGTTTTTTCTTTGAGAGATATTCTAACTAAAGTCTGATCAAGTACTCGAGTGCGGTAGTCGCAATACTCGCAATCCCGATGACGCGGCAACTTGAGCGGCGCCGGATCGTGTGACTGCGCGGCGCCGCCGCCGCCGCCGCCGACTCGATCCCGGAGACATATAAATATCAGCACAAATCGTAACGAACCCCGCAGATAACACGCGAGAGATTGGCTTTGGAGAAGCGAACGAGATCTATTGCAACAACATCACATAGCGTCACGCTTTTTCCCATACGGGGTGGCAGAGGCACATTCTACTGTTATTAGTTATCAAATCCATGCTGGCTAGGTATAGTAAGAAAAAAATTGCAATGGATCGATGTACGTACATGTTGAATAATGTGTAATACGTCAAAGCTACATTTGATAAATTGGGCTGTCCAATATCGACTTTGTATCTTATGTTTACGATTTATGTCTTTAGGAAAGGGACCCAATTAAATGAGTTAAGCCAATAACAAGAGTCTATTGGGGTAAATACTAAATGGAAGATTTTAACATGATGACAGAGAAATAACTCCTCAGCTGTTGGGTCGCTTAGTTTGCCGCAAAAGAACCTGCTATGAAAATCCAGCTTGATTGGTATATGTGCTATTTTTTCATAGCTAAACATATTTAGAAACGCGTTGTGTTTATATTCAGATCACTTAAAGTTCGTGAACCACTTCTCTAGACCTTTCCTCCTCGGACTTTGACCCCAGGTCTTGCATAACAAAGCTATCCGCCGTCCATTGCTAATAACCAACCAGAGCGGACATTAATCTAACAAATCCTATTTTGGATGGGAGACAATTTTGACTCTTACATCACCACGACTTGGACCCGTAATAGGGTTCACGGGTGGTCAAAATGTCACTGCAACTAAGTATCTATCGCGCTGTGCTCAGAGTCATTGCATGAACCATTACTGCGATTCCAAGTTTGAGTTAAGCAACAAAATTCCTAGTAATAAGTGTAAGACTGAAAGTTAAGTAGAAATTATAGGATTTATAAAGGAAAATACCGACTACCTGAAAACTACGAGAACTTACTGTATTCTGTAAACAAGTATCTTGGCTTGAAACACTAAGATTATAAAAAAATAACTATAAAATTATAAGAACACAGATCAAGAAGAATAAAGAGCAATTATTGGAGTGTTCGTCATTTACACAGTCGAGTTAGACAAAGACAATATGTAATTTCCCATCGGGAAATCGAGTCCAAGAAAGTAATAAGATACCCGTTCTTCGTTATGAATTGCTAAAGATCACTGTTATGAACTAACAGACGAACAAAAGACAATACTCATTCGTATTATTTCATAGCAAACGGGATGCGAATACTTGCAGACTCGACAAACTGTGAGTAGGGTGGCCAAACATGTAGCGAATTTTCCGGATTTCTCGGGATTATCACCTCGCGCGTTTAAACTAGGAAAATGTAATAAAACGAGACAAAAAATAAATATGATTTTAATTGATCTGAGTTTTAGACTAAATATATGTATATTAACCACCGATGAGGGCACCATATTAACTTTAACCATCCTACCTACAATGTTGAAAACTGAAAGTTGCTTCACAGGCCATAGTCAACTTTGTATAAGGATTTGTTTTACAACCTGAAAAAGTCCCATTTGTCCCGTTTCACAAACCCAGGTGTATGGTCACATAGCGCGTGAGACAATCGACCATTTCATATGAACGGTATCCCAGTGTCGGGTACCCGGGTACCGCCGGGTAGTTCGCAGCTTCCCAGGACCGCGGGTTAGGTAACGGGACTCGGGAAACTTCGCGAATACAGTCGAGAGGTTTTTGTTTTCGGCCTTTTGTGTTTGAAATCAATGTCTTTATTTCTTATTGTAGAGATTGGCATGTAAACAATCAATCGATTTGCATGTAAAAAGTTAATTAGGGTTTCGAATCTCAGAAGAAGAAACCCCAACAGGATCACTTGTGCGTCTGTCCGTCCGTATGTCACAGGCAATTTACTCAGAACATATTGGACCGATGAAGTTGAAAATTGGTACACCTGTGACTCAAAGACAGAGGCGTAATGTAAATATATAAATATGGAAATTGGGGGCCCCTTTTGGGGGGCCAAATAAAAAGAATAAAATTAAAAAAAAAAAACAAAATATGCCGTATGACATATCAAATGAAAAGCGCATGGTGTGAGGATCTTAAATGTATTTTTATAATATTTTTAAAAATCTGAAATTTGGTATGCAAGAACATGTTTGCACCCATATTCCATAAAAACTCCGAAATCCACAACTTTAACCCCTTAACCCCCTAAATCTGGGGTCCAAAGTTTGTATGAAAAACTGAATTTTAAGGTACTTTTAGGGTATTTTGTTGGTGTCAGTCCTATTATTGTTATACGAAACCCTCTCAACGCGAGTCCAACTCGCACTTGGCAGCTTATTGTTGACCTCTGCTCTACATTAAACCACGTTTGTCCGCGTTTTTACTAATACGCACTAAATAATAGTGAACGAGTATAATTATCATGTTCAAACAATACAAGTGCTTTATTAATGCACTTTTCGAAGGCATCTTCCATAACGGGATTACCGGTAGTTTCCTCTGCATTTTCACCTATCAAACCCTCTTTCACGTCAAAGTCACCATCGATCACGCACTGGGCATACAAAGGCGAGCAAATCACCTGTCAATACAGTGTACTCAAGATTCACTACGGTATTGTACTAAATTTGACAGCTGCGGACTAAGGGAAAGGGGCAAAAGGGTCTATTTTACATAAATTTATACAATTAGTAGCTGTACCTGTCTTCTATTCTATCTAATGATTGTCTTGAAACCAGATACATATTCAACTTATACTCTGCTGCGGCGCGTGGGACAACGAAATAGTTAGGATTTCAGTAATATCGATGTGATTCAAAATTACTATCTGTGTAATTGTGTATCATGCTGTTGTATTGTAGCAATGGGGTACTTTTTAGGTTTCCGTACCCGAAGGGTGCCAAACGGGACCCTATTACTGAGACTTCGCTGTCCGTCCATCCGTCCGTCCGTCCGTCCGTCCGTCCGTCCGTCCGTCCGTCCGTCCGTCCGTCTGTCCGTCCGTCCGTCCGTCCGTCCGTCTGTCTGTCTGTCTGTCTGTCTGTCTGTCTGTCTGTCTGTCTGTCTGTCTGTCTGTCTGTCTGTCACCAGACTGTATCTCATGAACCGTGGTAGCTAGACAGTTAAAATTTTCAGAGATGATGTATTTCTGTTGCCGCTATAACAAAAAATACTAAGAAACAAAATAAAATTAATATTAAGGGGGGCTCCCATACAACTAACGTGATTTTTTTTGCGGTTTTTTATGGATAATGGTACGGAACCCTTCGTGCGCGAGTCCAACACGCAGTTAGCCGGTTATTTATTAGGTAAAGTTATCTTATTACGAAAGTGTTAAACTGATTATTACGGGAGCGTCTGTAAGCGTTTTGTTTGTTGTTTGTTAGCAAATTCAAATACCTGACTACCCCCCTGCTCAACATCAATGCAAATCTCACCTATCCATAACATTAACGTTCAAAATCGCATTTCGAAATCCCATCAGCACCGCAAACGGACAAGCGATCGCATTATCGTGAACTATTAATAACAATTTATATGATTGTCCAATACCAAGCGCCGGCGCCGCGGATACTTTCTCCGTCACCCCTAGAAGGTGGCCGCGGGAAATGTGGCGAATATAGAAAATTGTTTAGCGATTGTAGGTCAATGGAAATATAGCAATATAAGGAGAGGATGATGGCCTCGGGTATGACTGACGTAGATGGGAAGACTTTCGAAGCTTTGAGAGTATTATTGTGCGTTCGGTTAAACTTCAGTTAGGCCCCATACGCACTGGCGATTCGCCGCCGCATTTCCATTTTAGTATGGAACCGCCTATGATCGTACGCACTGAACCGCCACTAATTTTCAACCGCCGCGGTTGAATGGATGGCCGCGGCCCGCTTCGCGGTTAGCCGCCGTCTTGTCTATACGCACTGGCGGTTGGACCAGGCGGTTCATTCAGTATGTATTTATTACTTATTACTGTCACGGTTGAACCGCTTGTCGCGGTTGGGGTAGCGGTTGAACCGCCATGAGCGGTTAGCGGTTCAACCGCTAGCCCAACCGCAACAGACGGTTCAACCGCCAGTGCGAATGAGCCCTTAGCCTACGCTTGATATATTGAACATAAATCAAGAGACGGTGAGTAATATTACCTAAACATCACATTTTTAAATACAACTATCTGTGTATCTGCCATCCCATATGGGAAAAGATGTCATGATAAGTTTGTTTATTTTTTGAAGTAAAACTTCTTGGGGCACGGGGGTAAAATTTATTTAACCTCTCAACTGTGGGTTATTCATATATTTGCTTTTCAATTGCTGCTAGCCGGTTGAAAATTAGTGGCGGTTCAGTGCGTACGATCATGTACGCACTGAACCGCCACTAATTTTCAACCGCCGCGGTTGAATGGATGGCCGCGGCCCGCTTCGCGGTTAGCCGCCGTCTTGTCTATACGCACTGGCGGTTGGACCAGGCGGTTCATTCAGTATGTATTTATTACTTATTACTGTCACGGTTGAACCGCTTGTCGCGGTTGGGGTAGCGGTTGAACCGCCATGAGCGGTTAGCGGTTCAACCGCTAGCCCAACCGCAACAGACGGTTCAACCGCCAGTGCGAATGAGCCCTTAGCCTACGCTTGATATATTGAACATAAATCAAGAGACGGTGAGTAATATTACCTAAACATCACATTTTTAAATACAACTATCTGTGTATCTGCCATCCCATATGGGAAAAGATGTCATGATAAGTTTGTTTATTTTTTGAAGTAAAACTTCTTGGGGCACGGGGGTAAAATTTATTTAACCTCTCAACTGTGGGTTATTCATATATTTGCTTTTCAATTGCTGCTAGCCGGGTGCTATCACGAGTGGCTAAGAAATGTAACGGAAATTGGAATCGGTGACGTCAGGGTCGGCTGAAGACTTTTAAAACCGCAACTATTTTCAATACGGTTTTTAACTAATCAGATAAGATAATAATACATTCGTACAATAAAGAATGTTAATTAGTGAGAGAAAAACCTGATGAAACGTTAAGAAATAAAAATTATTTTAAGCATTCTTCCACGAGTTCTTGATTTCCGGTATGGCCAAGATGGCGCCGCCGCCGCCGCCGCCGCTGTCTGGGATAAACCGGATAAACAAAACCAGTGACGTGACCAAAAACTACTTCGTTCAACCTCTTTGTTGGAACCGGAACTTATGTTTGACAGCTGTGCGATGCGATCCATACAGTTTGTAAGAAAAGAGTTTCATCAATGTCACACGGGTCGATATGGATTTCTAAAACAAGCAAAGCAATGCATACATTTGAGCGAGACGGCTAAAAGACGTGAAGTCAGATGGTATATAATCTGAGCGAGATGCAAATAGTAGTGACCTCAGAACAATAGTAGTGACACTATTGAATGAGTTAAGTATATCACCACGAGCGCGACAAATTGTAGATAAGGAATGGTGGGAAATAAATGACATGACGTATTAAAAGTAAGTACAAGTTTAAATAATTTCAAATAATCGGACGTCTGAAACTTAAAAGTAACTTGAAGCAGAGTTTGGATCTCAAAATTGGAAATTTAAATCTCTTTTAGTATAGGTAGGTATAGGTGTATAGTATAGGTACCACTTAATGATCTAGCTACAGAAGTTTTACTTCTAACACGTGTACGGTGCTACACGCGTATCTTTTTTTAAATATGATTGGTCCTTATCGACCCACCGTTTTTTCTTAATTTTTTTAATACTTCTGAAGCAGAAAGAACTCAACTAAATATAGCAATAATATATTGTCTTGATTTACAAATGAGCATCTAATCAACATAGCAAGCAAACCAATTGAAGCATTTATCAGATTCGCATGTGTACTACATATAATGAATAAGACCTACGAAAAACACAGCAGGCATTCTGTGCCCGAAGATTTCAGAAGATATGTAATGACAAAAGTTACACTGTGGGTATCACATTTGCTTTCATATTCCTCTCCTACATACAAGCACTTCGAAAACAAGAAAACTTCCCATAAATTGATGCAGTACTTTCTCAAGACAAATTAGTATGCGATTAGTATTATTCATGAAACGGCTTTCAAGATTGATTGCTACTTTTTCTGTGTCCCGTTTAGGTTTCCTGGGCATTTTCCGATGTGAAAATAGCCTGGCTGTTCTCGTAGGCTTCTCGAACCTCTTTTTGTAGCTCGAGTCATCAATATTGAAATAATTCTTTACTAAGTTTAATGCAGGTTTGCATGACGATATCTGTGAACAATTGCATCTAAGCTCATCATCAAGAGAAGCCAGACAGTTCTTGATTTTCAGTTGGGTAGGTATCACGCATTTCAGTATGTGCCATGGCTTTAATTTTTATTACTCCGTTGTGAAATCACAGAAAATAAACTGTGATTTATACATATTTTGCACCTAAGACCGTAAAGTTACGTTTCACCGTAAGAGTATTCAGTTTCCAGGAAGGGGATTCGTCGGCATATAAAAAGCCGACGGCAAAAGTCAACAAATAAAATATCCAAAATCGTCAATCCCTATAGGGAAGCTAGAAGCACGTATAGAGCAACTGAAACTTGGCAAGAAGTCAAGAGCATAACATAACTAAGCTGAACAAATGTGCTTACTAATATAGTGAATCCACATTTCGCGATCTTACCGCTTTTCCTCATAAGCAAAACAATAGCTCTGCGGAATACTCTATGAATAGGGCGACCATGTCTTCTGATGGAAATGGACACAAAATTAAAATACAATACGTTATTGAAGTCAATATACTAAGATTAACATACAATTATGGTATTTATGGGCTAAATATACTGGTGTTTAATTTGTTAAATTGTGGATTGTGTGCATTGATACTATCGATAGTAAACGTATTGTGTAGATTTATGGTTAAGTTTGTGAAACTAATATCAAAGACGATCAGAACTGTAACGCGATGCAAACAGCAATAAAACGATGAAAAAACCGTATTGAAAATAGTTGCGGTTTTAAAAGTCTTCAGCCGACCCTGACGTCACCGATTCCAATTTCCGTTACATTTCTTAGCCACTCGTGATAGCACCCGGCTAGTAGTAATTGAAAAGCAAATATATGAATAACCCACAGTTGAGAGGTTAAATAAATTTTACCCCCGTGCCCCAAGAAGTTTTACTTCAAAAATTGTTCAGAGGCTATATGGGGTCATTAACCATTAACCACCAATCACGTTATCAGTTGTTTCAAAACCGATCACACTCGTCTGATAACGCGTCCGGTGCATAATAACCTGAACGGGACTGTTCCCACGGCATTCCGTCTATCACTGACACCCCAGTTATTAATAGTGGCACAAACGATTGCGATAACACAACAAATGGGGCTGGAGAGCGGCGCTGATTGTGACTCGCTTAAAACGGGCATAAACCCAGGTTCATGCCGGCTCTAACGGGCTGAGATGTTGTGCATTATGCAAAATACCCCAACAGTACGCGTTCTGACCGTAATCTGTTGCCAATTGGTAAGCAAATAGGTACTGTTAAACGGTATGTAAATCAGCTCTATGGTGGAAAATTATTGGCTGACGGAAATATTGGTGGACTTAATTTGGAATGTACTTCGATATACATGATTACGTCGTCAAGATTCAGCTAACAATGAAGTATCGACGGTTTTCATACATAACCTCTCAACTGTTGGGCCCTCATAATTGAATAATCATCATTATATAATCACAGGTCATTTTTACAACTACCCGCAGTTGAGAGGCTATACAACAATCAAAGTTTATTGCAAACGATAGCTTTTAAGTGCTTGCTAGCTTAAAATTAAATTAAACCAAAACAGCTAGGTATTGCTAGTACTAGATGCATTGTTTTCGACTCATCGTGGATGTCATGAAACTTCTAGTTGACAATAACTACTACCAAATGAATGCGGTCATTGTGTTACCCAGTAGGCAAATCCGAGTCTCACATCCAGCATTATATCCCACACACACCAATTAAGCTTATAGGTCTTACCAGTAATAATGAAACATTATGATTTGTGATTTACGCTTAGAACACACTTATGTTTCCGCGTCCTAGACATTTTGCTTTGACAATGGTGCCTCCTACAATGGCACCTACGACAGACAGGTAAATGACAAGTGTGCCATTTGCCACAACAATGTGGGCACATTGTTTGCGACGTGCACCTCTATTTTGACACGGTTAGGTAAATGAGAATGTCATAATTTGTGACTTGCTGTACTCATGACATGTGAATTCATAAAGCAATCTATATGAATGAAAATGTTGAACAGGAGAAGTGAAAGTAAAGAAATGTGGTTACACACGGAAAAGAAATCGTCGAGAAGCTAAATAATTTAAAGAGTGTCAGGGCCACCATAGATGGGACACGCACGGTGCGGAATATGCCCATCATTAGGTGTCATCATCATCATCAGTCTGTCAGGGAACCCACTGTTGAGTATAGGCCCCATATACGCCATTTCAACCCGGTCCTGCGCAAACCGCTTCCATTTCTTTGCTGCTATCCTCGCTAAGTCATCGGGCCACCAGGCAGGTGGTCTGCCGACTGATCTTTGGCATCCTCTTGGCCACCAGCCCACCACTCGGTTACCGACGTGCCTGTAGACAATGTTAAACGCTAAGGATAGCGAAACGAAACGATAACTTTTTATGTATGCGATTTGACATTTGGAATCGCTACGTGACGTCACCTTAGCGAAGCCAAATGTCAAAGCGCATACATAAAAAGTTATCGTTTTTCGCTAGCGTTAGCGTTTAACTTTGTCTAGTGGGGCTGGTCCTTCTGCCGTCTTCTCGCCTTGCCAAGTGTCCTGCCCACTTCCACCTGAGCCGTGTTATCCGCTTACCGATGTCAGCCACCTTGGTTCGGCGTCCAATTTCGGCATTCCGGATGCGGTCGGACAGCCTAATGCCTAACATGGCCCGCTCCATGCTACTTCGATTTTGTGCATAGTCTTCTTTGTGAGCGTCCATGCTTCAGCACCATAAGTAAGAGTGGCAGCAGCAGCATTAGGTGTATCCGAAGTTAATTCACACAGCTTGTCTCATGTCGAGGTAATATTATTTTATGAACTTGAAAAGCCGCTCTATAAAACCGTCAGCTATCAATCATTATCAGGAAGTGACGTGATAGTTTTATACAGGTTCTATCATTGAGAGGCTTACAAAAACTTGTAAATAGAAGCGACGCCCACACTTGCAAATAACGTACAATCATACCGTCTGGTCTAATGTAAGTGCTTCCTTGTCCAATCAATCAGTCCGTCAAATTAACTGTGACATAAGCACAACAAACTTAGAAGTGACTTTTCCATGGGGAAGGACCATGGAAGTGACTTTACTACAGCACAAATGTTGACATTTCTTAGA
The DNA here is from genome assembly GCA_963457715.1 of Argyresthia albistria. NCBI lineage: Eukaryota > Metazoa > Arthropoda > Insecta > Lepidoptera > Argyresthiidae > Argyresthia > Argyresthia albistria. The sequence continues at coordinate 3,616,858 of OY735255.1, forward strand.
ATAAAATCCCATGCTACGGTAGATCTAAAAATACTTATATTTTGAAAATTGGAATGCATATGAAACTGCAGTTGACTCCATTAATATAATACACATTGTCCTTTCGGATAATAAATAGTTTTTACCTCCCACACGTCGGATCCGAGTTGCAAAACCGATCGTTTCCAAAAATAGAGCGAGATTCGACCTTACGACCTTTACAGTTTACATTCCGTTTGATTACCTCCCACGCCTATATCGTATTTAGCTATTTGCAGAGGCGCACCCCTTCCTGATAGCACTACACGGCTCGAGAGATGACGATTAGAAAGGGGCGGGTCTTTGTGCATTGCTAATACATATCACAGTGTAATGAGCAGATGAGTTTGCTATAGCGAAAGGGCGTGGGTGTCCTCTGCCCCTTGACGCCATCACGACACGCCCTGACTATAGAGACTGCTTTATGGCTTTGTCGCGTTGCGATCGTGAATCACATCTTAGGGAAAGTTCAATTTGTTTGAAGCTGCCGCATCTTCGTGAAATGAAACGATTGTGACAGTTGCTTTCAAGTCACAATGATAATATGAACTATAAGTCTGAGCGTATACTAAGATACAGGCGACGGAGACCACGCATCGCAGACTTTGCAAGAAAAGAACCCGCGCTTCAAACTAAAGACGTCGCTTGCCCTGTCTTATTTATAATAATAAACTCGGCTTGTGTGGTCGAAGAACGAAGACTTGTCCAAATGCATTTTTGTTAAAAACGAGCAGAATACAGTTTGCATGACACAGTCGTTGCATAAAGCGATACGCACGTTCACGTAACTGCACAAATAAATCGGCCTCTTCCAACACCCGCGCCTTTTATTTTTACTGACGACCGAAGGTTACCAGGACCGTTAAATTTCTAACAAGAATGTCCCCGGTAACTAAAGTTTCGTCTCCGATCGGTATCTTCGGAGAAAGCTGGACAGCACTGTACACGATTCCTGGTGGACGGTGTGATGCGTCGATTAAAACTTGATTGAGGAGAAAATTGTCATCGTAAGTTTGAAGTAACAAGCACAGGTGTCGACCCTCCGCCAAGAGGCTTATAAAATATTAGCGTCTATGAGTTGTAAGGAGCTCGAAAATACGAAGAAAATATGACTTTAACGGCTGCGGTGGACATCTGTCACGCAAAATGGAATATTATGGCTAAACGTATGTGCAAATGTGCCCTGCCACCCCGCATTGCAAAAGTTTATTTGTTTTTATGGTGTTTTATTTTTATTTATTACATTTCTTCGGCTTCCTACAACGTTAGGTATACAGTCAGAGCAGGACCATGCAATATAGAAATATTATAAAACAGCAACGGAACCCTAAAGATAAAAGATTTAACAGTCAAAGAATCCATTACCGTACGTATAACCAAAATACAAGCATCATTAAAACGATAACCATTTAACCATTTAAAATAAAGGTATAGTTATTGATAAATCCCAAAATGATTACACTTTCTCCAAACAATAATTAACCTGGAACCTCAGGGTATTCTTTCAATGTTTATAGACATTCCTATTGATAAAATATTATGCAATAGAGAAGCAATACATTACTGATTTTGTGTATAATTACGGAAAGTAAAAACGTTTTTTATAGAGATTTAATCTATTGATTCCACGAGTTTGTTTGTCACCTTTGGTTGATTCAAAAGACAAATCACCACAACAACTGCAAAATTAGGAAGGGACAAACAACGATATATCAAGGGACTAGCTATCAGATCAATTTTGCCAGCTGATAGGACCCCTTCGTAAGGCTGATTAAACAGCCGAATGTCTCTCAACAACATCCGATGCAAGATTGATACACCTAGATTCATTACAACTCCATCGATTTCTAGCTGCTGACAAGTAACGCACTAATAGGCAATTTACCATAACTCATTCAGTATACTGAGCCCACACGGCAGGGGGAAACCATAATGCGATCGTTCAACAGAGGAAGAACGAGATTTGCTCGATTTAAAGCAATTGACACAGTTATAGACTTTTTAAAGTGAAACTTAAGCTGCGCTCGCACTTACACTGCAGCCGCATTTGCAACTTTCGAAAGATAAAAAGTGCAGTCAGATAAAATGTTGCATTCTATAGAACTCGCCCGAGTTCTTCGGATAGGAAGTACCTATAGAGAATTCCCGAATCCCGAAATTATGTTCAAGATTATTGTTTGATGTTTTGGTATTGTTTCAAAATTTCGGAATAAAAACTTTTGTATATGGTATAAAATCAATAAAAGTCTGTTGAATATAATATGTTAGAAGTGAAGATACAAGAACACGTGAAGAGATACGGATACGGAAACCGACAAAGATCTGACACCGAAAATATATTCATATTATACTCTTTGTTATAACGAAGAGTCGTGAGAAACAGCGATGGTGCTTTCCTAGATGCTGCATATAAAAAAAATATGAGATAAAAGAACTTTCCTCGGAAATCCATTTTTGTTATTTCACTTGCGGCCTTGTAGCCAGAGTGTGGCTATTGTTGTGACGCCAAAGCCAATTCGGGTCATTAGCAAGCGGAAGAAAAGCTAGAAAGATATTTCTTGACAGCCATAATCTAACAGAGTTTATGTAATAATTTTACATACTGTAAAATAACTTTGCTTGATTCTTCCAAAGGTAAATAAGAGACAAGGCAGTAAGGGTTCATGAGATCTAATGACCTGAGTGAAAATCCCGTTAACAAGTATTAGCCAACTGTAGGTCCATTTTACAAAAAAAAAAAAGGTGTTCAAAGAAAATCCGTTGTGACTTGTGACATTGGCCTTCACTGGCCAACCGTGAAAATTTTATCAATCACACCCATGATAGACAATGTCAGTCATCATAGCAGCAGCGGTCGAGACCATAACCGGACGAAGATCACCCAACAATAGAACTCGTCACAACTCGCATTGTTCAAGTAGGACTCTCTCACTTCACCTGCAGTGACTTATCTGACACACTGCCCCCAAACATATCTCCGCCGAATGCAATCAATGATTTCGATCAAGCAACCATCAAGCCACACGTCAAAACCAAATACGAAACCAACCGTGAACACTGACCACAGATGCAACGTTGATAGCCGTAAACTAACGACAACAAAAAAACTTGTAAAAACAGTTCCGGCGATAGATTAAAAGCACATAAATTCATCTTGATGTCGCGCCAATGATAGTGATGGACGCCTTAATCTAGGAAACTGCAATTTCTCGAACGGAAGCTGTAAATATCTAGTCGGGAGAGATTATCTCGGTTTCGAGACATCGGTGCAGCAAAAAGTGGTGGAAAAGCAGAAATATGACAGGTTAATTTAGATTGAATGGGCGAAGCGAGAGCATGGGAGTCGGATGTGCGGATGTATTACGAGTATAACATAATTGTTCAATGATTACAGCTTGCTCTATGGAGCTGTGAGATTTCACGGTACAGAACGCTAACTCGGACTTGATTACATGTTTTAGCTTTATACTCTCTTAATGTAAGACTGCTTGGGAACGCACAATCATTTCTGAGCTGAGACTGATGAGCATCCCAACGAACAGCGAAGTTTACTATGACTCAGTACTGAATGAAGAAACTTAGCTCAGCTTTATTTGCGCTTTATTATCGCAATGTATACGCCAGATCTATAAATCGAGATTAACCTATACCGAAAATGAATTTCCCCATTGGTAAAGCAAGGACATTCATTTACGTCTACGCCACATGAGATAATCAGGGTACCGTTGCTTGCAAATTGCAATTCCAAGTCCTCGCATCCGCAGCGAAGGCTTAACTGGTTTACACAAAGCCCTCGTGACATAACGCACCAATCGGACCATTTACATGTTCCGTCCATACACGCGAGATAACGAGATGTTGTCGAGGAAACGGTAAGTAAAGTAAACAGTAGGGTGGTCCTTATTTTTCGACTTTTGAATTATCCCCGGGCCACTTTCTCATTTGATTATGCAGCAGTCTACATGGAGCAGTCTGCATGCAGCAGTCTACATGGAGCAGTCATCATGGAGCAGTCATCATGATGCACGCCGCACTCACTTACCAGCCTTCCTGACCTCCTCCACGGCAGCGAGCATCTCCTGGGTGATCTCCGGGTTCTCGTACGCGATGCTCTGCCATTGATCATACCTCCAAATATGAAATAAGTTTTATTTTTAATTTTTTGTTCAGATTTAGAGGTCGCTACCAACTGTGATTTTTTTTACAAAAATTGTTGAAGTGCAGCTTGCATACCTGTCAATAGCTATTACTGAACTATGGATTTAAAAAAAAAACACTTACGTAGAAGTTTCATGTTGAAAGCTCTGTCGCGGATTGATAATTTATAATTTCCATCTGTATGCCATAAACGATTTCAATTATAACCTTAGATTTATCTATTTTCTGATACTTTACTTTCAGTTTCAGTAAATTGTAAAAAGCGCCCATTTGAATCCAAATCCAACCGATTCTAATGGCCAATTAGTGGTCTGTTTCTGAAAATAAATCGTTCTGCTTCTTTTTAGTTTTTTTAACCAGTTAGTCTAATTACTTTAATAACACTATGACAATTGTTAATTAAGACTTAACAGGTTTACCTAGTTCTATGAGAAGTATGCCGAAAACACGTAGGAGATCTTTTGACTGTTATCAAGGAATTTCCAAATAATCTGGTGAAAAATGGACGGAAGTCCCACGGGCGTACCGGAATGCAATTATTCGTATGTAAAACAGTTCGTTTTTCTCACTATTGTAACCTACCTCTATAAAGGGATGTTCCGTCGTTACGAGTCGGAAGACAGATTGTTTGGGAAGCTGTTTTAATAGTGTATTTACTCTCATGATATATGGACATTGGTTTGGGTGATAGCCATCGTGTGAACACAACGTTAACAATGAACTTTTGTAATGCTGGCCACTTTCTTCGATACATGATGATAAATACAGTAATGACTTGAAACTCTGGATACTATCAATTTGAACGCCACGAAATTGATGCATCTTAAAAGTTTTTAAACATTCCCACCTAAGTAGTACTAAAATACTTTTGACGTAATAAGTACATGAATCTCTATCTGGGATTTCCTTCTTACGAGAGCATTCACTTGTTATAATTTATAATTGTTTATCTAAAGCAGGCGTAAAAAGACAACTGTATCAGAAAGAACTCACATTCTTATCTACTCAGTAAGAATCGTTATTATGTTTCACTTTTTTCCTTTAAATGTACTTTCGTATCAAGTTCATCTGCGACTGTACCACGCCACGTGGGAGCAAGCCGTGGGAACTTTCTACTGGTGCATTGTGCACTTGACTGTACCGAAGGTTCTGTTATCTACGCCAATTGTCCCAGCGACTAATCATTAAACGGGGTCAGGTTAATTAGTTATAATAATCATAACTGAATTGACGCCTTTTTGCAGTATGGTACACTTATTATTGGCTGGCTTTTTAATTGGGCTTAATCGTATGGTCTATTGTCGATTGTTCTGTGATTTAAGATTAAAGGTGAAGCTTTAAGCAGATATCGAAGAATAGAAACAGTTAAGAAGAGTAGAAATAACAAGAACTCTTAATGAACTCGTATCAACTGTAACAAAAGTGTATAATTAAATAATTATGAATATTGTAGATATATCATAGGATACAATACATACATGGCATAGTTTGCATAGGTGATATTAATATAGGGAGTAAAGACAAACAAACTAATAAATAAACATAGCCTTTTACCTTATGGGATGCATTAGGAACGAACAGGAATAGGAATCGTAATTGTACCAAAACTCGTGCAGAAACCAATTCTAACAGCCCGTTGGACTCGTTCATTGGAAGTCGTCTCGACACAGAGCATAAATATCGTAACAGATTTATATAAAAGTGCACCGTTCTCAACAGAGGTAATGTTGACACGCACGACGATCCATCAACATCTCAGCAGGAGTTCGGTGGGATCCAACATTGCAATCATCGGTCGATGCTGCTTGTCAATGAAAAAAATGAAGACATTTTCCCGAAATAAATTGGAGAAATCTTTATTTTTAGCCATTTCTTGAATTATAATAATGTAGTCGTGCGTGCTGTTTCTTTTTCCAGGTTAAATTGTTATTTTGTGTCGCCGTGATAAACCCGCATAAAACGTATAAGTAAGTAATTTATGTGTGCAAGAAGCCATTGTAGAATAAGCCAGATATTTGTTTATTGCAGAATAATTATGAAAATTTTACATAAGTGATTAAGTAGATATTCTTTGTTGACGTATTGTCGTAGCAGGTTCTATTAATTGTTGATGATATTGGAGTTGGATATTCATATTCTTATCTAGGGAGATTTATCTTCGAGATATCTTGAGCCACGTCCCGGTCTTGTTTTGGGCCTTGATGCTCGTAGAGGGTTCCACTTTGAACTTATTAATAAACGCAGCTAACCCACACAGCGAGTGGGACTTCCCGTAACGGATGCCTGCAAATAAAATAAAATCAAAATAAATAAAATCAATGTATAGAACACAAACCTGCGAACTTTATACCTATGTAAATTTCTATAATATGCATCTTAATTCAATATATAATGAGCTTTCACTTGTATCGTCTGTTAAAGTTGCATGAATTCCCATATTATCATAAATTTTATCTATCTCTGGTAGTACAATACAGATATTATGAATTACGAATTACATAGACCGTTCGCAGACCATAAAAATATAAATATATCTGCTTACCAATACAGTGGCGAGGTCCTTCACCAAAAGGCATGTACACACACTGTGGAATCTTTTGTTTGTTTTCAGGCGAAAATCGCTCAGGATCGAAGATTTCAGGGTCGGAAAAATACTTTTCATCCATTTGCAATCCAGTCAATGGAATCGCAACTATGGTGCCCTTTTCGACTTTTATATCCGTACCGGGGAATGTGTAATCTGTTACACATCTGCGGTAGATGCTACCATTCACTTTCCTCAATGATTCATCAAATACCATATTCAAGTATATCATCTCGTTTAAAGCTTCGTACGTAATATTTCCATTGTATTTATCAATTACTTCTTTGACCTCTTTATACACACGTTCTTGTATATCAGGATTTTGAGCCAAATCATTTATGGCTACAGCAACGTTATTTGAACACGTTCTAAAACCTTTAACGAAAAATTTTACTAATTCTCCAGCCAACAAATAGTCAGATTTTTGTAATTCTACTGTTTTACCCTTGTTTTCCTTCTGTTTCGATTTTATTTCGAGTAACTGATCTATGAAATCTTTCATTGCTTTTGGTGTATGTTCTTTCTCGTTTTGCAGAAATTGTGATATAAATACAGAGCCATTTGGTTTAGAAGATAGTAATGTGAGATATTTCTGGGTGAACATTTGAAAATTAGGGACCAGCATTTCCAGTGATTTCTTAGCTGCGAAGCCCATACTAGAAGAATAACCAGCAGTAAAATCTTTGGTGGCTTTCAAAAATACATTTTCTTTCTCGGAAAAAGGATCTAGATCTATACCAAAAATACAAGAGCCTATTACAGAAAGACTATATTTCAGTGTGAGATCTGTTATTTCATGATCTTGTTCTCTCCGCAGCAGACTATTAATGTATTGTGTGTAGTTATCAATGCATTTCTGTCCTGAGTTAAGAATTTCTTTGAATTTGTTCAAAGTAAAACTTGGCGATAGAATTTGTCTCATAACAGTTCTCTTGGCCCCCTCTTCAAAGTGAAATATATCTTTGGCACCAACGTTTTCCAGGGGAAGTACAACCCATTCAGATGGCAGGGTGTAATCTTTCTCTTGAAAATTACGGAAATCGTTAATCATGACGTGTTTAATTAACTGTGGATCTCTTACCAAAAGTAGTGGATTGACTCCAAGGTACAAACCAACCACTGGCTGATCTTTGTAATGATCATAATATCTCTTAACGATCTTATCTTCGCGTTCTCTAAACAATATTACCTCTTTGAAATTGCCAAAGAAATTCACCGGCGCTGGGCCCTTGACGCCCCTTTTGCTCCAATAGTTGTATCTGTTTTTCAGCCACAAATAAACATAACTTGATAATATAATCAAAGATACTATCGCGGTAGTAACAAATAACGACATCGCGACTAAGTTACTTGATTGATATTCGCTATAATGAATGAAACCCACAGCGGCGTATTCTTTTCTTTTATACCTATTTATCTATTTACTTACATGTTGTTCGTAAGTGTGAAATCGAAGTGCTAACATATCAATTAGTATAATTTTGATTAGTTACACTGTAGAATTTGTTTAGATAACATATTGTTAACAGCTGTTAACTAAATTAATATGTTATGATTGTATGCGAGTTTGTTTTTCACGCAGTGCATCGAACCGTATGGTCTTTTCAGAGACGAATTTGATAAAAAACAAATAACAAAGACCAGCGTGACAAAACTCTCAAAGGTCAAAACCGGGGGAAAGTTCAATATCGGTGAGCAGTGAAAACGAAATCACGTTAACTTGAAAGACGCACACCTTTGTTGTCTCTCCACAGATTCTTCGTACAATTTGCCAGTTCAAGGGCCTTCATGAGAGATAATAACGTAGTGTGGGTGGTTCTGTAAACCACTTGGACGCTGTCTCGGCAACAAATGTGACAGTTCGTATTTGCTTTTTGCCTGCCGAGCTCGAAGTCACGAAGAAAAAACATGATAGAAAGTACATTTAGCGACTGATGAAAGTGTAAACATATTGATGATTGGTTTGAAATAAAAGTTTCATTGTCGAAATAACAATCTGAGGAAAAACTTGCCTGTTAATATAACAAATCTTCAAAATTTACACTTTAAAAACGACTTGGACCCCTAACTCTTCCTTCCTAGCGGGGACGCGAGTCAAGACGAAAACAAGAAGAGAAAATCTGTCTTCTGATAGTCAAGTCCACACATTCATACAAAGATTCACGCAAGCCTGTTCCAAAAAGAGGTGGCAGAGGCACAATTATGCCCACTTTTAGCCAATTATTCCATACCCCATTACACGACATAAACGAAGAATACCGGAATTCATCTCATGAAAATAACCATAGACATTCACCATCACCACACCTTTTGCGCAATGAACTGGGACGGCCTGCATACTATGAGTAAATTGATATGAAGCTGGCCCATCTTACTGCGTTGCAGACAGTACCTGTAACTGAGTACAGTGCCACCATCTTAACTGTAGAATGAGCGATGGCGCCACCATCTACTCTAAGTCTCCAACTGAACAGCACACACTATAAGTCTCGGAGGAATCAATAGTCTGAGCTATAAGTGTATCTAATGTAACAGGCAACTTAACAGATGTCAATCTTAGCCTGTTAGTGAGGGGATATTGCTCATTAAAATTGATTAAACAAAAGAATCCATACACCCTTTAAACATTTGCGAATCAGAAAGATGTCTAACATTTTATTCTTGATTCTTCAGTTACCTTATATGGTTGAAAATGAAATAATAATATCTTCAATTGCTAATAGCAGTGGTAGCGATGACAACTCTTCTTTTAGTTCAACTGAATAAACAATTTCGATCCATTCCGATTGTTTTGGTAACAGTGTATAAAAAGTGGATTTTATTAAGTTTTAGGTTAGCTGTCAAGTTGCTTCTAAACATGGATAGAGTATATTCATACAAACTGACAGCACGTAAAAATGACGTTTTCATCGTGTCTCTGCAAATACAACGCCGCCGGCCACTCACCCGCGTCGGAGGCCGTCATCTCGTTGATGAGCCCCTCCAGGTCTGGCGAGATGAGCCGCTCCTCATCCTCCGTGTGCGTGTAGTCCAGCGCGTGGTAGATCACCAGCGCCAGGTTTACCACCAGCTGCAACAATGGAAGCACCTGTCAGTTGTGACTAAAGGCCGCGGGGAAGACCTGCACCTGTAGCATGCTACGCCCGCGGGAGGTCGCGATGCTCTAAAAAGCTTTATTTTTTAGTAATTGATTCTTACTGTGTGTAAGAGATGATATCATTTATCTAACTTGAAGATATTACGCATTCGATTCATATCTTCTATGCTGTTACTAAGCCTACTCTTGCATGTCAACATTAGTCCTCTCTGTAATATGGTCTAAGTTAAAGCCGATTTCTTTGATAAACTTAATTCAATGGCTTAGGGAGATAGAGCAGCTGATCTTTATGACACCCTGGGCTACATATTTGTCTCTCAAAAAACTCTACATAAACTGATTCGGCATAATCATCTTTGGAAGATGGTCAAGTAAATAATGTCAAATAATACTATCAGCTGTAGTTACCCTTTGCTACCTTGAATGAACTAATTACGTGAAACGGACAGAGTTCTACTACTACTACTTGACTATAAAACATAGCGTATCTGATCTTCAGCTCGCCATCACTTCCACATTGGGCCACATCTCAGCTACCAGCAGGAGCCACCACACCATGACTATCAGTCGCAACCAGCCATAGGAACGAGACGGACCCTGCTATTGTACTCGCATATTACCAAACAGACACTTCCAATCCAATACAAACCGTACGAATTGCTACTAGGACTGATTTTGGTGCAGAATGTATGAGGTGTATTCTAAATGCAAAGGCTCCTAGTGTGTGCAACTCTTGAGTTAAAGGGTTAAGTAATAAGATTAATGGGAATAGTAGTGTATGTTACATTTTGAGGTTAATAAGGCCAGGGTTTTGATGAGGCGTCTCTCTTTAGTTACCTACATACATGGTACATGGTTTAACTTTAACACAAGAGGTGCACTGAAAACTTGATGTATAAGTGCGGAAAAATTAATGAAGTATTTTTTTGCGTAACTACTTCAACGGATCTTCAAAAAACGGTGCGGTAGGATACGCAAAAGGAAGCCTAAAACTACAGAAGAATAATCAGCCAATCCTAAAGCTTAACGGAAACCTAATAGATAGTCTTGATATATCCTTACTATCGAAACGCATTGTATGCAAATGTATGTAACGCGAGCATTGCACGATCTTACGCAATATCAGCTTAGAGCCAAAACTATGTACATAATATTTATGATACCAAGACTACAATGAACGACTACGAGCTACCTTTTGCTGGAGGCTTTAGGGTATATTTTCCAGCAGCTAAGGAAATTAGATAAAACAATGAAATAGTCATTATTTTCATAGATTTCGCGAACGGAAAAGATCTGTGGAGATAAAGTACATTACACTAAGCAAAATATTCTTGTAACATCATTGGAATTAGGTAATGGAGTAAGGGTACTTGCATAACGATGCAAGTTCCGACCGGGAGCATAATCATCGGGTAAGATTGCCACATTTTGGGTTGGACTGCTGTATCTTCCTGCAACTGACTATACCCAGTATTATTAAGACGTGAGTTAATTTATGTACGAGAGTATGCATTCGACCCGCAGAAGCAATAACTAATTATCAAGATATCGAGTCTTTACGACGCAAATGCCGATCTGATTCAGATCTCAAGCATTCCCCAATCCATGTTAATCAGATGATAATGGAGTAATCGGTGTCCACGTTATTAATTTAGTGTTGTAGCAAGTTATGCTACAACGAGACAACTCAACTGTGACACCTTACGTCAAATAACTTACTATGGGGTGAGGTGTCTGAGTCAAGTGGACATGCTATAGCGGTGTTAGCACGAGCCGCGCGCGCAGGCGCAGACGTGATCTGTGTTAATGGACTGTAAAGTTGTTTCCATCATACTAATGCAACAAAAAGATACAACGAGCGCCATGCTGCTATTGAATTACATAGAAACTACTACATTGAAAACTGGCTATATAAAGATGGCTATTTGACTAGCTCTGTCCCTCATGCAAAGCCTACAACTAAGTCATGCTGCTTGACTGCCTTGCCTGCGCTAGGGCACGTCAATTCAGCGGCACTTTACTTAGCGGCCATATGTAATTTCGGCATTCTGGCAATGTCTTCTCTTATTAGGTCAGAATCTTGACTAATATAATAAACTACAGAGCTAAATGAACAAACTCATGTATATCTAATGCGCTCTATTCATATTTGATTAGCTTAATATACGGTCTATTTGTAGGTATTTGATTAGCTTAATAGTAAACTCAAGCTTCCACAAATATGCTGTTTTACCAGCTGTTCAATTCAAAAATATTTTTTTTCAATTAGCTTATAACTATCAGACGATAATGGAAACCCGTCTAAACACATGCTTCAATATCCACGGCACCTAATGGGACCGCAGCAATGTGCGCGCGATGATGCGCGCTGTAACTGCGCACGCGCACGCCACGATTGACTACGAGGCTTCGTAGAGCGTTGGACGTTTTGCCGCGAGAACCAATTATTAGGGATATAAAAACATAATTTTTTTTAACGTCAACCCTTCTCTCAAGGTGATGGTGAATTGGTGATAGTTGCGTCCACGACGTTTAGCCAGTGTTTTTGCGAGGCGAGGCGTCTCTGAAGAAATTAATTAAGACCAAATGAGAAAATTTCAAAAGTGCATCATCAGCATTTTGTAACATTTCAAGATCAACGTCAGATGTTAAACTCTTTATTCTAATTACGCTTTCGGTCTCCCTGTGACCCCGTAACCAAACCAAATCACAATGTCAACACGCCATACAACCATAAATATACTAATATTACAACAGCGACAACTGTAAAATGGAGTTCAGTGTCAATTCATCTGGTCAATAAATTCATAGATAATTTTATTGTGCGTAGGACTAACTGCTTTAATTGTGACCAATCGTGCGCTATGTTTGGCAGATATCGATGTTGAAGAGAGTAAAGAACCAGGACTCCACCTTCTGCTTAAATCTATAGGTATAGATAATAGTAATCGTTACGTGTTTTCTAGAGTGGAGAAGATAAATGGCTCTACACGTTTCAATGTAGCGAATTTATAAAATGGGTATTTCCCTGGTTCAGATAAATGAATTCGATAATGAATGAACAACACGATTCATATTACATTACGTACATATCCGCCCACATTTAATGAATCAGCTGATTACAGTGTTAACGCAACACGCAAATAGTACAATTTTATATGTATTTTCAGCAGATTACATTACAGATTCAATAGCAGACTCTTTGAAGGTCATTCATGACTCGCGAACTCCTGATGATGATGAAGATGTAACTTTCCCATTATCACATTGCAGCCTCGCTTTACTCCAGGGGGCCGACAGATCCAGCAATCACATCGAAAGTCGGCGCAATCAACCATCAGCCGAAACTATTAAAACCATGGGAACGGGACCTTCGCACCAAACCACTTACCATTACTTTCACCCGGGCCCTACAACTTCCTTGGTGACCCACTGCACTGCTCTCGAGTGGGCACAAGGGGCATCAAGGGTCATCGGAGACCTCTATAGGGACTTCTAGTTGGTCAGAGAAAGTGAAATGTGGTGGAACAAAGCTGGTCAATTCGTGTGATGTATTGGGAGCGTGTGCGCAAATACTTTCGTGTGGTAAAAAAAATACCTGGGCTAGATATCTAGAATGAAAAGGCCCGTGATGCCTACTATTGCTAACTATTGAGCTGTAGTTTTTTCTTGATTTTTAAGAAATTTGCAAAATAGAGCCAAAACTTGGCAAAACTACCTACCCCAGAATGCTCAGATTGATACAAGAGAAATACAAAAAAGAAAGAAGTTTTATTCACAATCCATCAAAAGTAAGTCTACTCTACAGTAAAAATAATGATATAACAGTAAAGCCAATAATGATTCTACGAGAGAATCGCTATAAAATGATTAGATGCATTTATTGTATCATAGATAAGACCACTAAGACTACACCTAATAAAGTAACGGAACCATAATTATGAGCAACAGAGGTCGTAAGCCTTGAATGATTGCCATCTGTGTAGGTGATAAATCAATCTACTGCATATAAATTACACAGGCAACGTGGAAACACTGAATGATCTAAATTACGGTACATTAAAGCCATTTAAAGCTGCGAAGGAAAAAGCAAACTGAAATGGACAAACCACGCTTTAGTTGATATACTGATACATTGATTCAAGTTCTAGCCTTTTCACATTAAAAGGTTCCGGTACAATGATTTCCCACCCTACATTTAGATTTTGACACGACCATCGTAACGTTTAAAATGAAAGCCATAAAGTTTACTTTCATACGAGCTCGGTATGTTTTTATACGTAAAGGAAGGAAGCCGTTGTCATGACAAGTGTGTGACATTAGCATTATATAATAGCCTTTTATTACAGAAAAAAGGGTCTTAACAGTGTGATTGTAAAGTTGAACAATTAAAAATTAAATTATAAAGTTGAACAATTAATAATAAAATTTAAATAATATCCCTAGTTTCTGTGTGCCTTTTGGCATAGGCCTCCTCCAAACGTTTCCATTCGCCTCTGTCCAGTGCCACTCTAGTCCAGTGTGGTCCCAAGGTATGGCGTAGTTCATCTTCCCATCTTCTAGCCGGGCGGCCCGGTCCTCTATTGCCATCTCGCGGGTACCAGTGTGTCACCTGTTGGCTCCATTTATTTTCTTTGCATCGTAACATGTGTCCCGTCCATTAGCATTAGACAAGGTAATATGAATCGATAGTCGTGTTCGCATTGTCAAGGTATTTTATCGATAACTGCAAAGGGGAGTACAAAGCAACAGTTCGGAAGTACCTTCTTCATGAGTCTTTGTATCGATCTAATTTACATATGTGTTAGTAGAATAGCTAGGAAAGCATAGTAAGAGGAAGACTAATGGAATGAAACAGATAGTGCACGCACACGCTTCAGGGAACTAGGGATTAGTCTGCGAGGAATGAATAACGTGTATGTTGATTTAGGATGGGCATGCAGTGGGCGGAAACAAGCTGCTTATCATGATAATAATGAACCTAACCTAACTAAAGGCCACGTCGGGAGACCGTATAACTTTAAATTCAATGAACTCATAGTAACATACGTCTAATATGAAACTAACGAGCAATGTCACTTGGTTGGGTTATATTTTTACTATGGCGTTTGTTGACACATATTTCAGCTACTGCTGACGTTTGTTTTAGCTGACGCAATAGAAGTTTTAGTGGAACCAACTTCATTGTGAATTCAGTTGAAGAATAGGGGCGTCAAGTCAGGGCGTTGGACGGCAAATTTTGCAGAACCTGCATATGCTACTAGTCTTATACTACACATAAACTTCACGACAACAAAAGCGACAAATCATATTAATGGACAGTCGTAATTGAGCATCCAGCATCTGCAGAATCACTAACACACTCAAAGGGCGAGGGCCAAACTTGACATTCGCTTTTATTGAGTTAACAAGTCCTGTTTACACAATTGGCCAATTGAAAAAGCTGACTGTCGAATGGAAAAGTTAATGCTAATAAAGGGAAGCGGACTTCGGTTCAATGGAATTAGGTCACACTTTGTTAAATGATTATAATGTGAATACGTGTGAGGGATGTACCGCATCAGAAACTCTGAATGCAGTTCAAACCTTAGTACGGTCTTTGGAGTAACAGAAGCAGTATTGAATTCATAATTTAATTCAGAACTACAGTAACAAAACCAATAACTAAAATGTTCATACAGGCTCATACTTATGGATCCATTGCTTCTGGCCCCACAGATTCATAGATAAGTGTCGTGGGAACCTCCAACAGCGACATCGAAAAGATAAAATATTCCAAGTTTTTTTTTCTTTATATTCGCTCTCGCTTGGGAAGCACAGCCTCAACCGCTACACCACAGAGGTCGTCAAACTGACTTGAATTAGGTTAGGTAATTAACTGTTACAAAAATAAATATATACGTTTCTATTAGGTATGCTCCAATCTATGGAGCAAACAGGAAGTGCCGACCAATGACCGTATCGAATGCTTTGTTTACACCCATGCGCGTACGCACTCCCAAAACAGGCCCTCAATTCTACTAGTAGTAATTGACTCACTGCCCTATACTGTCTGGCCGCTGTACTCTGACTATCCAAAATATCTGGGTAAGAAGTCTGTTTTCATAAACTAATTCAAGGATAAGCGAATGTTAGTGAGTGACACATTGGAAAGATTTGGAATGCCTACCAACTACCAACTACCAACATCATAGAAAACGTAAACATAGAGTCAAGCCTTTTCACATACGCGGTACATAGGTGCAGTTGTGCCTAATAAACTACTACTACTACTTAAAACCGAGATAAAGGGCAGTAATGTCATGTCATATCACAGGCAGAGACTATATATCCAATTGACTACGCCTGCGGGGGAATGCGGCTCGCCAAACGTTTGTTTCATTCAACAAACGTTCGCATACGCAACCTATGTACAAGACGGGCCGCCAGACAGTTTCGCAGCGGCTGACCAATTACAGCTCTCTTACCTCGTCCCCCGCCGCCCGTAAATTGGTGAGTTGTGTTTCAAAGGAAAATATATCTATGCGCTCTCCACTGGATAAGTGCTCCCTGATCACAGGCCATTGATACGGTAACTTACACACAAGTTACAAATAGGAGAATCGACACCCAGGTAGTGTTACATAAATCGGGCTACCGGGGCGGCGGCGGGGCGGCGGGGCGGGAGCTGAAAGAAGTTGCGCGGGAAAATGGAAAGTGCTATGTAAATCATGCAGACAGACAGACAGACAGATGAATGGACAGACCGGCGCGGCAGCGGCGCCGGCTACTGGTCTACGCGGACGCTCTTCCTAGGATTATTGCTCTGATATTTGACGACCTCTGTGGCGCAGCGGTTCTGGCTCTGCCTACCACGCGAAAGGTCCCGGGTTCAATTCCCGGCTGGGGATAAATAAAATCAAAAAATAAACCCCAGGGGTTGGATGTTGACATTTTTGTGATGTCGCTGTTTCTGGTTCCCACGACACAGGGTTTCCTAGTGTGGGACCAAAAGCAATGTATGTAACTGTATCTAAATGTTTATATAATGGTATGGTACCATTAGAGTAGCGACTATATTTAAAAACACCTACTTACAAAAAACTGTGCAAAGTGTATACGGACGGCGGAACGGGAGGGCCTGATTCTGTTAACTTGTGATTTACCAAAAGCCGTTGTAATCGGTCCTTGTTCTGATTTGGTGGTCAAACGTGACCGCGCATCTGTTCATAGCTCGTATATCGACGATTGTTCTATTTTTCATTTTTGTTCTAATAAATCTACCTAAACAGCCTTCAGAACCCACTGTTGAGTAAAGGCGTCCTTTTCATTTTGCCATTTGTTGCGGTCCTGGGTCGACCAGTGTACAATTTTATGCTGCTGTACCATAAAATAACGTAGATGCGAGAGTCTGATAAAGCTTGTAATTTCACTGTTTTTAGGGTTCCGTACCCGAAGGGTGCCAAACGGGACCCTATTACTGAGACTTCGCTGTCCGTCTGTCCGTCCGTCCGTCCGTCCGTCCGTCCGTCCGTCTGTCACCAGGCTGTATCTCATGAACCGTGGTAGCTAGACAGTTGAAATTTTCACAGATGATGTATTTCTGTTGCCGCTATAACAACAAATACTAAAAATCAAAAGAAATTTAATATTAAGGGGGGCTCCCATACAACAAACGTGATATTTTTGCTCATTTTTGCTCGATATTGATAATGGTAGCAGGTAGACGCTTAAAATGTTCACAATATATTGAGTATATTATTTACTTAAAAAATAAATAATTAAATTAAAATTAAATTAATATTTAGGGGGGGCTCCCATACATTTTTTTTGCGGTTTTTATAGATAATGGCACGGAACCCTTCGTGCGCGAGTCCGACTCGCACTTGGCCGGTTATTTTAGTCTAATTTCAATTATAATTGATAATATAGATATCTTAAACGCACAGAACACGTGCTGAATCTTCAAGCACCTTCGACCTACAACACACATTTATATATTAGTAGTACCTACTACTAAACATGAGCGACGCATCATCCCAAATGACCTTTCCCAGACGCATTCCATTTTCAAATTAATTTTACTCGTGAGCCCCTTGGCACCCTTCGGGTGGAGCGACAAGGACGACACGATATGACACGACGACTGACAGACGGGGACAGGGCTAGAGAGATCGCAGTGACAACTGGCTAATTGAATTGCTCGTGCTCGCTCTGTTGAAGAGATCATAGTGCCTGGGAAATGCGTAGATTGGATGGGTTTAGTTTTCCTTTCCGATCTTGGTTTTTAGAAAGAAATAAGCTCGCGTTTGCGCATTAACTGTTTTATAAGATAGCATCGTATATTCCCGTGCAATAGAATAAAATATAAAATATCCGAATGGAGGATTGAATGATGATAATTGTATTCCATTGTGTTGTTTTTTGTGCAATATATTGGATTAAACTGAATATCTGGCTGGAAGTGGGCGCAATTGTACCTCTGCCACCCCGTTTTAAGAAAAGTCATGACGCTATGTAGTTGTCAATCCAAATGAAGAGCTATAGGGTATACTATAGACCCGTCTAACACATTATCTTTTGCTCGTGCCTTCACCCGCTCCATCGACGTTTGCGCGAACAAAAACGCAAGCAAAACATAGGAAGTTACCTCAATGTTTTTTGTATTACTTATTCTATGTTTTGATTAAGAATTTAGTTAGTTAATTATTTTCTCTTACATCACGTGAGGCTGAGTGATAGTTGTATAACAATCACCATGGCGAAAGTTAAATGTATGAAAAAACATTATTATGCCGTAGTTCAAGATAACGTTTGATTGTTTTTAGAGTTCCGTGTGGAACTGAAAAAGCTAATTACCATTGAAATGGATAGGTAGAAAATAGCCCTTTTTAGGTATTATCTAGTATGTGCTTTAAGTGCTAGTACAACCGAAAAAGTTATATTAATTTAAACTATTTAAGGGCCCGTCCGCAAAGCGTTTTTTTTTCCTCGCGATTTTTTTCCCTCGCTGTAGACAAGCGATTTTTTTTTGCAGTTTTCCGCATACAGTTCATAGAATATAGCGCAAATAAAATCGCGAGGAAAAAAATTTCTGTGCGGGCGGACCCTAAGACTTAACAGAGCGTCATTCCCTTGTTCTTATAAGGAGTGGTAGTCGCGCAGCTATGTGCCCTTCTTAGCGAGATTTTCAACAGTTCATTAATACGTGAAGGGGGGCTAGGCCAACGCCGCAGCCATCCTGGCGATGTATTTCCGTGTCTGTATCATGTACAACTAAAGGTACAGTACCTTAAGCTATGTATAACAGTTTCATGTAAAGTCTTCACAAAATAAAAGGCCCGTTTTGACAGTTCACGCCCATGAAGATTTAACCCCTAACGCGTAGGGAATAGAAGCGGTTTTCCTAGGTGCAACTTGTACGCTTTGCTTGTGCGCAACAGTTGGCTTTTATTACCTACGCATTAGGGGTTAAACCTTCATGGGCGTGAACTGTCAAAACGGGCCTTTTATTTTGTGAAGACTTTAGGTGCCACATAATGATCATACATCTAGTTCAGATCACCAACCACGGTCATCATTCGCAGGTGTTACAGAAACGAGAGTCGCTCGGGATCATGATGACGATTTGAAAACGATAACAAATCGATATCATTATAGGACGTTGCCCTTGCACGGCATTGCCGCCGCTGGCGCCGCTGGCGCCCCGCGGCGGCGACGCTTTCATCCGTTTCATGAGAAGGAGTTATGTCACGATGCGATCACCATGGCAATGCGAATGTAATCTGCATAACTGTATTGTATGCAGATACTATATACCCTGTTGTAGCCTTATGCTGAGTTGGAGCCATTGCACTGGCGAGGCATGCGTACATCATCTTTCTCTTTTGTTTAGTACTCGTAAATATGTTTTCTTCTATAATGTAATGTCTATTTCCTGCCTCTAAATTATCTTGGTGATGTACTATGTTCTGTTCAGTGAATAAACGTACGTCTATGTCTAGTCTATATCCAATTGACTGCGCCTGCGGGGGAATGCGGCTCGCCAACGTTTGTTGTATTCAACAAACGTTCGGATACGCAACCTATGTACTATGACGGGCCGCCAGACAGTTTCGCAGCGGCTGACCAATCACAGCTCTCTTACCTCGTCCCCCGCCGCCCGTAAATTGGTGAGTTGTGTTTCAAAGGAAAATGTATCTATGTGCTCTCCACTGAATTGTGCTCCCTGGGGCCCGATGCTGCTCTGAGAAACGCTCTTATATTGGATCGCTATCGCTTCTAAAACACCCAATATGGCGTCATTTAGAAGCGATAGCGATCCAATATAAGAGCGTTTCTCAGAGCAGCATCGGGCCCCTGATTGTAGATAACATAACATAGCGTCACGCCTTCTTCTATATATATGGGGTGAAAGCGGCACAATTGTGCCCACGGTTAGGCAGATATTCAATACACTGTTTATTTTAGGGGGTTTTAAGGCAGACCATTCCTAGCAACTTTTACTATGAAACCGATTTTATCAGAGCAACTTCATTTTTCATTGCTCCATACGTTTTGGCCCGGGCCGTCAGCTGATTTGTATAGAGAAGTGAAAACTAATGTTGCTCTGATCAAATCGGTTTAATAGTGATAGATGCTCAGAATGATGTCCCTAACAACCAAACGTGACTCACCTTTCTGTTACACCCTGTATGGCCCTCATTATGTCCTGCCTGCCCATCATAGGTTTGCTGGAAGATATCTCTTGATAGAGTTAAGATCGCTTATGTACAATTGTATTCTCCATTTTCTATCGTATATTTTTGTACAATAAAGTATAAAGTAGGTGAATAAAGGTTGATTTATTTTACAACGGGCCGTGTCCGGGGGCGGCCGGAGTTTTGCACAAAATTTATGCAACTTCTCAGTGCCCCCTCCGTGCCCCGTCCGGCCCCGTTGTAAAATAAATCATCCCTAATTTATATTACAACGGGGCGTGTCCGGGGTGTCCGGGATTTTGCACAAAATGTGTGCAACTTCTCAACCTTTCTGCCCCGTCCGGGCCCAGACGTGACATGGAGGCGGCACGGAGGTTGAGAAGTTGTGCAAAACCCCGGACGCCCCGGACACGTCCAGTTGTAATATAAATCATTCCTAAATCATCCCTAGAGTATGCTCATGGTTTACATAAATAAACAGAGCATCACGCCTTTTCCTCTGCCACCCCGTTTGGGAAAGTCAAAGTCAAAGTCTTTTTTTTTATTGACCATAAAATCATAGAGATTGCTTAGTCAACGTCAATATGATATTAATATGTTTGTATACAACCGCCCGTTCCCCCGAAAAGCTTTTACAACAAGAGTTTCTGTTCGGTTTTTTAGCAAGCTTCGATTTTATTGTTGGAATCGGAAATCTGGAGTTGCGAGTCCGAAAAGTATTTTATTGGATGAACATCGACAAGTTGATACGGTCGGACAACATCATCATCATGTTGTTACACCTCTACTCCACACCCTAGTGAAAAACAAAAATGTCGAAATCATAAATGAATATAAGTATAAAGTTCATGTATACTATTAAAAGTGCTAAATCAACGCAACATTGTTTTCACAATAAGATTAAGGTAAATTGGTGACTGGTGTTCACAGATGATGGTTTCGCGTGATCGTTCATTTTTCACAACATTACTGTTCATTATTGCGTCAAGTTACCTCACAATCGTAATATAATTTACAAACAAATTACGAATAACAGCCTGTTTTGTACTCTACTCTATTGCTTTCTCTATTCGCATTGTATGCCATTAACAATTCCATCAACTGAATGGGTTCAAAAAATGTCACGAGGAAGCGTGGTCGACCCAGAAAGAGATGAGCAAGGACTTTAGACGTAGCCATAGAGGATACTTGAGTCGAACGACAATATGTTACAGAACATGTCAAACATTTTTTTTAATGCACTAGATTGTCCGAAAGCAAAAGCCTCGCAATAATCGCAGTACCAAGTCCAGGGCCCGAATTCTACTGTTCACAAGCATACGACAAGCCTGGCACAAACTTCAATACGAGGTATTTGGTATTCTACTAAAACCTGAATCTAATTCACAAGCGCCAGCGTGAAGCCAGCTTACTCCGTATTCTACTATCCAAAACGTACTTACGCTGGCGTCAAACTGGCGCCAGCGTAAGAACGCTTTGGACAGTAGAACGAAGTACGCTGGCGTCAAACTGGCGCCAGCGTGAGTACGTTTTGGACAGTAGAATACGAAGTACGCTGGCTTCACGCTGGCGCTTGTGAATTGGATTCCGGTTTTAGTAGAATACCAATTATATCGTATTGAAGTTTGTGCCAGGCTCGTCGCATGCTTGTGAATTTAGTAGAATTCGGGCCCTGAAGGCCGAACTTGATGAGATCGTGACTTTAAATACTATTTTTTGCGTCAACAGTATCGATATCCAAGCAAAACAAACTCGAAAGGCGACAGGACGTGGGCGATTCGCGAGGTCGCATCTCGAGTGGCTATCGATAGCGAAATTATCGGAACCTGCAACTGTACACCCACGGGATGACCATTTGCGATCCAGTTGCTAGGTATAATCACTTTCACTAATCCCACCGCTTTTGGGATGCACGCGAAATTCACTTTCGCTATACGTCATGCGAAAAATTGGGGCGACGTTTATTGGCAATGTTTGTGATGATGAATTAAGTTTTATAATACCGTATGCAATATTTATTTAAGCGATAAATCAATAAACATTAATTAGGCGCGCAGGCACAAAAAGTGAACGCGTTGAATTCTTTTGTACTGCACGAAAGCGTCAGTCAGTTTTTACGTGAATATTTTGAACTTGCTTGTATGAAAAGGCTTATTTTGTGGGAAAAAAGAGATGCTTAACAGGATCGTAGCAAGTTGAGAATTTTAGTCTCTGCGTACTATACCCTCTTCCACGAAATAGGCGTGAGCAAATGTAGGCACGTATGTATGGTACCTACTACCTATGTGTTCAAAATGAAACGAGTTAACTGAAAATAAAAGGAAAAAGAAAGCATCCCATCCACAGGATTCTGCCAACCGTAGCCGTGGGAAAAGTTGCATCTCTTCCCATTATACACAGTACTTTGTGGTTTACGATTAGTATGACTGTCATTTAATGCGACGAAAGCGCAAGCGTCATCATAACTTTCCCGCTTTTAAAAATGTATGCCTTTAATTTCCAATTAAAATCGGTAAACAATGTTCGAAGCCCACACTTTATATTTCGCAAATTAATCGAGAGATGTTTCGATAAATTTCACCATATCAACAATGGTAACATTTCATAACGCCACGTCACGTGACCTTTATTCGTATGTTATCGAATCCGCCGATAAGTATCGATAATCACTTTCGATTCTAATTAAGAAAGAAAAAAAGAAAAAGAAAGACTGAGTTAATAATGGTTTCGTTTGATAACAAAGAAGGTGAAGAAAGTTAGGTTCTCTTATTATGATATGCGAACCAATCTCATTATTGGCCGCCAGAAATAATTTCGTTCGTCCCGAAAGCTGTTACGTCAGTATCAAATAATGTTTCTTTGATGTATACAACATTGTCTAACGTAAAACATTAAATAAAGAATAGTACCTTTTCAAATCACGCTAGTTTGTGTACAGTATTTGTATGTATCGTGTTTTTGTGCACATGCGTATATATTTTTGCGTAGGTACCTATTCGCAGATGTTTTAAACGTGCATATAATGTCCGCATCACCAGTACCGTGAGTCTATCTATGTCTCAGATTGTTAAATATTTCATTAAGTCTGTAATTTTCTGTATCTCAATCCAAAATAACCAAACTTATTGCTTTTTTTTAGATTAGTAACAAGGAATCGTTCGTCGACGTAATTAGACTCCGAACACAATATTCTGTTATCTGTGACGCACACAATGAACTTGCAATGCGATCGGCGTGTGGGAAATGTAGACTGTAGTTAGCTTCATTCGAGAGATACATGTGCTAAATACCTCCAGAATATCAATATCAAACACGGAAATACATACATAATCTTTGATTCATAACATAAGACATTCGAATAACAGGATCATCTATGAATGCATATTGACGATCTAGTTTTTTTTTAATTGGTGATTGGGTATTTGAGATGAGTGGTTTGCTACAACCATAGCTTTGTGAAGTTAATAACAAGTAGTTAAGCCGGTCTGGGTCTGCATAAACTTGGGTTTTGTTTTTGTACCTACTTTACTTTTGAGGCGATATGCTATAATTTTGGCGAAAACAAACGCACAATATTTGTGCGCATGAGCAACTGTATACCTAAAAAAACCGAATCGTGCTGAATTGTACAAACAAACAATTCAGACTAAGTGATCGAAAGGAAAGACACTTTTTAGCGAGTCGTTATCTCCTAACGCAGAAGAGACATGGTCGGCTACGTTTCTATGGGTTATTAGGATATGCAGATCAACAGCTGATGTTATCAAAGGATTGACACAAACTTTCGAATTAATCAACGGATAACAATCAACAATGGTAGATAGAACAGCTGATAGTTACTTCGGCTACAAACAGAACTAATAACTACATATAGGTTTGTAGCGGACACGCAAGTAGTATGATGATGACTAATCACATGTGATGTTTTTATTTGGCAGATGATAAAATGAGAACGGGCAGGCAGGTCGCGAGTGAAAACAGGTTGGGATTAGGCTCGTCGCCCATAGAAAGCTAGCGAGCCTCATCAATCACTATCGAAACTCAAGCTCGTGTTGACGATGATTAATTTCAGATAATCTAATTAGTACTAAATCCAAGCATGAAAGTTTAATAGCGCTGTTAAGCTTAGCCGCGATTTGATGAAAACTTTATAGAGATAAACATTATAAGATTTTATTTAAACTTAGCATCGCAACTTTTCCTACGTGATTGAGTGCTGATATTTTCTAAATATGGAAATTTGAATCACGGTACATGCGTGCGTCGATGCGACGACGTGTGCATTAAAACCAGGCTTTCGATCTCCTTGGATTACCTTCTCTACAAGGTCTTTACTGTCATACATAAAACATCACATCACAAGGAAAACAAACAATCAACAACTAATCACTCTCTTCAAAAATTTTATCGCCCAGAGCTTTTACTATGATACTATCTTAAATCCAAAACCAGACTTTTTTTAAGGTGCTTGACGTCTGAGAGAAGAAAAAAACGATGTGCCACATAGATGCAAACATTTCATTGTAACGTTCATTACCAAGCGTTGTTGAGAATGAAATGTACGCTTAAACGAAAGTGATTTCGAGTTCACTTTCTTATATTGTATTACACGAAATGAAGATTGCAATGAAAGGTTTTTTGTAAGGTATTAGTTAATGGACATCATTTATTCTATTACTCGGTGTGCGGTTAGTGCTGACCGGTCTTTTTAATCATGATGGAAAAGTTAAGAAAATTGCGACATTTGTGCAAATTGCCGCATCAGGAGTTGCGATCTTTCTTCTAAATTTAAAAGGTCACAGAGTTCCTGAGAATCCTACAAGTATCTTAATCACTACTCACTACAATATAAACCAAAGTCGCTTCCCGCTGTCTGTCCCTATGTATGCTTAGATCTTTAAAACTACGCAACGTATTTTGATGCGGTTTTTTAATAGATAGAGTGATTCAAGAGGATTATATGAAATACATGCATAATATAGTGCACCGTGCATTGCACCCGCGCGAAGCCGGGGCGGGTCGCTAGTGCCTAATAATAAGAAGACCTGTGGCCTGTTTTAAGACGTCCCGATGAACTCTATCCTACAGATTCTTTACTTAAACAATTTTTTTGATTCATCTGTTACAAAGGGCTTTCGGTTTTTTTGCATATTAGGCCCTTAGTTGCAGTTTTGCAATATAAGGTGTAGCCAATAAGTAGTACTTAAAACACGCCTTTGATCACGAGTTTTTTATGTCACATTCTACGTGCACGGCCCGCCCAGAACTTTGAACACTCTTCTTTAGATAGACCTTTGACAACTCATATTTAGTTCTGGGCCTATTAGTGGCCCTAACCCCCAGTTTCTGAAAAAGAAATCAAATTGGACAAGCGATTAATATAAGATTAATTTAGAATAAAGGCACGTGATTGGCTGAAATGAGTTTTACAAGCGTTTAACAAATTGTCACAGCAAATTTTCCTTTCGGAAACCGGGAGTAAGACTCTTACAATAAATAGATAGAGCAACATCACCATCACAGGATTCACGGGCATTTCTTCTAAACAATCAGTGACCTGCGCTTGCGCATCGCACCGGAAGTGCACGAGGGCGGGCCGGGCGTCGAACCGGTGGCGCGTGCGACCGAAATCCGCTGCGCCTATATTGACAATGTGCAGTCACTCACGTTTGCGTAACACGCACGTTCTATTTGTCAATGTTTATTAAAAACATAGCATAACGAGTTTTCCCAAGGGTGGCACAGGTCACATTTAGCCAATTAATGTGTTATCCAATTTCCGTGATAAGGACCAGCCCATCCCTAGCCCATCGCCACAGCTAAAGAAATGAAGATTGAACTAAGGTCGATGATTTCACCGAAGCAACTTGCTAGCGAGGATAGATGCCATTTCTATACCTTGAGCGAAATAGTCGAAAGTACTTGTCCCTTGATTGCCAAACCAAAAGATCTAAAGAAAAATCGTGATGATTTCCGCTTACTTTCACCCATGAGTCAGTAGGACAAATAAGCCTACAGATGTTTAAGAATAAAAGGAAGCCGAACGGCATAAAAGCCTACAACTAATGTGATATCCATGTTCCACCTTTCGTTTGGATTCCGTGGTCTGTATGATGCATACTCAGAAAACTACTTAGGTTATCTGTCGACCAAAAGAGACAGCAAGGTGACTTTCCCTTAATTTGTTTATTTCAGCCGAACCGCCCGAAGGCTTGCACCAACATGGCTGCGTCCTCGGTTATCTGGGTCTGTAGGACAGGTAGGTGCAAGTGATCAGTTTAATTGGTCTGCCAAAAGCCTGTCTATATTCGCGTATGTAGGGTAAACGCAGTAACTTACAGGAAGCCATAGCGAAAGGTATTAAAATTGGCCAGTTTTATGGATGTGAAAGTTGTCCTGGGGTGATGAATAGCCGATTTGATTGTTACTCATCCTATACCCTTATTGGCTGTTTGGGGTTTCCAGTCTATGGCATTCCGATACAAATAAACAGCTTATTGAACTGAATCAGAGGAATCGAACAATTGTATTTAATCCATCCAGTGCATATTCTTAAGCTGATGGAAATAAGAACTGACAAAAACTCAAAGCTGGCACGAGATGTTATGCTTCATTTCAATGACTTTGAGATATAAAGATTAACCTACGTCTGATAATGACTTAAAAATATCTAAAACACATAAACGGCATAATTTTACCTAAAATTGTATCAGAAATAGCTGCATAGCTGCGGGGATGGGCTAGCCCAAAGTCACGCACAATGGAGTATGAAAACACTGGCTCTACCTTCTCGTATGGGAAAGGCGTGACGCTATATTATGTTATTGTATCAGAAAATGAATTCCAATGTCCAAAAGACAAAACTCAATCAGCTGAGCGAAAAGCACATAAACCTCGAGGGCGCCGCCACCGGTTCCAAACGAACTGGAAGTAGCCCAGCGATACAACTTGACAACTTAACTCTGATACCTCACCTGAAACAACTTACTATGGCGAGAAGGCCTGAGTTAAGTTGTCGGACTACACCGGCCGGCCACTTGTCCACACAATCGGGCGGTCACTAGGTTACGCTAAACTGGCTTTAGCTGAAGGGGAGTTTTTGACTGGTGCATTTAAATTTACAAATTCATTATGTTTTGTCTTTGGAATTTTGACAAATAATTTAGTTCATTCCGAAACTGGAGTTTCACTCAACCTCCGACGTAAATCAAATATACATGAAAGACGACAACTCTGTGTTGATATTAAAATTCATCGCGCTTATTATCTGACCGACCACTAAAAAGGAAAAAAACTAATTCCCATAAACTGATAATTGAGATTTCTTCTTTTAGGTCGTGGGAATCGTGTAGTTTATGTTAGAAATAAATCTGTTCCGCCCGTAACTCTACAAAAGGTTCGGTGAAGGGACACGCTCGTTTAAAAGTCCACGTTACAATTAAATATGTCATTAGTGTATCACTTTTTATAACAGAAGCTCCAAATTTGGGCAGATTTGGGACAGGAAAGGGCAGTGATTTAGTTCGTATGGCGATACAGAACCATGGACGTACGGTTTTGAAAGCGTCTTTGTCATTATTTTTGTTTTTTTTTTATTGGAGCCATACACTTTTACTACTTTGTTAAAGCGCCAGTTTTTGTGCCAGCTACACCGGCGCCAGTGGCACACATTCGGACCTCTAAATTATGCCACAAATTCTCATCTTGGCCGGTTACCGATACGCACGCAACTTTATACCGTATTTTATACGTATGCATCAATGATATCTCGAGAACCTGCGGGTATGGTAACGGTAAAACGTAGGTAGGTACCGACAAATATTGATGGTGCCTACACAAACGAGTATAGTCGATGAAAAACGACATTATTTCAACACACCGCTCGACTTTTAAAAACACTTTCAAAATGCAACGAAAGAGAATGTAGGCAATCGGGGAATACGAGAGAAGTCCACAGAAGAGGTAAACTTGTTTGTAAACATGCTGTTTATTATTGTTCTACAACCCAGAATTATTATAATCAGCTTTTTTGGCGCCAGTGACGTAAGTAAGTAAATGAGTTTCGGCAGCCGGAGATTTATTCACTTCTTTACTCTTATTTTTATAACAAGAAGCGAAGCTTTATCTTTTGTATACAGGGTATCGATGACAGCTTCTATTTCATATGCATTCGAACAAGTGCTCGGCGTATGATCAAGCGTACAGGGACAAATCAGCACATACGACCAGCCATCAGAAATCAGAAAGCACCAGCGCAAATTAAATATCCACAAGGTCCAGGTAGAATGAGACGTTTATTATCAATAATTCGCGTTCAAAGCACCTTTTAGTACGCCACTCGCACCGCCAGAGGGCGCCGGGCGCGCGTGCGCTTCAAAACTATCATATTTACGACTCCCGAGCACGCCCAGTCGCGGTTTCTAGCCCCAGATAATATTGGGTACACCATAATAAGTCAGAGAGATAATGTAAAGCCGATGTTTATAAGGGCAGAGAACGGACGGGCTGTTAATCTGAAAATCTAGGATGAAAGGTAGGACTAAAATCTTAATTGGTTAACACGAGCGGTGGCGCCATTTATTAAGTTAGACAGGAGGTAAATTGTGTTGGTTCTTAGTCCTTTTTCACGATGGAGCACAACTCCGCTTATTTACATTGTTTTCTCTGCTACTCATTGTTCGGCTCCACCAAACTTGACCCAACTCTACATTGAAGTATCATCGCTGCTACTCTACTTGAAATTATACGGCGGCGTTTCGTGAACAAGAGATTTCCTTTAGCAGTCATTTAGCAGTATTAATATGTTAGTCCAGTTGAAGTTCTGCCTCCACGAGGGGCAAAAAAGGGGGCAAAGTTTGTATGGACAAATTGCAGCTTCATAGGTAAAGATTTTTTTGTATTTTATACTAACTTGGGCAACAGATTAATAATTGGGCCCCCTTTTTTGCTCCTCGTGGAGTCAGAACTTTGAGAAAAATTACTGAACTTACGTCCGGGGTCTTTAAACCATAGAGTAACTTATATCTTTAAACTACCTAACTGCCAAATTACAGCTTCATAGGTCAAGTATATATTTGTTTGTTCATTCAAACTTTGGCCCTCCCCTCTTTCTCCTGCATAACAAATCCAGGTGGCTCCACTTCTTATATCCATCCTTTGGAGCTACAGATCAATCCAAACGATTTTTTTGTCCACGAAACGCCGTATAATGCGACTTGTAGGTTTGTAGCGCGGAAACTATAAGGTTTGTTCGTTAAATAAGAATACAGCTAAAAATATGCTGGAAAATATGCTGAAGAAGAAAAAAAACAAAATACATACTTAAGCAATTACATTATATCGCCAATCAATATTCAAAGTAACATTGAAAGCAGCGTATGCGTCGATCTGTGTACCGATTGTAATTGTTAATGAGCATTCTTACTCCGATACAAGAAGAAAGTGGGATGACTTCGATTGGAAAGCTATGTCGGACCGTACCAAAGTCGAGCGCAGATCTCGCGTTGCGTCTTTTAATTAATTTAATTACAAACACCTCCAGTTTCATTCAGACTAGCTTTAATCGTATCGTAAAAGAGATATTAGAGGTTACTTGTAAACGTTACTCAGAAATTCCAAGAGATATATATTTTTAGTTGAAAGTGCATCTCACTCAGGTGAAGTGCGAGCGAACTTTTGATATGCAAGCAAGCATTTTAGAATTTGCGATCAAATATAAGATTTTTATTTTAACTTCAGTCGACGTAATACCACACCTCGGACACTCCATAGAACGCTCGTAAAATAATCACCTATTACTACTACATAACCAAATGATGTTTGGATACGTGCAAATGTGTGTGTAAACTTTGCTAGGGGTGGTGGCGCGGCAAATGCAGCGATATTAAAGTATACGCGTCGTCGTCACTCGTCCGACGTTCAGCCCTGTCTATTGATGCTTTATCCAAATCCAATCTTTTGACGCCAGGGGTGGGGTGCAGTATCTGAATCAGCGCAGGGAAGGGAGTGGCCGTTCTGTACGGAGTACTATTATCTCTTCTGTGGTAATACGTAAGAATCGAGAAAGGAACAATCGTGAAAATAAATTAATTTTACATCATGTTCCCGGTCCTAATATCAGCAATTATTGGATCATCTCCATAACTATAGTGAGATTTTTTTAACCGTTATTGCCATGTTAAAAAAATCCCACTATAGCCGGGCTATTTTGCTATTGTGGCGGCATGAATATTTAAAGACGACACGTTTCTTGTTGACAAATAAAACAGGTGTACCTACGGTTGAGTGGCACATTGCAAAACAAGAAACGCATTCCATCGCGTGTATAACACCTGCCTGCATCCCACCAGCTGACCCTATTACCATGCCATCAACTTTTATAGCTTTAAGGGCTGCTTGGAAGCCTAGCCTTTATTATTATTAGGCTTGTAAGTGGTAAGTAATAATAAGTAGAAAAGTGAGGAATCCTAAAGCACTGTAGGGCAGATCGAGTTTCTAGATTTGCAGACTTTTTCGAATGAGACGAGAATTAAAGTTTATAGAATGTATAATACCGAACTTTGTAGCTTCCTTTTCTAAAGCGACAACGTGGGAACTACTGGGAACATGATAAAAACTATTAGAAATATGATTTGTCGATTAGCTCTTGATATAATAAGGATTAGGGATCCCTTGCCGCTCGTAGTAAAGGCACGAACGCATTAGTGGTGGATGCCTCGGCGCAAAAAGCGGTAATCATTGTCATATGCCGCCCCTATGCAATTCCCTGGGACAAAAACTTTAATACCGACTAGAATGTAGATGGAAAACGAATCCTTGGCATCCAAGAAAATGCGTTTGCGATGCTTCGCCTAGTTTTATTGAAATTCATGAAGGTATGGCACAATCCAAATAGGCATGCAAATCCAGTCACTTTTTATTATAAATATAAAATACTGCGATGTCACATCTCCATAATGGTGGTTATGCGCTATTCCCTGGTGTGCCTGCATAAAAAAGTTGATTTAGTATGTGCTGATCTGTGCTATTACCACCCCGTATGAGAAAAGGTGAACCGAAAAGTATTTAATTATGTACCAGTTTCATTTACACAACAGCAAAGTTCACGGTCCCGCAATCAGTTTACGAGCAAGTACTGCATTCCACAAGTAGACTTTGCAAAATTAAGCTCCATTGTCGGAATAAAGCGATAGAGAGACGTTCCCACATGTCGCCGATCTAACGATAAGGACACGATGCTATCGCTCACGACACCCGATAAATACCGCGATAGAAAGCCCGTGTGCGACGACCTTTACATTGCGAATTATAATATAGAAAGTAGCGTTAGTCAAACCCTTAGGACTATAAGGTATTTTAAAAGTTATTACAATATGAAAATTGCCAAAACCAGAACCAGGTAAAATTTTAGCAACTAAAATTTTGTAGCGTACGATTTGTTACGGACTACCCCCTGTTTAATTATTAACCTCTCTCATCAGAACTTGGTTTGCTGGAAGAGATCTTTTTTTAGAGATAACCTCGCCTTTGCACACTATTTTTATTTACTTTAGTTTTATTTCAAATAATTGTGTGCAATAAATAAATTAAGAATTATGATTTGTCAATCAATTAGACCAATCGATACCGTCAACTGTTTAGCAAACGGCACCGAATCACGTTCTAACATCAAATATTGAACGTGCTAACAAGCAACTGCAAAGCGTCTGCAAATATTAGCAATTATCTCATAAGACCATTCGGTTAGCAGCGCGGTTTAACGGTCGATTTAAACCGGAATTTTCGAACCCAATCAGGGTCAAAGACGTCATCAATGAAATATCAATGACCGGAACCCGGGACCGGTTTCAAAAAAGTTCGTTTTTCAAACGGAAGATCAGTTTGAATTTGAATCGGTAAAGTAATAATTTATTTCCAACAGATATTATTACAACTAGCTTTCTGGGCCTCCAGAACAGGCAACGAAAGGTTTTAGGGAATTTAGGGTAATTTATTCTTAGAGCGGTGAAATTATTATTTTTGGCTTATCCTGACGTGTAATAATATATCTTGAGCTTTAATAAGCCTATTACCTGCAAATTGCAGAAGATTTCATAAATCTGTGAGTGCAGACGTGTATACTCTGCAGTCTGCAAACTGAAAATAGCAACATGGCGACAATCAGTCTGAGCGATCACGAGATTTAATAACTTCGATCATTGTCAGGCAGAACCCTTTGTCCATAATTTAGTTTACATTTTTAACAAAAAATGTAGCACAAGTTTTAGAAGTGATCTATGGTAGGAAGCAAAAACTAATGGAGAATTGTCACATTTTACTTCAACTTAAGCACACAAAAAGTCTTTCTCTAGGCAGGAAGACAGAGAGAGGCTTTACCTAATTGAGACACCGAAGCCGTGAAACAGGGCAGGCTATTATTTATTTCAGCTAAACATATGCTCTTTCGAAATTCCAACTTCGTATTCAATAGAGAATTGGACCACCATTCTCTGCTTCAACCATTCATCCACCAGCAACATTGGGCGACAGGTGTTAGTAACCCAGATAGCTTGGCCAAAGTGGGACGTGAAGCCAGTGGCCGGCCGCGCCCTGGTATTGTGCTATGATTGGGCTTGTGGGAACCCAGCCCTACGGCCGAGAGCTGTGATTACTGTGAGAGGAAAAAGAGATGTGTAATCCAATGAAATGAGGATTCCCGTGCGGCAATAGATTACAGGCCTATGCAAACTAGTCTTTTTACTGCAAAGTGCAGCATCGTAGTCTAATCATAGGAGAGTACCATTAATTCACTTGTTATGGGAGGGTATATTTTTTCATCCTGAACGTTAATTTTATCCTGCGTTAGTATTTTCCTGTAATACCGACAGACTTATCTGCCCTTATTGATAGCACAAACTATTACAAATAACCAAGCACATAATTACAAAGATATAACCTCTAAGGTCATCTCTATCGAATCCCACAAAAGCCACAATTTAACGGAAAAAACCACCACCAAGACAAGGAAGCGGATCAGGCAACGATACCCTCGTGTCCAGAAACCTAGTCACGTGCAAACCGATGTTGATAGCTGGTCAACAGGTAAGATGACACCGGTGCATCCCGCTGTTACTTCCTCGCCGATGCGGTTATAGACGGAATACGAACTTAATCCGCTGGTCGGCGTATATCTAAATGATATGGAGCCACGTGAACTATAACCACGGGATATGTGCATGCACAGTCCCTTCTCGAATTCGCATATAGCCATCAATATTCCGTTGATAGGAATCATAGGAACTAGAACAGGAATTATAGTAAATTGGATTTGTGAGCAGGTCAAGTCATTACCAATGGTCATATTGTGTTATTACTAGAAGCTGTTTGATATAGTAATTTAGCTGCTAGATTACCGTTTCTCGGCAATTAAACACGGCTATAAATCGAGAAACCAATAAGTGTACGTCGGGATCTGAAAACTCCATTAATACACCGGTGTTAGCGTCTACCGCTAGTATCTGTAGTATTTTGCGATGAAATATTACTGTCGAGTTTCGCCTAGTGACCGGTAAACACCTTCGTGAATGTTTCATAGCAAACCCCTTAGGTAAATCACATACCTTTGTTGAAATATTAATAAATTTAACATGAAAATATCTGCAGCATACGGGAGAGGAGAAGAATAATGGATTCCGATTATCATGATTCACCTTACGCGATTAACTTGAAGTTTTATACTGCAGATAATAATTTAATCTCATATCATTTCATAGATATCTAAATATTTCAATTAGGTGCTGGATATTATATTACTTTCTCGTCTACTTAAGTCTTTCGGAAAAAATACATATATCTAACTACTTTGGCATAGTTAAAGGTTATAGCGACACCAATCCTCACAAGTCTAAACCTTGTCTATACTAATTTCGCGCTCTGGTAGTTAGTTACAATACACTATTCCCACCATCATCACCACTAATTTCTGCCAAACACCTAACCCTACTTTCTCTTACTTGGGTGGTAGGGCACTCCAACCGCGACCTTAATGTAAAGGGCATTCCTCAAGGTTCATCGTGTCAGCGGACTGGCTAGATTCGATCCGCGCCCGCGCCGCCTCCGCGCAACCACGCCTCGCACAAATATAAGGTCTTAGGGCTAGTGGGTCTCATGTTAACTGCACTTGCTTGGATACATTATAAATAACGCTATTAAAACATCATACCGTACATGTTGAGGGTTTTTTAGGTGGAATGGAGGTACGTTGATTATTATGGGGTTCATTTCATTGAGGGGTGATTCAGTTCGCCTATTAATGTTTAATCGGAGAAGGAAAAGCTAGCCCTAATGCTAACTTTTTCTTCAGAAACAAAAAAACACCTGGAAATTTCCCCTTAATCGTGCTTTCAGTATAGTGCCTCACACAGTCCTGTGATCATTCATTCACCACGTCTCAGTCAGTATGGCACCGGTCCGGCGCGGCGCGGCGGGGCCGTATTATCAATTTCACGGTAACGACGCGTGCGCGGACGCACACTCAATCGCTCGACGATCATGGCTGAGATCATTCGCGTTTAGTTTCATAACCCGTGGTTTTGGGATTTATAGGACATATTTTTGGGGTTCTACGGAATCTAACCTAACCCGTTATTATGGGTTTCTGTTCTATTTGGTTCCAATTCAGTTTTTTTGTCGTTTCCGATAAGTGGGCTTTCTTATAAGTTACATATTTCGATAATACGAACATTTTGTAAGTAGCTGCTTAATTTTTTATATTAGGAGTCCCCAAGAAAGTCAACCTTTGTTCTTCTACCTTCGAATTTTCCTTATAGGGGACCTGTTTTATCCGACTAGAATGTTGTCTTCCTCATTTTATTTGAGATCTTTTACTATTTCAAGCCCGTCATCTTCTCTTTCTCTTTATCAAGCCCATAAATGTTTTTAATTTTGTTGAATAATAAGATATAACCCAACCAAAATGTAATAGGTACCGGTATGTGTAATAGGTATTCGTAGTTTGCCTATGTGTCGGTAGAGTACGTGCACGGTGCAGTTTGCCTCGTGCCTTCGGCACTCGTGAGACGAGCTTGAACTTGCGTGGTTCGGAACGGCCCTTAACTGGGTGGATTTGCACGCTCGTAAGCTTTACGAGTAACTGTAAGTCGCAAACGTGAGATTAAATGCAACGTAATGCAATTTTAAAATTGCTTTATCTGGTAAAACTCTCTTATGGCGTAGCAACATGGATCAATATGGGAACGATATTATTCTAATTTTTTAGACAATAATAATGACACTAGATAGTTTTGCTGCAATACCTACATGAAAACGAATACTCCTACGCCTTCTGCCACAACCAATCAAATGAAACGTCCATTTCCTAATGTCTCGCCTCGTTTCATTGAAATCGAAATACAGGAAAGCCGTGTAAGTGATCTATTACATGTGCAGCAAACTATATTTCTGTAGAAGTAGATCAACTATAGTGTGGTCTGATAACCGTCGAGCCTCGTTAGATTATGTTACGTGATAGGTTTAACAGGAATACATAAAACTTTACGGCTATTAAAATTACCTTCATTAACAGACGCTCGTAAGTGTAAAACACCTTTCAATGAAGTATTCGTTCATTACCATACCAATTGCTGTGTGTATCAGCATAGTAACAGGCATAACTCTTTCGTAAGAACTAAACTTGCTCAAAAGCGATTAAGCACTTACTTTGTAGACTGTACATTATAAAGCGGCTTTCCTGTAAGTTAATCTCTAAAAGCCATCGGCTATTTTCTCCATAATGAGGTAAACATCTAGTCGACTGACGACGACGTAGGAAGAACCTATATACTTAGGTAATCTGCATAAGAAATAGGCAACTGTAATTACCTGTAGGTGAAAAGACAGTGCAATGTTTAAAATTATATTGATGTTCGTGGAGCACATAAATCAGGAAGAACTAAATTAAACAAGCAAAAGTCCACTTAAACATCACACTGAACTGAAATCATATCCATCTAAAACAATCGCAACAGCTCAGATAACATCGAGATTAAGAGCAAAGCATAGAAAATAAAAAAAAAAAAAATATAATAAAAACCTCAAACAAACCCAACCGCTAACAACACGGCACAATGACATTATCGCTCAAAATAAACGGTTAGAGGAACATTGTTATAATCTTACAAAGATGGTTATCGCAGAACAATGACACTACGATAACATCGAAATTTAGAACAAGGGCAAGAAATCGGCTCATGGGGTCCAGTCCAGCATCAGACAATGGTCAGCCCGACGAATCCGTGAGAACTGTAACATACACAAAATAGGGGCAAAAAAAGTGGCCAAATATTTGTCCTCCATAAATGGCGATCACTTTATTGCAGTGCTATTTATTACTGTAAATGGCACAACGTGACACGAGGACAGTACCGGACCAAAATCGAGAAGAAGTTGCTGATAAATGATGATGCGATGCGAGTACTTGTGTAAAGGGGTATACATATGACAAATATCACTAATATTAGCCTAAATTATATTGTTACGTCGGGTCAAAACGCTCGTTTAGCAAAATATCTTTGACATGAATACTTTCGATGGTACTTATTATAAAGCCTTCAATTCCACCTTGTCGGATAGAAATGTGAAGGAATGTGCGAATTTAAGCACAAATTCAATGGTAAGGGGGACATAACTGCAGCCGAATTCACTGAATTAGTTTAGCCCGAATCTCCAGTAAGCCGAATCGAAGGAATTATTCAATTTAAACTCAATCATCCAATTACAAAAAATATATACAATTCTTTGGGAGAAATAAATTTGGCTGATTCATCGGCTGTAACACTAACCTACAGATACATAGGTGCAGGTACAATATCACTATTAGTAAACAGATAGCATACAAGATAAGATTGGACAGCACCGACAATCACCGTCTGAGATGAACAAAACGGCAATCATCCTCATCGGGGGGTCCGTTTCTCACAGGCAAAAAGAGGTCTACACTCTAACTGTTCAGCTGATTATTACTGAGCTCTCTGGGAGTCTATTAGAAGGGACCTATCACTATGTAACGGTCGCACCTTGCTCTGGGAGCACCGCAAGCCATTTCCTTATAATCGAGGGAGGCATCAGTTTCGCGAAGTAAGATATTGGTGTCAAGTTCAGAACTGATTGGTCCCCCCCCGGGGCTTTGCGTAATAGCCCAGGCTGGAACAGGGAGCCTATACCACTCAACACAACATAGGCATAAACACAATCGTGGTTTACTTGTATTGAGCGATACGTTGCGCTATGAGACAACATTTGAGGTCCTATTGAGATTTATTAACACTCGTTTTGTTAGGAGAACTGGAGCCTTGTGTCAATAGCAGAACATCGAATGATAATAACAATGCTAGTTAGACGGTTTAACAAACCGTAACGTAAAGCTATTGGTTGGTACTGCTTTATGTGTAAAGCAGTCTGACTATGAGTAGGTTCATTAGTGCAGATATTTTGGTAAAAAATAACGATGTCGAAAAAACAAGGTTAATGATGGAACCAAATTTAATAAAAAGTTCTAGAACAAAATAATTCGCGCATACAGTTTTAGTGAAATTTGTTTTGATGAGTGAACTTGTCAATGTAACTCGCATAAAAAAAAAGTATGCTAACCGCCAAACAGGTGGAATGTAAAGTAGTACAAATATGCAAATTAGACAAACCCTAACAGAGTCTATTTAAAAATCATTAAGGCCAACAGCATCCGAATTATGGGACGAAACACAGTAGAAACTGACCAATTATGAGGCCGAGTGTTTGTTTTTGTTCCCACAAAATTGTTATGCACTCGTAATACTTACAGCAACATTAAGGTACCTACTATCAGCCACGACTCGCTTAAATGCGCGATGGATGATTACGCCGAAAGACGAGCAAATTCATAATCTTTGTTTTGATTTTTACAAAATATAAAAATCCTAAACTTGATTGTATTACTATACTCCCCTCGTCAGTGTGAATGGCTGCGATTGGAAATAACAATGGAAAAGTCATTTTTATAAACTACCCACTGATGAAGGGAGGATCAGACACTTCCAGCCAACATAACACTCAAAGCGATCAGCAACAGTTGTAACGAATCACGGAATCAGGCATCCCATTCGTCAGCAGAGGCTTGAGACTGATCAAAGAAGCACGCGCAGAACAAACTATGATACAGCACAAGGATGTAAAATAAGACATCTCAGTCATGGATGGAGGGCAAAACTGTACTAGAGGTATAAGATGGGTAGTTCCGTTAAAGCCTGTCATATTTATTCTTTATTTAATTAATTGAACTATCTAGGTTTCCTTCAGACTTATACAGTATGAATGCAGAGATGGTGGTGAATATTCACGTTCATAATCTCCAGGTTTACATATGGATTCACGGTCATAAATTATCATTATTATTTCTGTAGTGTTACTTAATTTGCCTTTATTGTTAGTTAGACAAATCAGACAAACGCTTCTGCTGCTGTCACATTTCCTGATTCGAATTACGTCCGGTCTAAACAGAATGTGCAGCCATTTTGAATATTTTGTGTAACCCTTTGTATAATTATAAGCACGTAACTAATAATGTTGTGAGTCAACTCTTCTGTCGTCTGATATTGATGCTGAAAAAATAACATACATACAACGTATTATTTACAATATTATTATGCTATTCCGTGTTCCTTGAGTAGTGAGTATAATTGTAAAACAGCGGTTGTTATCGTATAGTTATCCAAAGCAGCCGATAAAATAACGTATAAACAGCGGCTGACAACCAGCTGCTTAACCGACTCGATTCCAAAAGGTCTTAAAACTTTGACAGTTACTGAGTCAAAATTCTTATAATAGCCGCTATATACAAATAGGTATTTTTAATACATTAATTACCTGTCATGGTATAAAACATAAATTATAATGTTATATCCTTTATTTTTTCAGGTATACCGAAATAAACAAGGTAGTATGTAGATAAACAAAAATAATCACTCAGGCAGGACTTAAAACGGATTCAATAATTCTTGACATGTTTTCAACCGTAGACAGCCGCTGTTTATAGGTGATCTGATCACCGTAGTCAGCGAAAAAAGCGGCTGGTTACCGGCTGGCTGACTATGATAACAACTGCCTTCACATCTATTAGTAGTGAGCACTCACGTCATGACATTCAAAGATAACAAGAATCACATAAAATGTAATAAATCCAATCACATGGAAGATTAAATTAATTGAATGGATGTTCAAGTAAACGCTTGTAATTAGTTGTTACCACGTACGGATCAGGGCATCGATGTCAAAGCTAATGGGTTAAACAACCAGGCCCGACCGGTTCCATTCTATCTCCAATCGATGAAGTTACCTCATTTTCTAAGTCTTAATTCTTAATTCCCTTGACTAGCTTAGAGTAGCTTCTGGCAGGTGTCTGTTTCGGACTCATATTACCTATATTTGCCACTTTGTATTCCTCATCTGCAATTTATTTTTATGCATGCACCGGTAAAAGTAGTAATTTCGCTGTCAATAACACCGACAGTTTCACAAACTGGCCTTCTCTCACCGATTGTTACTAGCAGAGCGTTCTAATTTCAACCTTTATCTACCAATCTATCGAGTAATAAGTTACGGAATGCAACTTAGTTCGCGTCATACGTCTTTTAGTCTCAATAATAAATTAATATTGTATCGATACTTATATTAAGTTGATGTAGGAGTTACTAGCAGAGCATTCTAATTTCAAGCTTTATCTACCAATCTATATCGAGTATAAGTTACGGAATGCAATCAGGTGTTACTTAGTTCGCGTCATACGTCTTTTAGTCTCCATAATAATATTGTATCGATACTTATATTAAGTTGATGTAGGAGTCAAGTACCTTCGGCCGTTTCACTTTCGCCGGGACCATTCTTATCGTAAAAAGTAGCTTGTGCAGCCGCCCGCTTGCCAGGCCGCTGTTTCCTTCCAAGTTCCTGTTTCTCATCTTACTTTACTACTACGCCTCTAACTTGTGTAGCTTTACTATTTCCTTTGGGCTGTGCTAACGACGGTGCTATTCTATTTGGCACGGTTATATTTAATTCACCGCGACTGATGTGATTGAACCCAGATTGTTCGTATCCTTGAGAACGGGTTGCTATTGAACAGTATTATGTATTAAGTATGGAGTTACTGAGGAAATTCTTTAGAGTTACATATTGTTTTATTTTGTGGAGCGGCGCTGGTGCATGGAGAGTAATGGCGATAGACAATAGGTAGGCAGGCATTCAATTTATGGTACAGCTGTGAGGCTGAGGTCATATAAAATAATAGTGGAGTCAAATGTGCAAACTGCAATCAGTGCGCAACAGAGAGCATGAAATTAAAGATACATTTATATGACTTTTATCGAAACTCTACCAACTACAAACACCCATAGTAAAGATACTCTACGAGAAACATTATTCGAGAAAATAAAATTTTACCGTATTATTTTACCGTACAGTGCAATAGCCTATTTTATGTAATCCGAAGAATTTCATCTAAAATATAATTTATACAACGCGTTTGTCGCATCCCCCATCCAACCCGGACATCTCGTACTGCTCGCGCCTGCGCACGGCACGGCGGCGGATCGCCGGCGATCCATCAATGTGATCGATCGCGAACGCAGGAAGGCCAGCAGCGGACCCACGATGATAACTCACTGCCTGCATCGCCTGTACCGTTCCATTGCGGGATACACTACACGTAATTTAGGAGTTGTTGTCTACTCGTTTTGTGGGCTGTTTTTTGCAATTATTTCCTACTGAGGCGAATCAAAGTTACCCCAAGATAATAAGTAGGGAATGTGAAACAAGAACGGACCATAACATAGTGTGTGTGTGGTGATTTTAAATGATTTTATATCTGCTGTAGGAAATCAAGGAAAAGCTCTAATGATCTGCATATAACAAAAATATAAGCTCGCCTTTGTCATGTGTTGTCCACTTTCCATTGTAAAATGTATTATTTCGTGCAATAAAGTATATGAACATGAACATAACGTGTACAGAATAGACGGTGGCAAAAAACCAAGCAATTCAACTTAAGGTACGTACCTAAACATGATTAAGAATGGAAGAAGTCAAGACAGAAACAGGGCAATATATTCATCTTGAATAACGACAA
The DNA here is from genome assembly GCA_963457715.1 of Argyresthia albistria. Classification (NCBI taxonomy): domain Eukaryota; kingdom Metazoa; phylum Arthropoda; class Insecta; order Lepidoptera; family Argyresthiidae; genus Argyresthia; species Argyresthia albistria. Next base: position 3,658,524 of record OY735255.1, read on the forward strand.
ATATTTAAAGATATGAATACCCGAGCACATAGCCCAGAGAATTGTTACAGAGGATATTAAGCATCCTTTACTATAAATTATTGCCATAAACATGTGTGGCACTTACATCCATTGGCATAATTTGCAACTATGATGTTGTATTACGGGTTGCTCTAACGAGCTTTTTCTTTAATACGCGGAAAGGACCATTTGAAATTACGTAGAAAATCGTTTAGGCGAATGAACTTGGTAATACGTATCGAAGACACTTGTTACAATGTATAACAATGATTGGCTAGTGGATTTCTATGTACCCAATGTGAATCCAAAGTCGAAGTCGATGCGTACACTTGCAATGCATTTTATTTAACAAAGGACAATCTGATAGTCTAGTCATCCCAAAACATTCTCTTCTTCTCACACGGGCTGTCACACATTGGCGAAAGCATTCATTTATTGCAACTAAACCGTTTCAAATCGACTACTGCAATTGCTAGTAATTTTGTCATATCCATTCGCTACCAGTTCCTATACTCTCGCGCGCATCTAGTAGGTCAGCAGCAGTAACATTGTTAATGTCTTGCGAGTATCGTGTGCGGTCCGATCGTAAATTTCGAATACGACGTCCGTCTATAGAAGCTTAGACGGAACGCTTAACAAGACGATCCGTGTCGTGTTTGTGGGAATCAAACTTGACCGGGTTTCTCTGATGAATGCGTTAAATGTTTGTTTATGGTGAATTCAACTATATGCTAAAAGTTATCTGCGAATCTTTCTCTGACTCTTTAGACTTAAAAAGAGAAAACTAGTATTTCTGGTCCAAGTGTTCCCCTAACTTAAATTACTTTCTGCAACCCCGTCATCTGTTATGTCAAGGTTGTCTTGTTCAAGACGGAATACCAATTCTATAAATAACACTTTGTGATGAATGACTCACCTGTTGCTCCGACCTGACCACTTCTCTGCAGCTGTCATCTGAAACGAGAACAAAACAATTTGTTAATTACAATTCGTACAGCTTCATCAATTCAGGCCATGAAATGGTCATTATCATCGTCATGTTAAAATTTATCTTATGAGACTATTCTATTCTTAGACCTTACTTTGAAGATAACTGAGCAACTTATTTGTATACGAATCCTTTAACGTGCTACTCCTGGGTATCAAGATATTCCTGCAAGATATACGCAGCGTTCTTTCGGCAACCTCAAAGTGTCGGCATGATTCGGCGTATACACTTTTTTATGTCACCGGAGGTTGCCGACCCAGTGGTGCCCTACCACGAATATCCTAACAATTTCACGCTCGCAGCGCATGTAGAGAGGTGCAATTTTGCAGATGGAGGAATTTCGTACGCAGCAACTAAGTGCGGGTACCGCTACAGTTTGGGTAGGTTACTCGCCATGGTTGTCGTTCCAGATGTTGGTTGCTGAAGAGTCGAATAGATTTATGGCTATTCACCATGTTAGCAGTGACACAGACTTAGGTCAGGATACGGAGTATCTGCTGTTTTAAGCTGAGGCCTACAATTATCTACATCCTAAGATTTTTTCATCACATGCATCATAAATCATACGTTTCATTGTAAGGTTTGGAAAGTCAATTACTACGAATGGCATTTGGCGCGAGAATGCCATATAAAATCATACATTTGCTGTAGTGTGAATACGGGAATAATTCTCGCATGGAGATGGCTATTATACTCTGTAATAAATTGAGCTGCATTCTGCACTTTGTCCCATGGTATAACCGTTAACTGAACTTCAGATTCAATTTGAAGAATAGTCTTCTTACCTAGCGGTTTGCCATGTTCTCTGATTTGTTTTGAGGCGATAAATTATCCAACTGTTTATGGAATACTATTATACGGCACAGTAAAATATTTAACATTCGTCCGAAGCTATATGTACAATTTGGTTCATGCTAGCATACTAATACCTACCAGGTCTCACTATACTATGAAAAAGTTATCGATGACACAAAATGTATAGTCACTCGCAAAATACTTTAGAAGATGTGATCGAACCTTGGAAATAGCTACAACAATGCAAAGGCTTTCGGCAACAGCTAAAAAAGCGGCAATGATATATTACATAAACTCTGCTGCAGTAATTTCTTAGCGTTTTTAAACCCCCAAGTCACGTCTTGCGGTCATTGGCTACCGGCATTTTTTGTTGAAGTTGAATATTTGTGTTGGATTGGAATCTTTTGTAAATTTATATTGTGCCAGAAAAGGGGTGGAAGGAATGTAATATTAATGTTTATTGTACTAACTAATGTTTATTATTTATTTGTATTGTACCATTAATTAATGTTTATTGTATTTGTGTAGCGCATTGCACTAGTCTGTAAAGCTATACAATTTGATTTGAATAATAAATAAATATAGTTTATTGGACTTTTTGTATGCTTTTGTGAACTGTCGACACGGTGTTTTAAATACTCGGGATAAATTGCTTTCAGTGACGAAGTTAATATTAAATTATGCACAAGATAAGATAAGATCATTGATATCTAGGACAGGAGTCAGGAGTTATAGCAAATTATAATAGTATAAATCCGATGCCCTCATTCGTTTTAACGCAAAGTTCTACACTATCTCTACTCGACCTCGGTCCTCGAGCATTGCTTTAATTATTTCAAAAACTAGTGCGGCTTTAGGTATAACACAAAAATCACCGAAAGCTGAGGTACATGGCTTTGTATTAACAATTCGGGCCATAATATTTTTGGGATAAGTAATTAAAAGCGTTTTTTCTTACTAGTAATTAAAAATAAGAGCCGAAATTATTTATTATCCCTTTATCTTAACACTAAAATAATTTTAACATACACAAAGAGTCGAAAAATACCAACTTCTTAGAAATTACTGTTCTACCGTGAAAAATAATTCCACGATAGCAAGTTGAAAGCCTAATTTAAGTGAGAAGAAGATCTATAGTGTAGAAAGTAAAAGAGCAATTAAACTTAAGATGATAGGCATACATTAGTATATTACATAGCGACAATGAAAACAAAACACATGTCTTTGGAAAGAGATGTCGTAAAAATAGCACATCACACATGTAGCTCCTGAACTCTGTGTTAGAGTCAGCGCTCGACAAAACCGAAACTAGCCGATTATTAGTATCCTTGGCTACAGTAATATACATTAGACTAAGTATGAAAAGCCACAAAAATGTTGCCTACTAATGATTATGAAAAGAGTGCAGAGATGTGCCAAAACAGTTAGATCAGCGCAATGACTGCGACGGCGGTTTTCTCGTATTTGTACAGTGCATTCACCCCACACCGGGCGTGACAAGCTCATCCCGGCATAACATTGTACTTAGCTAACATAATCACTCCAGCCAGACAAGTACCAATAGTACAGTACATTACAAATGTGCTGCTTATGTGGATAGCCGCAAACATCTCCGCTCCATTACTGAAACGTCTGCTAAACCAGCAATAGGACGAAAGACGCAGTAGATACCTAAACAAACCCAATAAATAGCTTCACGCTTTTCCCATACCGTGGTGGAGAGGTAGACGCGCCCAAATTTTGCCAGATATTCAATACAGCTACTCCATTAATCAAGTTAGGACATCATATTATGTAAACAACCAACAACACACAACCTTCAAGGTAAGTCAAGGACAGTTCCAGATGTTAACATTTACTGTTCTATGAAATCCAGAACGTAAAGTATTTAAGAAGAACCCATAGTAAACAATGATATTACTTTTGGGAAACATTGTAAAAGAAGGTAACAAAATTCCCCAAAATATGGAATGCGTCCATAATTATACCTTAAAAATCGATTATTCTAAATAACTAAAACAACAAACAAACAAACAAACAAACAAACCCTCAACAAAAGTCAAAAAAACAAAAAAGTAAATGCCCATTAATCTATAGCAACGCAATTTATCTATCGTAGGCTCGTAGCTATTGAGAGAAAAAAGTTAAAAGCTTCAGACGATGTAATTTAAGGCAATTTTATGTTGGCATATAAAAAGCTTCTCGGACATTACATCATTTACGTCACAGAAATAATCAGTGAGTGGTTCATTTATAATCGAATGGAAAATAATGAATAATTTTGATTTAGTATAGTAATAGAGAACAATCTGGTGCGGAATTCTATTAAGTATATGGTACAACTCTTTATTAATCTGTGATGGTACTAAGTGACGATTATGGAAAGCATCGTGGGAAAAACTTTGTCTCCTCTGCCGCGGCAATGGACTAGTCTCCTGTCACGCAAAGTGGAGTATTGAAGTAAACATGAGCATGACCTGTGCCTCTGCCTCCCTTTATGAGAAAAGCGTGACACTATTGTTAAATTAAGTAAATTTTTCCTACCAAAATAATTTAATCCCGACTATTTACAATGGCAAATGTTCTTTGAATGTTCTTTACTCATTAGGTAGAAAATATAAAGAGCCGGCTACATACAGTCAGAACAGACTCAATAAGAAATCGTGAAACTGATAGAGCAATTCGAGATAAAAGTGTAAAAATAATTAATTCGCTACAGTTAGCTACACCGCCATTAAATACGATGACATAGCATACCATTCAGATATTACGATCTAGAGTAGTTCATATTTAAAACATTTATCATTAGATATTGAAGTTGAAATTTCACCCATTCACACATAGTTACTATGCATTAAAGTAAGGACATTCTGAACGGCCAACCGAATAATTTTAAGCAGTAAAATGGGTTTATTATGATCACTGTTTAAAATTTTTGATCAGAAATCCCCAATATCCTTTTTATTGACACCCCTTTCTACAGCCTATAATATACATATATCATTGCCTATAACTCTAGGGGCATGCAAAATGACGTCGACCAGTCCATTAACCCACGCGTTATCATGCAAGACGAGAAATACGAGCATGCTAATTTAATTAAACACGTTAATTATTGCACAGTGCACTTCAAACCGAGACCGACGAAGATACTCTACTGCTATCTTATCAGAAGACACTTCTACTTCTAGTACTATTGCAACGCCTTGTCACCGCAAATATCCTCGTTGTAAGAATTGTTATGAAATACCGCACTGTGTCCACGTGAATACGCTGTGATTAGGAACATTGTTTTGTTTTAGTCCAAATTATGTTTCAATGAATTCCTAATTAAAGCGGACGTACTAAAGGCTTCGCCATAAACATGGACTACCCAGGCGCGCGCCAAATAGGTAAGTCGTTTTAAATGAAGTAATTGCACCTTTTGGACTCCCGTCCCGTGATTTAAAAGGCTTTGGCAGTTGGCACACCACCGGCCTATCGAAAGCGGGGAGAGCACCGAGTGTAAAATACAAGAAACACTATGAAGCATGTCGCACCAATCGGGCGGTGTGGTTCAAAAGCGGGTCCTTTGCTGTTACGGCATTACGTGTCAGTATGGCGGCCATCACGGGCCATCTGACCTTACATTTGCCGGTGGTGGGTGTCCCAAAGCCATTAGAATGACCGAAGTCCAAATATTGCTATTTATTCCAACTATACACTTGCGCGTGCCTAGGTAGTCATGTTTTTACAAACAACCCGCGTGCGCAAAAATACCAACTCCATTGTTCCTCACACGAAATAACTATGGTCACGCGATTTCTGTTATGGATTTCCTTATTAAACGCCCAAAATTATTCTTTTCCGCTTTTACTCTCCTACAACCTTTGAATAAATATCTAAATTATGTTGCATGAATGAACTGAGATTGTTTCTTGCTTTTCTGATTGATTGTTTTTAGAAAGTACGGGCAAAAGAAATTAGCCAGTTGAATTTAAATTTATCGCAACTTCGAACATCAATCCCGGCCAGCTGCTATCAAAATGTTGCGATACCGAAACGTTATCAGTTAATTAGCAGTTATTTACTCGACTACCAGGTAAAGGTGTGAGCGATAACGGTGGCCCAAATTAGACGTTGTAAAAATGCTGCGGTAACTTTGAAATACTTAAGATTACAAGGAAATCGTGTAATGCAGTTAAGTAAGAAAAGTCTAAATTAACGGGGTTGAGAAAGTGTTGAGTTTTATCACGTTACATTATAACACTTACAATTACTCACTTACGCTTACGTCCTTTTGCTTAAGAGGTAGGTAGAAACTCAGGCCCTCTATTTAGGAGTATGGCGCTTTAGTCTCTTCGTAATTTGGCAATAAAATACTAAAATGTTTATAATAATGAAATTATTGCCTAGTTGCTACAATAAGGACAGAAGGAAGAAAATAATGTTGCACTTAGGTGGTCATCATGTAACCACAGCAAATGACAGGAAATCTAGACCGAACTATTCACAACGCCTCAGGATATATCGTGCCGAGAACCAGAGTTTCCTGAACCCGACCGAAAGCAATTACTCGGTAATGCCAAATCATCGCTTACCAAACAGACAAAATTACGATGAATGGAATTTATAGCCCCCCGACCACAAAGGGGCGATTGCACTAGACTGCACTAGATATCAGAGAAGTGGTCTGGAAGCGAAGGCATCCTCTATCTTTTTCTTTATAACTATTAAGAAAAGGTTGAGTAATAAATATACCATAAATGTTGGCTTCTAAACTCTCTCCATAACCATATAAGTTACTAGAAGATGATAGAGGCTAGTTCAGTACACATACCACACTGCATAATGTATTGTATACAGACCTTTATACTACCATAGTTTTAAATAAAGCAGTAATGAATGCTTTATTGCTAAAGAACGTCATATTCGGATTAGTGGGCCCACGAACTGCAAATCGGGACCAGTCTCAAGATGTAGGCCAATTATAAATTGCGCAAAATACATTACCCTATTGCGCCGGATGACAGATCGCCAATAAACGATATTTAAAATAAATCAATCCGTATTTAGATCTAGATTGCATCTGATAACTAACATGAATTTGTAAACAAGTCGTTGAATTATATCAATGTGTTTGCTTTGATGTTACGCATGATTTGCACAACGGTCGCATCAAGTTTATTTTTAACATTTTTACATAACGATAATGATATATATTTAACTACTGATATATGTCGAGAACTGTTAATAGCCAGTCATAATTATCACAAAATGGTCTTATACATATACGGTACAGAAGAAACTAAACATTCATTGCAAATATTACACCGCAACAGCCGCCGAGGGGCAACAGGACGAGATGATACAGGGCTCTCTGTATAGATTTCTATTTGTTTCGATCTTGGGCAATACATACACAGCCAAATTATTTCCACTAGCGAAGGCTAAAATATGGACATGTCGTGAAAGTGAGACTGCAGCAGCAATAACCACTCATCACGACCGAGCTGATGGCCTAAACAGAAACGAAATTTTGAAGATTTATGAAGTACAAGAACTCAATCTTACTTTAAAAAGCCGTCTTTAAAGCATCAACGATTAAAAGAGAAGGATATTATGTTAAAGTTTATAGATTCGTGTACAACATTGCCATTGTTGACCAAACAAAGCTATTCAAATTTTCACATACAGACTATCGGAGCGATCAGGTGTCTAACCGAACCATAAAATTTTACAGCTAAAGAAACGCAATCTTAGAAAGTCAGATCACTGATTAACCATAATCACAGAGACAGGCGTTCCGTACTCGACATGAACAATTTCACCTATTAAACCAAAAGCTTCATTCCGAAGGTCATAATTTTGGTCGCTGATAAGTCCAAACAGTCCGTTACACCAACGGGCGAACAATAGGCTGTAAACAGAAAAAATGATGTGTAATTTTGTAGCAGAAGTGAGCTATGAGCAAATTGGTACTCGCATTCGTGGGCGAGATTACTTTCGATAGCCGTGGTAGCATACACAAATGATTAGACACTTGGAGCTTTGGAGCGAGGTGCATAATTGGTAAAAAGAAATAATTCTCTGACTTCATTGGCATTGGAGAGAAAGAAGAAGGCAAAATTGACACCTCTAACTTCTAAATCGAGATTGAAAGAGAGACAGCTGGGAAACGCTGGAAAAATTACGATTGGACAGATCAATTATGTAAATAGGTACTTAGTGTAATCGAAGCCTGCAAAATGCTCTGCTGGTGCTCCGCTTCAGCTAATTCAATTGATTCATTCATAACACGAAAGAAAGAAGAGTTAGTCAACAATGTCGGGTCAACTAAGGATACTAATTGACCTAACTAAATCTACACGATCTCTTCTAGAAAGTGACAACTTAACTTTCAATGTAAAATTATGGGTAAATGCTAGCCTAAAAGAACAAGCCTACTTAAACAATTATTTTTAAGAAGAACCAATATTAGCCGGTCAACATCGTAATCATACGAGTACTAGGTAATTACGCATTTGTTATGGTTGGTAAGAGTAGTTTTGACTGTTATTTGGCAATCTTGTCCTATTAGTGTACTTAAATAAAGGAGAAAGTAATTTTAGTAGGTCATGAACTCTATAATACAATATTTACAAAATTGTCTACGGAATACTAAATATCCCGAAAGACTTTTACCACGATTTATATAGATGTCTAAATACATAATCACAATAGTAGGTATATTACTGCACGACATTCCACGCAAAATACAGGTCCTTCATTATAGATACATACTTGTACAATTTCAAATATACACTATTTATATAAGAAAATTAGATCCGAAGAGAAAATAAGAAAGAAAACCTCTTAAAGAAAGGCGATGCGTTTATTAATCCAACTGAAAGGCGTGCCCTAAAAACTAAACCTCTTGATGCTGCTGAGCAATTTCTACAGTCTTAATGAACCGACAACTGCCTTGTCTGTCTGTCAGCGCGAGTAAGTGGCACGCATTAGTGGTGGTGCTGTCATAATTAAAGTGATATTATAAAAGAAACAGTAAAGACAAGCTGTGTAGAGACAGGCATTTCGAATTTGTGAGAACGCTAGCTTTAGAAACATCTAATTATGAATCTTTATGATGGAAAATCACTAAAGTGTATCATAAATACCTGTAGGGTAAAGGGTTGTATTGTATCTAGAGGTACCTACATTATAAATTCTCCTTAGAAAAAGGACCAGCCCGAAAAGAAGCTACCTGCCTTACAAACTTAAACCTGTTAAAGACAACAAGACCTCAGAGGACAACAATGAGGTCATAAATTATTCATCGCAGTAAACCAACAAAGGGACCCCATGGGAACACTAGCAAGGAAGGACAAGGGCGTTCCGGTTCGGATGGCACTCGCCACTAAAACTTAGTCCCACCTGCCTATTATCCAGGCGTATAATCATGAGGATACGAAGTATTGATTGCACCGTGGAAAAAAAGTAAAATGTGCAAACCGCGCGGAATGTGGGTATAGACGGACATGCAGCGGAACCAGCAGACGCTTCATAGCCAATTAAAAGTAATACCTGAGTGTGACATGTTATGTTATGTTCAGTTTCCGAGTATTGCTCTCTAGAGGGCTTTCGACAAGTTTCTTTTTAAATTTCACATTGTTTAACTTCCATTGTTGCGATCAAATAAAGAAGAATAAAGATACGAGTAATTAACTCTCACTTATTTATTTGATATCTTTGAAGGCCAAATAAATGCTTATCTCAAGGTCGAAATTGCCAATTCGTCATTTAACTCTCCCGCCCACGGCCCACGACACATAATTATCTAATTCCTGATCATAATTACGTAGAAGTTACCGCTACAGCGGCGGCGACTGTTTCAATGTCAATGCCGTGAAATTGCTACTGCTATTCTATTGGTTGTTTCAATCTCGTCTTGCAACACACGATGTTTGTCAACCGCTCTAATAACAATGTAAAAACCACGTAAAAAAATCTTGCTATTTGGGACTTTGTCATCATCAACATCCATAGCATTTATTTTTATTTTACAGTTTATCTAAAATCTAGACTCGGCACCGTGAGGAGATTCGTTAGTCTTCAGACAGAAAAGATGTACGAATACAAATTATTATTACATACTTCGGATTCGGATGGGGTCTCTCAATCTACTTGCCTTCGACTAATTGTATCAAACGTCTAACCAAGTCTATTAAGCGTTTAGTGTTGTGATTTGTGATTAAGAGAATGGCCATCACAGCCTGTCGCGCGCGAACTATAAGGTTTACCCCTCTCACGCTTTCTAGAATACACTACAAATTGTACTTGACACTGTTTATGGAATTCTGTCAACCAACCTTTTCGCATGTCTCTACTTCAAGTTAAACTACTCAGTCGATGTAGAGAGAGACTATTCAAATTCTGTCCTCTTATACTGCAGTTTCAAGATTAAAAAGCTCCGAAGTATTTGCTCCGGAATTCACTTCTAAACCGGCGGCGGCGGCGCAGTGTCCTCAATTCCGCTTATGACATTTAAATATATTCGGCAGCATCGAGTTTTGTGAGGCACTTTTGATTTGTTACCGCGAGTTTTTAGCAAGAAATTAGACTTCGCGTGTTCTTGCTACTTTTATAGCGGCGAAATATGTCTTCACGTTGCCAAATTAAAAATGTATAACAGTACCGGCAGTTATTTATTTTAATTTATGAAACTATGCAGACAAGTTCTGGCTAAAACGGCGAACAAATAAACATTGCAAATTAATAATACTTATCGTGAATGATAGATAAGACATATTGACTAGCTCTCAAGTGAAGATAATTTAGCTTGTAATGAAAAGGGCTCTTGGCGGCAATTTATTTGTACAAAGCAAAGACAATGGCCAACCGACCGAAGGCTTGATAATGAACTAGATACTGTACCGTTAGCAACAGAATTTCTAGAGAAAATAACACAAATAAACACTGAGATAACGACTTTAGATTCGCGAGCGTTGATGTTGAAAATGAGGAAGAAACTTATTTGTCAGTACCAGATTAGGTATCTAAAGGAATATATATGATTAATATATATATTAAGATATATATGATTAATATGTATTAATGTAGGTACTTTAGTATTTATTATATTCAGTAGTTTAGTAATATAATTTATTTATATTTTATTTTTTACTTTAGCACATAGGCCTACCCGTTTTGAGTTTTAAAATGTATCCTGTCCATCCTGGGTTTGCTGGAAGAAATCTCTTTTTAGAGATAAGCTTGCCTTTGTTCATGCCTTTTCTGTATTGTTTGTGTTTTTTTTTCTGATATGTGCAATAAATTATACGAAAATATATATACATTATCTAAGATTTGCCGAACACAAAAGCAAAAGTTAGTCTTACGCGTCTTGCCAACTTATTAATTAAATACTGATAAAACAAACACTGGGGAGGCATATGTCCAGCAGTGGACGCATAAATGTTGAAGAAGAAGAAGAAAACAAACACGTAAAGGCATAAAAATAAAGTGTAAGTTATGTTGTATTAGTGCGCAGAAAAAGGTCTCACGCAATTCTAAACATTTTTAACAGATTCTAAGACCATGCAGAATTTAAGTATTAGCTCCATACCATATATTATCATCAACATTATTATCAGTTCACCTCCTTATGATTCAAAATAGAGCCAACCAACTCCTATTTGACTTCATAGTCATAGATATTATACATAGAAACCATAGTATTAAAAACCTTTTTCACGTGGCTTGTAATAGTAAAGTAAAGTAAAAAATGTATTTATTGCACTTATAAAAATGAGATATCTGAACATAAAAATCTGTGCATAGTAGGTAAACATAAAACTACTAATAGCTTTTATAGTTTTAGTGGTGTGCCAATGCCACGTCACTCGCCATCTCAAAGGGGGCTGGACAGGCAGCATCGTTACGCAACAGGCCCCTAATGCTGCTCTGAGAATTTCACTTATATTTCATTACTATTTCATTACTATTCCATTGCAAACACCCAATCAAGGAGGATAATAATTTAGGAGAATACCAAATGACGCCATTTTGGGTGTTTGCAATGGAATAGTAATGAAATATAAGTGAAATTCTCAGAGCAGCATTAGGCCCCAGGACACAAGTTTGGCGGTCACTCGGTCAGTTCATTTGCCCAAAAAAGTCATGGATTAACCTCACGGATTCCACGCTGGACGCTTCGCATAATACCTGCTCTGTGACAATGAATTCCGTGGTGTTTCATAACTGAATAATTTATTGGTAAACAGCAATCGTCATCGAACCTGTTAATTTGTCAACATTTTACGGGAGGTATGCGTATAAGTCGTCGTTTGTAAATGTACACAATTATCTTTTAATAGGGTAAATAATCATAGGATTTAGCATTAGCAAAGTAATAGGATCCAGCGGCTTAGCTAATTCTAAGGTATTCAATGAGCAATTTATTTATAACGTTATCAAAACGTTCTAAATAATACATAAAGATGATTAAGAGCGAGTTTTACCAACGAAGAGTAACTTTTTACTCGAGAGTATCTTCTACTTTTCCTGAGAAGGACCTCATTTTGAACTGTCTTTGTCATAATAATTATCCCCGGGATAGTTATTCTCGTATAACTTTTTGTTGGGAAAATCCACCCTTAGAAGATTATTTCCGGGTATAAAGCATAGTTTTGGTCTAATTTACTAAAACAGAGATTATTATCACATCAAACCTTTAATAAAACAGAATCGACCGACTACGCTCTAACAAGCTATATCGATAGAAACTCCTTGCGGCTGCGGTTACGAATAGTACCCGGACTCTATCTGCAACAGAGCGGGTAACCGTAACCAACGATGGCGAACCTCTTGGTTAAAAGCAGGACTGTAAAATACCAGCAAAAAGTGGGTTTAAGAAAATTTATAGATACGCTCTTTTAATACCGTGGTTTGGTTACCCTAGTCCCATATCCTACGTAAATTAGTAATGTAAAAGTTTCCGAGGACGGATAGTATTTTCCTGAAAATAGCACGGTTACTGAGGGTTACACGGAAACTCCACCTACAACTTATTTATTCAATATATAATACTGGAGAATACTTGCGCCACCTAGGAACCATCATAAGTAGTTTAAAAAGGCACAGACCACGAAGTATCAATCAAGATACGAGCGCACAACTGCAGAGTCTAGAGTATTAGATGACTACGTGTGGTTCTGAAACAATATCCTCAATAGTGACCGCAACGTAAGGACGTTCGAGATGGTTCGGTTGTTGCAAATCCAATTCAACGGTGTTGTTTTAGTTGGATTCGTTAAAGAAATTGATGAGCTGACTAATTTGGGACAGAGCGCTAATACCGTGTACTTTCAACATGACATGAATGTTCTTAAATCTTTTCCTCGCCGCATTGTTGAAAGTGACAATGAAGGCACGCACGCAACACGCAAGGATGCTGTAATGTGAAAAAGTGAGATGTAACACCGAAAGACCGAGTGTAACATGGAACAAATTTTGGGAGTCAGAAAAAGAAATCTTTGTAAAACAATTGTATATCCTTTACTCTTTCGAAGTTTTAAGCGATTAGAGTCCAGGAAGCGACCCTGATGGAAGCACCGGTTCAATTTGAGAAGTCATTAGCCTTGACATCAAGATTTTTTACATAATGGAGCAGTCCAACGAAACGGCCTTATTAACCGTGTAATTTTCAACAGACTTCAAAAAAAGGAGGAGGTTCTCAATTCGACCCGTATGTTTTTTTTTTTTTTTTTTCTATGTTTGTTACGCGATTGCTCCGCCAATTATGAACCGATTTGAACAAATCTTTTTTCGGCGTATAGGTAATACCTCAAGGGTGGTCCCATTGACACCAGGTCAGGATCTGATGATGGGATCCTGGAGAAATCGAGAGAACTCTTCAAATATTATAGGCAGACCTATAGTGATTTTTGTGTTTTTCATAATAACTCGTGCAAATGCACATGGTAAGCATAATATTGTGATGCGGAACTGCTGATGAAGACCACATATGGCCACCAGATCTGCTCAATACTAGGTACAAATACAATGCGTGGCTGACGGGCAGGCAACGCATAGCCTAAACCGGTGGACCTAGAGCCATGAAACTTTGTACAGGGGTTCCTTAGTCGCGTGGGGTAGCACTGATATAGCATTTGACAAAATTAATTCCCCAAGGGAGGGGGGGATAAGGGGTTACAGTTAGTATTAAACTCAATCTAATCAAATAGGGTTTGTGGAAGTCGGTTTTTTCTAAAGTTTACTTTTTGTTTCAATTATGTTTTACTTCTTCCATAACCGACGAAGGCTTTTCTTGTCAGTCTCTTAAAAGTGATTACTTACTGCTAATTATTTAGAGGTAAGCTGACTATGAGTTTGCAATATTTTTAGTGTTACAGAAGAATGGCACACGATACTTGAAAGAACAACACAAAAGACTCGTTAAATTAATATAAAGATTAATCTAAGGCAAATGATCGATAATTTCATGATAGATTAGTAATGGGACTAGCTTTATACATATAATCCGTAATTAACCTTGTTAATTCTTGTTTGACACTGAATTTACAGACAAAGAAAAAGCCAAAATACAAAAATAGCCTAAAGGCCATCTAAATACCGTTGCCAGGGTTGGGCCAAAATTTTCTTTAAAGTATAATACGGCAGAATAACACCAATTACGACCATCCACCGCCTACTAACTAATGCGATAACCACGAGCATCATCAGGCGTCATGGCAGCCGCGACCAATTCAATTGATGCGATAACATGGATTGATGGCGCGCGCAGGTACAATGGGCTCCTTTCTCCAAAGTGGGGCGTAGGAGTCAGCTCGGCCTTGAGCCTGCCGGTGTGGGCGAGATAGAGATGTGACATTTAATTCGTATCTCGAAAATCGATCAATTACTTTCGTTTTTGCTCGGGCTTGCTACAAACGATAGTATTATCTCTCACCACACTAAGAGAAATGGCGGGTGAAAATAATCTGATATTGACGTGATGTCCGTCAAAGGCTTGATTGATAATTTTACAATAGTTTGGGCCTAAATAATATTTTCATTAGGTATGTGATTCTGAATTCATAAATAAACCATGCGTTAATGATCTAAGCGTATTTATTTTCCCTTCGTTGCAAATCATCCACCTATCACTCAAACGTATGAATGAATAGCTTTTAATAGAATACCTCTAAGCACCTCATCATGATCCGTTTCGTAACCACAGGCGACGCACGCGCACCTCTCGTCAGACCTCAAGGCCGGAGCCGTCAAATGTCATTGAGTCTGTGACGCTGACGGAACCAGATCAAGGACGCAAGTGAACCGGCATTGTTATTAATCTGTGGCATTATTATAGACTTGTTTTGCTACTGTTACTAAACTTTTTGGTATGAGACCTTTATCGTGTCATAGTTCATGATGGATTTGATCACAATATCATCAGGACAGTTACTTTGTCGATATTGTGGTTTCGAAACGATAGGCTCCATATCTTGGACCAGCCAAGGCAGACAGAATAAGTACTTTCCTATCGATCAGCAACATTCAAGATATTAAGATAAAACTCACATGACTTTCAGATGCGCTGAGAGGTGTTATGCAAATCATTTACGATAAGGGAAAGGAACATAAAGTTTATACGGTGGAGAAATTCCACATGTTATAACTTAAAAGTCAAGTGTAATCTTATTTATTTATATACATTCTTTACTTTGTTGACGCAATTCTAATAATAGTGAAGTATAATCAGTAGAAGATAGTAGCGATAGAAATTATGATAGCCAACTACTCGATTGCCCAAGGTGCAAAGTAGTAGACTATAAGTACTATATCGCAGTTTTGGGAATGAAAAATAAGATAGTACAAAATCGAAATCATCGAATCAAATTTAAATACTGCCATGTCCAGGTCTTTTTAGGGTTCCGTACCCGAAGGGTGCCAAACGGGACCCTATCACTGAGACTTCCCTGTCCGTCGGTTCGTCTATCTGTCTGTCTGTCTGTCACCAGGCTGTATCTCATGAACCGTGGTAGCCAGACAGTTGAAATTTTCACAGATGATGTATTTCTGTTGCCGCTATAACAACAAATACTAAAAAATAAAAGAAATTTAAATTAAGGGGGGCTCCCATACAACTAACGTGTTATTTTTGCGGTTTTTTATAGATAATAGTACGGGACTCTTCGTGCGCGAGTCCGACTCGCACTTGGCCGGTTATTTAAATATCAATAATTATCTCATAGACCAGCATTTTGATTACTGGCTATTGGAAAAGGATCCTTCTAACAGGCAGAACAAAACCGCCTATATTACCGTAACATGATTTGGAAACTTTCGGGGAAATATACCATAAAAAAACAAGTTCTTAATTACTACTCAGCCCATGAAGCTCATGTGAATGTGACGAAACAATCACGCACCCGTGATAATAACATGACACTATAGGCATGAATGGCCTCAAGAGTTCCGTTTTACGACACGATAAGGAAAGTTTACTTTGCGATAGCTCGGATTTGATGTCAACCGACCGACCGACCTTTTGATGCGACTTTGGTGCATTGTGAATTGATTCCACAAACCCTATTTGATTAGAAACCAATGTCAAGTGCTTTTTGAGTTTAATTCTAACTGTAACCAACCCCCCCCCCCCCTTGGGCTCATCTCAGTGCTATCCTGGAACCCCTGTACAAAGTTGCATGGCTCTAGGTCCACCGGTTTTAGGCTATGCGTTGCCAGTCAGCCACGCATAGTAGATTGTATTTGTACCTAGTATTGAGCAGTTCTGGTTGCCATGTGTGGTCTTCATCATCAGTACATGCTTGAGTAAATGCACGAGTTATTATGAAAAACACAAAAATCACTATCGGTCTGCCTATAATATTTGAAGTTCCCTCGATTTCTCCAGGATCCCATCAGATCCTGACCAGGTATCAATGGGATCAATTGGAAGGTAAACCCTTTCAAATAAAAAAATCATTTTCCAAATCGGTGCATCCGTCTAGGCGCAATCGGGGCACACATACATTAAAATGTAAACCATTAAAAAACGACAGATTGAAAATGTAAACCTCCGTAAACCTTTTGTGAAGTCGGTTAAAAAGGGAACATTTGTACTCCTGATAAGTTAAATACTGCGTGTATTCTGCAGCAAATATCATTAGATTACAAAAAGCTTCCACTGCAATAACAAAGAAGTAAATTGATATCAGTTCGGATTGCTCAAAAAAGGTTGTAGCAGCAATGATGCCTTCGGGATTTCATTCATTTTTTTTGCTAATAATCGGATCTTTCTTAAACCGGAAGTAACAGGTAATGAAAATCTAATAAACCAGTTGACCATTTGCTAAACTCTCACATCCCCTTCCTTTTAGAGAGGAAAATTTAAAGATTTCACAAAGGAAGCAAAACGAACGATCACGGACCTCCTGTATAGATCCGGCCGGAACAGAATTTCAAAATGGAAGAAAGAAAACCTGCTACAAACTTTTGTAAGAGAACTCTCTTCAAAAACTTCGGCCAGCAACAATGAGTCAGGATCTTACGCAAAAAGGAAGCGTCAAAGAAGTTTCACGCTGATTGCCATCGACACGCCGGATTACAATGCCGAAAGCATCACTTTTGTGCTATCTTCCATCCACTATTCTCGTTTTGGCGCAAATTTGAAACGATCATCTCCTTTCCCACGAGTGAGTCTCTCATACCAACGTAACTAGCCTTTTATGCCGATCAGACAAAAAAAAAGCGAGTATGTTATACAGGCTTCATCAGATTACAATAAGTAGGTAGTATTCTCTCGACCGAAGTGTATTATGGACCTATTTTGAGCGATCGCATCGACTTCATTATGGATAGTTGCCAGTAATTTCGCCATTCCATAAAATAACACCCACAGACATTATCGATTTTCCCATTGATACCGCGTCCAAGAATTATGCTACAGTTTGGAGAAAGCGACGACGTTATAGTTACTTCTTTCGCGACAACAATAGAAAAATATTCACATTAATAAAAAATACAACAAACAATCAGCATTATGAAGTCTTTGTTACAATTTCAAACATCACTCATTTTAATTTGAGTAGGTTGCGCCGGTTCGGTTCATCAATTTATATAAAATATCCCATTGCCTTTTTAAGTAGATTACGAAACGTAAAGTCCGGGTCAACATACTGGGTTGCCCAATGTAAGTGCATGGTGTAATTTTTTCATCCCAATGCAAGTGCTCGGTGCATCTCGATTAAACAATTACTTATCGGGTGTGTTTCATAACAACCAAAGATTAAATCGGTTACAGAAGAGACGGATTACGGTTTAACATTTTGAGGTTTTACTTCTTCCCCAGCTTCCTTTACTGCCCTCAATACTAATAAATAAAAATATGCAACCATAGTTGTGTCCCACTGCTTTTTTGGATATTCAATTAGAAGCATGATGATGTTTTTTTATATGTAATGTAAGCATTTTTTTTTCCAAATTACTTCGCTGTCTTTGGTACTTAGATCTTTGTGGCATTTGCGTAATTAGGTCTTAGGCAGAGGTATACAGAGGTAAACACGTAAGTAAGACCTGCCCTTCTAGCTACTTAATTTCTTATTCTTTGCCACTCCAAACCACAGACGCGTGCATCCGATCCACGGGATTGAAAGTGAAATGTTAATCCACGCCATATCTTTCAACACGCACTTTATATTCCATTGCTGTGTCATTACTTTCCACTCAGGTAGGCATTCGTAGAAATGCCTCAATGTATGCACTCACGATCATTCAGTCAAGTGTAAAATACCGGGCGATTACGAATGAGTAAACTGAGGCGTTTTGTATTTTTAATGATTTGTCGGAGATGAATTATTAACAGGCTGTATGTATGCCCCAATACCATACATTTATTATTATTTTATTATTATTATTAAAACAATTGTTTACATTTTCGTAATTTTTTTACAAATAGAGCAAAGTGATTATGAAAAAGTATTAGGGTAGATTCCAATTTCATCCACGCCCGACTAAGTAAGTATATTACTTCAAGCTGCGTAAAAAGAGAAACAATAAAAACATTACTTACTAAGGAAAGGGCTATAATCCTGTTTAGCAGTGCAGTAGGCATCGCCATACAAACGTGACCCATGGTTGTAGCTCCAAGGTATGCTACACCTAGTAGTGAATATGATTGTAGTCTGTATGGCGATGGAATAAGAATGACATAATGCTGAAAAGCTATATCTTTACTAATCCATGTATAGTGGATACTTTATCCTCCTACCTAGATCTGTCCTCTCCAAAGAACCTTAGCATCCAACAAATTCAAATCACAATTTAACAAATGGCAACTGGGAAATAATGAAATACTTAAGAAGTGATACACCAGAAAAGGGCTCTGGTACGTCAAGTATCCTGTATTTAAAATGTTAAATGTATGTAATGTAATGTGATACTTCGTGGCGAATAGTCTTTGAGAGAGACTCACATTTTCTTTGAGAGTAGTGCTGTGCTTAACATATAGGTGACATCTGTGTTAAACATTTTACATTTTATGTTATAAAATAATAACATTTTACAAACTTTGTAAAATGCTTTGTTCGTTGCTTGCGAAAAAATCAAAAGTCGAGTCATCATCGTGATTCTTATAAATACATAAATCATTGCATTATTAACATCCATATATGAAAGATACGAAAGGTCCAGTACGTACCTTTGTATAGAATGCAAATAGAGTAATGTAATCAGCACTATTATTAGCATATACGACGAGACGCCCCAGTCCATTAGAGCAATAAATAGATAAAAACAAACAATAAAACGCGCGAAAAAGCTTTCACTTATTCTTTTGTTCAGTACAACCCCGGCCATTTCACCTACGCAAACGATAGCACCGAAAATAAGTACTCTCTCTCGCCACATCTCAGATAAGCACACAGTTTTCGTGACGTCACAATACAGAGGACAATGACGTCACGGGCTCGCTGGCGCTTTATCGATCGGACGACGACCTTCGGATTGCAAGGACGTTGCCACCGCCAACATTGTATGGTTGAGTATAGGTTGGATGGACCACCCTCGATAACTACGTTATCCCGTAAGACTGCCAATTTGAGTCTTAAGGGAAACATGGTAGGGGATATTTTAGGACGTTGCGAAGTAAATTGCGCAACCGTGAAGGGTGCCTGTTTATGAAAACTGAGCTTTTCCGTTTTATTCTATTTTGGGACACTTTTACTCAACTACGAAGTGTAGGGGTTGTTTATTGTTATCCGAAAGTAAATGGCGTATTTCACCACCGAGTTAATTAAAACGTGTATCGAAAAAAAGAGTTTTAATTAGCATAAATCAACAGTAGAACCAATCTCCGTCTACCTGCAACTACCACCTGCATGGCTCAGTGAATTCACCTTCGTGTTAGCATTAGCATCACACTGACTAATGAATCAGACACAACAAAAAAGTCATTACCCGTGTTTTTCTTTGATATCGTGATCGTGGGAACACATTTTGTAGCATTTTACACAAAAACACGTAGAACACAGCAAATCCCAATCATAGGAATGGAATATTTGCATACATGTGCAAAGACCAATGTGTGCAGTGTAATGCACATACACTTCAAAACGATGACGCCTTTTCCTGCACGGGGTGCCAGACTCGATTGTGCCCAGATATTCAATAGGTTAAGTAGGCTTTAATACAGGGTGACATTTAATTAGCTGACCATATTTCGTGGTATGATAGTACCCATCATTGTGAACAACTTTCCCTATGAAACATATGGTCGCAAACGAAAATAAATTTTTGGTCTCCCATAGTAACTTGAAATCAGCTGATCGGGGCAATGTACTGGGGGACGAAAAATGTTTTTCATTTGCGACCATATGTTTCATAGGGAAAGTTGTTCACAATAATAGGTACTATCATTCCTCAAAATATGGATTTAATTTCACCCTGTATAGGTACAACCTGGCCGGCTGTATTACAATTCACTGAATCAGAGGACTGGCGAACACACGCGACAAGCCGCTCTGTCTTACTGTGTATGTCGTCTATTTCTTAGCAATAGGTTCTTATACATTAACCCTTTCGGACTACAGCTTGTCATTCTCCTGGCCGAAAAGGAAACAAAAATGACATTAAAATTAGGGGAAAATAAGGACTTCTAGGTCCATAATAAATACAGTACAGTAACATATTTTACGTAACGTTTTGAGTGCTTAAGTTTTGTTGTACGATGATACGGTACCCTTTTCTTGTGCGATTCCGACTCGCACTTGACCGATTACTTATTTTACATGAGAAAACGTAAAAACAAACCCTGAACGCAGACGCATCTCCAAGTTCATTGTTCCCGACTGGTTATTGTTATAAAATGCCCCTTCATTACCACTTGTTGCGAATAGTTGCGCGAATGCCTTTCCAATACAGCGATGTATTGATAAATGAAGAATCAAATATTGAAGCTGAAGCGCTCACGATCGCGGGCAGCGCACGATTCTCGGCTTACAGCTTTACAACTGGCTCAGATATCTGCGTGCATTGTGGCTATTGGCCGATCAAATCTCCTACATTCTACTGCAACAATTGCATCTAAACAATGCATAGTTTATCAAACATTTTCGGCCTTACGTAGTTGTTTACCTATCGCATTCTTAGTGATTTCTGAGCTATAAAATTAGTGGTTAATTAATTTCTTAACTATAAAATTAAGTCGACATTAACTATAGTTGAGAGACCGCTCAGGATCGGATGGAGTGGAAGAGGGGAACAGAGGCCTTTGCCCATCAGTGGGACATAGTAGGCTCGTAATAATAATAACAACTGTAGTTAATTATGTACATGGATATTGCACGTTTTGTAAGTACTATAAACTACTAATAGCATGCAAGTGACCTTTAACCATTGTACCTGCTGTTACTGTTACAGGCAGACTTATTTATAATGACCACCCTTGGGGGTTGATTATTCCGTACTTACTTACTGTTTTGGTCAATTGCCGAGGCAGGTTAGGTATCATCAGATCATAAGATATTAAGGTCAGCTGACCATAAGTGTCACCTTCGTTGCATGTTGTCCTTCAAGTAAAATAGCGCATGCGGTTTTGCTAATTTTATAGATATTCGTATAATTAAAATCGTATTTGCTGTGCATTCCTCAATAAAAGGTGCGTTGTTTTGCAAAAGGACTAGGATACGTTATCTACTGAACGCAGATCTTCGGGTTATTTTGAGCATTTTTTGGTGTAAATTCTTGCGATGTGTGACCTTCACTGAACAGCGGAAAACCGAATAGGCTCCAAAAAAACTTGCCTCTTCGTAAAGGGGTAGTTACTACCTAGCTGTGTTAACACTTCAGCTGCGCTGCGCGGTGGACAAACATTGACTCTAGAACCTAAACTGTTTATTTTCTACTTATTGCCAGTCTAAAATAAACATAGAAGTGTCAAGCAAGCCCAGAGTAAAGGGTTCCTTGAACAAACTTTAAGCCACCCATTCCTAGAACACCACAGGTATCTATGTACAGAAATCCGGTGACAGCCACTTTTAACCGGTTCACGTAGAGTTCAAAATGGTGTGAAAAACTGTTTTCTTAGAGTCGGGCTTTTCTATTGTCATGGTAACAGGTTTTATGCATTTTTTTGTGATCGGAATCGTTTTACATAGAAGCTATCCGTTCATCGAAGCACGACGTCCTAAAAGGATTCCAAGATAGTAGTGATTAGGCAGTGTTGTTTATTTACCAAAAAGAGAACGCTATCTTTGAAGATGGCAATTAATTCCATGCACCGTAAATTAAAAATCGCCTCCAGCTGAGAGACAGACGGACAAGCGATCGACAAAAGAAATTCAATACAGTTCACAATACCGAACGCTGATCTCGTAAAGAAAGTAATACTTATAGATGAAACTGTTATTTGATCAGTTGATGTAAGTTAATCTCTCCAGGATCTAAGGCCAGCCGATGCGTATGTTCAATCAAATACCAAACCAAGACTAATGTCTATAAACAATGGTTTATTTTGCAATCAACACGAAAGACTAGTTTCGGTTGAACTGTGCCAGTCATTGTAATCCATCATTGATAGATTAGCAATTTATTTGATCAAACTTCGGGGTCCATTTTTTGCGAGTATATTGCGATTCCGCGTAGTCACCTGTCGCAAAACCTTTTCGGTTTCGAAGTAATATTAGAAACCAATAACAATAAAGTTTGATCACAAAATTCTGTGGTTACTCTATTTTATTAGGACCTCTCCTGTTCGATTTAGGGATTTGGGGGTCGTAAAATTTTGGTTTATGGGCATTATTGACCCATGCCGCCAGCGGGTGGGTTCGGACGGGTAATATACGGGCTGTAGTAGTAGTAGAACCCATGGGAGCGGTGGCAGTAAAAACCTGGATGAATGCACGACATACATTTCTGGGTTTATGTTATCCTAGCTGTTCGGTCATTCGACGAATAAAATCCTAGTAGCCTACATTTTGGTAAAATAAATTTATCTTCGGGATCATACGACGTCCCACGACGAAGTGCTTTCCACAGAGACCCATAAATAATCCCAACCTAGATCTCTCGAATAAGATCCAAGTCGCATTCAAAAACTTTCTAAGAAATATGAATAATATGATATTGTTTCAATAATTCCGGGCTTCAGTCCCCGTTCACACGTTCCCATCGTAGAGAGAAGCTGCAATAAACTAGTATAGGTGAAGAACAATGCGTGAAGTGAACGAATACAACAACTACACTTTTTAGAAGGTCTTGTGGTTAATTACTGGAAAACGATAGGCCTGTGGATAATAATATGTGACATGGCAAGGTGGTAACAATTATAATGAATGACGACTTGCGAAGTGACCTATTAGCCTTGAACTCATGTTGTGAGTTACTATCATGATCAGGAATGGAAATAACGGTGGTTCTTTCTTAGCGATTGGCTGAAGCAGATCACAGAATTCTTGATAATTTTCCTAGATGCTGCGGAGAAGTGATTGTAAGTATCTCCCACTACAATTTTAAGAACCACCCAACACCTTTAACCGCATAAAAACCAGTCTCCACATTTATACATTTGGATGGAATGTTATTCACCAGGTGTAAGATAGATAAATTAACCTGAAACTTGGTAAAGAAATTATTCCAAGGACAAGAAATTATGTCTGCGCAAGGTGTGAATTTCCCAATACCGGTGACAACCTTCGATTTTCCAAGTAATTTGCATTGCTAATTCACCTGGTAATTATTTTACGATAACTCAGCCGGGTGGTCGGATTTCCGAACTCAAGATTAATTCTGTTAAATCTGAGATTCGATGTGCGCAACTTACTGGGTAATAGTTTTGTTAGTAGTTTCCGAAGAATCGTGAAATTAAGTGATTGGTATACTTGCATTAATTTGGTAGAAATATTTGTGCAGGAAATAAAATCCTTGGCATGCAGGTATATCTTCAATAAGATTTTAGGAATAACCGAGAAGTCAAAACATAAAAGATAGGATGGGCCGATGGGCCTAATAACACGGCCCTGCCAAGTTACTGTGCCAAAAACGTAAACAAGTTTTATTATTTAGGTACTTTCTGTAAGAAACTTGGAAAATTACGACATGACCGGGAAGCATTATCAACATGCAGGCTATCAAGTATCTAATCGAGTATAGGAAGAATTAAGAAGCATTATTCGCGGAAGACAAAAACGGGTAGACAAAATTCAGGAAATACCGATAATTTATGGTGATGGGACTTGTCATGCCATGAGGAAGTATAGCGCGAAGGACATTTACAAAATACTTACACCCTAGTATAGTAGTCAGATGTTACCATCAAGGCTGTATACAATTTCCATAGCAGTGTGAAATTAACTCAGGCATATAAAGATGCGTAATATAAGTAATCAAAGTACCGCTATTTGCTGAACTATCTGCGATCTCGCTGCATGGAGCCTGGCAAATAGGAAACTGTGTGTATCTGATCAGAAAACGCTGTAATTGAGTCATTTGTTACCACCCTGTGAATGCCACTATTATTTTAGCTGAAGCCAAAGACAAGTCAGTTTTATAGCTGTTCGGATAAGGGTGGTTTTCGGATACAGTAGGTATGTATGATCGGCGGCGGCATTGTTTACAGCAGTTGTTATCTTGACGAGTCAGTGTATCGAAGAAGATAATGTCGATTTTTGACACAGTTCTGGAAAAAACTAACTGTGATTAATATGTTCAATTTGGTTCTTAGGTTTGATTTTATGGGCGTAATACATTTCTAGGCGACTTATTAATCGTAGTCGTCAGCATATGACCTTTTGGGTCACAATATCCATAGTAAGTGTCCAAATAGACTACGTGACTGACGTGCTATCACTGCTTATCACAAGGTCATTAACTTGAATTTCGGAGTGACGCCAATCGTTTCACACTTTGTGTTTTCATTTGCATAATCAAAAGTGCGCGATAGTGATAGTAGATGACGACGATAACTTGATTAGATATTGCCACGATATGGCCCATTACCTCGACCATGGATCCGTATTCCGCAGAAGTAGTGATTTACAAATTGTATGAAGGCTGCCCTACTTCGCTACGCCGAGGATAATCCCAAAAAATCTCTGAACCCTCGTGCCAACTTTGAGATTTCGTCCAGTAAAGGTATTCTAATTTAACATAAACTTACCTCCAGGATGAAGCAGCGTGCTAGGATGAACAGTCCCATCCTTGTGCAGAAAGATGTGTTTCGGCTGCGTCACCACGTAACAGGTGGACCCTTCGTCCAAGCATCGCTGGAAGGACCTCGCCCCCTGATGGAACAACGCCCAGGCATGCTCCTCGCTTATCGTGGAGTTAAATGCCTGGAGGATCTGCTGTAAGGACACGCAGTCAGCAGAATTCAGGGCGAACTGAGCGCCGGGTGGTCCGGCGGAACCTTTGCGCATCATGCCTCTCATCCAGGAGACACCATCATAACAGCACACATACCAATCTGTTCACTAGCACTAAAATCCACTGATTGATTCAACACAGAAAAATTTTCATGAAAACGTTTGCTGAAATCCTTCGGCAAATATATTCACATGGTTCTCGACCCCCTGAAACGTCACTGTCAGGATTACATTACAACTCGAAAATGTTTTTCACAGTGACACTTCTCGTTCCGATTTCTGCAATTCAGGTTTGTTGTTTTGTAGGGTAGGCTGGTCACTGGTCGCGATCGCGCGTGCGTCAGAATGCCGGGCGAGAGAGCGGGCGGTACGTGCAATCGTAGTGGCGCGTCGGCGCAAACTGACGACGACCGACGGGCTGTTTACTTACGTACGAGTACGTCCGCTTTCCCGCTCGTTTCGCGAACGCTCCCCATTCCCAAGTTCCCAGCCCGTAAGCTGCCCGTAGCGTAAATAGTTTTTCTGCAGAGATGACTTCCTTGGAAGAACCTGGAGGTCGAAGGTCGAAGGACAAGAACAACACTTGTCTTGTCCGCTAACACGTCTTATATTGCTATCTGACACATCGCTCGTTTGAGGACCCTCTGACGCTTGGAGGACCCTCTGTGGGGCTCAGAACTACTGTGCATGATGTTTAGTAGCTTTCTGGTTCTTTGAACTCATGTAGGTTAACTTTTTATAACATAGTAAAACTACACTTTCCGCATTTGTTTTTATTGAGTACAATATAAATATCAGTTACCTACCTTTAATAATAGTGTTCGTGATCTATATTATTTGTAAGATTCTAGCTACAAGTAGGTTTATGAGCTAATCTATAAAATACAGTATTTATAAAAGAAATAGGGCTGATTATGTACCAAACTACAAACTTTGAATAGTAATACAAAATATCTACCCTTTATTTTATGCAGAAATAGTAATAATATAATGAGTAATTAAAATATAGGAATGTGACCATTTGGTTTTAGCAACTAAATTGCATGTATAAATCAGAATTATTTGTTTTAATTAAATTTTCAGGGAATATCAAACTTTTCATAAATCATTAAAAATATTATTCAAACTTAATTACATCCACTAATACTCAACCAGTAAATCTCGATTCTGTATCTCTTGAAATATCCCGGTTCTTTTTAAATTAACGTTTCTTTGATGACAATCGCTTTAAATGACAGCTTCTGTCATCATTAATCTATTTTCTTCTGATCGGTTCCGGTTAGTTCCGATGGAAACGTCCTGAAAACGATCGTGCGGGCAGCAAGTAACAACATCTAGCCGAGACGGATTACTGGGCCCGAATTCTACTAAGTTCACAAGCATACGACAAGCCTGGCACAAACTTCAATACGAGATATTTGGTATTCTACTAAAACCTGAATCAAATTCACAAGCGCCAGCGTAAAGCCAGCGTACTTCGTTATACTGTCCAAAATGTACTTACGCTGGCGCCAGTTTCACGCCAGCGTAAGATTTGGACAGTAGAATACGAAGTACGCTGGCTTCACGCTGGCGCTTGTGAATTGGATTCCAGTTTTAGTAGAATACCAAATACCTCGTATTAAAGTTTGTGCCAGGCTTGTCGTATGCTTGTGAACAGTAGAATTCGGGCCCTGGTTGGATGTCCCATGTTATTTGTTCTGGACGCTTCCATGCTTCGGATGACTCTTGAAACTGTAGGTCCCGGTCACTATCGCTACTCGGTGGTAATAGTAGTATAGCTGTGCCAGAGGTCCTTATCAGGGTAAAGGCCTGTGCTGTTTGCCTTTCGGTGGGGACATTAATAGGCCACATTTGTTTAACATGATGACTTCAGTGGGATGAATGATCGCGCTCCGACATCAATTTGAAAGGGATCTGGATAGATGTCAGAGATACATAATAGAGCCTCTCGGTATGATAAAACGCCTATATTATATTATAATAAATAAAATACACAATCATAGTCTAATAATAACAATACATAAGCTAAACTCTTCCACATTCACCATATTTTTTGTCCTAATTCAGTCGAGAGAACATTCAATAACCTCAATCAATGATGCCGATTCCGGAGGCGTCACAACTGAACTAACTTGACCGATCAAAGGAAAGAGTTTTAAAATAGAACCTATTGCAACCGGACAAGAACTGTCGCGTTTCAAGTCTTTCTTCTCTTTCACATCTCGCCACTTGGACCTTCCCTGACAAAATAATAATATTTTTGACTACATTTTATAGGGACGCATTTTCAAAAGTTGAGAACCAATAAACTAAACTTTATGTCGTTAGTTAGATAATTTTAACGCCTCCAGATTCCACAGTTTTCTAGGAATGCTATCATTAATTAAAAACCATTACATCACAGAGCCAATCATCATTTCTTCGAACATCTGTTTAACACAATTTGGTACTATACCCTTCTAGTCCCAATTTATCTAATAAAGTCAGTACATTCCGCTAGTTTTATCAATCAGAAATAACAAAATGGCATATTTAAAGTAGTCACTAATTTTCCCACATAAGTAGCAGAGGCATAAAGCACTTGATTATCCACTACTCGAGATAATTTATGTCTATCATTCTGTGTGAGCACTTGAAAGGCTAGCAAAAAAATTGGCAATACTCGACCCTTCACCTAACTACTTTACCAAATTATACTAAACAGCATGCACAATACACCATACCTTCCTCCGCAAGACCTACTTCTTCTTCAGACTCCACAACGGGTCCAAAAAGTTGAGAGGATCTTTCATGTCCCCGCTGGTCAGTCCGGGTGTTTGTTTCATCTCTTCGAACGATTCTCTCGAGAACTTTTGCGTTTTTAATCCGTCCTTGTTCGATGTGGTAGGGTTGACGGGCGGGAGAATCGATGCGCCCGACTGAGTTGTGATGGTCTCGCCGTTGAAGGAGGTTGTTCCTGTTGATAAGTTGATTGTTTATTCCGGATTTTTCAAAGTGTTATAAATGATATAGGATAGGGCAAAGATTTTACTGTCTGAGCACTGTCTTTTTACGGCTAACGGATAATCCGAAATGAAACGATTCCTACGGAAGGCTTTTGGCGCGAAACTGGTAAACCAAAAAAAAATGATCAAGTGCGGGTCGGACTCGCACACGAAGGCTTCCGCACCAACGTGGTCTGTGCCTAAAACGGCAATACCTTCAACCTCGTCGTCAGTCGTCTCTTGCTATTAAAAAAATCCAGGCGCTATTGTACTGAAATTTACTTACTCTACCTATTTAATTAAAACCCTCCCTTCACCCTTTTTTCGTGTATTTCAGTATTTGTTGTTGTTGTGGCAATAGAAATACACATTCTGTAAAACATTTCAACTCTCTATTACGGTTCGTGCTGTAGGACCCGATGACGGACAGAAGACGGACGGACGGACAGACGGACAGCGGAGCCTTAGTAATAGGGTCCCGTTTGGCACCCTTCGGATACGGAACCCTAAAAATCAATGTAGGATGTTTGCTATTCGTAAATCTAAGTTTCCCGCGCTCATAAAAGGTCCATTGTTACTACTACCACAGATAGACCACCCAGAACAAAATATGACACCGGCGTAAACTGAGATGCTACGGAAGCTTTTTTAGTTTGAGGCCATTATCGCTTGGTGCAGCACCATCGAAAAATTGCAAATACCACGAGATGGCGCTAAGATGTATAGGAATTATTCTAAGATTAGCGCCACCTAGAAGTATGTTAACTGAAACCATGGTGTTTAAAGTACAAATCTTACTTCTCACGCCATCTCTTTTTTACGAAGGGTTACTAATTCTAATTTGTATGGGATGAGCACCCTGTGGTACTACTAAACGCCATGGGAACTGTTTGTTGAGGAACCCTGTACCAACTTAACGACGAAGGGAATTTAAACCTGAAATGCACTCTCGTCATACATTTTACTCGTTCAACTAATTCTAAAGCCACCTACCTGAGCACAGAACTCCTTGCACGTAGAAGAGCGCGGTCCGGTACGCGTCTGCCAGGTACTTGGTGTCTTCTAGCACGTTGCTGCGCTGCTTGTACAGCGAACTGCACGCCGCGTCTATCATGTCTGCGGGAGTTTGGATTGTTAGACTTACGTTTAAAATTTATAATGCGTGCAATCGCGTCATCATCTCTCTCCCTTTCTATTTCTTTCTATCTCTCTCTCACTCTCTACACAAACTCTCTCTCTCTCTCTTACTTTATATCTCACTCTTTCTCTTCCCCTATCTCTCTCTCTCATATTTTGAGTGTAATATACTGAGAGTAAATTAGGGCTATCGCGTGTTAATTCGGCGAAAGAGGGCGCCGCCGGTTTAGTGGATCCAAAACGGACTAACTTTTGAACTCGTTTATTTTTACGGTTAAACCATTTCACGAAGAAGGTTTGACTTTGGTTATGTTAGCCGTGCACATGCACACTGTGTCAGTGTGCGTAGTCTCTGGAGCGAGCGGTGGAGCGGAGACTACGCACACTGACACAATGTGCACGACGCATGTGCTGTGCACGGCTAACAACAACCAAAGTATTTCTTCGTGAAATGGTTTAACTGTATATTGTTACATTATACAAAACCCCTCAATGGATAGTCCTAGAGAACTCACCGCAAAGGTTGATCTGCCCCGCCCGCACTTGGCACATCAGCATCGTCAGCAGCGCCAACACGGCACTGCGGCCGGCGCCGGAACTGCAGTGGACCCAGGCCGCGCCCAGCTGGTTGCTGAGTCGGCCCTCGTAGGTAATACTGAGCATTTTGTCCGCTAACAGCACTAGGGGCGAGCAGACGATTCTGTGGGAGGAATTGTTTTCTATCTCGCTCGTTTTTAAGGTTTGACGGTGATGGTATCGACGACCTCTGTGGCGCAGCGGTTGCGCATCTGCCTACCATGCGAGAGGTCCCAGGTTCGAATGGGGAAAAAAACCTAGGTCTTGGATGTTTAAATGTTTGTGATGTCGCTGTTTCTGGTTCCCACGACACAGGGTATCGTAGTATGGGTCCAGAAGCAATGTATGTGCCTGTATGTAAATGTAAATTTACAAATATGCTGATGAATGAAGCCAATTAATGTCCCCAACGAGAGGCCGGAGCTTACCCGGTTATGACTAAGATTGAGTCATGCTCTACCACGATGGCTCAGTGCGGATGTCGGGCTAGTGTTAGTGTTTATACAAGGTGTAAATGAATTAATGCAAAATGAGAAACTACTTTGCTAGGGACATCATTCTGAGCAACTTTCATTATGAAACCGATTTGATCAGAGCGGCTTTATTTTTCACTTCTCCATACAAATCAGCTGATCCACTCAGATCAAAATGTACTGGGAAGTGAAAAATAAAATTGCTCTGATCAAATCCGTTTTACAATGAAAGTTGCTCAGAATGATGTCCATAACAAAGTAGTTTCTCATTTTGCGTTAATTCATTTACACCTTGCATTTAATTAATTCATTTACTCTTTGCTGTTTGTGTAATAAGTATGTATATTGATAAAAAGGCAATAGAGGTCATTGATCTCCAAGGACAACATTTTTCGCCAGCGCGGCCGCGAGAGCGGTGGCGGCAAACGTCAAATCGCATACATTTCCTTAGTGGGTCACTGGGGCCAATTTCCTAAGGCACACTCACTAAAATTACATGACAATGCCTGCGATTTGGGAGGCGACACGAACTATACGAACTAAACTAATTAAAATGGTGTGTTTGAAGATGGAATCTGTGGCCACCGCGCAAGAGCTGTCGGATTTGAAGGTTGTCAGTTTAGTGCCTTTAGTTCCTCTAGTTTTGTGGTTTTGACACCTCAAGAATAGCCCCCAATATTAGCTTTGACGCTCTTACGCGGTTGCCATAGATTTCATTTTCAAACTCACTTTTGAATTAATAGTTCATCAGTACATTAAAATATTCAAGTCAGTTCGAACATAGAATCTATGGCAACCGCATAAGAGCTGTAGAAGCTAATATTGAGGGCTATTTGGAAGCAAACTCTACTACTAAGATGACGTCATTATGACGTTTAGAGGGCTTAGTGGCCTTTTTAGTTTAGTGGTTTTGACACCTCAAGAATAGCCCACATTGTCAAGCAATTTTATTAAGTGTGCCCTAGAGAATCGGCCCCAATGACCTCTATTACCTTGTTATCTGGCAGACAGTATAGCTCCGTACTCACTTGGCAGGGAACACATTGATCTGGTAGTGCGCGACGCTAACAACAGCGCCGCCGCCAGCCACCGCGAGCCGCCGCTCGGTCCAGTGCACGTTGCACGAAGCCTCTTCCAGCGTCACCCTGACACCTCCCACCTCCAGGGTGTGGCCTATCGCGGTCGGCCAGTAACACTTGCCTTGCATCTGTTGGAATGACAATGTAAAGCGACGGCAACGTGGACGGGGATTGTAATATAAAAGTGTCTTTATTAAGTGTCTGTATTCTGTTTTTGTGCAATAAAGTATAAAGTATAAAACGTGGGAGAAACACCGATTGAAGATGGAAACACGACACGGAAATTGTTAAGAAATCTACTGTAATAAAGAGCATCCTGGGTCACAAAGCTCGAAATTCATCATATCAGTCTTCACAGGTCTAAATATTTGTCGAGTACTTACTACTCCACCACGCTAACTAGGCGCCTGTCAGGCGTTTTCTGTCTTAATACATGCACAATACTTCAAGGCGTATGTGATATGATCACACTGAGACGGAAGATTACTGACAGACGTCTTATTGGCTAGGCGATGAGCAGAGACTGAGCGGGGGAATGCGGCTCGCCAAACGTTAGTTGTATTCAACGTACGCAACCTGTGTACGATGACGGGCCGCCAGACAGTTTCGCAGCGGCTGACCAATCACAGCTCTCTTACCTCGTCCCCCGCCCGCCCGTAAATTGGTGAGTTGTGTTTCAAAGGAAAATGTATCTATGCGCTCTTGCTCCCTGCCGATGAGTTGTGTATGTAGAAATCGTTTTGTAATCGTATCGGATTTGTCTGTTCTAATTTCACACATAATCATCCTCACCTCAATTTCACTAAGTAAACAGACGATGCAGCTAATCTTGTTCTCTAATACTGCTTTCCAGAAAGTGACTTGGTCGTTCTCGGCTGGAGACTTGGATATCACCAAGGGGATACACCATGGGGCCAGTTGCTGCAAGAAAAAAAATTATTATAGCCTCTAGATCGAGCCAGATTAACATAACCTCTACCACGCTGGCTCAGTTCGCTGGGTCGAACTCAGGAAAGCCTTTTTGTGCTGTATCCGACGGGTCTAAGACCTACCTTATAGCAAGAAGCATTGATATAAGCGTCAGGATCCGAGTTGAGCATCAATCTCGAGTCGTCGTAAGGTACAACTTCCGTCACAATGTTGCCGCTTGTGTGGTTCAACGCCACGTTCTTTGATCTCTTCATATTCTCTTTAGACTGTAACAGAGAAAAGAACCTTAGTAAAGTTTAAAATGACACAGTAACGAACACAGATGGTTTATTTAAAAAATAGATCAGAAGCAATAAAGTACAAGAAGAAGCAGAAGTCATGAGCAGGAGGCTGATTTGACGGTGATATAAATTGTCTTACCTGAACATCTTGAAAAGTCTTCCACTTAGCATCCAACAAAGTCACACCACCCACAGTCTTGCTTGTCATCGAGTCCACAAACTTCTGCAAACTCTTCACCTCTTCAGTAAACTTATTCATAAGCCCAGGATCAGAGAATAGATCCTTCTTTGCAGGTCTTATTAACTCTTCAACTTTTGGCGGCGCGGGTCTGGGCACTTCTTTGGGCGTGTAAATTGGTTTCTTGACAGCGATTTCTGAGATTTGCGGTACTTTGATTTCGGGCATTAGGGGTTTTATTTCAACTGAAAAGTCTATGTCGGATAGGAGATCGAAGGTGGTTTGTTCTGGCTTTTCTTCTGTAGTTAGTTTTGGTTCAGGTGTTGGTTGTTCGTTTGGAGTTTGGGGTACAGGAGTAACCTCGTGGCTACTTGGTTCAGGTACGGTTTGGATATCTTGGTTACCAGGTTGGCTGCTAGACGAAGCTTCATTCGGGTAGTTAACTTGAATGTAGCTGGTGTGGTTATATTTACTCGTTTCGCTGGGGTTATTTTCCTGTTGGTAGCTTTGAGAATTTTGGCCACTTTGGTTACCAGGCTGATAGCCTTGTGGTAAATTTTGATAGTCACTTGAATAGTTCTGAGTTTGGTTATTCCCGACTGCACTTTGATTAAAATTAGGTGCCTCCGGAACATTGTCTACAGGAGTTGATACTGAAATACGGAATAAAATACTTTTGTTAGTTTTATAGATATTTATTGTGATACTAATTTTACAGTGATTTCTTTAACTAATAATATAAAATACATAATAAGCATGCTTGAAGAATTATTAGTTCATAAATTAGTTAGATAAATACAGTAGGTATATAAAATTTGATACAACCGACATTATTTTAAAGTAACGTGTTAGATGTGATTTACGACTACTTACCCTGGTTGTTAGTGTAAGTGACGCCGGTAGCCTGCCCTTGTCCCGACTGCATGGAATGCACATAAGTGGACTGATTGACATTGGCCCCATAGTTCGTCGGCGACTGGGCGTCTGGCACTGTATCATTCGGTTGTATCGTTTGGTAACCGTACTGTTGCTGATTGATATAGTACAACTCATTACTTTGATTCGAAACTTCTGGAACAATCTGGTGGCTTTCCGAAGGCGATTGAACAGTCGCGTATGTACCGGCGCTTGTGTATACTCCTGGATCTGGATTTGCTTGGGCAGGGTTGTAGTTGGAGTGTGAATTCTGAGAGCCGTAGTTGTAGTCGTAGCTGCCTGACGTGGCATTGAAGGTGTAACCAGGATGATTTTGGGAGGGCTGAACGAACTGGCTACTTGTTTGCTCGTTGTATGAATACTGATTGCTTTGGGGGACTCTCTGCTCAGTCGGAGTTGTATAGCTGGTAACAGGGCTTGCTACGCTCGGGTACTGTTGGGCGTTTGGTTGGAAATAGTTCACGGACAGTGCTTCCCCAGTGACGTGCGATTTTATAGGCTTGTCAATCGCATCCAAGTTAGCTAAGGTCGCAGCACTGATACCGTCACTCTCTGGGAACGTGTAGGGTTGCCCCAAGCCATGTGGGGCAGCAGAAACTGTGCTGGTGGCGGTAGAGT
This sequence comes from Argyresthia albistria, assembly GCA_963457715.1. Lineage (NCBI taxonomy): Eukaryota > Metazoa > Arthropoda > Insecta > Lepidoptera > Argyresthiidae > Argyresthia > Argyresthia albistria. Next base: position 3,693,324 of record OY735255.1, read on the forward strand.
ACATTCCGGTGTTATCGGCATTTGTATAAATAGGGTATTCCTGGGCTGGGTTTTCAAAGCCACTGGTTGAAGCGTAATTATACGCTGGTTCCGACACGGTGTATGGATTTGATACAGTATTTAATGCAGGTTGAGTGCTTGTTGGAACAGTTTGATCAGCAGCTCCGAAAGGATAATTCGGAGTGGGGTAATCAGATGGTGTTTGTGACTGCACCATGGAAGTATTGGAATTATGCGGTGCATGGCTGTATGTCGTCAGGTGTGGACTTGTCGCATTCATTGGGTATGCCACACTGTAATACGTTTGGGAGTAATCTGCGTGGCCACTTTGTGTGTCGTATGTCGCCGGTTTTGGGTCGGAGACGTTCATTTGCGAGAAAGTCAAAGATAAGTCAGGCTGATTCATGCTGTACGCAGACATGGAAGACACTGCTTCTGGTATTGGAGTGGCTGGGTTAGGAACGGCCTGAGACGCAGCGTACTGATAAGCGTTATACTGACTTGTGTTTGGATTCACATTGGCTTGGCTGCTTCCGGGGTTGTATTGACTCATTCCGGGAGCAATCATAATTGCCTGGTTATTTGCAGGGTTGTATTGGCTTGTATTAGGATGGATGGTCTCTTGTTTGTATTGGCTTTCCGTCACCGCCGTGCCAGAATCTTGTTGCGTCGCTGTATAGTATGGGTTGTAGTTTTGCGGATTGGCGCTTTGGCCTGAAAACTGCGGTGGGGTGTATGCAGAGCTGTATCCATAGCAATCAGTATCCTTTGGCGGTTCGAATGGCATACCGCTGGTGGGTACAGGATGACCGTAGTTATTCTGCGGGTTGTAAAGGTTGGTATCCTTTGTAGGGTACTGAGAGTATGGGATATATTGGTTTGGGTTTTGTGCGACGTACCCGTCTGGGTATTGCATTTGCGGAGCGTCTGTGGTTGCTGCAAACATGAAATTTGTTTTTAAAAGAGCACAAGTTGGAAATTTTTAATAAATAACCGGCCAAGTGCGAGTCGGACTCGCGCACGAAGGGTGCCGTACATAGAAAACCGCAAAAAAAAAACACGTTAGTTGTATGGAGCCCCCTTAATATTAAATTTCTTTTGTTTTTTAGTATTTGTTGTTATAGCGGCAACAGAAATACATCATCTGAGAAAATTTCAACCGTCTAACTACCACGGTTCATGAGATACAGCCTGGTGACAGACAGACAGACAGACGGACGGACGGACGGACGGTCAGCGAAGTCTCAGTAACTGTATGTCCTTTGAATTTCTGTGGATTTACCTTCAGATCCGACTGGCGCCGGTCTCACAGTCGTCGGGTATATTGTCTCGGGATAGTACGGCTCGGCGGGCATAACTTCAGCTGTAGGGACGAAGGAAATATTTTATTTAGGTTAATATCTAGGAAGCTAAATGCTTAGGATGGCAGACTGGACCAGAAAACGCCGAAAATGGTCCGGACGGATGTTGAGAAGAGGGTAAGATACAAAGTCTCAAGTAACTCAAGACAAGTGTTTATTTACATCATCGAACGGTGTAACAAAGAATACTACTAACGTGGCAATTTTTGACATCACAAACATGATAAACACGATCCACGGAGGAAAAAATTCATTCCATCTCTAGACACACCTCCTTCAGTCGACATTCTACTAGGGTCCCAATTATGTTATCACAATGACCTATTAGGCTTAGTATAGTAACAATGAAGCGACTACGACGCCCAACTTTAGGAGAGTGCTAGCATAATTGGAAATCTACTTATCACCAACAGTCATGTCTACTTTGAAATGTTCACCGACATAACACAGCGCCACAGAACTATCAGCCGACACATTGTTTCACTTATCATCCTTTCGTCAATCGTTTCGTCAACAGTAATATCCTATTCTGAACATTTCAAAGTGGCGATGATAAGTAGTAGATTCGCATAATCGGGCCCTTGGCAACATAATGATCCACAATGAACCCACCTTGCGGCGTCGCCCTACCGTACCGGCCCTTCATGTAGGGCAGGTAGTCCTTCAGCCGCGGCGTGTAGCCCTCCGCAGTGGTGGGCGCGGGCGCGGGGGGGTGCTTGCTGGCGGGGGGGGAGTCGGCCGAGGCTGGGGGGGGACGTTCCATTATTACTACTGAGGTGCCGTTGCCGGCAATAGTGCCAATTGACCTACAATATTGCCATATAATGTTTAGATTCCCACAAATGGCAATATCATGGTCATGATTGGTGAGGATTCCCTGTCTTTGCTGGCTAAATTAAAGGAAGCTGTATTTCTCTAAGTGCCGTAGCTCTAAAGTGTGTTAACGCTAAATTCGAGACCGTGGTGGAGCATTATTTATGTTGCTAGCTATAGAAACCAGGATGGAGTATTTGGGAGAAACATCTACAAAGTCGGACCTCCTCGAACATCCATCTTCTTCTTCGGGTGCCATCTCCTATCAGAGGTTGGCCATCATTACGGCAATTTGCTCTCGGGATACTGCGGCCCGGATTAGGGGTGTTGTGCTCATCCCGAACCATTATCTTGGACTTTGGAGCCAGGATGTGCGTGGGCGACTACTACAGCCTCCTGTAGTAGAACAAGTATAGTGGCGTCACCTCTGTTCGCAGTCGGGTTGAGCAGCTGCTCCCTCTCCTCGGCCTGCACCTGGCACGTGCTGCGCAAGCGCGCCTGCAGCTGCCCCACGTTGTGCGCTAACTTGCGGTAGAATTCCGCACCTTTGCCCGACTTCGAGAGCAGTTCGGAGTACGTGTCGTAGGAGGTGATTAGGGCTGCGGGGGGAAATGAGACAATCAGAGACAGCATTCATAATTACATGTTGAAAATTACATGTCGTCGTAGGACGAATCGGAATTACAATTCCTTGTAGATACGAAAACAGTTCATGTCGTCCGATCGGTAGGACAAAGGCAGTCGGACCACGTGGCCAGAGTGTGCGAATTTAACTGTATGTGAAAATCGTGGCCCCGGCTAAGAACATGAGAGACCCGTAACAAGATTCTAGGGACTTCTATTGTGTGCCGACGGTCAGCACGATAAACGAGGATAGACAGCAACTACATATTCGGTAATTTCGAAGCGACAACGTTTTCGGTAATCTAGTGTTTTAGAGACACACTCTAGGGATGAAATAAGTAATCTCACACATCACTTAAGACGAAATAACACTCTCACTCGGACGAAATTATACAAACATGCTTCAACCATTATTGGTGGAAAAGAACGCAGTAACGCTCGATAATTCGCATTGTTCGCCCTCTTCTTGTTAAGTTTCAAATTATTTCAGCACGAAGGAAAACACGACATCTTATATCATACTCACCATTGATCAACCCTTCTCGCTTCCTCAGCACATCGGCCAGCAATCGCCGCGACTCGCCATACGCGGCGTACAGTGACGTCAGTCGGTTGATGATATTCTCCTGGGCCGCTAGGTTCTGCTCGATTATTTTCACCTGCGGAAGAAAATACGATGTAATTTTGGGCCTCCAAAAAGATGTGGATAAATGTGTGCCTATGCTACCCTAGACGTATGGCTAACTGAATAAAAAAAAATTAAAAAAAACGTATAGATGATGGCCTCGTTATTAATCTGTCGCTTAGCTTAGCTACGCCATTGCAGCCTTTGCTGTCCGCGCTGAAAAGTTTATTTCAGCTTGTCCATCTTGCTAACCACGCTGTCTAGGCCTTGAGCTGCGCTATCGGCCACCAACAGTGCGGCCAGCAACACAGTCACACAGTTACAGACCGTGGCAGCAATGTACTATAAAACGTTTTGCGTTGCTGCAGTTAAACCGTGTATTGTTTCCTCAAAGTACAGTGGGGCCATTGTTTTGGCACGTCGGGTCTCCTCTCGCTCTCTCTCTCCCGCCATGTCAAACGCCAAGTATCATACTCGGGGCACGTCGGGTCCCGCCGCCGCCGCGCCTTGCCGACCACGCAACGCATCTCCAGCATCGTCTCGCGGTCTAGTACCTATTACATTTACCTTCGGCGTGTGTTTCTCGATCTCCTGCGCGAATATCTCCTCGTCCGGCACCTGCGAGGCGCGCGCTAGCAGCGTGCCGGTGATGTCGTCCGCCGTCAGCTCGTCCCGCAGCTCCTGCAACAGCGAGTCGCGCTGCGCCTGCATCTCGCGCGCCTTGCCGACCACGCGACGCATCTCCAGCATCGTCTCGCGGTCTAGGCCCACTGGGGATGAAGGGATCATTTTGTAACAAGCTGGTGCCTCCGGTGGAGCCGGATAAAACGTATCCTAACCTAATAAGTATGGTAATCTAGCTCATAAACATATACATTCCAAATCTGTCTAGCCGTTTCAGCGTGAGAGACACAAACATATAAACACACACGCACAAACTTTAGGAATTATAATATTAGAGGGATTTTGTAGTTAATATGATTTTCGCGTAAGACATGGCCGGCATGGCGTTGTCCGTGGCCTAGCAGTATTCGTGGGTGTAGCAATATCTGGCCGAGCGAGATGCGCATAGAATGGGTTACTGATTCATAGAAATGTGGGATTTGTTTAGACAGGTTCCGTGATTCGGATGACACGCTGTAGGTCCCGGCTACTTAATTTCTAGGTGGTAGTACTTTAGGATAGTCAGACGACCTCCCAAATAGGATAGCGTCAAAGATGTGCATTGAAGTAGAGGCTTTTACACAGCAGTGGACAGATTTCTACTACTTACCGATATTCTCAACATTAGGTATCTTCGCCTGCAGATAGTCCAGTGGTTGCGCCAGAAGCCTCAAGTTAGCTATATGAAGCGTCATCGCCTTGTGCAGTACTTGGTTGCTCTCGTTGGTCCTCGAGTGAGCTTCCTGGTACTTGTTGTATTCGCGGGATAGCTCGGTTTGCACGATGGAGGGCGGACGTGGGCCCATGGACTTTTGATACTCTTTTTCTTGGGCTGTGTCTTCCTGTTATAGGGTTGAATTGAGGAGGGTTAAACAATGTCAATAATGTGCGTAGTTTCAATACTATGACATTACCCTGTCCAAATGTTGGTACAGGCCGCGCCACGATTCTTTCATTCTCTCACTCTCAGCGAGAAAGAAACATTAAATCGATGGAAAGAAAGGATATCCCCTCCACGCGGCACTCAGGTGCCAAGAAACTAGGGGCTACCTGTATATGACGGGCGACGGAGCTGATTTACAGACAGACACGAGAAATAGGCATTTCAATAACCAGATTTTAAAACACAGTGGTAACCATTGTATATTATTTACTTGAATAAAGTTCTTGCATTCAGCCAAAGCATCCTCCACATCGCTGATAATCTCAGCGAGATTATTCATCGAGTCGATCAGTGACTGTATTATCTCCGACTTGGCGTTCATTGCCGCGCACCGATCGACGATCTCTTGCGGTATTCTGAAAAGAACCGCAATGTAGAACAGACAGAACTGTGAATCATAGTTACGTGATCCATTGTGTTCTCATTTTGTCACGTTTGATTTACAGATAACAAGGTTATTGACTGATTTCGTGATCTTGTTTACTAGACTGTACGTACATGGACATTTTAGACACCTGAAAATTATACAGAACAGTAACTATGTTTACGTATCTTACATACGAACCACATCAGATAGTGAGTCACATTGTGTGTGTCTGACAGATCCTATTCATAAGCAGCTTACTGTCACACAATAAGGAGTAATTATTGCCTAAATGTGGGCAAAATCTCTGTCTCTGTAACCCGGTATGGGCAAACATGTATGATAAACATAACAGTCACTAGCCTCGCCTTTTCCCATGCTCAGAAGCAAATAAATAATTGTGCCTCTGCTTCCCTGCATCGGAAAAATATTTAGCTAAATGTTTAGCCTGCGCTCGTCCAGAGTGAAGGGGCTTGCTCGGTGGCGACGACATTCACTCTTAAGATATGTACTTACTTCTGCTCAGAATCAAGCATATCCAACTGATCCAGCTGCAGTGAGGACATGAACTCCGTCAGCTCCATGGTCTTCGACTCCACCTGGTTGCCAATCCGCCGCAGTAGCTTGGCTTTCTCCTCGGAGTAGAGGGACGAGGCTTCGTGGGCGCAGATCGGGATGAGCCGGGCGAATAGGTCAGGCCCCCAGACCTTTGGAAAATAGTTTTTGATTAGTTACACTTACCTTAGGCTTAGCAGGTTATATTAGTTTTAGAATGCAAATCAGATGAGTAAGTATATTTGAGGACAATATTCATTCAGTTTTTATGCAATAGCAAAGCATACTCACCTCTGGATCTTTAAAGTTTATAGGGAGAGCCTTCACCACACACACTGGCTTCAAATCTACGAGCAGATTCTTGTCCGGAACCTCCTCATGATAAATGAACTCATTCTCATTCTTGGCCGCTTTTCTCTTGCCCTCAACCACATCATTTGTGAAGGTCAATGCCTCTTGCGTGATTGCAACTGGTTCTATGTATTTAGCCAGTTTTCTGGCTTCTCCTAGTTTGTCAACAGCACTTTGGTAGTATGCTACCCTCTCTCCCATGTTTTGCTCTGTTTCAGCTATCATGCCCTGGTACAGGCAAACAATGCAGCCGACATATGAGTGCTTGAACGAAAGGTAGCGGTGCCAGTAGTTGTAGAGTTTTGTTCCAATGATTTCATGAATATTGTCTTGCCCAGTTGATGGTCCAAGAATGGCAAGGCAGTTATTGTAGAAGTACATTACTTGGGTGGCCACAGCACCTGCAAATATTAAACAAGATGATTAATAAAGACAGACGAAGAAACACAGAAGTGTAATAAATAACAGGAAAAGATTCTCAAGTCACACAAAAAATTACATTGAACTGTCACAGTTTGTTAACTTACATATCAGACTCTTTGTTAACATAAGTTTAAAATAGTTAACTAACATTAGTGTTCAAACTAAGAGATCATCAACATCTCTCCTTTATTAAAGGTACTTGAAACAATGATAGACAAATCTACTTACCAACAGTCTTAGTCTTAGTATCCTGGATACTCTTATCAAGAATACATTCTTGTGCCTGAGCAAAGCATATTTCCTGAAGCAGCCTCATAATTTCCGGGGAAACATCTACTCCTGGAGGTTGAGGATAATGCTCCTTCAAGTATTGGAAACACCAAGCTGCATGTTGGTAGTGAGTACATGCAGCTTTCAGGCTCTCTGGGGTAGTGCGGGGTTCAGAGGCTCCTAGCTGGGTATGCAGAGCCCCAACATTGTATAGTATGCACGCCATTTCGAACCTTATGTCTGCTGATGTGCAATTCATGTTTGCATACAAGTCTTTCCTGAAATAAGTTTGCATACATTAGAAGTAGTTGAATGATAATAACATGAATAGCATTCCATATATAATACTAACCAGACGAATGTCACAGAAGCTGGTGCACCCTTAGCCATTGGAAATCGGCTTTGCATTGCGCGTAGTTGGCAGAAATACTTGGTGAGAGCGGCTAGGCCTGCATCGTCCGATGAAGGTCTTACGGCGGCCGAACGCAGGCCTTCAAGTTGATGCATCTCTTTAGCATAGTTGTCTGGACTCTCCCTGTAGGCCTCCGCTATGTACTACAAGTAAACAACACCAAATGAAGACAAAGAAGTGCAGAAAATACGTCGCTTTATCTGGAAGATTAGAAGACCTACATACCTGCTTCAATTTTGGTCCAAAATGTGTCGTTTCGGGACTCCCCTTCAGCTCGAAGCTGATCATAGGCAGTTTCGGTACTGCCTCCATTGTTTGCACGCTATTATTATCAGTAAATTAGAAGAATTTCACTATTCAAAACATTTCATCACAAATTGGTTTTGTAGCTGGCTGTCATTTTTGTTTTTAGTTAGGGATGGTGATTGATTGAAGACTCACATCACACGGGTCCTCTCGATCTGTAGATATTTCGAGGTGTAGAATAAAATCGAATCATCGATCGATTAAGTAGCCGAAAATAGACGAACGAAAACCTAAGATTGCAGTCACATCTCTACTAAAAAATTAAAACTATTTAAAATTGTCTATGGTTTCATGGCGGCGGTGCTTGGCTGTGTGAATGTTTCACGCAATTTTACCGAATATCTGTGAATTGCATGGTTTCTATTCTAAACATTTGAACCAATCCAATCAAGCTACTCTTCACCATGAAGCTAAAAAAGCTGAAAGCGGATTCGGAGGTATGTCTAATTCACGTTGATTTCGTAGAGATGAGTCGTACTAGGTAAATTTCGTACTTAGTCTAACTGTTCCTAGTCCTCAAAAATACTTGATCCAAATACCTGTTCTTCGAGTATCACCTAGTCCTAGTATCAGGGTCCCCTCCCTAGTCCTGTGAAAGTCACGTCTTACAGCTTAGGACGATACCAGTGATAACCACTAAACAAACATACCATAGCTTCACGCCTTTCCCATACGGGGTGGCACAAGGACAATCGACAGTTGTGACGTAATTAAAACAAACTACTAGAATAGTTTTATTGTACGCGCAATTCTTCCCCTTACCTATCATCTCCGTCTCCTACCCAACATGGTTTGCTGGAAGAAATCTCTTATTAGAGATAAGCTCGCCTTTGTACATTTTTTTTTCTTTGTTAAGCTATTTTTACTGTCATGTGAGTACAATAAAGAAATTACGAAATTACGAAACTAAACGATCGTGTAAATAAACTTATAAACCATAGTGATTTAAATAAACACAATGAAACGAATGCAGTCTGTTAACAATAGCTAGATAGGGCTCTCGTTAAGTCTCGTTCCAGCATCTATTATTCTCCATTGTTAGTTTGTTCGGCCTATGTCCTTATGAGACAATACTATACCGATTAAGTGAACCAAACTTCGGTTCACTTAATCGGTCCAAACTATAAAAAATATAGCTCCAAACAAAGTAGCTCTACCTAGAATCTTAAAGAAGAACTAAGATATCTACATGCTACTTGCCAACAGATGGCGTGTACGAACCCACAAAATCCCCCGAATACTTGGATTGGGACGTTGAGAACAAATCCCGGTGTACGCGTATTAGCACGCGTTACGCGTATTAGCACGCGTTACGCGTATCGATACCCGAGACTTGGTAGTACTGATACTAGATATACTCGGCTTCGGTACTCGAAATTTGATACTCGTTGGATCTAGTCCATACGTTTGCGGATCAGGTACGGGCTAGTATTGAAAAATACCTAGTTTTTGTACCTGTTCTGGTCGGCGTTTACTTGCCTCGCGCAGTGAATCGTTCACTGGCCTCTCGTCGTTTTCTGTTTTCTTGTGTCTTTTCACAGCCCTCTTCGTTCCTCCTTTCTAAAATATCTCAACAGAACATCCTCCAAACCTGTCCCTTCCCTGTTTGACTAACTTTTTCGTTTTCACCATACAATATCTGCAACATACCGCCGAAATCCCCCTTCCAGGATGTGGTTCCTCAAGCTGAGCTCATCGAAGCTGACCAGTACAAGCGTACCTACTATGGTCCTGACGTGCCCACCTTAGAACTCGAGTGCTGGGAGGAGGAGCTCACTGAATGCCAGCTCGCAGCCTACAAGACCGCTGATGAGGAGTATAAGAGCATTCAGAACAAGCTCGATGATATCGTGAAAGAGACTGGAGGAGAGATTGTGTATAACGGGGACCAGTTCACCGCTTATCAGCTGCTTGGGAAGTAAGTACAGCACAGAAAATTTAGAATATGTGCTACTTTCATGCAAGAATCTAACTAAATAGTAATGAAATGTCTAGTCTCATGAAACAAATAACAGAACAAAAAATTGCTTCTAATCTAACCTACATGTAACACCCAAAACAAAGTGCCTGTTTTTCTTGGCATGAGAGTTCAAAAAGACTGATGGGTACAAAATTAAATAGTGTCAACTAGGGTCTACGTTCATAAAATGGAAGGTGCCTAGAAACCTGAGAACTTATACACTCAATTATTTAATTCCTCAGGCAACCTGTCCTCAAGGACCTTGAGAAGCAGAGTGCTGACATCATCAGATCTAGATCACGGTCTCTATCTACTGCTAAAGAAAGCAAGTCTGCAGGTAAAAGAGGTGAGCGAAATTATGAACTCATACTTCAGCCATAATCTTAGCTAAAGTAGAGAAGGATGTATTTTGTGAAAAACTCACACTTGTTAGGCCATTGCTTTATTGAGTACTGCCTCCAATCCTGAGTGGTTCACAAGGATACAAACTGCCTTAATTTCCAAACAATTACATGTGATCTATCATTGCCAGTCGCTATCCATGGCCACCTCTCTTAACTTACTTATTTCAATTTGAATCAAACATTCATCTCACAACCAATTTCCGCAGGCCGTCCCAAGAAAAACCGCGAAGAGGACCGCGACTATTCACCCTCCCCGCCCCCCTCGCCCGAGCACAAGAAGAAGAAGCACAAGAAAGACAAGCACCGGGAAAAAGAGAAGGAGGGAAAGACCAAGGACAAGACTCTGGCGCCTTCCAGTGAGTCTTGTTTGGCAGTTTTTAGAATGTTCCAGGTGGAAATAGGGAGACCTTTACTACAGTGTGGCTAGGTGCAGGTTATACAAGCCCCTGTAGTAAAAGTAAATGTACTCTAGTGTAGGAGTACAGTTTTTCACTTTTATAATAAGTTGAGCGTCGTCGTCGCGTCATTGTCACTGAGTGGTCATTTTGCTTACAGAATTGGGCTTTCCCTGTCCTTTTACAAAATAAGCGAAAGTTAAACTTGAACATAATTCTTTAAGATTCTAGAAGTTAAGTTTCCGCAACAATACAGTCCAATAACCTTCTATTCTAGCAATCCATACAACTTACATTCTAAATTAGAGGTTTGTACGGTCCTTAAAACTAATCTTCACCACATTTGTCCTCTTGCAGATGTGCACAGCGTGGTCACGAACGTCCGGCCATCGGAGGCGACGGCGGTGGGCGGCCTCTCGACCGGCAACACGGCGAAGACCACCGCCATCGTAGACCTCACCAAGGAAGAGAAGGAGGGCGCGAAGAACGTTGCTGACTCGCGCGAAGTGTCCTTCAATAAGCTGCAGGGTAAGTTATGTGAAGACAACAAATATCGACGCCTTCGCTGAATCCAAAACCTACGATTTGTCAGTTTGACATTAAATTTGTGATGTACGAGTATGTAACCTATGTAAAAGTATTGACTAATATTAACTAACACTTTCCAATCATCGCTCGCTATTCTATTGTAAATCCCTTGTGGTGAGTTCTTGATACTTACTGAAACTGTTAAAGTATTTGTGCTATAAGCAAGCAAAGTACCTTGTAATCTATACCTATCATTCATAACTTTTTCCTGTCTTTTAATATGACCTAAAGTTAATAGGTCCTTGCTGCATACACATCTGAGTACCACTGACACCACAGACACGCCCCTACCCCATCGCACCTCCTCATTTATATTTCTTTGCATGTAACATATAGGCCTCGTCCAGAGTGAATGCGCGGTGACTTGGCCCTAAGGCGGGTGCGGCGGCGGGGTCGCACTTTAGACACACCCGCCTTAGTCATTTCAGTATGAACGCAAGCGACTTCGTCTCGTCTCGACTCTGGGCGAGCACATTGTCGTATTCACTGTTTCAACATCCTCCTAACCTTGCAGGCAAGACCTTCCCGTCTCTAGTCGTCGTAGCCCGGCCCTACCTCCGCGCCAAGGAAGCCGCGCCTCCTTCCGACCGCGGCACGCTCGACAGCAAGGTCAAGTCCGTGCTCATGCACACGCCCACCAAGTTCACCGAGTGGCTCATCCAGCAGGGCTTGGTTCGGAGCGAGCAGTGGTGCGTCATACATCCTGGGAACAAGCTGAAGCTCGGTGAGAATGTTGTTTGTTCTATTTGTCTAATAAGTCCGCGGAATAGTGAACTACACCAACACCCCATACACTCTTAAGCCCGTATGGTTTGTCGCTTCCTCCATCTGATTTACCCTCGACTTAACGTACTCAAGAGATTGTTGTTGAAAATTGCATTGAAGTTTACGTTTTGAGGATGCCTGGAGTCAAGAAGCTAACTAAGCCTACGGGTGGTAATGTTATGCAACAAAAAAGTAAAGATAAGACAAAGCAAAAAGGTACTGAGAACTAATGATAAGTTTATTAATTTATAATATTTTAGACTCCCCGCAGACGGCAGACTTTTAGTCAGTCTCATAATCAGAATGAAGATGTATGCAAGTGCGCACAATACAATGATTCGCCGATAAATAAGTTTGATGAAGTTTCAAACTAAACTCGGCTGACTGCTAATTAATCAGTATGTGTGTATGTACACTCACTGATTGTTAGTCGGCCGAGTCGTAGTCTTGTGCCTGCTCGGTCATCAGAGAGAGCGCTCCGTACTAGTACATTTCAGTCAGTGTACTAGTACACTCTAACAGTTCTATTAGTACTATTAGGATATTGGATCTTATGAATAAAACAATATGCCTGCTCGGTCCTCAGAGAGCGCTCCGTACTAGGACATTTCAGTCGGTGTACCAGTAAGCTCTAACAGCTTTATTAGTACTATTAGGACGTTGGATTGGATGAATAAAAAATGGGCTATTAGATTAACCTTTCTTGTCGTGCAGAGCAGAAACTTCAGGAATATTATACTCTGTATTCACATATTTATACAATTGTACGTGTCAGTTTGCATTGCAGAAATAAAAAGTTAAATATTAGATTTTCCTTCATACCTAAACAGGCTTAGGACTGTCATTCTAGTCTCTTGACTACTTGTCACTTCTATTAAAGTATAATAATAATGTAATGTAATGAATGGCTCCCGCCCGCCCCGCCATTCTCCTTCTCGCTGAAACGTTTCCCTACGCTAGTCGCTAATCGGACATTCGTTCTATTAGGACATGACCGACCGACCGACCGAGATTCTCGCTCGGTCGGTCGGTCGGTCATGTCCTAATAGAACGAATGTCCGATTAGCGCTCGCTCGGTCGGTCATGTCCTAATAGAACGAATGTCCGATTAGCGACTAGCGTAGGGAAACGTTTCTTTTCGTTCATTGCACGGTAACGTTTCCTAATCGTTCTTCGTACATGACCGACACAAGACTACCGAGTCGGCCTAGAGAAGCTTACAAACTGTGCTAGTGAATCAGCCGACTCTTGACTGGTGGCGCACGCACCCACCACCAACCCGACGATACAGTGTTGGGTCAACGTGTGCGCTGGCAGCCCAACCAAACCAAACTATCGGCCGATCAAAAAGTCTGCCGTCTGCGGGGGCCCTGAAAACTCAAGTCCACGCACATTTGATGCTTTATTCTCTCCCAATATTGTCTTCCATTTTCATCCCCCCCCCCCCCCAGGCATGTACTCGGACGTGTCCAAGTTCCCGTTCTCCGGCGGCTACGTGTGGATCTCGGAGTGCTGCCCCACGCGGTTCGTCTCCGTATTCTGCAGCTCCATCTTCGAGGGCGCCACGCACCCGCCGAGCGTGCTTCTCAAGCTGGTGTACCACTGGGCGTGCCAGACTAATGTGCAGGTAATGGCGTAGTCACTATTACGTGGTTCATTGAAGAAACGAATCGAAAGAAACAAAAGAAACCATTCATACACTGCGCTGCCTTTGTGTACAAGCACAGGGTGCTCATCCCGTACAAATTAGAATTAGTAACCCTTCGTAAAAAAGAGATGGCGATGGCGTGAGGAGTAAGATTTGTACGCCATGGATTCAGTTAACATACTTCTAGGTGGCGCTAATCTTAGAATATATCCTATATATCTTAGCGCCATCTCGTGGTATTTCCATTTTTCGATGGTGCTGCACCAAACGATAATGGCCTCGAACTAAAGAAACTTTCGTAGCATCTCAGTTTACGCCGGTGTCATATTTTGTTCTAGGTGGTCTATCTCTCAGAACAATAACTAAAGCAGTCTATCTGTATTAGTTTAATATTATAGTATCTGTGGTACAAGTGAGAAAACATGCATGTAACGCTGTGGCTGTCAGATAAGAAAAACCTTAAAAAACCTTAATGAACCAAGTTTTTTGAAAAAGATAGCAATGTCGATATCGAGATCAATGAATTGAATTTCGTCCTCAAAGAGCATTAGGGTTATATTTTATTGTACATATTATAAATTATATCCCATTCAATTTCAGAACGTAGTCCAATGGGTGAAGGTGGACAATCTCTATGTGAAGAGTTTGTTCACTTGGCTGCGAGCAGTCTGCTCATTCGCTTTACATCAGCATCTGGGACTACTCGGCGGGCCGGGCAAGAAAGTCGAGGTAAGTCCTAGTACAAACAAATAACATTCTGTAAAAAGAATTGATCTCAATGGCAGGTAATTTTGACTATCTTTAATATTTTTATGTATGTAACCTGTCTTCTTGTACACAGGTGGGCGTGATATCTCTGGGCACGACAAGTCACGACGGCTCGCAACGGCAGGTTAAAGTCGAAGTGTTAGGCGTATTGGACCCGGTGGAGAAACTGGTAAGTGTGCTACTGGAGATGCAGTCCCAGAAACCAAGACTCATGTACAAATGACTCAAATAGAGCATGGCTTTGAAATAAGGCTTAAATCAAGAAATTGCTAAATATTGATTTGGATTATACCACCACAGATACTATAATATTATACTAATAATACCACTCAGAACAAGATGGGCGTAGTTTACATAACATAACATAGCGTCACGCCTTTTCCCATATGGGGTGGCAGAGGCACAACATGGATGTTTCCATGTTTGTGATGTGGTTTCTGGTTCCCACGACACAGGGTATCCCAGTGTGGTGCCAGAAGCAATGTATGTGCCTGTGTGTAAATGTTTTATGTTTTAAAAAAAGTTTATGTAGTGTTTAAAATAAACATCTTTCTAGATCCGTCTCCGCGCCGTCGAGCCCCTCTCGGAACACGAGAAGAACTACAAAAAACGCTTCCAGAAGATTCTCGAGCCACTAACCAACTGGGTGCACCCGGCCTCCACCATCCTCACCGACATGACGGTCGACAAAGGCACCCTTATCTCGATGGGTTACAAGACAGTGCAGCAGTCCTCTTCCCAAGCCGACCATACCGCGAAGCACAGCAATGCCAACATCATGGAGTATTTGCGAAAGATCGTGCCGAGAATGTTCCAGAACACTCTGTCGCTGCTGTCGAGGCAGATCATACAGCAGTTCTTGGATGAGCTGGTTTGGAGGGAAAAGTGAGTGGTTTACCTACAGGTTTCTTGTTTATAAACATAAATATTTACATATAAGCACATACATTGCTACTAGCCCCACACTAGGATACCCTGTGTCGTGGGAACCAGAAACAGCGACATCACAACATACATATAAACATCCAAGACCTGGGGTATTTTTTTTCGTCCCCAGCCGGGGTTCGAACCCGGGACCTCTCGCTTGGTAGGCAGATGCGCAACCGCTGCGCCACCGAGGTGGACTGTAAAACTGATGCTTTGATCTCGAAATCAGGCAACTGCATAACACGAATAATCCCGATAATATCTCGTACTCATACTCATGAAGAAGTGCGGCATAGAGTTTTCTCAGTGGCAGACACAAATTTCCAAAAGACCGGAGTGGAGGGCTTTGGTTCATACCAGCCCGCAATGTGCGAGGATCTTCAATAGGAAGATTGGCTATATAAACCACATGCGAGCCCACGACCGGCGTCTACAGACAAGTGACTGAAATCGGTCGGACCACATCATCTCCTAGTAAAGTAAATGTAGCCCATTAATGTCCCCACCGAGGGGCACAGGCCTTTACCCGGATCGCAGTAAGATTGAGCCATACTGACTAATATTCTTTTCTCGTCGCCAGATACGGAATCTCGCCGGGGCAAGGGTTCGACAACATCGTGACTCACATCGCGGAGCAGACGAAGGTGGAAAGCAAGGACGCCATCACCGTGCGGCTCAACAAGATCGCCGCCAACCCCTTCAAGAACTGGAAGAATCCGGTCAAGGTGAGGCTCCTTTATTACAAGAACGACTTAGTGGTGGTTCGGTTTATCTAACTAAAACTATCTCGTCAGTAAGGAAAGCACCCGGCGGGCTGTAAGGATCTCATACGGATTTGGAAACTACAAAGACGAAAGACTTCTACTGCTTGCTTCGTACATCACACAAGGAGACACATCATTGTTACTTGAAACTAGCTGATCCCATCTAGCAAGCCCGATGCAATGTGCTGGGTTGACAGTTCTCACATGTCTTACGCGTGTTGCATAATGCGAGTTTGTATTCGTCCTGTCTAGACAGCGAGCTAACACTAAACACGAGTAAACTATAACAACTACATACTTTATAACTAATAATGATAATAATTATTTATTGCACACAGATAATTGTGAAAACAAAACATATGTAAACAGTGTGCAAAGGCAAGCTTATCTAAGAGATCTCTAAAGTTGACAATATTTACTCTATTATTATTTTATTTTTTCGTCCGGACTGTGGGGGCTAGCTTTACAACCTGTAGAGGTCATGTGGATGCGTTGTGGATCCATTGTGTGGAAGGAAATAACCCGGCCAAGTGCGAGTCGGACTCGCGCACGAAGGGTTCCGTACCATTAGCTATAAAAACAGCAAAAAAATCATGTCTGTTGTATAGGAGCCTTTAAATATTAATTTTATTCTGTTTTTAGTATCTGTTGTTATAGCGGCAACATAAATACATCATCTGTGAAAATTGCAATTGTTTAACTATCACGGTTCATGAGATACAGCCTGGTGACAGACGGACGGACAGCGGAGGCTTAGTAATAGGGTCCCGTTCTTAGGGTTCCGTACCCGAAGGGTGCCAAACGGGACCCTATTACTGAGACTTCGCTGTCTGTCCGTCCGTCCGTCCGTCTGTCTGTCACCAGGCTGTATCTCATGAACCGTGGTAGCTAGACAGTTGAAATTCTCACAGATGATGTATTTCTGTTGCCGCTATAACAACAAATACTAAAAATCAAAATAAATTTAATATTAAGGGGGGCTCCCATACAACAAACGTGATATTTTTGCTCGATATTGATAATGGTAGCAGGTAGACGCTCAAAATGTTCACAATATATTGAGTATATTATTTACTTAAAAAGTAAATAATTAAATTATATTTAGGGGGGGCTCCCATACACTTTTTTTTTTGCGGTTTTTTATAGATAATGGTACGGAACCCTTCGTGCGCGAGTCCGACTCGCACTTGGCCGGTTATTTACTTACCCTTTGGGTACGGAACCCTTAAAATCCACTTCCACATCCACCAAGGTGACCCGTTTGTAAACCGAACCCCACAGTCTGGAGACCGTTTAGCCCGTCCAGCTATTCGTAAAACCTGACAATGTATCTTTCCACCGCAGGGCAAGAAGGTCGAAGAGACTGAAGACAGCGGGACTCGCAAGCGCGGGCGCAAGAAGCGCGAGCCGACGCCGCCGCCGCCGCCCAAGAAGAACAAGGGCAAGCGCGGCGCCACCATCGAGATACCCGACGTCGAGGAGGTTCGTGTAAACATTTACGTAGTACAGGCACATACATTGCTCCTGGCCCCACACCACTATACTCTATCCATGCTTAGAATCAACGTGACGGCTAACCTTAAACTTCATAAAATCCACTTTTTAAACACTAAGGATGTTACCGAAACAATCGAAATTGTTTATTCAGTTGAACTAACAGAAGAGTTGTCATCGTCATCACTGCTATACGTACTTAGGGATATAATTAGTTTCAACTATATTGTCTATTCTAGTGTCTCTTTGCAAATCTTGTAAAATTCTTCCCGATTCACAAATGTTTAAAGGGTGTATCGATTGTTTTGATTTATCGATTCTTATGAGCAATATCCTCTCACTAACAGGCTAAGATTGACATCAGTCAAGTTGTCTGTTATACTTGTGCTGTCTGCTTCTATATATGTACAGTACAAGCTTTCCAAGTTTCCAATGATCTTTTGGCGTGCGATGACAAAAGGAACTAACGCTTGATGACCAATGAGGAATGAAAGGTCATGACAGGTTCGTTGCATTACGTTGCGTAGCAGTGGCGCCCTCTCTGTAAACGTCACTCACACGCCAAAAGATCGTTGGACGATTGTAGGTAGACCGATGCACTGTCAGTATCTTCGTCAGATTGTTCACGCCCACTGCTGGGTGTACAACCACAGAATAAGTAATAGTACTACGTACATAAGGTTCACTCCCGCACAAAAGTCAAGCTTAGGTGCAAAAAATATTTGTCTTTGCTACTGCATATGCTTGCATGAGAAATTGAAACTTCACGACACGATCGTTCATATTCCATTAGACACAACTGGTACGATGCCGATCACGCAGGGCTGCGAATCGCACTCAGTTGTTTTCGGCGTCATTGTTTTCACGCGGCTAGCGCGCGCACTGAGAGCCGAGCGACAACCATGCGACAAAGACCGACTGGCGCGTATAGCCGGCCGTAGATACCTACTCAGCGAAGTGAAACCCCCCTGGTACAACTCATTATTGTGTGCTAGCTTCTGCTAGGTACACCTAGAACATCGTGGGGAAAACCGGGATTCGGTTGGCAAAGGATTAGGGCCCGTAGCACAGAAGAGATAATAGTACTACGTACAGAACGGCCACTCCCTTCCCCGCGTGGATTCAGATACCGCACCTCACCCCGGAGTCGGGGAGCCTCTTCGGGAGACACTTTGTATAGAAGCTGAACGCACACATTCACAAACGAACGAGTTTACGCACACATTTGCACATGTACAAATGTCATTAGGCTATGTAGTAGTAATAGGTGATTATTTTACGAGCGTTCTATGGAGTGTCCGAGGAGTGCCCGTAGTTAAGATGCATTCGCTCCCGGTATTCCCGCATTTTTTTGGATTAACTTCGAACGATCTAGGTGATGGTCAGGTGTGTCGGCCATCGCCTGTCTCAGGGATTTACTCATGCACCCAGTGTTGAGTAGAGACTTCCTGCGATATCTTTTTCAATACGGTATTATTGCCCATGTAAGAATAAGTCTAAGAATGCATTTCCGAGGTAGATACCCAAAACGCTAAATGAGAATCGACGATATTAATCGTGTTTTCTATTCAGTTCGTCTTTTGACTAAAACATCATTCGCCATCTTGATTCCGACTTGACGTCACTCCGATAGTATCCCATCGACGTAAATTAGTACTTGGTCTTTGCAGTCGTCGTGTGTTTACTATCGGAGTGACGTCACGAGCGAAACATCATGGCGGCTGGCGTTTCCGCGCGACAGTGCACTATCGTAAATTAATTAATGAATTTAAGACATCGGTTTCACAAAATTTAAATAATATTCCTACTGATTTATCACGGCCTCAATATTTTTTCAAAAAAGTTACCACAAAAGCAATAACACTCTATTGCCACTCGAGGCTACACTAGCCATACAACTCAACTTCGATCATATACTGATCTGAGACTAATTTCATTATTATCCCAAAAGGTACCCCTAGCCGCGCGCCGCACCAAGATCAAACAAGAAAAGAAAGACACGCCCAAACCTCAGAGGAAACGTCCGCGCACCACATACTCTGTGGATGATGATCTAGACGGGATGGACGACGTGCCCCTGAAGAACATCAAAAAGGAGGTGGTGAAGAAAGAGGAGGAGACGGTCTCCATGGAGAAATACTACTTCGGACAGATTGGCGGGAATGCGGAGCAGCCGAGAGTCGCTATTGCTGTTGAGGTAAGCGATTTACCTAGATACGTACGCGACGTAAGGGGGGAACTTTCGAGACCCAGATAATCAGTCAAGTGCCTGTGAAATTCCTCAGCTAAACAGACGTGAGGTGTGAAATATTCTTCTCAATTCTTCCCCTTACCTATCATCTCCGTCTCCTACCCAACATGGTTTGCGGGATGAAATCTCTTATTAGAGATAAGCTCGCCTTTGTACATATTTTTTTCTATGTTAAGCTATTTTATTAAATGCTTTTATTTAACTTGCACTGTATGTATGTATGTTTGTTTGTTTGTTTGTGGGTATCACGGTTCGCGTCAAAAATGTCGGCTTGAATTTGACCCACTTCCCGTTATCCGATTGAGCTGAAATTTCGCATACGTGTATAAGTCGGATGACAATGCAATATATTTCTGACTTAAAGCTGATCTGATGATGGAGACGGAAGACGGTCATGGGAACTCTGTCATAAAACATCGCAAGCCCGTCGAATTTGGGCTCGTTCGATTCGTCTTGACGAATACTTTGGTTCTAGAATATTTTTTTATTAAGACATAGTGCTGATCTGATGCTGGAGCCGGAAGGTGGCCATGGAAACTCTGTTACCAAACGACGCAATTCTATCGTGTTTGGTCTCATTTGATTCGTCTTGACAAGCACTCGAATTCTAGATTAGATGTTTTGTCCTGTAATGATAAAGACTAAAAAGTTAAAAATAAATTAAAAGTAAAAAAACATTTTTAAACAAAGCTTTTATTTAATGCCCTAAAAAGAAGAAAATAAAATTTCAATTCAATCAAATGCGTCATTTTATTACATTACACAATTTATACGATATAAAAGCTTGTTGCGGGATTTATCTCCAAGTCTGTGCAAATAGGTGCCTTCCCACCTAATTAAGTCTACACAAGTAAATCTCGCAACAAGCTTTTATATCGTATAAATTGTGTAATGTAATAAAATGACGCATTTGATTGAATTGAAATTTTATTTTCTTCTTTTTAGAGCATTAAATAAAAGCTTTGTTTAAAAATGTTTTTTTACTTTTAATTTACTGTCATGTGAGTACAATAAAGAAATTACAAATTACAAATATTGGCCCAAGTATAGATACTTGGATTTCAAGACAAATATTTGAAGGACTAACGTAAGGTTCTGGTAGTGCTTGCTTTTGTCAAATGAGTTTGTATTCTGCCATTGACATTGTTATGGCTTTAAGCACCTGGTCTAATCCACTGTTTTTCTTTAGTCGGTCCCCTATTGGTTACTTCCGAAGCCCTCGACTTACTCAACCGTCTGTCCAAAGTCACAACCTACCCACATTGGGATAAAATTCAAAACCTATGAAAAAACAGAACAAAAGATCTGGGTCTTTTGTGGACGTTGGTCGTTTGAGCACCTCGTAACAAACGCGAATATCTCCCCAGTGCCCAGTGTGCAGCGAGCAGCTCACCAACAACTGCTCCCTACTGCAACATCTCTACTTACACCTGTCGGCCGCCGGCGGCGCGCGCGCCTGCCGCTACTGCACCAAAGCCTTCCCTGATGACGCCGAGCTAGCCACGCACTTGGCCAGGGAGCACCCCAGCGACACCAAGACGCCCGACCTGTTCGCGTACGCGTGCCTGATATGCGAGGTGAGGACGTAGTTTAATGGTAATGTAACAGATGGCGACACTTGGTTGGATTCTACAGCATAATGTAACTACTGCGCCCGATGACGCCGAGCTAGCGACGCACTTGGCCAGGGAGCACCCCAGCGACACCAAGACGCCCGACCTGGAGCCCTATTTTTTAAATCGCTCGTGTGATATAATTTTAAAAAACGAATGATTTTCGTTCGTTATATTCAATTCGCTCTGCAACGATTGGTCAGAACCACTCGTTGCGCAAGTCATACGAGCGATTATATCACACGAGCGATTTCAAAAATAGGGCTCCTGTTCGCGTACGCGTGCCTGATTTGCGAGGTGAGGACGTAGTTTAGTGATGATGCAACAGATGGCGCCGCACTTGGTTGGCTTTCAATTTGTTAGGATTCTACGTCATTATCATAATAAATTATATGTAACTAGCTGACCCGGCAGACTTCGTACTGCCTCAATTTAATATGAACTTTATTGAATAGCAATCAAGTTCAAATTGACTCCAGAAAACGATTGACTCTAGAAAACGTTTGTATGGGAAATAGAAAAGGGCTGTTTTTAGGGTTTTCCCGGAAATTATTCGATTTTTTCTCGCCTTTTAAACCTTCCCTAGACCTCCACGAACATTTCAAGACTAAGATAAGATAAATCTGTTCAGCCGTTCTCGAGTTTTAGTGAGACTAACGAACAGCAATTCATTTTTAGGGTTCCGTACCCGAAGGGTGCCAAACGGGACCCTATTACTGAGACTTCGC
This sequence comes from Argyresthia albistria, assembly GCA_963457715.1. Lineage (NCBI taxonomy): Eukaryota > Metazoa > Arthropoda > Insecta > Lepidoptera > Argyresthiidae > Argyresthia > Argyresthia albistria. The sequence continues at coordinate 3,715,339 of OY735255.1, forward strand.
TGTCCGTCCGTCCGTCCGTCTGTCACCGGGTCCGCCTGCACGAACCGTAATAGCTAGAAAGCTGAAATTTTCACAGAATGTGTATATCTGTTGCCGCACCAACCACAAATACTGAAATACGAGAGATATTACAAATTGAAAGTGGTCGCGGTACAAGATACGTCTTCACAACACGCTTGAAAAGTTTATACCAAGGCCATTTTGTTTTGGTAGGTAAGCCTTCTTTTAATGAAACTAAATTTAAATGATATGGCAATGTCGTCCCCGGACTTCTACAAAGACTTTAAATATTAATTGATGAATTACAACGTCTCTATTTATACTGTAGAACTTTTAGAAAATAATTATAAAATTAATAGTTTTTAATTACTTTTGTTTTCATACAAATCTCAGAGCTCAGAAATTATTTTTTTCCTTTTGGCCACTTCAAGTTTGGCTGCCAGTGATGTTTTAATTAAATACTCTTTGGTGCGTTGAAATGATGTTTTGCAGTCTGCATGTCATTGACATAATGAGTGAGTGAACCTCATTGTACGGAAATTGTAGATGGGTGTCTCACGTTTTCCAGTAGGAGTAGGTTGTAGACAGTGCTGCTTACGGCGGCGTTTAGTAGGTACTAAAGGCCCTAAAAGCGCGGCAAGCTTTGAATCAATTCAAATGTTATTTTTCAACTAGCTACAAAGTTATTCTGACATAAGATGATAATTTGAACAAAACTTTTTGGGTATTTCATGAAAAATACAGTTACAGATCACACATATACAGGGTGGAAAAAACGAATGGGCCCTGGAGGGAAAGTACCTTAAAATCTCAAGATATCCGTCCGTCCGTCTGTCTGTCACCAGGCCGTATCTCATGAACCGTGGTAGCTAGACAGTTGATATTTTCACAGATGACGTATTTCTGTTCCCGCTATAACAACAAATACTAAAAACAAAATAAATTTAATATAAAGGGGGCTCCCATACAATTAACGTGTTTTTTTGCGGTTTTTTTAACCGACTTCCCAAAGGAGGAGGTTTACAATTCGTCCGGATGTTTTTTTTTTTTGAAGTAAAACTTCTTGGGGCACGGGGGTAAAATTTATTTAACTTCTCAACTGTGGGTTATTCATATATTTGCTTTTCAATTGCTACTAGCCGGGTGCTATCACGAGTGGCTAAGAAATGTAACGGAAATTGGAATCGGCGCACACTGGTACCAATATGAAAGAAACTGAGAATAGGGTCGAAAGTTGGAGGACTGCCCCCAAAATTTTTATATAGATAGTTCATTTGATTTCAAACAACATTTTCAAATATCATTTTTTGATAAAATAACTCCTTTGCACTTAAAAAAAATACTGAAGTTTTTTTTGTATGGAGAAAAATTGTTTTTTGATGTACATTTTCACAAAACCAAAAGTGTAAAGATGAGACCCCATACATATTGTAGAGGACATATACCTCGATGTTTTCTCCAAAGTAACTATGTGCGTATCGGTGCGTCCACGGGAGCCAGAGGCCCCTAAAGGTTGTAACTTTGACATAGCTATATTGTTTAAATTTATTGCATTTATCTCTCAAAATTAAAGTTAAATAGAGTAAAAAGACTTATTATAATATTACAAATGGTCAAAGGCCATCAAAGATTACGAAATCGGACTTAAGTTATTTTTCTTTAATTCCTAAGTAAAAGGCATTTGCTATGCCTACTTGTATACTAAACTTTAATGGAAGTACTTTTAGAATGCCCACACACCTATTTTACACTAATTCCGCATGTACAGTCAGTGGATGAAACCTGCTATAACTATGACTCATGCGTACCTCACAGAGTTCCACGAATACCCTGCGTAACAACAAGGGTACTGTTGTTGTTGCGCAGAATAATTGTTCAATTACACGTGGTATTTTTTTAAATCAATTACTTTGAATTATGACTATGTTCCGTAAGTAAGTATGTATGAATTTAGTAAAATAAAACAGATAATATTTGTATTGAAGGTTTACTGTTTACAGTAAAATCCATATACTTAAATTAAAAATAAATATTTATAACAACTATATACAATCAATTTACATTTACAAACAAATATATAGGTACTCAAAATTTATTTAAATTTCTATACAGTGCTTATTAATTAACTTAATACTAATATAGTAAAAATTCAATATATTTACATTTATAAGACAAACACAAGGTTTTTTAAATATAAAATGATTATGAACTTAAAAGTACTATATTCATACATTTTCACACATAATATACAACAATAACTCAACTTAAGCTAGTGGGTCTGGAGGAGGACAGTTTTCTAAATCAATGAAGACCTCATCTTCCTCGAGCCCAAATGGTACATCCTGATCAAGGATTTCATCTGCAAGTAGACTTTCTGCCTCGGGAAACAGCTGAAGTTTTTGGGACCTCAGAAACTTCGGTTTTATGTGTGAAATGTAGGGATCCGAACTAATTAGGAAGTTATGAATGAGATCTTCGTTAGTTTGGATCCTTCCAGTCTTTCGAGAATGTCTCTCTCGAATGTTTCTGAAGTCCTTGTTGCGAGCTTCAGATGCTTCCTCCGACATCATACCAATAGGCATGAAAGAAAAATGCTCGCAGATGTCCGCACCATGTACCAGAAGATTATGGACACTTGCTGGCATGTAATACCATTCATATAGATGGACATATAGTTATATAATTTTTCCATTATTATTAATAAGCATTATAGAGCCTGTCTAAGATGTCTTATTTATAAATGTAAATTAATGAATTTTTGCTAATGTAAATTATATGGATTGAATTGAAAAAAAAAGTAGACCTTCAGTTAAAATATTATCTGTTTTATTTTGCTAAATACATACATACTTACTTACGGAACATAGTCATAATTCAAAGTAATTGATTTAAAAAATACCACGTGCAATTGAACAATTATTCTGTGCAACAACAACAGTACCCTTGTTGTTACGCAGGGTATTCGTGGAACTCTGTGAGGTACGCATGAGTCATAGTTATAGCAGGTTTCATCCACTGACTGTACATGCGGAATTAGTGTAAAATAGGTGTGTGGGCATTCTAAAAGTACTTCCATTAAAGTTTAGTATACAAGTAGGCATAGCAAATGCCTTTTACTTAGGAATTAAAGAAAAATAACTTAAGTCCGATTTCGTAATCTTTGATGGCCTTTGACCATTTGTAATATTATAATAAGTCTTTTTACTCTATTTAACTTTAATTTTGAGAGATAAATGCAATAAATTTAAACAATATAGCTATGTCAAAGTTACAACCTTTAGGGGCCTCTGGCTCCCGTGGACGCACCGATACGCACATAGTTACTTTGGAGAAAACATCGAGGTATATGTCCTCTACAATATGTATGGGGTCTCATCTTTACACTTTTGGTTTTGTGAAAATGTACATCAAAAAACAATTTTTCTCCATACAAAAAAAACTTCAGTATTTTTTTTAAGTGCAAAGGAGCTATTTTATCAAAAAATGGTATTTGAAAATGTTGTTTGAAATCAAATGAACTATCTATATAAAAATTTTGGGGGCAGTCCTCCAACTTTCGACCCTATTCTCAGTTTCTTTCATATTGGTACCAGTGTGCGGCGACGTCAGGGTCGGCTGAAGACTTTTAAAACCGCAACTATTTTCAATACGGTTTTTAACTAATCAGATAAGATAATAATACATTCGTACAATAAAGAATGTTAATTAGTGAGAGAAAAACCTGATGAAACGTTAACAAATAAAAATTATTTTAAGCATTCTTCCACGAGTTCTTGATTTCCGGTATGGCCAAGATGGCGCCGCCGCCGCCGCCGCCGCCGCTGGCTGGGATAAACAAAACCAGTGACGTGACCAAAAACTACTTCGTTCAACCTCTTTGTTGGAACCGGAACTTATGTTTGACAGCTGTGCGATGCGATCCATACAGTTTGTAAGAAAAGAGTTTCATCAATGTCACACGGGTCGATATGGATTTCTAAAACAAGCAAAGCAATGCATACATTTGAGCGAGACGGCTTAAAGACGTGACGTCAGATGGTATATAATCTGAGCGAGATGCAAATAGTAGTGACACTATTGAATGAGTTAAGTATATCACCACGAGCGCGACAAATTGTAGATAAGGAATGGTGGGAAATAAATGACATGACGTATTAAAAGTAAGTACAAGTATAAAATAATTTCAAATAATCGGACGTCTGAAACTTAAAAGTAACTTGAAGCAGAGATTGGATCTCAAAATTGGAAATTTAAATCTCTTTTAGTATAGGTAGGTATAGGTGTATAGTATAGGTACCACTTAATGATCTAGCTACAGAAGTTTTACTTCTAACACGTGTACGGTGCTACACGCGTATCTTTTTTTTTATTTTTTTTTTTATGTATGTGCCTCGATAGCGCCTAAACGGATGGACCGATTTGGAAAATTAGACCGATTAGACCTATAGTGATTTTTGTGTTTTTCATAATAACTCGTGCAAATGCACATGGTAAGCATAATATTGTGATGCGGAACTGCTGATGAAGACCACATATGGCCACCAGATCTGCTCAATACTAGGTACAAATACAATGCGTGGCTGACGGGCAGGCAACGCATAGCCTAAACCGATGGACCTAGAGCCATGAAACTTTGTACAGGGGTTCCTTAGTAGCGTGGGGTAGCACTGATATGGGATTTGACAAAATTAATTCCCCTGGGGGGGGGGATAAGGGGTTACAGTTTGTATTAAACTCAATCTAATCAAATAGGGTTTGTGGAAGTCGGTTTTTTCTAAAGTTTACTTTTTGTTTCAATTATATAGATAATGGTACGGAACCCTTCGTGCGCGAGTCTGACTCGCACTTGGCCGGTTTTATTATATATATAGACTAGCTGACCCGGCAGACTTCGTACTGCCTCAATCGATAAATAAAAGACCTAAAATTTTGTATAAATTAATTTCAAAACAAACAAAACTTTATGCAGCGGTAATAAATTGCAAATTGACTCTTTGACGTTAGGAACACACCTAAATTGCTCAGACAACAGTGAGTGATTATAATTTAATATGAACTTTATTGAATAGCAATAAAGTTCAAATTGACTCTAGAAAACGATTAACTCTAGAAAACGTTTGTATGGGAAATAGAAAGGGCTGTTTTTATGGTTTTCCCGGAAATTATTCGATTTTTTCTCGCCTTTTAAACCTTCCCTAGACCTCCACGAACATTTCAAGACTAAGATAAGATAAATCCGTTCAGCCGTTCTCGAGTTTTAGTGAGACTAACGAACAGCAATTCATTTTTATAATATAGATGAGTAAATTGTAGTGTAATGGGGCTATGTAGCTCGGATGGCGGAAATCACATAGCATCATAGACATAGAGTTCCCAGAATTCCGAGTAAGATCAACCAAAACTGATGTTTTATACATTAAGATTTAATTAACGTTTATGAAAGGCACTAAATACAATATCCTGGTCCGTAGGTCCGCTTCGCCGCCGTGCTGACGCTCGCTACACACATGCAGAAGACCCACGCGCCACTAGAGCTGCCGTACAACTGCGGCGCGTGCGACTATCGCTCCTCCGCGCATCGGCATACGGTCGAGCACTTCTACTCGGCGCACGCGAACGATGCTAGGCTGCAGTGCCCGCATTGTTTGAAGGTGGGTTTAGGACGGATTTTTATAAAATTATGATTTAGGGCGTCTTGCAGCCAGTTGCAGCAGACTTTTGACAGCCGCTAAGATAAAACTCAAGAGCCGGAGTTTGAACACAAATTAAGTACAACACGGTGAAATGACGTAGTCAAGCACGGCTATGATATCCTGTCAGCCAGGTTCTGATAGAAGTTCAGAACCTAAAATGGCCACTTTTATTTACATTGCATTTAAAGTCGATTTAGCTGCTGTAAATGTCTAGTCGAGGCCGCCCTAGAAAACGTTGGAGTGACGAGCTGAGGGACCACAACAAGAACTGGTGGGAATCGGCCCAGGAGCGCGATGCATGGAAACGGGGAAGAGAGGCCTTTGCCCAGCAGTGGGATGGTATAGGCTAATAATAATAATAATAATAAAATGTCTTAGGGCAGCTTGATACAGCTTTCCCTACAACCCTCTTAAAAACCAACTGCATATTAGATCATCAGCTAATAACTCCACCAACCCTCGCAGAGCGAGCGTGCTGGACAGCCCTGTCCTACTCCTATCCAAGCAAAAGCCCGTGTTGGCCATTTAATTATGAACCGAGAGAAGAACCTAAAGCTACACCCTGTGTCCAGGTGCTACCGGTGTACTCGGAGGGTCTCGAGCTGACCTCCAACCTTCAACTCTTCTTGGAGCACCTGAAGCAGCATCAGGACAAGGAGCTGGAGGTGCGCTGCAGCAGATGCGTGCTCAAGTTTGTGCACCTCGGTGAGTAAGATCGGGCACCCATTTTCAATCGAATACTCCATAGTGAACTTTATTTTACCTTTAATATAGGTAACGCCAAACAACTTGAACAAATGACCTTGCATGCGCAGAAACCATCTGATATATGATACTGCGCACCACGGTATGGGGTGCGGGACGCGGCGTGCGGAAGGAGCATCGCATCGAGCGCGCCTTGCCACGCTATTGGTAGATCAGTTTCCCGCTTTGAGTTCACGTCTCGTCGCTGCCCAATACACTTGCGTGCAGTGAAATCACGGATAAAAAATGCCTCGACGTCCGAACGTAGTTTTAAAAAGGCAAGCCAGAAAGATGGTATGTGATGAGATTTCTATCAATGGAGATATTATTATGTTTTATAGGTTACGTGGAAAAACGTATTTTTAGGGAATTTCAATCGTAGGTATCCCATAAAAAATCTTGTCTTTTGTCAAATCATTATTCTTTGTTAATAGACACCAATAAAGACGACAAATGTCGCTAAATAATTTACAGTTTTATTTTGATAGTCATATCCACAGACCAGACCATTAAATCTGTATAGTTCGCAGCAAATGTACCTACTTCGCGTGTCTCAAACAGTTATTGTGCACCTGTTACCGCTCAGTCCCTCATGAAAATGGTACAGTATATTTTCTCATTTTCTATCGATTGAACTAAGTAAGTATATAGTATTGTGCACTAAGATTCATGCAGTATACTGTAGGTACGATTTGTTTTGAGAATTTTAAGTGCGTCGTTTTTTTGGCACGTAAGTGTACATACGCAAACTTTCCCCCACCACGTCACATTTTGCTCAAGATGTTTGGCGTCATTTATACGAGTTGTTTTAAAATGGTCATGGTGGTGTGAGCGCTGCGCGGGTGCGATGAAAACCATCCGATGTTATATGAGACTTAGTAAGACACAAATCATATGTAAGCTCACAGCAAGGCAGTGAGGAGCGGGGCGGGCGCGTGTTCGTTTGTCCACGCCCTTCAGAATACCATTGTTATTTTTAACGCCTGTAACTATATGCAGGTCAACTAAAGGAGCATCAGATTCGCGACCACCACACCGTGAGCGGCGCCACCCCGCTCTGCTCTGAGGAACACCTCATCACTAAGCCGAGGGTAAGTTAAACTCCAAAGCCATTAAGTTATTGATACCTAGGAAAGTGCTACATTCATTACCCTATAAGCTATCTAACAATGCATTATTTTCATTTTGTAGTAGCATCAGTACATATCCATCAATAAACGTTTCCGACGAGTAGGTCGCAGCCAGGATCCGCGCGGGAATTGCCACGAATTTCGATTATAATAATTGTGGGAATGGGAGCGCGTCCCAGTGGGATCCGGACAGCTGACGAACGCCATATCGCGGCTCAAAAAACTGTGATAAAGTGCCCCAAATGCCCATCGGCCTTTGTCTAGCAAATAAGTTAATAACTTTGAAAAATCCGACTCAGTATTGTAATTAAAGTCAGTAAAGTAACCTCCTCTGCTGTAGAACAAGCCGCGGCCGCCCGTGAAGGACACCACGAGCCACACGATGCCGGAGACGTACGAGCACGTGACGCTGGTGCTGCCGCCCAGCGGCGCCGTCTGTCGCGAGTGCGACACGCCCCTCGACACCGACCAACACTTCCTGTGAGTACCCACGGAAATAATGGACGCCTAATGGGCCTATTAGACTACGCTGTCGGCAGGGCCCTGTCTGACTCACTGTCTCTTTCTAGTCGTTCCATATGGGTGAGACGTCTATACAAATCGGGCCCTGCCGACAGCGTAATGTAATAAGCCCTTAAAGTCGAGCGTTACGGTCAACACATTGTCGGGAAGCTACTCTACTCCAACTGATATCAACTCCTCTAAATAGGTACAAATGATGTTACTTATTTATTTATTTATTTATTTATTCAGGAAGCCAACAGCATTTATCTTTACAAAAAATGAGTTTTTTTAATGTTTTTGTGCAATAAAGTATAAATGAAATGAAATAAAATGAAATGACAATGCTCGCAGTGTATGAAAAAAGAACCTGACCCGAACAAAAGCAATATACAGCTTTCCAACGCTCTTTCGGCTTGCGGTGACAGGTGGAACCAACGCTTTTTGACAGATTCGTTGCATTAAGTTACGTAGAAGTGGCGCCTGTAAACGTCACTCACGCGCCAAAAGAACGCTAGAAGACTTCTCTCAAAATTAAGAGTATAATTGCCAACACAATCCTATACTGCCGTCCGCCTACAACTTTTTAGAAATGCGAGCTTTATTCTTACGACGGCAGTATATGAGTCACGGCCGGTTTCCGAGACGCTGGTCAAGCTAAGCTAATCGTAACCTTTGAACAGCATCTCGGTAACCTGCCGTAGTCTCACAAAAACAGTGCCAAATACCAACTATCGTATAATGTATCCCTAACATAATCCCTCTCCCCACAGCGGCACCACCGTGTGCACCAAGTGTCCGTTCACGACGTCCTGCTACCGCTCCATGCTGCGGCACAGCGGCTACTGCGCCGGCCTGCACTCGCTGGAGGACGCGCCGCGCGATGCGCCCTACGCGTCGCACTGCGTGTGCGGCTACAACACGACAGTCGGTGAGTGAGAGTGCCCGCCGTCATCGTCTCACAAGCAGGCCTTCCAGGAGGCCTAATACCAACTCTAAAGGCTGATTTTATTTATTTTATTTATTTATTAAGGTTTACCAACAGATCTTACACAATACACACAAATAGAAAAAACAGTACATCTTGCTATGTGTAGACCCAATTATAGGTGAACACAACATACCTACATTAAAAAAATAAAACAGTTCAAACTACCTGGACCTACCGTTACTAACTATTATTTGCTAAAATAAAATAAATTATATTTTAAAACTAAATTACTTGGCAAAAGCCGCTACAATGTTATTTTTAAATTTACTAAGACTAAGATTAAAAATGTCAAGATCGTTGGAGTGACATAACTTATTGTGAGATCGAGAAAGTCTATTAGTTTTATACAATTATACCCAACATTGGTTCTGGACAAGTTTACGTAGAACAATTCGAGCATCTTTGCGTGGCAGTACCAACCTGACCTTCGAGAGCAACTCCGGACAAACTACACCACCCCTTAAAATTTTATATAGCAATACTTGGTCCGCTACTGATCGTCTATTTTTTAGTGACATGAAATTAAAAAAAATCGGTCCTCGTAAAATGGCAAGGTGGACAGTTTTTTCTGATGCACGGATAAAAAGAATAGAAATCTCTTTTGAATCTTCTCAATTCTGTCGATGTGACACTGATAATGAGGAGACCATATACTAGAGCAATACTCAAGAGAGCTACAAACCAGTGTAAAGTACGACATTTTGAGAGCTGATTTTCATTGATCCAGTAGCTGGATCCAGTATCACTGCGCTGAAACATGTTTACTTTGATCCAGTGTCAATCCAGTGATGGAATCCAGTATTACGGGATCCAGCTACTGGATCAATGAAAATCAGCCTTTAAGGCAGGCAGGCATTGAATTCAACAAGTAACCCTACCCTATCAACACTGTTGTGCCTCTGTCACCCGTATGGGAAATCGCGTGACGTTATGTTAATCCTATGTTGCACATTCCGTCAGGCACGGACATGCTGACGCACCTACTGATCTGCGAGCACAAGAGCGCGTACGCGTCGGAGGAGGACGCGCGCGCCAACACCGTGCGCGCGGGAGACGCGGCGCACGACGCGCACAGCGTGAGTAGCATATACATGCTCTATTTATCCTTACTTTTCCAATTTTACAAACATACAAACCAACAAAACTACTGAAGGAACTGCCGAGATCTGATAGAATTGAATGTTGAATGAATGGACATAATGGGCTAAAACTTGTCCTTACTTTTCGATGAAGTTAATTCCATGTTGCGTGTGTGCGCAGACGCATGAGCCGGGCGCGGCGCGAGGGCCCGCGCTGTTCTGTTACGTCCATTTGCAATAATCTATCTATGATTTCACATTACTAGAGTTAGATTTGACACTTATGTCAAAGGCCCTATCTATCTGCAGATTGAGGATAGATGGTTATTGCAAACGTTCGTTAGTGTGGCGGCCATTTGACCATACATTTGACAACGCCTAACCCATGAATATGGTCGTCTTGCGCCAAGGACACTAATTGCGATTAGCGTCTTGATTCTATTTAGCAGCTGTCAAATTGTTTTAAATATAACTAGTTGTGTGTGTGTGATTAACGCGCTGATTGCAATTGTTATTTTTGGTGCAAGTGACACTAAATTTCAATGTGTGGCAGTCTTCTCTCTATGATCCCCACGATACAAGCTTGCCTAGTGTGGGGATCACAAGTACTGCTTTTGTTTAATTTTAATTTTGCACTTAATTTCGTCACATAATATTTAAATGTGAAATAAATAAATAGTTGATTTGACAACTGCGCCGCCAGTGCCCCCACCACCATACCCAGTGGTGTGCCGAAGCCTTGAACCACAGTTCTTAACTGTAGTTGTGTGCGCAGACTGTCGAGGCGGGCGCGGCGCCGGCGCTGGGCGAGTATGCGGCGCCGCCCTCCGTGCTCAACACGCAGCTGTCGCTCGACGACCTCGCGCCGCCCTCCGTGATGCAGCCCGACCAGGTACACCACAAATACATACCGCCTCTGTGGCATTGTCCCACAAGCGAGGGGTTCGTGCACACTGATCCCGGGATTCGTTCAGAGTAGTAACGGATCACGATGTTCCGTGTCAACTCCTGTGTGGCCCGCGTTGATTTATTAGCCGACTATCATCGCAATGTCGTCCGAGAAGCCGAGGTGGTGTTAGCATCCTGTGGTCTGCTGACGGATCCCTTCGTTTCACGTGCTACCGGTAGTAACCCTCTTGGCGACGGTCATCGACGTGGCGAAATATCGAAATCGCTTATCTCCTACGTTCCTAGGGTATAAGCCGATTGTTGTCCATTCTGTTTAACTTTGAATTGTTTCTCATCAGCACGAGCAAGAGCTGCTAAAGGACGCGTACGAGCGTCCGCTCGCAACGCCGCGCCACGAGGATGCGGCGTACTCGCTGGGAGACTTCGAGCCGCTGCCGCAAGAGCCGCCGCCACAGCCCGACTTCGAACAACTCTAGACAGACACATGGCCATTGCCACCGGAACGCAGTCTTTCAACGATCTTTCGTGAGTGACGTTGGGCGCCAATTCTACGCAAATTAATGCAACGAACCTGTCAAAAGGCGTAAGTCCCACCTGTCAACGCAAGCCAAAAGATCGTTGGAAATTGTTAACTCTAACGTGAAAGTTTAAAAAACTTAACGCCAATTTGACAAATATGGGTTGATGATGTGTTTTTATTTGATGTTGGTTTAGCTCTACAGTCAACAAAAAACTAACTTGGAAGGGTAGTCAGGATAGAATAATCTGGATAGCGTATGAAAATGATAGAAGTTTGCATGCCCATTGTATTATGTATGAATGACTATGTAATATTCTATGTAGTTGGCACATAATAAAATGATATGATATTATGTAGGTATATTGTAGGTGGTTCTAGATCATTTCAGGTTTAGAGGAAAGTCTAAAGGGTGGTCAATCAAACATTATTGTTTGTTTAAAAATTATGTAGATATTAGAGATTTCCTAATATTTTGATTTAACTATGACTTACGATATTCTAATCTAAACTAAAACTAATTTTAGTATATCGAACTTAGCTTTTCATAAGACATAAGACTTGCAAATAAATGTATAATGAATGTCAATGAAGCAACTTTGTTTCATTTCTTTTTCCTTTTCTTTTTGAAAGTTAGTGTGACTTTATTATTGACTCCATAATCATCAATGTTACTCAGATCATTGTCTAAAATAACTCCATCATAGTTAAGATCATAAGTTTTCCAAATGTACTTCCAAGAAATCTTTACAGTATTTCCAATCCGTTTTTGATAGATTTCAAAATGTCTTGCAATGGATTTCTTCAAATCTCTAACATTGATGTTCTGTGGGACCTGTAAAAGAACAAATAAGTATGTATTTATTATCAACAGGTACATAATAAGTTGAGCTTTTACTATAATTCAATAAATAAAATGTTCAATCTAAAGTAGGCACATTTTTGAAGTAGATTGCAGCTGCAAGATTTTGATTTTGTTAATTTTATATTTATGTATTCAACTTCAAATAGTATTAGTTAACTCACAATAACTTTGAGTCTTGGTTCGTTTTCTCTAGATATAAATATTGTGATGGACTGTCCATGTTCCACGGCAATCTGCAACAGCAAGATTATTATCAGTAAGGTGTAGGAAAGGAAGGGTAAGTCACATAAAAGTGGTAATGGTTATGCTCACTGCCTGTATTATATAAAACATGTATTGTTTTTTATTTAGTATTAGTTGGTTGGATCCCAGAAAATGCAAAGAGAGTGTGGCCGACCCAGGAAAAGGTAGTGATTACTTGGGTCTATGGAGTGAGGACTGGACGGAGACTGCTCAGTATCGGTCGGATAGAGGGGGAGAGAGGTCTTTGCCCAGCAGTGGGTCATAGTAGGCTTGTAAATAATAATTAGTTGGTTGACACTCCGATACTCAGCATATCATACGGATTAAATATATATGCAAATATTACCTGAGACAAGACTTCTTCCAAAATAATGTCTGGGGGTAGATCAGAGAGTAAAGTATCCGAAGTTATTAGACTTGACAAAGAACACTTCGTAACTTCAAGAAGCTCGTCATGAGACAACGCATTGGCAACATCTTCAAGATTTTCCATGCTCAACGTCGAGATCGTGTTTCTCACGTAATCAACAATCCAACATTCTATAAAAGAAAGAAAGTAAACAGCAAAATAACCTCGACAAAGGTTTGTTTTTTTTTTCTGTCTTCTTCCTTATGGTTTGTTTTGTTTACCATTTTAACAGTTGGACTTTTTTTTTCTAAAAAAATATGAGCACGAGTTTTTCTACATAAATATTTTTGCATCCGGCAAGTGAGTTTACAAAATGCGTTGGCGCTACTTTCTTTGAAAAAATGCAAAGTTTTCCCTGCAGCACAGATTAATAAAGAGTTCTGCAGCAAGCATTAGGACGACAACAGACCAGCAGTGATTGGCACCGTTATTGGCACACAAGCAAAGCAATCGAATCTCAAATTCAAATCAGCGCCATTTCAATTCAGCATTATCTGACACCGGAACAAATACCATTTAAAAAAAAAAACACGAAATAAACTGAACTGAGTTCATGTAGGTAAGTTCAGTTTATGTCGTGCTTGTCTATGATCGGACGGAGCAGAATACTGTCATGTCAGGTCGCGTTCCGTGACATCGCCATCAGCGCCATAATCGATTACAGCTTCTACGAAGCCATTTATATCTAAGAACAATAAGATTTATAGGTACCTTATCCAATATAACAGTAAACCTGACAGATGTCAATCTTAGCCTGTTAGTAAGGGGATATTGCTCATAAAAATCGATTAATCAAAAGAATCGATACACCCATTAACCAATGGCGGATCCAGGGGGGGGCCATGGCCCCTCCCAAACGACCCAGTTTTTTTTTTTGACTCAACTTTTCTGTTCAGGTGCACTTTTACACGGCATACTCAGAAGAAACAGAAATATATTTGCCATGCTAGCCATGTGATTTCTCCGGGGCGACTGACCTATGAGTTAGTGTGTTCCTCATGGCCCAGGAATTTGATTATCTGGGCTCATCTTTTCGTTTTAATTCAGGTGCACTTTATACACAGCATACAGAGAACAAAGAGATAAAATCGAAATGCCCTTTGAGGTTTTTTTTTGTACCAGCAGAAGGCCCAAGATTTTCATTCTTTTGACTCAAAGTTTCGATTTCATTCAGGTGCACTTTTACAGACCATACTCAAAAGAAACAGAAATATATCCGCCATGGTAGCCATGTGAATTTTCCGAAGCCGCCGTATGAGTTCTCATTTTTTAAAGCGTCCAGATATTTCATTATTTGGACTATTTGATTTGATTCATGTTCACATTTACACAGCATACTCAGAAGACACTGAAATATATTCGAAATGCTAGCCATGTGATTTTGCCAGAGCGGCTTGCGCCGCCCTATGAGTTTTTATATTACAGTGGGCCCAGGAACGACACACATAACTTCTTAATTTTTACGGATCATCATTGAGTGATGATCATCACTGAGTTAGCGAATAAGCCCGCTGACTCGGAATGGCTTCGTAGATGATGTAATCTATTTTGGCATGTCTCGGAACGGGGGTCAGTCATGTCATGTCAAATTCTCCATTGTCCATTAAACACATTTTTGAGGTTATATCTTCTGTCACTACAATTACAATTTTTACGATTATTGGATTACATCAGCAAGAAGAACAGACACTGATAAATTGTTACAATGGATTCTTTAACAAGCGGGTCCCTTTCGGGCGTGCAGAAGGAAGAGCTAATGGATCAGGTGAAACAACAGATCGCCATCGCAAACGCTCAGGAACTCCTCACTAAGATGTCTGAGAAATGTTTCAAGAAATGCATTAACAAACCGGGCACTGCTTTGGACAATTCTGAACAGAAATGCATTGCTATGTGCATGGACAGGTACATGGATGCGTGGAACCTCGTCTCAAGAACTTACAGCAGTAGAATCCAACGTGAGAGGAACAACATGTGAAGTTTCAGTTTGAGAAAGAAACACTGTCATAATAGTGTAAATAGTAACAATTTAGTAGTTTTATGTTGAAATTGTGAGTTGAAGCCACCAGTTAAGTTAATGTGTTCAATGAAAATGTTTAGGTTGTTCACGGTGTCATTTTCTTTTGAAGTATTTTTTCTTTTGTATGATTGGATTCTTACTGTTGGGTAACAGTTGAGAGCAAAAATAATCTCTGTTGCTAAGTGTCTGCATTTATGTATGTAACTTGAGGTATAATGTAATGGTTACTGGTACTGGTCTATATTGACTGTTTTTGCTCCACCCAGACAACTCTTTTACATGCTATAAATAAAGGTTTATGTTGTTATCAATTGGTTTTATTTTATCAGATTTCGCCCTTTAGCATTTTCTTTCTGTATTGATACAATTTCTTGATCCACATCTCGACCAGCTCTTCTTCACTCGGCAAAGCCTGAAACAAATACAGTGGTGAGTTACCGTTACCTTCAAAAAAGATTTGCTGGAGCTGCAACAGGTGGCCCAAATGGCAAACTTTCTGTGTTGAGTGTCCTATACACCTACTGAGGAGTAATAGAGTGCAGTTCAAAAGATAGAATGTGGCTGGCAAGTGTCAACACACAAGCCACTTAAGTCTTCACAAAATAAAAGGCCCGTTTTGAGAGTTCACACCCATGAAGTTTTAACCCCTAATGCGTAGGTAATAAAAGCCAACTGGTGTATACAAGTTGCACCTAGGAAAACTGCTTCTATTACCGTTAGGGGTTAAAAGTTCATGGGTGTGAACTGTCAAAATGGGCCTTTTATTTTGTGAAGACTGTAAGACAATCAATTTTATAAGGAACAAGTTGTGGTCTGAGGTGAGTCTAACACATAAAGAATAGTCTCATTGTCAGTTAAGTTGCCCAGCAGTGGAACATCTGTTCTACTTACATCAAAATTTATTATAGAGTCATCATTATCCACTTTCAGTTCAGCATCAGGTAACTTGACAGTATCTGTGTTAAGATCAATGACTATATTCTGCTTCTTTTTATTCTTAGTTGATGTGAAGGACTTCTGCACAAATGAGTCGCTGTTCAACTCCGCTAGTAAGTTTCTGTCATGAATTGTTGGCATTTCTTCTTTTACTTCAATCTCCTTGTATTCATAAGTTGGTATTTTTGTCATTGTTAAACCAGCTGCTGCTGCTGCCTTTATGGCCTTCTCCAACTTGCTTTCTGTGTCATCCATAGTGAAGTTCCTGTTCAATACTGGTTTTTCTGCAATAAAATATTTTACTTTTTATAGTCAATGGCTCAATCTTACTCTTATCTGGGTAAAAGCATGTGCCTTTTTGTGGGGACTTTAATGGGCTACGTTTGGATGAATCTATAGCATTTTACTGCAGCACTGAGGAAATTGTACTGGTAGAAAAGAGGAAAAGAGAATATCCTGTTACTCAAAAAACAATATGCTCACCAATCTCTACAGAACTGGATCGACTGCTAGCTGACCGCGACCGTCTATGTGACTTGTGCTTGCCTTTGCTGTACTTCTTGCTCCGTGAGCTAGATCTAGAAACGGACCGTCGTTCCCTAGACACGGACCGTCTTGTACGTTTACTTCTGGAGCGGGATTGTGAGCGGCGCCGAGACTTCTCATACCGGTCGCGGGACAAACTCCTCGAGTAGCTCCTGCGACGATGTCTCGATCGGCTGGTGGACCTCCTCCGTTTACGAGTGCTGGACTCTGATCGGTCCCGCGATCGGGAGCGACGTTTGTGCTTGCTTTTTGATTTCTTGCGCTCGTAAGACGACTCTGAGCTGTAGGAAGAGCTGCGCTTCTCGCGGTATCGGCTCTTTTCACGAGGCATTTGATAGAAATAACTGTTCAAACTGTTGTTTGTTTATCTTTTTCACCAGATTCTCGCTAAAAAACTAAAAACGCTGACATATGAATGAATGAACCGACTTTTTTTATAGATGGATGGATGGCTCACAAAGTCACAGAACAGACAGATGTCAACTCACAGTCAACTCATCACACACAACTCACAAGACTGGGTTCATGTCGGTTGATTAATTTTTCTAGCATCATCTACCATACCAATGGAACAAGTCTAAGAGGATTTCGTTAGTTCTCCGCAAGATGTCGCTACTATTGTAACGTCATTTGTCACGTTTCGTTTTACGAAATATTTAGTATAAATAATATTCTCTCATAAACGATTCGTGTTATGTTCACGATAGAATATTTTTACTATTAAATGTTTGTTTAGTGATCTCAATAGTTATCGTATTGCTTTGTCGGTAACCTTTTAATGAAGGCATTCTTATTTTCTCATAATTCGATTCGTAATGTTTCAATGCGTGTGCCTGTGCGTTTATCCGAACGTTATTCGGGGATGGACGGCTGCGAGGAGCGATCATCGGCCTCGATGACGGAATGTGTGAAATTTTAAGATGGTGAAGAGCAGTGTTTTTCTTTTGCAACACGGATAAACGACGCTGAAGTGTTGTTATTCCAGTGAATTAATAAATAATGTGTTTAGCTGGATAGCCATAAGAACTTTACGCGCATTCCATTGCCGTAAGAACTGGCACAGTGTCGAACGTGTGCCAAAGTGTGTTTGATGGTGCATTGACATTGTTTCGTTAGATTTTCCACAGCCTACAGCGTTTGATATGGTTATACAAGTTTTGTACGCTTGTAGAGGAACCTGTAAACATTTCTGATGATTACGAAGTCAAAGTGAGGCGAGAACAGATGCCAACATGGAGCCGTCGGATTCAGTCGACACCAAACAGGTCAGTACTAAACAGGGGTAATTGCCGGTTGTTAGCGATTTGCAGACTACCGTGTACAGGTTGCCTTGGTGCTCGGCACTTTTCCTCATTAGTAAACTTGTTGCTTCCTTGCACACTATCATTCTTTGTGTCTATCACTGCTGCACAACATTTGTCATCATTCACTGCTTGACTAATTTCTGTTCTAAAAAGGAACGATATTCAGTATACAGGCTGGGTAAACTGGATTTGAGCAGAAATATTGCCTTTTAGATCATTTGAAACACAAAGCAAGCCAAGGCAGTCTGGTGTGGGTAGTGCCGCTGCCCACACTTCTGTTTGAATAAATTATTGATGTCAGAACATTGTTATGTTCCTTACATGTCTCAAAGTTATGCCTTTCTGATGGCTGTTTTGTCTTGATGACTTTTATGACTTTATTGAATATTGATGTTTAGTAAAAGGTAGGTATATCTGAGACTGTGATCAAGATATATCTAAACAAGATTGTGATCAATTCAGACAAGTTATCCTAATTATAACAATGATTATGCTTACAGCAACAAATTTATCTTATATTACATCTATTCATGCCTTTTTACCAACATAGGTACATCACTAAAATGTCTCTAGCTAGGCTGTATTAATAAGTGAGATGTTGATCCTCTGGTATGGCTATTACTGCCTATTCCCTGTGATTTGCCTTTTATGAATTTCTTAGTAATTAGGGTTTATTTGTATGTATTTATTGATTTATATGTAGAGTTGTATTGTACATGCAGGTCTTCCCCAGTCTTTCCAACTATCTAAGTAGGTACATTTTCCTTTCCCAATGGTTTGCTGGAAGAAATCTCTCTCTGTTAGGGATAGGCTCGCCTTTGTACATTGTCTATCTATCTATTATAAGTTTTCTGTATGTCATTCTTGTGTAGTACAATAAAGACATTATGAAATTACGACTTTCGGTTTATACTAGGTACATACTAGGTTCAAGTATACTGGGCAGAACAGTTTGTTTTTTATTTTTGTAGTAAATTAACAGTATCCACTCTTTTGGCTAGTGAAGTATTAATTAATGTATATTTGAAGGCTGTAACTCACCATCCCGGTGGGACAGTTACACTGCAGGCCCGCACATTAGTTTTAGTATACTAACATGTCACACTGGAAGCAGTTCGCTGGTTCTAGCAGACCGCCAGCTTGACGCCAGCGTAAGTGCGCCAGTTTGATGCCAGCGTAAGTATGTTTTGGACAGTAGATTACAAAGTATGCTGGCTTCAAGCTGGCGCTTGTGAATTGGATTCCGGTTTTAGTAGAATACCAAATACCTTGTATTGAAGTTTGTGCCAAGCTTGTCATAGGCTTGTGAACAGTAGAATTCGGGTCCAGCTATCTTACTACCAACTGTTGTCTTCTTTTCTTGTTGTTTCTTATAAAACTATGGCAAAATTATTATTGTAGTAATGATACCCAAATCTGAGGACTTTTTACTTTGAATCTTAACATAAATTCTGAGTTGGGAAATTCAATGATAATTTACATTATGGAGTTAACAATTCCTTATTAATTTCAAGTTAGGCTGAAAGATTTAAGTGATAAATGTGGAATTTGCAATTCTTATCATCTCTTGTCTTGTAGTGCACTTAGTTTATCTAACCATATTTCTTGAAACCTATTTTCTACCTCCACTGCCAAGTTACCAACAAATTTAGCTATCAGAGAACTCTTAAGTGAACTAAATGCTTATAGATTTTATCAACAGTTTGTTTTTATGAATGAGATATGTACCTATTTGTCAAAACATCAAAAGTTTATCATCTTTTTAGAACAAATATCTCATCCATTGTCTAAACGAAATCTGTCTGAATCTCTCACCATTTCTTACCAGGCCCTAATTCATAATGAGTCTCACATTCTGTCACATAATCCTCAAGTTAATAAGCCTCCCCTCTACCAAATTAAACAACGTTATCTCAATCAACTGTCGTCAAACACACTCCATTCTTAACCCATGCTCATTTAACCCATGGGCTATTCTAGCGTCTTGGTAGGGGGGCGATGCGCGCAACGTCGAACCATGCGCTCGCATTAGTCTTCTCCGCGTAAGGCGCGTCGGTCGCCGCGCGCGCACGATCTGCTTCTAGCCCGCGAGTGATGTCATAAGTGTTCTGTGGTTCAACTCTTGGATTGTACTATGGTGGCAATGGTAGCGTCGGCGTCAGGTTACGGCACTCTCCGCCGGTTTCTGAGCGCGCCGGAGGGCCAGGCCTCCACGGACGCGGGCGGCGTTCCGGGCGCCTCCATCGCCGTTTCGGTAAGACCCCTGCAAGCCATCGTTGTCTACTGTGATGCAGTTCACGTTATATCGGACTATCGATGTTAATGACTGTTGTTGATTGTGGAACATCGTATGAGGAAGGTGTGTCGCTATCGTGATGACCAATCACGGTAATGGAATGCCTCGATAAGAAATGCGAGTACGATAGCGATTACTTACATTGCAGTTATTTGAAATACCGCTGACCTAACTGTAGGTCAATGGTCTGGCTACATACACCCCCGCAAATTATGGCTACTTTCTGTATTCGGACACCGCCGTCGCGTCGCAGTAACGCGAAGCCGCGCTTATTGTAATGTTAGCACAAAAGGTAGAAAGCAGCTCGTACAATGTCTGCTGCTCCGTCTGCCGATTGAATTTGCCTCTGATTACAATGGCCATTGCACTGTATCATCAGATTTCTATATGACGATATTTTCATAAAATTCCACCAGCGTCCGTCCGTCCAGCGTATCTTTCTGCTGTTTTATTCGGGATCAGAATGACAAAATGCTTCTTTTATTTTTCTGTACTTTGAATAGGATTTTCTGTTGACCCCGGAAATAGAAGCTAGATGAGGCAGTCCGCACGTACCTACTACCTACCTCCCCAAAATGAAAAGCTGCTCGCATGTTTGAAAAGAATCACCATTAGTATCAGTCGATTATATCGCTACCGACAACCTACTAGGGGTCAGTGCCCGTACTTTCCATTTGAATTCCAACTATACGACTAATATCGATCGATGTTCCGACCTTGGCCTCACCATATGGAAAACTATTTTTCAGTTACTGATGTCATGTATGGGAAGAGTCGGGAGTGATGTGTATGCGCCAAGGTTAGTTCGTCAGACCGTGAAGAAGCAGAGGAGCATGCCTCGTTGAGTTTCAAATGCGAAAGGAGCGCAAACCGACACAGATAGAGCTAGTTTTATTACAAACACCGTTTTCTACCCAAATTGATGTTATTGTCTCGAGATGGGAGCTAAGTGATATAAAGTGAATTCGACGTGCCATTTGCTCAACGAATCAAAATAAAAACAAGACATTTCATTTCATTCTCAAAACAATCATAACAACATTTAGGTACAGTGTAGTAGAGAAGAAAAGGCGTCATTTATGTGCGAGGTATCTTATCATACGGAGACAGATGCCGTTTCGGAATATCTTGATAGAGGTCACCTGCAAGACAAGCTCTTTATTGATTACAGCTCTCATATCTTTTTCAACTTCGTTCAGTAATTGCTTGTAAAAATTTATATAAGGACCCATAACCATAAGCCCGACCTCTTGACTCTCTTGAACGAACAGGAAATCAAACACTGTAGCCATCGGTGCGTAGAGAAACCAGCAACGCCATCCCTGATTACTTACTGTAATGCCAATTCCGATAGAACTGGATACCATTTTGCACTAAATTGTTCTGCACAGTTTCCCTTCTCACCAGTCCATTTCTTTCCGCGAGATAAAACAACTTGATTTCAAAATAAGCTGATCAAATCGATGTCTCACTTTCGAAATTAGTTTCAAGCCGTTTTATCATTTGAATCCGCGTTACGCCCGCGGACTCACGAATAGCTAAGATAATTCGCCTTCCCTAAACTGGATTGGTTGAAAATATGCGTCGAGGACAGTCGATATCGGAATGCTCATTTTCTTAAACAACTAATCGGTGCCGTGGGATTGAAACCTGTTCTGACGAACGACGAACGACTTTAATCGGTATACTCTCATAATACATAGATAATACAGACATAGGCCGTACAAACTTACAATGGAGAACAATAGACGTCGGAGCGAGAGGGTTAACAATCCGAAAATAGTAGGAAAACTGGATTTTTCGAAGCACCGTTTCAACGTAGAGCAACTGACATGAAAAACTTCAAGAGAACACCTGTGCATCCGTCCGTGCGCATTGTTATCTCTTCTATTTACGTAAATTAATAACCCGCAGACTACCATATGCAACTTTGACGTCTTAATAGCTTTATAATTATCAGCTGCGAGTGAAAAACTCGTACTAGGACAGTATG
Source organism: Argyresthia albistria (assembly GCA_963457715.1). Lineage (NCBI taxonomy): Eukaryota > Metazoa > Arthropoda > Insecta > Lepidoptera > Argyresthiidae > Argyresthia > Argyresthia albistria. The sequence goes on from OY735255.1 coordinate 3,737,515, forward strand.
TATGCTCTACATGTAACAGTTCAGCTGTCCAGTGTTGCGACAGAGCGCTCATTGTGTTGTCGCCTGGCACTGGAACTGCTATTTCGATGCATACTTCCGCCCACAGCAGCTCCTATAAGGCTCTGGGGCCTTGGTATCTACTATACGTAGGCATAACTCCATAGTGTTTTGCAATAACGTCATTTGTATCACCTTGCCTGCTAAGGTTGCTAAGGGTGTTAGTTAAGCGCATCGCCAGTTTTATCTCAAACTGCTCCGCCTCATAATCTTCTGATTTATTAGACCTTGCCGTAGCTTGTGTAATATTTGTAATTCCGCAAAATGAGGCCATTGTTAATATCCACATGATTGTAGAAGGTACCTGTCAAAGTGCTCTACAAAAGAAATATCTATCGGAAAGATTACCAATGTAACGGGCAGAAAAAGTAATTCAATAATGATGATCATGAATAGAACGTAATCAACGTTGGAATTTCGGTTGTTTTGTTCTGTCGGTTACATAAGCTCAATATTAGGAATTGGGTGATCATAATAAATAACACTTCCATAATATTGGCGGGGCGGATGTTCAAAGCATGGACCACAAAATTCAGGACTGCTCTAAAATAAAATATCATGGAAACCCTACAGACCTCTTCACTCTAACTGACGAAGCAGCTGAATGGCTGCAGACTAAGATTATTTTTGCGACTCGACGATTCTGCCATACGAATAAATAAATAAATTGGCTAAATGAACTGTGAACTGAACAAGGACGGTATAATTCTTCGGTTTATTATACTCTTCGTTTATGTTATGACGGCCGCTCATTCAATACAAGTCCTCAAGTTTCTGTTTTTGTTACAACCAGCCCGTCCATTTCCTAAGGTCGTGAAGTTGCTTACGAATCCTAAACCAAACATGTACGATTTAGTGTCCTTGACGTGTGCCATCTGCTCCATCAAGGTGTGCCGCTTCACACTAATATCGGTTTAAATCTGATTAAGCAAAGTCCAATCTCCTATGACGATGTCTCCTCCATATTGTGTAGTTTGCAGAAGATTAACAACCTGCCTACGCTATTTCTGGCAAAAACATTAGTCATGAAGTCGGCAGACATCTTCTCAACTACGGTTATGTTTTCGTTAGGAAGAACCTTTAGTATTTGCGCAAGATATTCCCATTCGGGTCCCGACGACGCTCCTCGGATATAATTGAAACAAAAAGTAAACTTTAGAAAAAACCGACTTCCACAAACCCTATTTGATTAGATTGAGTTTAATACAAACTGTAACCCCTTATCCCCCCACCCTTGGGGAATTAATTTTGTCAAATCCCATCTCAGTGCTACCCCACGCTACTAAGGAACCTCTGTACAAAGTTTCATGGCTCTAGGTCCACCGGTTTAGGCTATGCGTTGCCTGCCCGTCAGCCACGCATTGTATTTGTACCTAGTATTGAGCAGATTGGTGGCCATATGTGGTCTTCATCAGCAGTTCCGCATCACAATATTATGCTCACCATGTGCATTTGCACGAGTTATTATGAAAAACACAAAAATCACTATAGGTCTGCCTATAATATTTGAAGAGTTCCCTCAATTTCTCCAGGATCCCATCATCAGATCCTGACCTGGTGTCAATGGGACCACCCTTGAGGTATTACCTATACGCCGAAAAAAGATTTGTTCAAATCGGTTCATAATTGGCGGAGTTATCGCGTAACAAACATAGAAAAAAAAAACTAAAAAAAAACAACATACGGGTCGAATTGAGAACCTCCTCCTTTTTTGAAGTCGGTTGAAAACTGTTCGAGTATCCAACATACATTATATTCAGGCAGAGATTTACAAACCATTTGGAATCCTAACGGCAGTATCGTATCAACACTGAATAATGCATTAACATTTGTATTGAACCAATGGTTTCAGGTCGCGCTCATACTAGATTCCTTACAATTTTCTCCACCACTCCATACGCGTTTTCTATCTTTATCGTTATGTACGGTTATTTATTACAAAACACGCCAGTGAGATGAACGATTGAGATTTAATCTCGGTTTAACTATCTAATAGATCGAATCCGTCAATTGGCAGCTCTTGTCCAGAGAAAGCTGCATGCGAAGCTATTCGTGTGGCTAGGTACTTTCGAGTACAGCTTTGTATTGCCTTCAAGTACGCATATCTACCGCGCCCAAGGCAGGCTTTCGTAACGAACATTTCGCATTTAATAGTAGTGCAGTGATGTTTATCGCTGATGAATTTGTATGGGATTTGAAGATTGGTGTAGACAAAGACATATGTTTATTCACTGAGCAAAACATAGTACATCAACAAGATAATTTAGAGGCAGGAAATACACATTAAATTATCTAAGAAGAAAACACATATTTTCTAAACAAAAGAGAAAGATGATGTACGCATGCCTCGCCAGTGAAATGGCTCCAACTTAGCATAAGGCTACAACAGTGCTGCAGCGCTGATTTTCAGTCAAAACCATTTGATATCCGGTATACCATTTGGTATGCCCTCAAATATACCCGTAATTCTATATCGATGGTAATGTTATGCTTATTTCGTAAATCAGTGTCTTGTATGCTCTCTTGCACATGTCCATCTTGGATCGGTTAACATATAAAGGTTGGGTGTTGTGTTTTGTACCACACAACATTTATTTTCGTTGTTTGCACAGGGCCTGTTTTTTGCCATAAATACATAGCTGGAGCATAACATTGTATCATACAGTCCGCCGAACGGGTCACAAACATTGACCAATATCCGTATTCATAAAATACACTAATTGCGAAAAGTGAAATGGACTCCGGATGCCGTAGCATATTCTCAATAAAGAAACAACAATGGTTCTTTACGCCTTGTTACAAAGGTGATTTTGGCATGTATCATGTGTTTTGTTTGGTTTTTGTCTGGGTACTCCAATTCAAATTGAACTATTAATAGGAATAGTGAATGGAGCAATCTCTCGGGTGATTTCATTCATAAATTGTATACGTAGATTGGTCTTTAGTATTTCACGTTTTTCTTCTTCTGTAAGTATTCAGCTCATAACTGATTTGAATTCGTTTTCTTCTGTCAATGTTCGATTGAATTAGCAAGAAATGAATTTATACAATTTTTCTTATACATCTGTAAATATGTCTGCTGTGGTAGTGAATTTATTTGCGAAGTAAGTTTATAATTTTGCTCCAATGAGTGGATGATACCAGACGTGTGTATACAGATTTGCAAGGTCCTTAGTGCTACATTTATTCCATCATTATTATTATTATCATCATCATCATCGGCGACTTCTAAGACAGATAAGTCGACCGAATTTGAACACAAGCCATATCCTCGCAAAAACTTCGAGTCAAGATCAAGGTTTCTCCCGGCCATGGCCATGAGACGCCACAACGCGATGTTGAGGCAATCTCTTTATAATAGAGCGAACTAAAACTCAAATAACGATCTCTAATAGAATAGACGATTTTAGCAACTCATCGTATCATCCATTAGTAACTTTAATTTTTTTATCACAGCCATAAGCAGTTTTATAACACGAAAAATATATTAAGATTCTTGAACGCGAAATAGGTCAGTGGGCTGAAAAAAACGTTTTAACTTCTGTCAGCAGAATGAACCCGGCAACAAGTGTTTGCAGTATACAATCGAATAAAGAGCCGTAATAGCGGCTTCAAAGACCTGACAACCCTATGCTCTTAGCTATAAAACTTATCGATTTTCAGTATGTTGCTGCAGCTATACTATATCTATCTACAACTCATGTCAATTGGGTCAAGTAAAAAGGGTTATCCTGCATAGACTCTAGACACCAAGCAAAAGAATTTTCTGGCAACCTTTACTAGACTGCATAATCCAGACCGGAAAATTGAAACTAGGGAATTATAAACATATCCAGTGAAAGTCCCAAGCAGAAGTCAACAATTAAATCTGAGAGATTGCAGCAAATGAAAGTATACACATCCTTCCGCAAGAATTCTTGTGTGGTTGTCGCGAGTATTCTCGCTGGTAATGTGTGGTGCCAACGGAGCCAAATTCCAGGGCAAGTGAGAATGTCGGGCAATCTCCACCTACTTCACGACTCCACTAACTACGTCTAGGTTGCTTGCACTAGATCCGTGAGAAACGGGCGTCCCTGCATACTTGGCACTTTCTTTGTCTGATGATACCCTGGTAACATGATTGGTAGAATTCCTTGGATATTTCTAGAAAATTGCGTCTGCCTTACAGCGTGCTGCTAGTCTGAAACAGTGACAGATAGAAATATCTGATATTGGAATCAATTATGAGCTACAATATCTGCAGTTTATACTTTCCAACTAGAATTATTTTATCAGGCGGAACGATTGAATGAGAAAACCGCGACATCCTCGGATATGAAGCAAAGATTGGAATTTCACGAGTCATAACGCTGCAGATTAAATTTTTCGCAGAATATTCCTTGGTGTATACTATATCATAGAATATTTTCTGGAAATATCAGCTCATTTATTCAGGTCTACAAGTTGTTGCCTTATTTTCCCGTAACGTCGCGTGTGCGAATGAAGTTTGTACAAAAAGCTCGTTAGCCAGCTGTCGTTGGCTAAGCCGAGCCCGAACACTATACATTCTCTGCTACTTACAAACGGGGCTCTTATTTGTGTAGGCTAATCCTCCGTGAGCAGAATATGTAATGTATTGGAGTAAAATGTTTTAATTGATGTATGTTTTTATTGGTAATAATACATCACATGTCACATGTAATGTACACAAATGCATATTGCAAGTGCGGTTGCGCGACCGCATGCGACGGATGCGACGCGGCCGGCGCAACAGGCGTTCGCAGACATTATGTCCAGGGACTCGCGTGAAGGCTAAGATATGCATTCGAAGTGGCATATTATCGAACAATTATTAACCCAGCAAAGGTCGAGGCACAACTTTCTCAAAATGCTTGAGATTCTCATGGTGCAATAAACACAGGTCCGGTTTCTGAATTGAGAATTTTACTGATTAAATACTCGAAATGAGGAGGCCTTTGCCCAGCAGTGGGACACATTACAGGCTACGTAAAAAAATATACTTAAGTACCGTTCTGTCTCTACAGATGTCACAAAAAATATCGTGACAACACGATACTTAAGTACTAACTTAGTGATTTTCTCAATTCAGAACCCTGCCTACAATCTCTTGTAAGCACATTAATTTACATTATTCGACAATGTCAATATTGTCTATCAATCGGGCACACACTACACTTATGCAATCGACAGACGTAACAAAATTTCTTGCAGAATCTTCAATGGTTGCCGCACTACGTTCATATCGATTGTAGCAGCCTGTATCAACGTAGTTACGAAATGTTTGTGTTGGAGCTGGCTTCCCATCGCGCTGGCTGGCACATCTCACACTTTCACCGTCTGGTTTCCAACTGGGTCAGCGGTTAGATAGATTAGTGATTATTTCTCTGAATCATGCTTATTAACCGAATAGAGATAAAGGTCTGTGTAATCTTTCTCTTGGCTCCGGCGTTTTTTTCACGTTCGAATGGATGAATACTTTATTAGACTTTTTCTCGTTCGTATCTTAGGGGATTATTCTTCTATTTTCTCAGTTGAGATATTGTACTGCGATTCTAAGCTCTATTTCAATAGATATACATACACGTATTGCATTGTCGTATAATCCTATAACCACATTGCGATTGCCACCCTTGGTTATAAACATAAAATCTAGTATAAGAAAGTGATAGAAATATTTCAAGATAATGTCCAACTGATAACCTTTATCAGACCAGACACCACCAAATATTCTTATCTTACCATCATTAGCTCAGATTGTCATTGGCCTTGTATGGCAGAGTTTGTAATCCAAGAATTACTATCTGGAGATCTGTATTCTTTGTTTTCAAAGGTGTTTCCTCCACTATCACGAAGTGTTAAAACCGCATGATTTCATAACTGAACAATGTTATATTGCTTTGGATATTGATTTCCTGTATCTTCCTACACTGGCTCTCAGCAAATACATTTATTAAACCTTGACAGTGTTTGCTAGCAGCTCGTCCTAGCCCACACCGCATATTTCATTGTCAATCTACAATACGTTGCATTCCGTGATCCTAAATTGCTAATGTAGGTAATGTAGGCAAAATGACACCCTACAATTATTCGTAATTATAAAATCGTCCTTTTAACAAATGTATCTTTAATGGTCAAATTTTTTACCGATCTGAAGCACACTACATTAGTTTTAATGGTTTTAATTTTCCTGTGCGCCATTACCTATGTAATGTGTTATGTTATGTTGGCACTGGATTACGTACGTATCGTTTACATGTTCTAAAGCTAATCCTTCGGAGATCTGCGTGGGCTCGATATATTTATAGTTGACATTAGATATGACTTCATCGCTCTTGCTTGCCTTTATATTCTACAGAATGGTAAGAATTATCCTTCACGTGAATACTGTTATAGGTGCCGCCATCCACGACGACGCGAGACGTAGCTATTTGCATCTTTCTCTTTCATCGGGGCACTCTGCTGAAAGACAAAGATGCAAATAGCTACGTCTCGCGTCATCGTGATGGCGGCACCTTTACGTAGTTTTTTGAACCTTGAAGTAATTACATAATTATGTTTGACTGACCCTAAAGCCTAATTTGAACGATTAGTCTCATTACTGCCTACATAAGTGAGTACTAAAGGCATTCGAGGAAAAGTTAATGGCAGGATTTATCAGAACCACAACTTTTTGCCATTATAGAAAATCCAATGGGCGTAGAGACCTGACTAGCCAACTGGCCAGGTGTAACGAAAATTGCAATTTTTAAATGACTCAGGGTAGTCATAATCATTTCTCGCTTCCTGTGCCGTAGAACTAATTGTGGACATTAGTTCCGCCAGATTCAAGCGCGGCTTTGAACCTGATGCTGTTTTTCGATCACATTTCACTGAACTGTGTCCTTGGACCATACAACTGCTGTGAGAAGGCAAGTCTGTATTCATTGTTTTTGTAAATTTTCCTGTTTGTTTAATTAAACGCTGATTTAGTTTGTTGGTACAATAAGTGCCAATGGTTGAGTTCCATTTATATTGATACAGCTTGCAACAGGTTTTCAATTCTTCAAGTAAAGCACCATAACTGGGCATGTTGATACCTTAGCCTTAGCCATGAATGGTCATCAAACGCCTTATTGTGAAGTTCCGCTCAGTTCAGGTTAGAATTAAATCAATATTCTTGACCATATTGTAGGCTTCCATGAATGATGCAGCATAGAATATCACTGTGTCAATGCGTGAGTCATTCTTGTTCCGCGATTGTTTGTAAAGATACGAGTTTTTGGCTCCATTCGTGAACGTGAGCTTGTTGTACCTTACGTGTTTGTTTGGTTCGACATGTATGGCGACAAATTCCTACATATCCGACACCTTTACAAAAAAATTTAGCACTCCATTATGCTCCTTCTCGGTGCTCTATCGGAATGAAGTCGTTCAAATTTTTCGAGAATACCTGCGAACACAACTGGTAATTACATCAGTCAAGATCACATCCGCTGATCGACTGTTGATAAAGAAATCGCTTGGACAGCTCCATTGGGTGAGCTTACCCATTAAAATTCCTACACGAGACGAACTGCTCCAACCCAATGGCTACTGGAATAACGCTAATTGATAATTACTAGAGCACGCGATGCTAAAGCACTATCATTATAAGTCTCAGCGAGTGCTACTGATAGGAAAAAGTTTTGATTTTAATTTGAACTAATCACGTTACTGATTTAGAAAACGATCTTTCATTCTCATTTTAAAGGAAGAAGTTTCATTGCTTTTTAATATCTACACGTAGTATGAGCAAAACCGAGCGTATGATAATCAACAGTCCTTGATTTTTGACCCTACTGCTTAAAAAACACCTCAAACTCCACTGCCAGTGGCCTGCACATATAGGGCAGTAAACGGCATGTGCATTTGACACAAGTTCATCTGGTTTGGTTAACGGACCAGCCAGTATTGCGCGGGTGGCGTGGGTGTGTGACCTCCATGCTTGCGTGGGAGCAGGTGCCGAGCCACCTTTCCAGTTTCCATGGAACCCTGTCCAGTCATCTGTTCCGACAAGGAATCGATTTTATTTGAACGCATTCATTCGATAATGGCTGTCTATATGACAACGAACACCTTTAGCGCATCCAGGCTGTTTTTATGACGCTCAAGTGTTTTGCCAAGTACGGTAGTCAGCTGGATTGTTGTTCTGTCTAGTCTAGTATAGTGCCCAGGATATCCGATCAATACCTCTCTCCAAGGACTGACAAATAACCACAAGCTTTTAGGTAATTAGTTTCGCTTTTGTTTGAGTAATCTGAAGATCTATGCGTCCTTTGTTAAATGACCTTTCTGTGTTTATATGCTCCAATCCTAAACTCCAAACAAGGGTTGAGTGAGACATGCACGTCTAGACAGATGTTGATGTTCTTATAGATAAAATGAAAGTGCTGCTTTACATAATGTCGCTGCTTTGCATCAAGATGAGTAATAAGCTTGTAAGCAAATTAAAAGACCTCCCTTTCTGGTGAGAGTGAAATTGCGAGTGTCGAGTGGTGATTTCGCTAATTGCACCACAATTAATTAGTACTAAATTGAGTGTAGGTAGAGAGTTGCCTGCGCGCTCCACTTGCTATATGTTATAGCGCCGACTTGAAAGTACCTAGCACTTACAAGTCTCCATCACTGGAACGCGCCTAACCAGCTACAAAATGAAAATGGCATGGAGCAGGAAAACTTTTGTTATTTCTTCCGTCGTGTCTCTAATCGCCAAGTCCATTTTGAAGATGGTATTCCCTGATGACAATAGGGGTGCGAGCGAACCTAGAACCACCGGAATGAACGGTGCCTCTTGTCAGAAACTATCTCTGAACAAATTGTCAGTGAATGAATGTTTTGAAGGACTGATTCAGCCGGTATGCAACTTTTCAACACTAAACTGCCGACTGAGAAATAGGCTTATGTTGTCCAGAGAGCATTTGTTGCATAAACTGTTGTATTGGTATAAACCTCTTCGTAATGCAGCAGACATGAATGATTAATTGCATGTCACCACCGATTTGCACGCAACATGCTAAGACGGCCAAGAATAGAATTTGTGGCGAGACGCTGGTTAAGATCTTAGTTTTCACTTTCATGCTTTCTATCCACTTTATTTAAACTTACAATCTCATAATTGTAATGCATAAAGTTGCTTTTATTACACTCAACTGAACGAGAAGACGACGAGCGCGATATCTAATGTATAATTTTTGTATCGACAAACATAACTTGTCTCTGTCAAAATAAATGCTAGTAAAGAAAAATGTTTTAACTTACATGAATCAAACTCAGTTAGTCTTGCGATTAAAAAACTACCCCTTCCCTTCACTCTCAGAAGCACACCGCTCGAACGACCGAACAATGGCGAACTATTGTTATATAAGATTTGTCGGCGAACCAGTTAAAATGTTATTCTTTGATCAAATTGGCCCAACTGTTTTCTCTGTAGGGTTTTACTCCGGGCTGTGTTAGACGGAGGTTATTTTTATCGAACGCTATGCCGAGGCACGTGCGACCTCTTACTGTTATGATTTGTTGGCAGTCAGAATTGTGCTATTGATATCTTCTGTCTAAACTCCACTCCCCACCAAAGGATTTTCAGTGTGTCTCGAAAATCTTGACGAAATAAGTACTTCAAATAAGTCAAATAAGGTACTTGCTGGGGGTATTGGAAGGAAGCAAGATTGCAAGATGAATGGTAATATGCTTGCTATTTAACTGGGTGTGAAACATTTGTATTCGGCCTTTTATGCCCTTATCTTTTATGAATTTACATGTCTTAACAATTCCATGTTGCTAAGTCTAATCTATACCCATGCTTCAAAGATCGAGTGACATCGCAGGCGGGGTTGTGTTTTGATCGTAAAAACATGAGCATTGTGTACCTCGAGTTAATCGCAGAAAGTGAGACAGTGTCGCAGCCAATGGGAATTGAGATGATCTTTTAGACCATACTAACCAATAACATGTGTGCTTTCACACCAGCATACTGCAATCATTTCAACAAAACGATTTAACTTCAGCTTATGTGTCGTGTGGTGACCTAATGGTTTGGCATTGGCATTGTTTCGATTTTCGATAAAATGTTGTTGATATTGATAACTTGACCTCGCCAAGGAATGCTTTTGATCATTTAACCTAAATTAAAGTTCAATCAAATCCATTTTGTCCAATTCTTCGAACAATATAAAAACCTGTAGCGACCAATGTTTATTACTTGATTTAATCTGGTTGATTGATTTTACTATATAATTTGATACTTTCAGCGGTGTATTTTTGTAATGTTTTCCCGGGAATGTCGAGTCTATTTTCTATCCAATAGCTTACTTACTTACATTGCATTCCATCATATAACCTAGTGCTATTCTATCCCGATGCGCAGCAATTTAAACTCCTAATAGGTTTTATGCACTCATTGGTATCATATATCAACCTACTTGACCTAATAACAAATAGATTTCATATGCATCTTTTACTAAATAATGATGTAGTTTCAATGAAGAGTGATGAAGTGAAATTAGAACAAGGATTCCATGTGGCAGAGTTTATTGAGCAAGCGACCGAACAATAAGCGGACATTGCCATAACGTTGAAATAATTGCCGCAATCGCCAATTGTCGCAAATGTACTGAGCGTGTTCGTTCAGTTGAAATAAACGAAACTTTATGTAAAATACACGGTGATGACGCAGTTGCGTATACTGATGAGTTTTATGAGAGATCTAATGATTTATTGACTAACTCTTTGTTAGACATAACACTTGTCATCATCATCTTACTGCAAGCGGTAGTGAAGTAACCAGAATTTCTTTCTCCATTACTTGCCTTCTTTAAATTATCATCCACAATTGATTTCGTGTCAAATAACACTCCTAGCTACATTATGTTCCTCTTTTATGACTTTTCTGACAAATTAGATAATAGAAACATCGTAGATAGTATTACACGCAAGCCTAGTGACCGAAATACCACTACAAACGAGCGAACTTGTAAGTAGTCTAGTTCGTATCAGTGTACTCGTATTCCTGTCACGACTTTGGAACCTTGTCGCTAAACGTAACTGTTTATGGGTATTGCTTGTGTATTTTCTGCACACTTTGAGTATTCTGTAAATGGTCCTTGATGTTATTTCCTCTTTTGTTTCAGTCGAAGCAACGTGCGTCGATAAAATGGCTGCTGTCGAAGGCTTTCAACAACCGGGTCCCGGATAACCTGCAGGAGCCCTTTTATAGGGACCATGAGGTATGTAAAAAAGTAACTTAAGTTGAGTCTAGAAAAGCTACTTATAAGCTATAATTTACAGCTGAGAAAAGGGAAAAATCATACACAGAATTTAGAATCGCAAAAAGTTGGACCGTAATGTTTCTTACCGTGTTTTCATAGTAGGACTGTTTTCTTATTACGGCCCAAGTTCTGTTGTTGGTTAGGGATTAATCTCTCGAGAAAGTTGTAACGGCTGTAATAAAGCTGCTTCGCTTTGTTTCTTTGTCACAGTCTGTATTAGTATTACTTGCCTCAACCTTGTTAGAAAGTTTTACTTTTATTGCGTCCATCCAGCTGGTTTGGATTCCTAATACCCACCATGTTTGAATTTCTTATACGAATTCATTATTTTCGTGGTCAATGTCAAGCGAAATCGTTTCACTCACGCATAATCTCGAATCATCATCGTTATTCAACGTATTCATCGTAATGCCAGTGTGTCTGTATTTGTTAACTTTTAATACGATTAGTTCGCGCAGCCCATTCATCCATGCGTTACAACACTCACTACACTACTACACGAATATTTCGTAATCGCGGCAAGGTTTCTCTCAAAACCACGTTACAGATTATTTATAGAAGATAACAGTTCGTTGCCCCTCCATGGAGACTGTTTATTTAATTTCTCACGCCAAGTAGTTTCACTGGCATTGTTTTACTCGTCTATACACACAAACACTCCATAAAAACCTTGTTTAACTCGAAATAGGCGTGTTTTATTGATTTTGGTAGGTTTATCCGTTTTCCACAAGTTTATCTATTCGGTATATGTTAGTGTAAACCCAACTTTCCTTTACATTGAAACAACAACATCCAATTATAAATCTACAGACTTTACAAAACTTTCGACTAAAGTGTACTGAAGAATAAAAAGACGATATTGCTTCATATATAGTGAAGAGGCTTATGCCCAGCAGTGGGTCGATGTGGGCTGAGGATGATGATGATGATGATGATGATGATGATTGCTTCATATCTTATGAGATCAAGCATATGATGTGTCCCATATTCTAATCCATTATGAATGTTATGATGACTCTCTCATAAGAGTTATTCACTTCATGTCAAAGATTTATGATCTACAGAAATAGATGGTTGATGCAATTTTTTAATGCTGGCTAGTTCTGCATAGGTGTAATTTTCATTACAAATGGGTCGTGCATTTGCCGGTAGCCTTTTATTTATGTTCTATCTTTGCCTCCAATATACCAACCCAAGTATCATCTTTATCGCCATCTATTTGACCTGCTTAAAATTACCCGTTTCATTGCCAATAAGCTTTTTGGGTGCTATTCATATTACAAAATTGTTAGATATTTACTTCTCTTCAGTGCTCCGTGGTCTAGTGGGTTTCACCTTGCTTCTCACGCAGGAGATGCAGGTTCGAATCCCGGTGCTGACCATGTACCAATGAGATGATTAATTTGTCTTAAGTACATTATCGGACACTCCGTGTTTCGGATGGCACATTAAGCTGTAGGTCCCGGCTACTATCACTACTTCGTAGTAGGTATGTTGTAGTCGTGAAACCCGTGAAACCAACCCGCACTGAGCCAGCGTGGTGGAGTATGGCTCAATCTTACTCGGATCCGAGTAAAGGCCTGTGCCCCTCGGTGGGGACATTAATGGGCTACATTAACTTTACTTATTTACTTCTCACCAAAACATTTAATCATTTTGTAACCTACCGACATTGGTATGCCTGGTTTTGTTTATTTTTATTGTGTAACGAAATCATATCGAGTAATCATATACTTAGTTTTATGGGGTCCTAGGCAATCAGAACTTAGAATTTCATCCTTAACTTATTTTTAAAGGAAATTAAATTTAAAAAAACCGGCCAAGTGCGAGTCGGACTCGCGCACGAAGGGTTCCGTACCATTATCTATAAAAAACCGCAAAAAAACATGTCTGTTGTAGGTATGGAAGCCCTACTTAAATGTAAAAAACACGTTAGTTGTATGTTTCTGCAAAAATTATTACAAACCTAGGTTTTGAATCAGAGTCAGAATCAGAACGTTATTGTAGATCGTAGTTTTAAATTGGTTATTACATTTTAGATAATGTCCAGCCATTATGCTATCTGTAATAAATATTTTGATTTAATTAGGCATACAAACCCACCAATTTGAACACCTTACATTCTTTATCCAGACAGTTAGGTATTTCAAAAGCCTTTTTCTCTTTTCGTTGCCTAGCAATTAACCAACCAAATATCCAACCAACTAAAGCCAGCTCAATCAAGTGAGAGAACATCACCAGATAGACTTATAAATTGTCAGCCCACGTGCTTTTCTATTTCAAGGTTCCGCATAATGTACCTATTCCATAAAGGTCTCTCCACTGTGACATCATCGACCATTTCTTCCTTCGGTACCTGTCTATACCTAAGTTTTTTAATTTCCTCGATAGGTATTGTTTCATGCTTGCTTTTTTTGCTTTTAGTTGAACAATGGAAGCTGTTATTTTTTAGCTTTAAGCCCTAGGATTGCTATCCAGGTGGCAAAAGAAAAATACTTGACTTAAATAAAGTGAAAATTACTCTTTCTATCATTATTTTCCTTACAGTTTAACTTTTCTGACGTGTCATCTGTCAGTATGTTTGCTTCTGAGAGCCGGAGCGTTGAGTACTTGAACCTTAATATAAACCGAGACTTTCTTCTTCAACTCTATTTGTTTTATTCGACCATCCAACACTAGAATCCCTGAACAAGCGGGACGAGATTTGAGATCGTCAACCCAAATTGAAATAATAAAGATTGGAAAGTTCCTCAAGGGTTCAACTAACCTAAATTAATGAAAGTGTTGCTTATGAGGATTGTGTCGGAGACTATTTAAAGACTAAATAAGATAGGATTATCCCAATTCTTATCTTACGAATTATCAAAATCCTTTCAAACATTGACTTAAATTCGTATTTCCCTACATATCCTTATACTATAGTGTGTAACTATTGTGGATTTATGGTACACCTAAAGCTGTTTTCTCCGCCAGACGACAAGGTAGGAATAGCGTTTCATGAAAGCTGTATTTAGCTTAGGAATGGTAACTATATTTGCAAAAATGTAACCTTCACGTTGTCTTATTGATCGAGTGAACCCACCGTAGTCACGCGAGCCAAGCATATCACATTTAGTTCAGCTCAGTACGAAGCAAAATACTGTACAAATGGGAGTGCCGGCTTGCTAATGTGATCAGCTCATGATGCTTAAATTGAAAACTGGATCAATGCTGTAACCTATTTGTGTCGTGGGGGTGACAGTGGAGTGGAATATAATATCTTCTGTTTGTATAGATATGGGTGCCATAATACCGACGAGAAAGAAGCATCTGGTAATTTCTAGTTCGAGGGGAAATAAATGACGATGAGACGAAATAAGAGAAGTATTAGGCTTGCCTTAGATCTTAGACTGTACATAAACGCTAGTTTTCTGCACTTAAGGTAAGGGGTGTTACCACCAGGGTACTGTCACAAAGTGCAGAGTAGCGTGCTGTGGATCTTGGATGAATATCTTGAAAGAATTTAAGCAGAAAACGGAGCAATGTTACACTGTGATAAAACAGTAATATTGTTTAAACAATAGTTACACCCTATTTAGACGTTTCCAGCCTGTTAATCAGCGGATGCCCATTTGCGAATGTTATTGTTAGCGAGTTCAAGGAACAAGTGTAGCCGAATCGAAAATAACTTGACGACAATGAAGGGGGGCGTGGGTGTCGATTCAAGACCTTTGCGAAGAAAGTCTCCGATCATAGAACGGTTTGATGCCCCATTCAAGTGACATTATCAAGTAATTTGATAATTAGTTTATCATGTCCTGCAACATTCAATCCAAAAACTCTCAGAGGGGCTAGGTACCTCTAATAATTAGGTAACTTTCTGGTGTAAATCATTAGACTTGTCGCAAGTTAAGGTTGAATTTCTAATTCAGTGCCAAAAAGTTTACCAAATATACGTCAATGCCAAAGTACACGCGTCATTGTCAATTGGAGATGCGCTTTCCAACAATATTTTGGCTTGCGGTGACAGGTGGAACTACCGCTTTTTGACATTAAGCTGTGTAGAACTGGCGCTGCCCTGTAAACCCACCTTCAACATCAAGTCACATCTGAAGGGTTACCAGTGCAATATGATCATAAATTCTACTAATCAATCTTGATGAAATATTTATCCATACAATTTTATTTGAGGTATGTTTGTTATATCAGGCATATAACCCGATTTTATCTGTTGAACTACCAATAAATTCATTTATAAAGTGCCGCTTTTATCAAAATTACTACTATTAGACAAAATGTAATTTTATATGGCAACCCATGTATTTACGATTTTGGCAAGGAATTATAAATACTAAAACCAAAGCTTTTACCATTGCCATTTTTACAATAGTTTCACATTGTAATAGTCACAATCACAAAGTATCGATACCAGGGAGCACTTATCCAGTGGAGAGCGCATAGATACATTTTCCTTTGAAACACAACTCACCAATTTACGGGTGAGTTTGAAACAAAACTCACCAGATTACGGAATCTGTCGCGGCCCGTCATCGTACATAGGTTGCGTATGCGAACGTTTGTTGAATACAACAAACTTTTGGCGAGCCGCATACCCCCGCAGGCGCAGTCAATTGGATATATAGTCTGATCGATACTGATTGTAATTTATTGCATCTTTATGACTACGTTAATTACATTAAGTACATTACGTTAAGTACATTTTCTTAAATTTTCTCATTTGAAAGCTGAAGCTTTAGTATAACTGTAACATATTAC
This sequence comes from Argyresthia albistria, assembly GCA_963457715.1. Lineage (NCBI taxonomy): Eukaryota > Metazoa > Arthropoda > Insecta > Lepidoptera > Argyresthiidae > Argyresthia > Argyresthia albistria. The sequence goes on from OY735255.1 coordinate 3,753,609, forward strand.
TGGTATTGTAATACTAATAATAAGTTAAAACTTGAATCATTTATGTATCTGCCCCGGCCAGGCGTGTTAGATTAAGATGGCACATTCATCTTCATAGTCTTATGAGAAATGCCTATTAGTGTAGAGTGCACTGCAATAAATGCGCAATCCCTTCAGGCTATCGACGAGGCGAGTAGTCTACGCGATTTGAACAGTTTATGTCTGGAGAGGTCATTAGATGAACTCTAGAAACGGCAGGTCAATGTACCGTAGATACCTCATTCGTTTCTGATATCTGAAGAAGATAGTGTATGTGAGTTGCATTTACCAGAATAGAGGCTAAATCCTAAACAAGTACCGATATATCATGTAAAGAAACATTACAACAAATAAGATTGCTGTGAAAGAAGCATTTATTCACTTCATTAAAACAATATCTTTCGATGATTGATGGCATATTTTTTCATTAAATATTTTAGAGCCAATATTTCCAGTTGTAATACTTCAAGCAAGCTCGGTTTCCAAATTGGTTCCCTGCATGCCCGATGCAATATTCAACTGCAATCTTGTTTGAAACTGAAATTGTATCGCACCGATCGTTGATATATGTACATCTGTATTGAAGCTCTGTATTGATACATGTCTTTGAACATTTTGCTTGCTCGTTTAAATTAACAAATTGGTACGACCTTAGAAATTTTGTCCCTTATTTAGTCATTCGGTTTGTAACTATCATATTATGATTCACAGGAAGCACCTTATGAGCCAATATATCACAAATATAACAGCTGATTTCATCTCCCTTTGATATTCTATATTTCAATTAAGAAATCCCAGGCACTCTCCACAATGTCTTTTGGGTGGTTTCATGGATGAAAATAGCCCCTAATGAATGCACATTCTGGTATAAATAGTCGTCGCCACGCCATCGTTTCCGCTTATGGGAAACCGGTGATGTGGTTTCTTTTGTGTTTTTTTTTTGCTTCATCGTTTGTGGACTTTGAGTCAGCATTTTATGTCTGCTATATTTAGGGAAATCATGGTGTTTAGTTTACGTAGTTTCGTACAAAACCTCACAAATGTAGAGGTTTGTGTGTGAGGTATTGAGGCTTGTGTTTAAACGATTACCAAAAAAGCTCCTATTTTACTTCCAAAAAATCGAAATGACTGACAGAATTGATAAATAAATGTTCACCAAATTGTGTTTCATGAAATACTGTACAAATGAAGCTATTTTTCTTTTTATTCTATACCATAAAAATAAATAAGTGACCTAAAGCAACCAATTCGGTTCATAAAGTTGTGACCTAACACAACCTATCTTTAGTATTGGCACAGAAAGTGACTTAAAGCAACCAATTACTCTTTTAGTAATACAACTTTTGGTGAACATTTATCACTTTTGGTAAGAAAAAACATTTTTAATACAAAATGTGTAATTATTCTAATGAGTGTATGTTTATTTTGGAATTTAAAGCATTTTTTAGGCACATCGGTATAAAGTGCATTTAGTTCATATTTGTGTATTTTACTTGGTACTTTGTCTTAGGGACAAAAAATAATTTTGGTGAACATTTAAATTGTAGCCTTTGTTTTATAATGTAGCCTATCGGATAGATGCTCGATGTTATTTTGTGAGCAGCGTTATACCAATCAATCAACCGTACACATTCTCAAACCAAATACATTTGTACGTTCTTTTCAAAGTAATAACTCTCTCTCATTGGATTTTCTCACGCGTCCTCATTCAACGACTTACAAAGCGATCAATTCGATGATTCACACAGATTTATTATTTCAATCCAGAGAAATTATTCTTTTACTCTCTTTATATATGCAAATTGCCTTGTTTAGACTTTCTTCAATGCATATATAACTTAACTACATGCCTTTGTCCCATATCGGGTGGTAGGCGCACAGTAAGCCCACATTATTCAATTTTTAATTTTTGGTGGCAGTGACAGGGCGCTTGGCTATCGCCGCACCGCAGCTTTGAAGACATTAAGGCGAGGTACGAATAATTACAAACCAAGGTCAACGAAGATTGCGGAAGTGAGAAGCAAATATAACTCGGGAACAGGAATAAGTGGGATGGCAATTGTGCGCTCGCGCCTAATCTGAATCAACGTAAGCGCCAAAACGGAAAAAAAAACATAAAAAATAAGCTATTCCAGGGAATTACATTTCATTCATGAAATCGCTAGTAACAACGATTACCCACATATTTTAATTAATAGAAAAATCATATTTACTACTACTGCGGTATAATAGGAAAAAATATTGAAAAAAGGGGTTGACTCTGGATTTATTTTCTATCGAGAAAATTTTATCCAAACACGTTTTCCTTCTTGAAAACCCTAGATTATATAGTCAAATTACATATACTAGAATTTGATTAAGATTAGTCAAGTATTTCCTGAAATACACATGATAAAAGCACCCCTAATTTATTCGTGAGGCCCCTTAAGGTTTTCTTACAATGTTTTTCATCACGCTGATATTTCCTTAAAATTCATTTTCCCATATGTTGTCTATGGAACTGGCACACCCCCTGCAGAGCATAAGTATTTCACCTGAACTCATATTACGCTATGCTATGAACAGAGTTAACGAGAACTAAACAGTTACTGTAGTCTATTTTTACGCAATGTATTAAACCCAGATGAAACTCGATTTCATTATTCCGAGAAGATTGCCTTTGTTTATGCTAAAAGTTTTTGATAAGCAAATGGATATTCCATTACAATATGACCTTTGACTTTCCATTGTTTGAATAAACAGTTAACATCTAAGAAGGCAAGTAATTGAAACTGCCTTTCAAATAAGTGCCTCACATAACTGGGTATCTGGCTGGGATGGGTACTCTACAGTTTCCAAAGACCTCTAGAATATTGTTGCCGCAGTGTTATTTAGAGTTGTTCTTAGATTTATCTGAGATGTGTTAAGTTTTCTATTTTATTCATTCTACCATCTCGTTTGTTATGCCTCCGTTTGGTCTACTGTTTGTTGTAATGTACCACCTATTTTATACTTAGTGGCAATATATAGTTTGAGTTTGTAGACACAGGCAATGTCTACAAAGTCATCTAACCTACACTACAGTGTTGTACATATACAAATAAAATATCGATTCTGTATTCTATCATTGTTTACGTTGAAATAATAGCTACAGGGGCAACATATCGACAGGATATAGATATTTGTTTGTATTTGTTGCTGAGTTGTACAAACCATATATGGTTTGGTACCAAGAAATATTTTAATTGAACCAGTCCAATCAGTAGCATAGCAAAGACCCAAAACAAAATAGCGTGCACTTGGCACCAACTCCCATTCCATCCTATTAGGAAACAAAAGAAGCAGATAACCAACTCACGCGCTCGGGTCGAAGAGTTTACAGTAGTGGAACCACTCTTTTGTGTCTCACAACGCATGTCACAGTACTCATTATGTTCTGGAGTGCTTGTTACGATACCATACGATACGGCCATTGTATAGCTATTGTTGTAATTTGTCAACCGTTAAAGTCCGACGACCTGCAAGTGTAATGACCGTTTTTTGTGTGAGGCGTTTGCGAAAATTTATCGCTTTGCCATGCTGGGTTAACATCATTTGTGATGGGTTAAATAATATGACCTATTGCAAAAGTGTCCGTACTATTATTTCACTTATTTCACTTTTGATTATCAGCGAGGCGAAGATGATGTTGTAGAAACTTACATTTATTTTATACTCTCTGAATTTTGAATTTGTCGTTACTTAATCTGTTATTAAATCTCTAATATCTTTCATTACTGTTTTCTACTTTTTTAGTTACAGACTTTACCATATTGAGATTGGAACAAGTTCCAGTCAAGGATAGACCAAAAGTCATTAGCAATGATTACTTAAATACCCACGAACCGCTCACATCATTTTATACTATCATTAAGAATACCACAGGCAGTTGCAACTGTGACACCGGCACGAACGGACGCTTCCTAGCTGCGTCCGCGACGATGCCCCGTAAATTAGCGACGACCTAGTTTTCGCAATATCGATACTGCCATGGCTGTACCAGCCAAGCGCGCGGACACCATCTTGGTGAACGAGCTGCTCGCCTTCGTCCAACAGAAGCTGGACGTGATGGACGAGCTCTCCCTGGAGCAGATCTGCTCGACCAGCTTCAAGGAGGCCGAGATCGCCGCCGCCAAGACGGTGCTGCAAGAGACCGCCGTCACCAGCGTGCGCCTTGTGGCGCGGAGGGGTGCTGCGAGCGGGAAGAAGGATCTCCAGGATATCTTCCGGGTGTTCAAGGAGACTGAACCCGACGACGTCCCGACCTACGTGGCCCGCGACCTCCACAAGCTGCCGCCGGTGACATTCGACCACGTCGACGTCACCCGGCTGCTGAAGGACATCGTGCGGCTGCAGGCTGACGTCACGGAAATCCGAAGCAAGTTGGAGGCTTCGGAAGGCATCTGCGCTGACCTCAAACGAGAGTTGTCAGTATTGCGTCAGGCTGATACCTCGCTGCCAACGCAGCGAATAGCCGACGCGCGTGACGACAACGCGCCGGTCAGCAAAAATGCCCAACTAGCGACTGACCCAGTTACGCGGGTTGCTAAGCCCGCGTTGACGAACACCGCACCGCTTCGTGTCGTCACGAAGACAAGTCGACCAACACCTGATGCGGTCTCTTCTGGTTCATCCAAAACACTGGAACTCCAGAAAGACACGTATGCTGCTGTGTCCCGCCGTACCCGCCGCCGCCGCCCGCGCCCCATACCGCCCGCCGCTGAACAACAGAAGCTGCAGGCTGCGCCGCGCGCGCCGCCGGCCAGGCCCGCCTGTGGCCCGCCGAATGCGACCGTTGATGGAGACGGATTTATCCTGGTTCAAAACAGGAAGCGCCGCTCCAGACGCAGCCGCAATCAGCGTGGCACCGCCCCCGCCGCCGAGTGCAGCCTAAAAGCTGCCGCTCCCACGGCGCAGATATACCTTTCCAGGCTCGACGAGAATATGACCAAAGAGGACATTGAGCGTCACATCCAGGAAAGGATTAAGAAAGTCCAGGTTCCGCCATGCGGTCAGAAGACGGTGATGCTACAGATAAGTCCTTTAGAGTCAAAAAGACCAAAGGACTTCCTGTCGTTCAAGCTTCGGGTGCCGGCGGAACTCAAGAAGATGTTCCTGGCCAAGGACTATTGGCCAGAAGGCATCGTCTACAGACGCTATAGGGAGGCGAGACCGACGAGGAAGAAAATCCCTAGCTAGGCTTAAGTTAAGTTAGGTTAGTTTCATAAAATGTTATGTATCTCTAGTTTTAAGGTATTTGTCAATATGGGTTTTATACCTGAAATAAAAAGATTATTATTATATTATTATTATTATTATTATAGCACAAGTACTCAGTAACAAACCCCATAACACTTTAATGTTTATGTCATAAAGTTTAATATAAAATATGTTGTGGTCTACGGTGTTCGCAATCTTGGGATAATAGTATGTCCCGTGGGTCAAGGTGAGCCTGTTAGGATCCTCGCCAACTTGCATCTATGTTACGTCGTGGTTGTGATGTGACATCACATTGCATTGTTATCATAGGCAGTGGCACTATGACTAAACTAGTAGTGTATGAGTCGCTATTGAAGATAACTAACATTTTCATTAACATGGTACCTACTGTGTTATCTAAAGTTTGTTTTAAAGTGCTTTTTTGGTGTCTCGGATACCAGCCTCTAAACTATTCTAGGTTGTTCTGTTACATGAATAATACGATCAAACTAAGTCGATAATTGTTTAAAGTTTTCAGAGAACATTTTACCGCTTATCTAAGCAACAGCTGTGATATGTGCAGTTTTATTTGTGCACCCACAGTAGTTAACAAACATAACCATAAGTAGAGTTAAATCATTATTTCTTGTTTCTTGTATGCGTCGTCAGTTCGTCGTCATCCATGTTTCTCTCCTAGGGTTAGATGTTAGATGTAGGACTCATACTCACCTCGTTTTCAAGCAATGAGCACAAAGATTAAACGCTGAGAGCTAATGTCAAATTCAAATCTACAAATATAGCGTTACCTTGAGTTCATGCATGTGTCGGCGGCCGATCGTAGAATATAATAAAACGTGAAATATAATAAATCATGAAACGATGAAGGCAAACATTAGGTGAAGACTAAAGGGGGCGAGCGCAGCGAAGCCCCCGAATAGTCTTCATGTTTGTTTGACATGTGTAACACAAAAAACATCACGTATTGCTGAATAAAAATGGTTTAAAAAATACATGTTTTCGTTAAAACCCGCCATATCATGATATGCCCAGTAATGGCTTGGGCATATCATGAAGTGGCGAGGCACATCATGATGTGCCCGATTCTACGATCGGCCGCCGACACATGCATGCATATGCGTACAATCGTGCATGACTGCATGACACATGAACACATTAAAGCTTATCGTATCACTTAGGGTTGTGTAAGGACACCTAATGATTCAAACAAAACGACTAATGCCCGGTCTCTCAAGAGACTAAACAGCCAGATAACTTTATTTGTCACTTCATGTACGTGTGAAATGTCAAATGCCTCAGATAAACAGATATATAAACGCTATCTGAGGATGGAAAGATTGGCACTACTTAGGTTGGATTTCACCAACAAAAAGTTATGCGAGAATAACTATCCCGGGGATAACTTGTATGACAAATGATAGTTCAAAATGAGGTGATCTGATCTAGGTGTCACTGGTGTCGATGGAAAAGTAGAAGATACCCTCGAGTAAAAGTTACTCTTTCGTTCGTAAAATCCCTAAGGTGTCACAGATTTATTAAAGAGTAACTTAAGTTTTTATGCAAATACATATGTAGATATGCCGATACTGATTTAATGATTTTAATAAACATTTAATTTAATCTAACATAAATTAATTTTATTTAGTAAATAATTAAGACGACTTCTACCACAGAAAGCGAGAGTACGTCTTGCGGAATATTTTACACCAATTCACACCTTTTCACGGTCATTCGCATTTTGCGAATATACCGGTGCATAAATTAAATCTACGTGCCAACTCTTTATTAATCTGTGCTGCCATTCAGAT